>OX387240.1:66609841-67209841 GCA_947561735.1 Cenchrus americanus
GGTACCCGGAGTAAGCATCAAGGAAGCAAAGCAATTCACACCCAGCTGTTGAGTCAATGATCTGATCAATGCGTGGCAAAGGAAAAGGAACTTTAGGACATGCTTTATTGAGACTAGTGTAGTCTACACACATCCGCCACTTCCCATTCTTTTTCTTTACAAGCACGGGGTTGCTAGCCACGTGGGGTGGAATACTTCCTTGATGAATCCGGCCTCGAGAAGCTTCCGCAGCTCCGCTCCGATCGCCCGTCGCTGCTCCTCGTCGAAGCGGTGCGGCCGTTCTTTGCACGGCGCGGGCGTTTGGCGGGATGTCAAGGGAGTGCTCGGCGACTTCCCTCGGGATGCACGGCATATCCGAGGGGCTCCACGCGAAGGTGTCGGCGTTGGCGCGGAGGAAGTCGACGAGCACCACTTCCTATTTGGGGTCGAGGGTGGGAGGCGACCCTCAACACCTTGCCCTCGGGGGCGACGGGTCGAGGGGGACCCCCTTGGTCTGCTCCGCAGCCTCGAAGGTGCCAGTGTGCTTGGCGACGGGATCGAGGTCTTCGTTGACCATCTTCTCCAGCGTGTTCACCAGCGCTTCGTCCAGCGCCAGCGCCTCTGCGTGCTCCACGCACTCGACGTCGCAGTCGAACGCGTGCTCGATGGATGACCCGACGGTGATGACGCCGTTTGGTCCCGGCATCTTCATCTTCAGGTAGGTATAATTGGGGACCGCCATGAATTTGGCATAACAGGGTCGCCCAAGTATAGCGTGGTAGGCCCCCTTGAATCCCACCACCTCGAAGGTGAGGGTCTCCTTGCGGAAATTCTTAGGGGTGCCAAACCAAGGCGCGGATCGATGCGCCCAAGGGGGCTGGACACGCTTGCCGGGCGCGATGCCATGGAACGGCTTCGTGCTTGGGCCGCGGCTAGTCCAACCCGATCCCCATGAGGCGCAACGTATGCGCGTAGAGGATGTTGAGGCTGCGCCTCCGTCCATGAGGACCTTCGAGAACCGGGCGTTCCCGATGATGGGATCAACCACCAGCGGGTACTGGCCCGGGTTGGGGACGCGGTTCGGGTGGTCCTCCCGGCTAAAGGTGATGACATCCTCCGACCAATTGAGGAAGGATGGAGGAGCCCTCTCCGCGGCGAGAACCTCGTGCCGCTCCTTCTTGCGCTGGCGCGTCGACATATCGACGGTTGGCCCCCCAAAAATGAGGAACACATTTTCGACAGCGGGAAGCCACCCACGTCGCCATCGCCCCCGTCTTTCTTGGCCTCTGCCTCCTTCGCGGCGGCACGGCCATAAAACTTCGTGAGCATATCGCCTTGCTCAAGGGTGTGGTTCACGGAGTCTTGTGGTAGGGACATGGCTTTTTCGGCATGTCGTCGAACACCCCGGACCTCGAGGGGCCGGTCGAGGGCCCCGTCGGCCGGGTCAACGGCAAGGGCCTCGGCATTGCCGCCGTCGCGCCCCCTGCTCGCGCGCCTCGCGGCGCGGCTTCTTCCCCCTTCTTGCCCCGCTTGTCGTTGCGGTGCGGCTCCTTGGACTTGCTGCCCTCCGCGGGCGCATCCTCCGAGCGCTTGCCCTTCTTGCCGTCGAAGATTGCCCCCACGGCCTCCTCACCGGAGGCGAGGGCGGTGGCGATGTCGAACGGCTCGTTGGAGTCCGCGGGCGGGGCTGCGTCCCGGTTCCCGCACGAGGTCCGGCACGTGGTGCCCTCGAGGAAGGCGTGCACGATCTCGGGCTGCGCCACGGCGGGAGCTGCGTGCGGCGCTTAGAGAAGCGCGCGTATGAAGTCCCGCGGCGACTCGCCGGGCCCACGCGTGCGGGAGCGAAGGTCCCGGGGAGTTCCCCGGGCGCACGTACGTGCCCGGAAGTTGCCCACGAACGTGTGGACCGGGTCGTCCCGGTTGTGGATTTGGGCCGCGGAGCAAGTGCTCGAGCCATGTCGGGCCGCGTCGCCGAGGTGCAGGGGCAAGTTGCGGATGATGACCTCATCGCTGGTGGCCCCGCCCAGCGGCAAGCCAAGCGGTAGTCGTTAAGCCACACGCGGGGGTCCGTCTCCCCGTTGTACTTGACGATCGTCGAGGGCTGGCGGAAGCGTTGGGGGAACGCCGCCGCGCGGATCTCCCGGCTGAACACACGGGTGCCCGGGGGCTCCGGCGTCGGGGAGCGATCCTCACCGCTGTCGTAGCGCCCACCCCTTCGAGGGTGGTAGCCCCTTGCTGCTCGTGCGTCCGCCCTGCTCGTGCGCCTGGCGTTGATAACGTTGCGGGCGTCGCCATCCAGCGCCCTGCGCGCGTCAAGGAGTCGTTCCTTGGCCGGCGTGCGCCCTTGGTCGGCGGGTTGCCCCGCCGGTCCCCCTGCGTGCACGGAGGGTTCGCCTCCTGGTGCGGCTTCATCGCCCCGCGCGTCTCCCTGTTGGCGGATGCGCGAGGCCGAGCTCTCGGCCTACTGGACGGCCGCTTGCTCGATGAGGGTTTGCACCTCGCGGTGCAGGTCTCGAGCCTCGGGGGTCGAGGGTGCCGGCATTGCGCGCAGCAACGTTGCGGCAGCGATGAGCTTTTGGCTTGCCCGCGGGGGCGCGTCCGCGTTGTCGACGTTGGGGACGGTGTTGATGCGGTCACGGACTGTCGGCCCCGGCTCCCGCGCGCGTTCGCCGCGCGCGGAGGCTTCTCCTGCCATTGAGGGCGCGGAGCGGCCGCCGCGTCCGATATTCTTCCGCCGGCTTGGCCTCGAGCTCGCGGGCTTGGGCGGTTGCGCGTCGGCGTCGGCCCCGGCGGGAGCGCTTGGCCCCGCGGCCATGCGCGCGGCGATCCACAGGGCGGGGGTGATCTCCCCATCTCCCGGCGCCCGCCCGCGCGCCGGCGGCGTTGGCCGGGTCGTTGGTGATGACGGCGTAACACTCCCGCGCGGGGTCGTAGCTCCCGCGTCGGGGGTCGTCGGAGCGACCAAACCCGGTGGTACGCGGCGTCGAGGAAACGCCCGAACGCGGCCCGGGTCGGCACGCGGGAGAAGTCCCCATTCCGCGTGCCGTGGCGGTTGGCGGGTGGCAACGCGTCGATGGAGCCTAGGGACGATTCGTCGGCCATTGAGGCACGGAATCCTGGCGACAAAGACATGGCGGCCGGGTGGGACCGGCGCATCGTGGTGTTGACGTTGTTGTTGTTGTAGGCCGTCGTGGCGCCACGCGGCCGATGGGGATGCGCGGTCGGAGACCGCACGCGGTCCCCGGCCGGGGCGGTGGCGGCGGTCGTGATGGTGGGCGCGTCGCGGCGGGTGGTGGCGCGCTCGGCCTGCCGCCGCTCGGACCGCGCCCCGGCGCGGCGTAGCCCGAGTGGCGGCGGCGTCGCGGCGTCAATGGACCCGCGGCATCCGTGCCGCGGGCGCCGAGCCGTAGTGGTGTGCGCGGCGGAGACCGGAGCGGACCCGGCCCGGCGGCGCGCGCGCGGGCTCCTCACGGTTGGTGAGGCGCATGAGATAGCCGTTCCCCGTGGCACGAAAGTTCGGGTCCCGAAGCGGATTTCGAACCGGGCGGGGAGGGGGGTCCGAGCTACCCATGCGGTAACGGGTACCACGATACTCGGTGCGGATTACCATGGAGGGAGTTGGCGGAATGACCTCGGGTGCTCACATGCCCCACGGTGGGCGCCAGCGTCGGTGCGGAATATGGTCCCGACACTAACCGGTAGATAGCGCCGTGGTCTATCCCTCAATGGTCGATGCTAAGTAACAAGTGACACGAGAGATTTTATCCCGGTTCCCGCCGAGGGGGCCGTACGTCCCGGACGGAGGGCGTGCTCGGGGCACTATATTACTTAGCACGGGGGTGCTTGTAGTGGGGCGATACAAGCAAGGCGAGGAGAGGAAGTGTAGCTTCCAAGTCCCACGGAAGATTGGTGAAGATATTGTGGGAGAATGAGTACGTGGTGTGTGAAGTGCTCTTGTGTGCCGTCTCTGCGTTCGTACGTCGGGTCCCCCGCGGCGGGGGTTCGCCCCCCCCTTTTATAGATCAAGGGGGCGGCGGGTTACATGCACGCCGCGCTACCTAGCTACGCGGGGGTGCACGTCGCGCTACGGCGTAGAGTAGGCGGCCGTCGGACGATCTTCGCGGCGATGCGGCCATGATGGCCTACCTCGTACCCGAACAGTGGCGGTTCGAGGGTAGGAGGGCGGCAGATGGCGGGGGCGTCCTCTGATAGGCTTCGAGGGAGGTGCTGACAACGGCTTGTACGGAGCACGGGGAGCGAGGTAGAACGGCGTTCCTTCCCAACACGCTTCACGGTGTCGGAATGGTTCTTTGCGGTGCCGGGCGTGCGCGCGCGCGCGCGGGGGCGGCGACCATGCTGTTACAGTGGCCGGGATGGCGGTCCACCGGCCTAGCGCCTCCACCTAACCCTGTAGGGTCACGGGAAAGTGAAATCGAGGGTGCGCCGGCCCCCCTTCGAGGGTCGGGCGCGTTCGCCGTGCGCGTAGTAGGCGCGCGGTGTCACGGGACGCGCGGCCGTGCCGCACGGTCCCTCCCCCACGGTGGTGGGGATGGGCTCCTCACGGGGAGTTGGTGCGGCGGCACGGGGCGCGAGCCCGGGCGCATGATGGCGCCGCCCCGCCTGTGTCAGGGCGTTAAATGCCCGTGTACGGGGGCCGGCGCACGCGTGCGGGGGCGCCCGTGAGCGTGGCGGGCCCCGACCGAGGGGCGGGACGTACCCTCGAGCGAGGCGAGACCCGCTCGAGGGGGGAGTGAGCCCTCGAGCGGGGTGTAACCGCTCGAGGGAAGAGTTGCCCCTCGAACGGGGGCGGAGCCCGCCCGGGGGGGAGCGCGCCCTCGAGCAAGGCGGAGCCTGCTCGAGGGGACTTCTAAGAGGGCCGTCTTGGTGGGCCGTCGGGGTCCCCGCGGCGTGGGCCGTGTCTGCATGGTTAGGCAAGCGCATGGTTAGGCTTAGCGTGTTTCGGTGTGGTTGCGGGTTTTAAGTGAGGATTCCCCCGTCGTTTAAGGGGACCCCTAGGGGCGTCCCCGACCTTTGCTTAGATGATTTTTGTAGCTAAAAATATTTACGTTTTTGTGCCCAACTTATGCTTTTTGTCTTGTTATGTCAAAAATCACCTTTGGTGAATTAATCATAAGTTTTGGTTTAACGAAATAATTATTATTATTTTGTGCATGATTTTCTTTGTAAATTAATGAAGCAAGATCGGTAGAGCTTCTAGGTGTACTTCTTTGGTTCTTTAGGTTTGTTTAGGACCGAGAGAGCATGCTTGAGAAAGTTTGGATCATTTTGGTGCTTATTTATTTTTGTATGCATTTAAATTGAATCACTAGCTAGTCTCTGTTATTTTTCCAAAGTATTTTATTCTCTAGTTTCCAAGTCTTGCTTGTGGGTCCGGTGGACCATTATAGGTCTTTGTTAGGCTTAAGAAACACTCTTTAAATTTGTAGTGATTTATTGCTTAATAAAAAGCTTTAAAGCCCTTTTAAAGATTAAAGAGCAATTAAATAAGGAAAAATCCCTTTTTTAATTATTTTCCCTTTTTGGAAAGTATTACCTAACTTAATTAAAAGTTAATAAAACACCCTTCTTGATAAGGAAGTAATTTATAAATAAAAATCTTGTTCACACCCTTGATAGTGAGAGGAAAAGGGGTTAAACCTTCACATGAAATGACAAGTACAAAAGAAACATTTATTCAAATGTGCAATAAAAGAATGAATCACATATGATTAATAACCTTCCTAAAAGAGATGTACTATCTAGATACTTGTTAAGGTGAATATGACCAACAAGAGTTGGATAAGATAACAAACTGTCACATCACCGAACCTTGCATTGCATTCCGTGTAGATCTTCGGACGGTGACTACTCCCTTGTCCCGGAAACTGAGGAAGGAGGAGCAGAAGCTTCGCTGCAGTACGTGGAAGTGCTCAACGACACCGAGGGTTCCCAGGCCAACCTAGCTGACGAAGGCAAGCTCCGGTGCATCTTACCTAGTCTTCAAATTCTTTATTCAATTATCTATGGATGCTTGTGCATTTAAGTCCAGCAGTTGAATGGAACCTTAGATGCATGATCCCTAGGTACCTTTGTCCTTACTAGTATGATAGGTCGATAGCTGCTAAGCTATAGGACCGTTACAAGTCGGGTGATGACCTCACTCGCGAGAATAGGTTCCTAGATAGGAATCACAATATATCCTTAATTGGATTGCTCATGTGGTAAGAGCATGGGATTTGGGCTCGGTCCAATGGCTATTGTGGGTTAAGTGTTTGAACGTATTAAGCACTTGTCGGGAATGGGGCCGGTAAGCCTAGTACCTTAATGAGACGGCTAGGGATTTAACTGTCACTACTCTTGGGGTTTGTCTCACGGCTAGCTACCGGTGGTGTATGGTGAGTCCGGGTACTTCACGGGGTATTTCGGATAGCACTGCACCAAAGGCCGTGGTCTTTCATCCCGACCAGAGGATTTTTGGGAGCTGGCTTGGGAAGTTGTCCTTGCGGGGGCGGCCTACGCGTGTGTTTAGGTCTACCTTGCAAGGTTTGAATCAATCGATTGTCGGCCTCTCACCGTTATCTGAGACTACTTACTCCACTAGCCATGAGATCCCTAATGATGGAAGTTGATGAATACTATGTTTGATTAATTGTATTGAACAACTTTGTTTGTACTAGTTGGCTAATGTAGTAAAGATTAAACCCACTAGAACTTGTGCTAAAATCTTGAAAGTAAGGACATACTCTTTGTTACTTTTTAGCAAAAGCAACCCAGTGGCCAGAAAGCCTTTCATGTCTAGAGATGGTGAAGTAGTTATCACCGACGGGTAAGTCTTGCTGAGTATTAGTATACTCAGCCTTGCTATAATATGTTGATCCAGGTAATGCTTTCGGTGATGTGTGGCCGGAGAGATCCCGCCGGCATTTGGGAGGCTGGAGTAGGTGGAGGATGACGATTGAAAAAGGCATCATGGATGGCCTCCCGTGGTGTTTCCGCTTTCCGTTAGTTTAATTCCGTTGTTTCAAAACTACGAACTACCTCCTTATGGAAAAAACTTCGGTTTGTAATAATTAAACCCTTCGGGGTATGAATTTGGATGTTAATGATGATGTATCTCTAGACTCGCCTTCGAGTGAGTTTTAATGCATATATTTCGATCCTTGTTGCTATTCAAGTGATTTACGGGCGTTAACCCGGTGACTAACGACGAGGATGATACTTTATTATCTCTTAATGACCAAAGTGGATTGGCTTAGGCGATAGTACGGTATTTTCCTGGGCGGGTTGTCACATTGGCTCACCACCGTCTTTGCTACTTTATTCAGCCTGTTAGTTCCAACTTTTGTAAAAATCTTGAAACTAACGTTGATGACACAAATAGGTCTATATTGCTGAATCTTAGTGGCGTTCTCAATTTTTGGAATTAAAGTAATGATACCAAAATTGAGGCTAAAGAGATTAAGAGTGTCCTTTTGGAATTCACGGAACATAGCTAAAAGGTCATCTTTGATCACCCCCCAAAAAACTTGATAGAATTCAGCCGGGAAGCCATCTGGTGTAGGAGCCTTATTATGCTCCATTTGGAAGATAGCTTCTCTCACCTCATTTACGTCGCTTACCACTTAACGCATAACGTCGGTAAATCCTGAAAAATCCAGAAAAATGTGCGAGCATCAGGATTTGAAGCTTGGTGGGTAGCGTCCCTCTGTACCGTCCTACCATTGGACTCAATGCCCAATCGCCTGTTGTGTTGAGACTGATTCTTTTGGTTACATTGTTGATTCGAGGCGAATTAAATGGGATCTAAGATAAAAAATTGTGAACAATAGGAAGGGGCTTCCCCTACTGACTTCGGTAAAAAAACTTATACGAGATGACACATAAGATTTATTTGAACTCTTGAGGTAGTTAAATCGTCTTCCCTAGAATTCTTTGTAATTATTACATTACATTAGTGAGGGCGTACTGATGTCCTCACTAATTTCACGTACTTTGCCACAAATACATCTCAACACCTTTAGTACATGTTGCCACACACAGTCCACTCTATTATTAGTTATTACCAAGCCTAAGGGAGACTATGTAATAGTCAGAAAAAATACTATAAAGTGGAGTAATTTATTTAAAAAAATTTTACCCAAATTAAATCTAGTTGAAAGTAAAGTAACTTCCACTCAAATTATCCAAGTTTATTATTTAAAAATCAAACCAATTGAAATATTTTTATTAGAAGTGCGAAATTTAAATGGAAGGCTTTTTGGTTGAAAGTAGGATATCATGTTGCACATCTAAGAATGCACTTCAAGTATCATCTCAAGTGGGAATTTTTCATTTACTTATCGACTTGTGTGGGTAGTGACAGGAGAGGATGTTTTCCTTGATTTTTCTGACCTTTGGCTATGATATCACTTATTAGAGTGTGCAGCGGAATACCCAGCCCACTATATTCACGAGTTGGCACCCTATCAAGTCTAGGTCCACTGGAGCCCACAACATCAAAGTCTTTGGTATAACTCAACCCAAAAGACAAGCTTTATGAGTGAGGACTGCACCCACCTATATATTGTGCTTCCTCGCCATCAATTTCTGATGTGGGACTAAACCCAACAATCTCTCTCGTCACACATTTGGCTCAACTCTTCCATCACATACAACCCATGTGATCTCCAGAAAATGTTATCTCGGGCCTCGAGTTGGGAAAACATGAGAAAACATCTCTGGGGTCATATGAAAACATCTTCTGGGAAAACATGTTTGGGGTCATATGGTGAGGGAGAGTTGGACTCAGAGTTTGGTATGACTTCTTCGGGAGATCACATGGATTGTGTGATGGAAGAGTTGGGTCCAATATTTGGGGTCATATGGTGAGGGAGAGTTGGACTCAGGGTTTGGTATGACTTCTTTGGGAGATCACATGGATTGTGTGATGGAAAAGTTGGCTCCCATAATTTGTGATGGAGGAGATTGCTGGGTTTAGTCCTACATCAGAAATTGATAGTGAGAGAGGACAGTCCTCACTTATCAAGCTAATCTTTTGCATGACGACTGCCACCTATATGTTGTGCTCCTTCACTATCAATTTTCGATATGGAACTAAATCCAAAAAAAGCCATCTACGCCTAAAGACAAGAACAAGGAGGGATGGAGGATCCTCTGCCGGAAAACATTAATAACAATCTGTTGCATTGGACACTATAACCCTCTAATATAATTTGTCATTTTAGGTTTGGTTCAGATTCCCAGGTATAGGTTTGTGTTACAATTTTGGTGATTTTCTTTCTTAGTTCTTTTTTACCTGTGAACCTATGTAAGTTCGTTGCTTCTCAATAATGAAATTCGGGCAGAGCCCTTGGTGGAAAAAAAGTATGGGTCTGATGGCTGTTCCTAAGCATTACCGATAAACTAAAGGTTTGTACAATCAACTTAGATCAGATACGTAATGATTTCATTTATCACTGGATCCATCAATATGTATACAGCATATACAAGCAAGTGAAACACATGAAGATTACATGGACGCACAAACAAATCAAGGTTAGTTTCCTTGTAGGCCTCATCCAGTTTGCGTCGATCGTCCGGCAATAGCGCACCAGATGGCAGGGCTTGATGATCCTGCTGATGCATCTGCATGCTCATGACAAAGATGTAATCAAGGCGTCTCAGACGATACCTCCAGGACCTGATCGGTTGTCTGGGATATCGTCCATCTCGTGTACTACCGCAGCTGCTCTGGTGGCCAGTGGTCACCTATTCCAAATATCCGTGCAAGGTAGCTGCAAGTCAATGCAAGGTGGTCATCATCAAAGAGAAAACGATGGTATGCAATTAGAGATGGTGTAATGTAGATAATGATCAAACAAATGATAGGATAAAGAGAACGTACCGTGCTTTAAAATCTATATCTGGCACCATTTGTAGTTCAGCCTCGTGATGGATCTCATTACACTTATGAGCTGAATAAATAGGAATACCCTGTTCAGATCCGAATACAAGAGATAAGCACATGTTAGCTCCTCAGAGGGAAGACAAGATCTCAGTAAATATGCATGGAAAAGTCATTTGAGGTACGGTACCCCTGCTCCAAATGGTGCAACGACTTTTCCTGAATCAAAAATATTCAAACAAAAACACCATCAGCATCAGCTAGTGGCGGAAATTCTAACTTACCGTAGATTACTATCTACAAGTTGTAAGATAGAACTGACCGTAGATTTGGATCCAGTAGGATGGTATACCAATTGTTGCATGAAGGAGAGAACATTTTTCACGGACCACCACTGTGAGTGCCATAAGTTTCTCCGGTCTTGTACCATGCTGCCGTAAACTCCTGCACCTGCACCGTGGCCTCGTCGACTCCTTAGCAGTTTGGTACCCTGACCACGAGGAGATGTACGTCAGGTAGTCAGCCAGGTCCATCCGGCGCGCCGTGGAGAACTGAAAGTCGATGGGGTCCGTGTACGTGCGTCTCCCCTTCGACGGGATCCAAGGGAAAGGGGGCGCTACGGTATTCCTCATCGACCATGCACTGTGTGGATGTAGCGTGCTGCCATAGGGCTCGGAAAGCTGCTACAGAAACAATGGCAGCGTGAGACCTCTACTGTGAGTTGTGACTCTGACTCTCTGAGCCTGTAAGAATTAATACGACGTACTGTATTGGTAGAGGAGGTGGCATATGGTCGGATTACATTCCTGGCTTCTCGTAGAACCGGTTCTAGCTAGCTAGTTTTGGTTGATTCTGGATCAGGCGTATGTAGTGGGCAAGTTCTGAAGCTAGCTAGCTGTGAAGTGACTACTAGTTGTGATGGCCACCCACTGCAGTGCACGCTCTCTTTTTATAGGGAGGAGAACAGAGTGGCCATCTCCACTTCTCCAGTACGTGACCGGCGTGCAGCGCATGAATCGAATCGAATCGAATCGAATCAATCCTACTATGGAGAAGGAGTCGCCGTCGCCGTCGCCGTCGCCGTATGATTTTCAGTTTCGTGACGCGACTCGACAAGACCACGCTTTGTTCATGTTCACGTTCGTGGGGCTGCTTCTTGCTGGACCTCGTGCTCTCTGCCGTGCGTTTGGTAGCAAGCAGGCCCGGGCAAACGGAGACGTTTTGGTAGCAACTAGCAAGGAGTCGCCGTGGATTATTTGTCAAGTAGTAGCAGAGACGATCGAGAATTAATGCCCTTCCCCTGCCTGCATGTGCCTGAATGATTGATTCATGCGGGTTCTGCAGATTACTGGTCAGGATCAGTCTCATTGCAAGGAAAGAATTGCCATTTGTTTGCCAGATAATCGATCGATTAGGAAAGAAAGTGAGCTTCAGATTCAGATGTGGTCAGGCACAAACAGAATCCCACGTCAACAGTAGGAAATCACTCTGCGCTAACCGCCGTCCCTGTTGTCCTGTCCTGCTCTCCGCAATCACTCTGATGTTGGCAACTCTATCCGGAAGCACCGGCCGGCACGACTTCATCTTCCGCGGCAACTCTGGAAAGGAATTTACGATCTTAGCCCTGCATAGTTTCGATCACACGAAGACCAGGGAAAAGACTTTATCAAGGCTTAGGGAAGGATGGTTTAGCATGAAGCGTTTCTTGCTTTAATGTTAAAATCGACCACGAACGATGCCAGAATGGTCTCCAAAATCTCATTTGCTTTAATGTTAATAGACCATTGGAGGTAAGGCTGCCAATGGTGTGAGAACCACCTCAAACCAAGTCAAACATACATAAAAGAAAATTAATTTGAAACCACACCATCCAACTCATTTCTCCTACGTATCCAAACCAAACTAACTAAATGGTGTACTAGATCACAAAATCAAACCAAACTTATATCTCAAACCGGTTCTATGTCACATAAAATCCAGTTTCCACATATATCATATGTTTAGCTTTTAAGATGGTCACACGTGTGGATCTAGATGTACCAATTTGCACAAAATAGCGGACTGTCATTCTAAGATATTTTCAACAAATTTCAGACAAATTCGTTGAAATTTTAAGGTGTGAACGCGAGCTTTTAGTTTTAGGGTCCGGCTCTCGACGTGGGGGCCACGTGCGGATCTAGGTATGATAATTTGCACAAAGTAACGGACGTCATTTTAGATATTTTCAACAAATTTCAGTCAAATTCGTTGAGATTTTAGGTGTGAACGCGAATTTTTAGTTTTAGGGTCCGACTCCCGATGTGGGGCCCACGTGTGGATCTAAGTATGATAATTTGCAGAAAGTAGCGGACTGTCGCTCTAAGACATCTCCAACAAATTTCAGTCAATTTTGTTGAAATTTTAAAGTGTGAACCCGAGCTTTTGTCCGACTCTCAACGTGTGGCCCACGTGTGGGTCTAGGTATGATAATTTGCACAAAATAGCGGATTCTCACTAAGACATCTTCAACAAATTTCAGTCAAATTTGTTGAAATTTTAAAGTGTTAACGCGAGCTTTTAGTTTTAGGGTCCGACTATCACGTGGGGCCCACGTGTGGGTCTAGATATGATAATTTGCACAAAGTAGAGGATTGTCACTCCAAGACATCTCCAACAAATTCTATTCAAATTCGCTGGAATTTTAAGATGTGAACGCGAATTTTTAGTTTTATAGTTCAACTTTTGATCTAGGTGACACGTACAACCAATTCAAATCATGTCAAACCGATCCAAACTATTAAGATTGCTAAACCGAACCAAACCAAATCATTATGTATGTCACCACATTATTCACCAAACCAACCAATACCAATTAGGAAAACCAAACCATTCTCAGGATTAATTGGAGGTGAAAAGCCCCACAATTTTACATTAAAAAGAAATAATTAGAAATATCCAAACCCCGGCATAGCCGGTGAGATGGTTTTTGTTAAAAAGAAAAAACAGCCCCCAAAATCCACCATGCCTCAGCCCATCTAATAAGCAACTAGGCTAGATGACCTTTGGTGTACATTATTGTATGAGTAAAATACACCAAAGGTCCATCAACTTGTAAGGAGGTGTCACTTAGGTCCATCAACTCTCAAAATGCATTTCTGGGTCTATGAACTTGTTGAGTCATTCACCGCAGGTCCATAACTACCCAGATATGTTTGTAATAGTGACCTGACATGATGACTTGGCTCAAGAATCATCTTCTAGCTGAGGCATTTCAATGAGTAGGTTACAAATGGGCGACACATATACTTAACATTCCTTGGGTTGAATAACGGTAGCCGCCTTGCGTGGACGACAGGAGTAGGCTGCTATTTTTTAGCTCCGAAAACATCAAGTATGTGTCACTCATAAGCTGCTCGATGAAATGGCTCAATTAGATTATGCTTCTTTTAGCTAAGTCATCATGTCATGTCACCAGTAGAAGCATATGTGAGCAGTTATGGACATGCAGTGAACGATTCAACAAGTTTATGGACTAAAAATGCATTTTCAAAGTTGATGGACCTAAGTGACACCTTCTTACAGGTTGATGGACCTCTAGTGCATTTTACTCTTATTGTATGCCTAGATGGTTACTAATTGATGTATCTTGAATATTGAAGGTTAAGCCTAGTAGCTTTTACTAGGTGTTTGCTATTTACCTAAACACCCCTGATAAGACTATATGTACTCCTCGATATTTTACTTGGAAATTGAGAAAGTGATTTTGGGCTAACAAATGGTATCAAGAGCCTAACTTCCCCACCTATCTACCACCCTCGTGCTCTCTCTTCTCCACCCAGAAAACCCCATCGGCGGTGCCTGATTTCGGCCTGATCCCGGCGGCGGAGCAAGTCCCCTGGCCGATCCGGTGGTGGAAGCACCCCTCTGCACGTCTTCTACTCCGATCCGACGTGGGTGTGCACGGATCCGGTGGAGGTGCGGTGAATCGACGGTCAATAGGCGCGTGTTGACTAGGGCTAAGAGCTCGACTCCGGTGCAACACGGCTCGATCCAGGAGGCGAGGAGGTTTCTAGGCGAGGCGGAGATAGACGGAGGTGCAGGTGACAGGCGGTGAGTGTGCACGGGCGTGTGCACGCGACCAAGGAGGTGAGTTTCCCCTTCCTTCCTCAACACCCTCGTCCATGGCGAGTTCAGGAGGTCACACCGAGGCATAGGCGGTCTCAGCCAGGCGAGTGCGCAGGGCGCATGTGGCGGCGATGCACAGAGATAGGGAGGCAGGGCCGCCGTGAATCTGCACGGATGCACGCCACAACCGCTAGACGACAAGGATCCGTTCGTGCGCTCGTGGGTATCCTCCTCTGGCGGCACTCACTCGATTACTTCGAGTGCGAGGTAGTGTGCGGAGGCGGGGGAACTGCTACGCGAGGTGGAGCGACTTGAGGAGGAGGCGGAGGTGCGCGCGCAACGACTCCGAGCAGCAGACGTGTGTGCTCGGGCAGCTCGCCAGGCGCAGGATGCTACAGCGGAGGGGCGTGCAGCGGACAAGCGACGACAGGCTAATGCAGCGCATGCAGAGCGCACGATGGCGGTGGAGCGCGAGGTGGCTCGTGCGGACGTTGAAGCTCGTCGTGCTCAGGCGGAGGTGACCCAGCGGCGGTTCGCAGCAGATCGACTGCGTGAGGAGGCGAAAGCGACACGTGTGATGGCGCGGCACAACGTGGAGGAGCAGTAGCAGGATCCACAGGCTCCACTGGTCGACAATGCCACACAGGAACCTCCCAGGTCGGCGGGCGACATGGGCAGCGCTGACGACGCTGGGACGCACTGTGGCGGGGACATGGACTGGTGGATGGACGACCTGCATCTCGGCTACGACCACAGTTCCGACCACGGTGCCGACACCGAGTACAACCATGGTGGCGCACCCCCGAGGGTCATCTGGACCATCATCAGGGACTCCGGCAACATACAATGGCCGGTCTTGACGAAGACCAACTACACCGAGTGGTCATCTATGATGAAGGTGAAGCTTGAGACCCAGCGGATGTGGAACACCACACACTTGGGCAGTGCGAGTCGTCATGAGGACCGGCAGCCGCTCGAGGCGTTGCTTTCTGCGGTCCCACCAGAGATGATTCCAGCTCTCTCTAGCAAGGCAAGGCTAAGGACGCAGGGGATGCCATTGCCACTGCCCGATAGAAACTCCGATAGGAGTGGGATCACTTGGCCTTCAAGCCAGGTAGGGACGTCGACGACTTTGCTTTACGTCCCATCGGTCTGAGGCAGCGGCTGGAGCAGCTCGACAACTATGACATCACAGAGGAGCAAGTTGTCGCCAAGTTCCTTCGCTGTTCTCCAGCCAAGTTTCTGCAGCTGAAGATCTCCATCCAGACGATGCTTGACATCTCGACCTTGATGATCGAGGAGGTTGTTGAGAGATTCAAGGCTGTGGATGAGGAGGAAGCGCTGGCGGCTGCAGAGACAGTTGCTATTAGTGGCAAGCTTCATTATGGCACAGAGCACTGCCACTGCCACATCTGCCAGAAAAAGGGGGAGTCTTCTCCTTCCTCGGGTGACCGCAAGCGCACGCTGCACAGAGCGCCCAAGGCGCGTGGAGGCGCCGAGGGTGAGGCGCGAGGAGGCGCCGAGGGTGCAGCATGATGCAACGCTGCAGGCGGCGCACGTGGCGAGCGCAGGCCACCATGAGATGATACATGTCGCAACTGCGGTAGGGTAGGCCACTAGGCCAGGGATGGCTGCCAGCCTCAGCGAGGCTAGGCTCACGTCACGCAGGCGGCGGTGGACGATGAGTCGGCCCTATTCCTGGTCCACAGGAGCATTGAGCAGCTCCCAACGGCATCAGTTGCGACGGTCCTCCTCCACGTTGATGAGCTATGAGCGTGTGTCTTCCTCAGCGACGGCTCAAACGACGACAAGATTGATTGATGGTTCCTTGTCATTGGTGCGACACATCACATGACCGGGTGCCGGGAGTTCTTCTCCGGCCTTAACACCAATGTTCACGGCTATGTCAAGTTCGGTGACTCCTCAGGCATGGACACAAGGGGCATCAGATTTGTCATCCTCGTCGCCAATAACGGCGAACACCAGCTTCTCACCGAGGTCTTCTACATCCCCACGGTATGCAACTCCATCATCAGCCTTGGACGGCTGGATGCTAATGGATCACGCGTGGAGATAAAGGATGGCGTGATGCGCATCTGGGATCGACAATAACTTCTTCTGGCCAAGGTGGCCAGGGGGAGCAACTTCCCCTACATCCTGGATGCCAAGGTGGAGCAGCCCCTGTGCCTTGCAGCTTGTTGCGACGATGAAGCTTGGAGGTGGCACGAGCACTTTGGGCATCTTCACTCTGAGGCTTTGCGGCAGCTCGGTACCAAGGGGATGGTGCGAGGTATGCCGAACGTGGACCACGTCGAGCAGCTCTGTGACACCTGCATCTTGACAAAGTAGAAGTGCCTTCCCTTCCCTCGCCAGGCGAGCTTCCGAGCCAAGGAGCGGCTCAAGCTCGTACACGGCGATCTCTGCGGGCCAGTGACGCTAGCCACACTGGGAGGAGGACGCTACTTCCTTCTACTCATCGACGATGTATCCCGGTACATGTGGGTGGTTCTTTTCGGGACCAAGGGAGCTACAGCGGACGCCATCAAGCACATTCAGGTGGCCGCGGAGAACAGATTGGGCGCAAGCTTCGGGTGTTGCGCATGGACAACGACGACGAGTTCACGTCGACTGAGTTCGTCTCGTACTGCGCCAACGAGGGAATCCAGTGATACTTCTCCACGCCGTACAGTCCGCAATAGAACGGCATTATCGAGCGACGCAACCAAACGATGGTGGCCATGGCCCGAGCTCTAATCAAGTAGCGAGGAATGCTGGCCAAGTTCCGGGGCAAGGCGGTGTTGACAGCGGTGTACATCCTCAACTGCTCCCCCATCAAGACGCTTGACGGAATGACTCCATACGAGGCCTGGCATGGCCACAAGCCGGCAGTCGGCCACCTGTGAGTGTTCGGCTCCCTCGTCTACGTCAAGGAGCTGAACCACGTCGGCAAGCTTGATGCTCGGTGTCGGTGTGGAATGTAGTCCCGACACTAACTAGTAATAAGCGCTAAGATCTCGTCTCTCGATGGTCGGTGCTAAGCAACTAAGGACACTTGGTTTATCCGGTTCCGGGCGGGGCCGTACGTGAGCGGCCCCCGCAAAGTCCGAGCCCACCCACGCCTCGGTCCCGCGCGCTCGCGCGCGTGGTGCAACGGCGAGAGCGGGGAGCGGGTGGACCGCGGGGAGGGAGCGCGACGCGCGCGGCGACCGGGAGCGCCGAGAGCGAAGGAGTGAGGAGTTCGGGGCCGCGCGAGCAGCAAGGACTCTCCTCACCAGGGACGGAGGAGTACTCGTCATCGGACGAGGAAGAGGAGGAAGAGGAAGAAGAGGATAGGGGGCAGGTTTTCCCCGATAGGTGGGAGCCTGCTCCCCCGTCACCGGAGCCGACTCCGGTGGCGGGAGAACCGTCACCTGGGGCGGGCGCGAGGCGCTGCTACCGGCGATGCAGCGACGCGAGGCGGCGCGAGCCGCGGAGGCGTCGGCGCGCGCCTCGGAGGCGCTGCGTGCGCGGCGGATGCGCCCGCGTGTGTGGCGGAGCCGGCGCGCGCGGTGGAGGTGGGCGGAGGCGTGGCGGCGGCCGCGCCGGCCGCGCCCACAATGTCGGCGGGGACCTCGAGGAAGAGGAAGCGGGCCTTCTCCTCCTTGAGGTAAGGAATTGTCTTTCGAGGGGTCACGTGCCCGACAGGCGGGGTCCTGATGTTTTGTTTCCATGTCCACAGGGTGGCGCCAACCGTGCCCCCCTCACACCAGCCAAGGTGCTGAGGGCGGACGCATCCGTCCCCACTAGGCGGCGCTCGTCGAGGGCGCCGCGGGCGGCGCAAGCACGGCGGCAACGGCGAGTGGGGCCTCACGAGGCGAGGTCGAGGCCACGGGGTCACGGCGGCCGCGTCGACCATGGAGTCGCGGCGGGCGGCGGCGAGAGGTGCGGCAAGAGCCGGTCGTGGGCGAGGCGCGGCCGGTGGAGGGCGCGGCCGGCGGCGCCAATCGTAGTGGCGTTGCCGTGTCGTCGGCCATGGAGGCACATCGGGGCGCCGTGGCCCGCGGGGGCGCGGCCGGAGGCCGAAGTCGCCTCGCCGCGGCCATGAGTCCGCGGTGTGGTAGCGCGGCCGGCGGTGGAGGTTGCCGTGCCGCCACGGAGAGCCCGCCCTCCCCGGCGGCTCCCGGGCGACGGCGGTGGAGATTCCCGACGACGACACCCCGCCGCCGGGTGGGACCGGTGGGGAAGTCTTCCCGCACCGGACCCGAGCCTTAGGCGGGGGCGCTCGTCGGAACGGTGGGACGACCACATGGTGGGCGGGGGCTCGAGGCACGGCGCCGAGGCCTCTCCGTCCCACACCACCCCCTGCGGCTCGAGCGGTCCGGCGGCGGATCGGGGGGGGGGGGGCGAGGGGAGCGCGTCGACACGCCATCCCCCCTTTTCGGCCGATGCCCAAGAGGAGCGCATGCGTGGGAGGAGCCGGCGCGGCCACGGCTCTTTGCTCAACCGAGCACCGAACGAGGCGCGCGCATCCACGGCGGCCCTGCGTGGCATGTCTTCCAGGTATGATGCCGTTGCTTTTTGCCTTGTTCTGTTGTCTTCGTGTTCATTTCCCGACGCTTGCCGGTCTTCGTCGCTGGCGGCGGGGAGAGCCGGGAGCTCCGCGCCCACGACAGGTACGGCGCCCTCGACCAGATGAGCGCCGAGCTCCGCCGGCTCGGGAGCGGTGCGACGCCTTAGACGCCCTCGCGGAGGCCCTGAGGACTCGGGATGGGCGGGCCGGCGTACGGGCGGTGGCCTGCGTGACCGGCTCTTGGAGCTGGAAGGGCGAGCCACGGCGCGCCCCTCCACCATCGAGCGGGTTCGCACGACCCTCATCGACCGGGATGAGGGGCGGCTGCAGCGGGCGAGAGGGGATGCGGAGAGGGCGCGCACCGTGGCGACGCGGCGGGAGGCGGAGGTGGTCTCCGTTCGGACCCAGAAGCCGGGAGGGCCGCGCGGCGCTCCCGGAGGCGTTGTCCCGGCGGAGCCGGGGCGAGGAGAGGGCGCGGGGAGGCCGAGCGAGAGGGCTAAGGAAGCCGAAGAGCCGAAGGCCGCCCTCGCCTCCAAGGTCGCCGCCGGTTGCCGCGGCGGAGGAACGACTCCCGGCGGGGAGCGCGGCCGCCCGTCGGGAGGCCGAGGGGAAGCTCCGGCGGGGAGCGAGCCGCCCTCGGCCCGATGCCCGGTCGGCGCTCGAGCGGGAACACGGCCGCTCTCGAGAGGGCGCGGCGTCGGCGAAGGAGCGGGAGGACGAAGTCTCGAAGCTCGACGGGGAGGGCGATCCCCCTCGGCATCTCGAACGCGGATCGGTCGGACCCTCGAGGAGCGAGAGCGCCACGGTCGTCAGCTTGCAGCAGGCGGTTGAGAGCGGACGCCAAGCTCTCGAGGGGGAGAGGAAGCGAGGTTGAAGATAAGTTCCCGCTTCGTTTCTTGTTTTGTTGATCTTCCCTTCGGGGATCCGTATCCCTCTTGATTTCTTTTGCTCGTGACGTCCGGAGCTCGCGCACCACGGCGGGGCACGCAACCAATCGTGCCGAGACGCTGCAGGCCGCCTACGACTCCTCCGAGCGGGAGCTGGTGGAGCTGCGTGCTCGCGGCCCTCGAGACTGTCGGCTGTCGAAGAGGGCGAGGCGCAAGCCGGGAAGCTCGGCCGGCCGGCCGTCGCGCACCCTTGGCGGGCACGTCTCAAGGCGCATGCGTCGCGCGCTTCACCTGGGCGTCCAGAAGGCCCTTGGCGTGGTGCAGTCCCACTACGAGGTGAACCTCGAGGCCGTGGCGTCGGGCTACATCGTCCGGAAGGCATCGAGGACGAGGCGGCGATGGAGCAGGCGGACGCCCTTGCCGCGGTGCGCCGAGGCACTCACCGAGGCCTTCGCGGAGTTCTTGTTCCCGGACGCCGCTAACGTCGACGAGCCTCAGGCCTGAAGACCGCTGGGCATTAGACCCATTTTTGTTTGAATGTTAGTATCCGGGCCGTATGGCCGTGTAAATAAACAAGTGAAACTTATGGAGTGTTTGAACACTTGTAAATTTGAGTGGTGCCCTTTATTTGTCGCGCTGTTCTATTTTTTCCCTTTGCTCGAGCGAACTCGGGTTAGGGGAGTTCGATTTCGTGAGTAGTCCGCTGGGACGGAGGCAAGAGGGAAGGGTCGTATCCTCGCGGAGGCGTAGGCTATCTCTGACTCGCACGTCCTTTCGCTGACCACCCACGCTCCGCCTTGGTTCGCTCGAGGCTATGGTCGAAACATATTTAGCGCGCTTACGAGTTAAATTTTTGCGAAAAAATGGGACCGATTTTTGGGGGGGGAGTGCCCCCGCAGTAGCCCCCGAGGGTGACTTGGTTTTCGGGGGAAAGCCGAGTTGCCCTTTAACTTTATTGAATCATTGTTATTTACATTTTCATTGCCAACTCGGGGTGTTGGTATGTAATTTACAACAAAAAACTTGGAAATCCTTGCTAAGGGTAGAAGCGACGTAGCTGCTGGATGTTCCAAGCGTTGGTGAGTTCCTCGCCGTCCTCGTTGGCCAGCTTGTATGTGCCGGGCTTGAGCACCTTCACCACGACGTAGGGTCCCTCCCATGGGGGTGATATCTTGTGGCGTCCTCGGCTATCTTGGCGCGGCCTTAAGACCAAGTCCCCCTCGGCGAAGTCCCGCCGCCACACCTTTCGAGCTTGGTAGCGCCTTAGGGACCGCCGGTATCTTGCGGAGTGCATCGGGCCGCGAGGCGTGCTTCGTCCGACCTCGGTCCGGCGAGTCCTCGCGGGCTCGCCGGTTGACGTCTTCATCGTAGCCCCGGACTGCGGGCAATCCGTACCCCGGAGTCCGTGGGGAGGACGGCCTCCGCGCCATGGACCGGGAAAAAAACGGGGTGAACCGGTGGCTGCGCTGGGGTGGTCCGAGGCTCCATACGACCGCTGGCGGCTCCGGCGCCATTTTCGACCGGACTTGTTCACTGGTCGAAAATTACGGGCTTGAGGCCTTGTAGAATCATGTCATTGGCACGCTCCACTTGGCCGTTGGTCTGTGGGTGTGCCACGGCTGCCCAGTCCACGCGGATGTGGAACTTGTCGCGGAACTCCTGGAACTTTACGCCCGTGAATTGGGACCCATTATCGGTGATGATGGAGTTCGGCACTCCAAAGGGATAGACAATGTAGGTGAAGAATGTCCTTGCGCTTCCGCCCGAGGTTCGTAATGGGGCGTACCTCCACCCACTTGGAGAATTTGTCGATTGCGACCAACGAGGTGGGTGTAGCCCCCGGCGCCTTTCACAAGGGCCCGACGATGTCCGGCCCCCACACGGCGAAAGGCCACGTGATGGGGATGGTCTGCAGGACGTGCGCGGGGAGGTTGGACTTGCGGGCGTAGAAGCGGCACCCCTTCGCGGTGCGCACGATTTCGCCGGGCGTCGGCCGACCGCGGTGGGCCAGTAAAAGCCCTGGCGGAACGCATTGCCCACGAGGGTGCGGGGCGCGGCATGGTGGCCGCAAACACCCGTGTGTATATCCCTGAGGAGCTCACGCCCCTGGGGGATGGGGACGCATCGGCCGCGGGGATGCGGAGGGCGCGCGCTTGTACGGCTCGTCGTCGACGAGGGCGAAGGACTTGGCCATCCTGGCGACGCGCCTGGCCTCGGACCGGTCCGAGGGGAGTTCCCCTCGGTCCATCCAGGCGATGTATTTGTCGCGCCAGTCCGCCTTGCTAGGGGCCGACTCGACATCCATGACTTTGGCCTCGCCGGCGCCGTACCCTTCGAGGAGGGAGAGCACGTACGCCTCATTCGAGGGGTCCTCGTCCATGGGCTCTGCACCCGCTGGATTCGAGGGAGCCCCCGAGGGCTCTGTGCGGTTTGAGGGGTGCTGCTCGAGGGTGACGGACGGTTGGGCGACATCCCGAGCAAAGACGTTCGGGGGGACGGTGATCCGCCCCGACGCGATCTTGGCGAGTTCGTCCGCCTCCTCGTTGTACCGTCGGGGCACGTGGTTGAGCTCGATGCCGTAAAACTTGTCCTCGAGGGCCCGCACGGCCTTGCAGTACGCCTCCATCTTGTCGTCGTGGCAGCTCGCATTTTTCATGACTTGGTCGATCACGAGGCCGCGAGTCCCCCCCGCACGTCGAGGCGTTTGACGCCTATCTCGATGGCGATTCCGAGGCGACAAAGCGAGGGCCTCATACTCGGCCATGTTGTTCGATGCGGGGAAGTGAAGGCGCATAGCGTACCGCATGTGCTCCCCGAGGGGTGACACGAAGAGCGGGGCCCGCGCCCGCCCCCGTCTTCATTGCGAGCCGTCGAAGTACGGGGGTCCGGCACTCCGCCCGGATCCGTGGCGGCGGCAATTGTGTGTCCATCCACTCGGCTACGAAGTACGCAAGACTTGGGACTTGATCGCCTTACGCGGGGCGTAGGCGAGCGTTTCACCCATCAGCTCCACCGACCACTTGGCAATTCTGCCCGCTGCATCCGGTTCGGATGATTTCTCCTAATGGAAAGGAGGAAACCACCGTGACGGGGTGAGCCTCGAAGTAGTGGCGGAGTTTGTGCCACGCGAGAACCACTGCGTAAAGCAATTTCGGATTGTGGGTAGCGCGTCTTGGTGTCGGACAAGACCTCGATGTAGTACACCGGCCGCTGAACCGGCAAAGTGTGTCCCTCCTCCGTGCGCTCCACCACAATCACGCGCGCCGACCACACGGGTAGTCATAGCCACGTAGAGGTATAGAGGCTCGGCGTCCGCGGCGGTGTGAGGATTGGGGGCGTGGGCAAGGGACGCCTTCAGCTTATCAAGCGCCTCCTGGGCCTCGGCGGTCCAGGAGAAGCGCTCGTGCTTCTTGAGGAGCCGGTAGAGGGGCAAGCCCTTCTCGCCGAGCCGCGAGATGAAGCGGCTCAAGGCGGCGAGGCACCCCAACACCCTTTGGACCCCCTTGAGGTCCCGAATCGGACCCATCCGCTCGAGGGCTGCAACCTTTTCGGGGTTGGCCTCGATGCCTCGCTGGGAGACGATGTATCCTAAAAGCATGCCCCGCGGCACGCCAAAGACACATTTTTCGGGGTTTAATTTCACCCCTCGGCCGTAGGTAGCCGAACGCGATGCTGAGGTCGTTAACCAGGTCGTCCACCTTCCTGGTTTTCATGACTATATCGTCTACGTACGCCTCAATGGTTCGCCCGATGTGGTCTCCGAAGACGTGCTGCATACACCGCTGGTACGTTGCGCCCGCATTTTGGAGGCCAAACGGCATCGTGACGTAGCAGTACATCCCGAACGGCGTGATGAATGAAGTCGCGAGCTGGTCGGACTCCTTCATTTTTATTTGGTGGTACCCGGAATAGGCATCAAGAAAACAGAGCAGTTCACACCCAGCGGTCGAATCAACGATCTGATCGATACGCGGCAAAGGAAAAGGAACTTTAGGACATGCTTTATTAAGACTAGTGTAGTCTACACACATCCGCCACTTCCCATTCTTTTTCTTCACTAATACAGGATTAGCTAGCCAAGTAGGGTGGAACACTTCCTTGATGAACCCAGCCTCGAGGAGCTTCCGCAGCTCCGCTCCGATCGCCGCCGCCTCTTCTCGTCGAAGCGGTGGAGCCATTGTTGCGCGGCGCGGGAGTGAGTTAGGATGTCAAGGGGAGTGCTCGGCGACCTCCCCTCGGGATGCCTGGCATATCCGAGGGGCTCCACGCGAAGATGTCGGCGTTGGCGCGGAGAAAGTCGACGAGCACCACTTCCTATTTCGAGCCTAAACCCTAAACCCTAAACCCTAAACCCTAAACCCTAAACCCTAAACCCTAAACCCTAAACCCTAAACCCTAAACCCTAAACCCTAAAGTCGGGGAGCTTGATTCACCCGGCTCACGGTGCTCTTACGGACGGGCACCTTCCCGAACGCCTTTCGCTCCATGCCCGGGACAAAGATGGCCACCATCATCTGTCGGAGCGACCCGAGGAAAGCCTTGTTGTGTTTGGTGAGCATGTAGTATGTCGATTCTTGGAACACGCGCGCGCATTCCTCCTTTTCCCCTGCCGGGACGTGGCATCGCTCTCTCCTGGCAGCAGCACCCTGGGCATGTCATTCTTTAGATACGGGACACCACTTCTATTTTTCTTAAATGACATGAGGCACTTTTGCTGAAACTGGTCTACGGCGTCTTGGAGCTGCTGCCGCTGTTCTGGAGAAAGCTCTTCGAGGTTGACATCCATGAGGTCTGAGATTTCAGGCATCTTGAACCAATTCGGCTGTGGTCCCACTGGGCGTGCCAAAAAGTGTGTTGACGCAAAAAGTGCACTCAACGCCAATCACACGACAAGCCGAACAAAGGCGGCTTCACACGCGCAGAGAGCAAATGACGTGCCAGTCAATTTTTCCTGAAAATTAACAAAAGATAAGGCAGTTAGATATCAAAGCTTGGAACTTGCCGGGTGGTACCAGACAGTTCCATATTTACGGCTAAAGAGCCAATTGGGATAACACATAGCTATAGAAAGCTATCTGTCAAAGAACCACGACCATTCGGGAAACCGCAAAGGGGAAAAAGGAACACTGCCGAATGGATGACGTAAGCGTGACAGCGATCGGTCTTTGTATAAACAAGGATGCATGCGCAAAGTTATGACCGATCCCCATGAAGATTAACATTAAATAAACAAAGTAAAGCACGGGCATGATCATGTATTAAATAAGCATGCATAGATCCAAAGCACTAGTCTACCGCATGTCTAGTTATTTTAAGATCCGTCGGGTACGATATCAAACAAATCTATCCACCGCATGATACAACTTGCAAGGAAAACCGTACCACTTTCCACAAATAGATCTATCCACCGCATGATACAATCCAAATACGGAAAGCTAGAAGCACACATCATTTAAAACATAAATAACGTACGGGATCTACTCGTGAAGAAACATAACCGAATACGGCTGAACAGCCGATTCGGGGTCCATGAAGAAGGAACAAACATTACCACGAGAATAAATCTATCAGATTGACTTGGGAATCTAATCCACCGGATGACTAGCTCCAAAGCAACCCAAAAACCTGCATCTACCGCATGATACCCGGTTCTTTCAAGATTTATACGAACATAGCAAGCTTGAACCCGCAACACGTAACAACCTAGATCGATTCGGTTTCGGCTATCGGAAAGCATAAGATCCACGTGTCAAAACATGAAACCTACTCGAACAAGGATCATAAAAGAGATATAGCCGATCCAAACCCATCTAGATTGGGCAAAGATGTGTTACATGAATTAGAACATAAAGTAAAAACTCAAGATAACACGGGATAACTTAATGAATCTATTGGATCTTGCCAAAATCCAATAGAGCCGATAACTAGCTCCAAGCTAGATCTTAGCCTACCGCATGGCTCATGATCTAACAAGAAACCCTCTTGAACCAAGCTTGAATCTACCGCATGACACGAAGCATGGTAAAAAGACTACTTGCATCAGATCTAAATCCACCGCATGATACTAGACATGATACAAGGTTGCCGGTACTCACGGAGGTCGACGGATCGATTGGCCCTCTCGAAGAACTCGACGACACGACAAGGACTCTAGGGTTTGGCGTAAGGCCGGTGTGTATTGAGGAATGATTGTGTCTGTTACATACATTCAGGGGTCGTATTTATACCCTGTTGAGTACAACTGCGAATGGATTCGTTGCCTAACTAAGCTCGATCGCCTACCCATCCATTCGTCTCCCCTGATTGAGCCACGTCACCGTCCAATCCCGCAAAATCAGCTTCACTTTTCCTTTGCCAAACCGGAGCAGATAGCCGACCGCAGATCTCTTTGCCGAAAATCTCTGAAAATATCCTTCCTTCCACCAGACAGACTCTTTTTCAAACCGGACCCACAGGTCAGACTCCTTACCAAATTTTGGTGTTAACACATGCCCCTTCAATTGTGGAATAAAAGTAATTTTGTTACACAATTGACTCCAGCCACGAATCCTCGAATCAAATCTGTCAACACCTGTTCTTCGCAATCCGCCGGAATCTTCATCCGGATCCAACCCTAGATCTCCTCGTTCCGAGCTCGAACCTCCAATGGCAGCTCAGAACCAAGATGCTCAGGTAAATTCATCCCCCGCAAACCTTGTTCGGCATTAGGTTTTCAATTTTACCTGAGATTTTCTTTTCCGCTTTCTTCCAGGAGCCTTCTACTGAACTTTTGATTCGCACCGAGGCCAATTCGAGGTCTTATTACCTTGGTCCTGTAGGGAATCCTGACCCTCGAGATTTCATTGCCGCTGAATCTCAGAGAATCCCCTTCAAAGCAGCTTTGTCTCCACCTCCTCAGTGGCAAGATGCGTTCAAGAACTGGCCTTTACCTCCAATTGCAGGCTGGAAGACTTGGTATCGGAGGATTCTTGCAGATAAGAGTGGATTGACCAACCTGGATGCCCTCCGTATTGCCCGGTGCTTGGAGCTATCCGTGGCCGAGACCCCCAAGAACGAAGATCTTCGATAGCGACTGCCACTTTTGGTCAAACGGCGTCAACGCCTTCCTTTTTGGCCACGGTCCGATGTCTCCCACCTTGGCCGATGTATATATGATCACCGGCCTTGACATTACGGGATCCGTTCGGCCTTGGAATTTCAAAAATTCCTCACGGCGGACGAGGGGGTGAAGCCGGGGAACGGATACAAGCAATACATCTTGAAACACATGAAGGACAATCCCCGGGTGCCGTTGAATACGAGCATTCTTGAATATGTGGGTGCATGTATTCGTCTTCGTGGTAAAGCCAACGAGCCTACCCCGAACCATATCGCAATGGCGTCCCATCTAGCCGGTGGCAACCGCCTTCCTACGGGAAAATTCTTCTTGGGCGGTGTATACCATATGCTTCACCGGATCGTTACCCGGATGTATACCGGCCGAAAGGATAGCATGTGTCAACGGCCCTTGGTGGTTCGTTCAAATGTGGCTGCAGCCTCCACATGCATCGGATTGTCGGTGTCGATTTGAACTCCGAGTTCTTCCCCTTGTCCAATCACCCCGAAGGAGGGCCTCAAGCTACCGAGAGGATGCCAAAATTACGGAGAAGCGGCTTCAATGTTTCTATCCGGAGAAGACATCGGCCCGGCTCTTCGAGTTATTCTTCAAAGGTTTCCCCAATCCTCTCGGCTTCCTTATCTAGGCAACGACACCTTGACCTTCCCTGTTGAATTTTCCTTTGAGCCACGGCCATCAAGATGGAAGATTCTTGGAGATTCTCAACATCGTAATCCGCCCATGCATACTTGGCCGAATTCAATGGAGGAAGGCTCGAATGTTAGCACTTATGAATACTATCGGCCTAATGTAATGGCCGGGGCAAATTGGATGTGGGCGGATGCCCCCGAGGTTGTTCCCGCATGAATTCCTCAAGCCCGGAGAGGAAATCAAAGAAAGTATGCACAAGCGGGGGTCTTCCAATATGTGTGTAGCCCTACTATCTATAGCTGTCCTTTTGTGCCCATAGTCATAGCTCACCCCACCTTTAACTCCTGGTGGCAAGAATTCCATGATCACACCTTCGGTGAGCTGTCCATGTGTTTTGTGCAAAGTTGATGCCGACTTCTTGCCAACCTCAGAGGTAACATCATGAACCTTTGGATCAGACATGTCCTCTTTGTTCATGATTCTGACCTTCACCTTCTTATCCACAGAACACAGTGCCTGCCCCTCGAGCCAGGGAAATTGCTTACAATGTTGAGGGCCCAATTTCGGCCTTCGGGTTTCAAATCCACAACTCGCATCAGCTAATGGCAAGGTATGCTACAACAGATCCCAGCCTTTCTAGCCTTGCTGCCGACGGGAGGCAAGGTACGCATCCGATTGCCCCTCCAAGTGCTAAAAGGAGAAGAACCTGTCAAGAAAGTGCTTGTTGAGGTAAACCCCTTTACCTTCTTGATTACCAGTCACTCTGCTCTTGATGAATTATATTATTGTGCATTTTCGGACCGAGTCCGGCGACCTTCGGAACCGGTACACCGCCAATGCCCCATCCTTTGGTATGACTTCTCTTGTTCTTTCTTAAGGATGAGCATTGGCATTTACCCTTTCACTTTGACATTTGCGGGGAGAAGCCACGGAAGAACGACTTGTAGATGTTCCGGTGGTGCAACAAGCGAGTCCATCCGGGGTTGAATTACCCATCCGGTGGAGATCTCATCTTCATCACCTTCCGCGAAGCAACAAATTCTCCGGGGATGAATCTCCCAATTCAGCGGAGCCAATAAGTTCACCAAGGGTGCCATCACTGTTGGTCAAGCGAGAGATAACCAACCCAACGGAGGCGGCGGACCCGACTCCTCCTCGGCCCGAAACCCACGAGGCGCTAGTGGCCGCATCGGTACCTCCTAGCTTGGAAGTTTCGGCTCTGCACTGGAGCATCTCCTTCACCTCCGTGATTGCCCCCGCTCAAGAAACCGGCCATGAGGTATCCATCCGCACTTAATTTTGGTACCTCGATGTTTAGCATCCTTAATTCGGCAATGTTGTTTCTCGGGATCGGGCTCCATCATCATCAAGCCTCGCCATCGAGAGAGCAATCCGACCGCCGAGGTGATTGAAGGAGTATACCGACCGCATTTGCCCGGATGAAGTGTTGTCCAAGCTCAAAGAAATTGCTTCCTGGCTAGAAAAAGATGCTCAAGATCAGTTCAATCATCTCCATCACTTCGAAGAGATGTTTGAATCTATCGATCAAGAACTCTCGAAGACATCGAGCTTCTCTATCATCCGTCTATGGCTTAGAAGCCCTTTATGCACCGTAAGGCACGCTTGGAGGAAATTGCGCTCCCGCCGGCCATTGAAAAGAGGAAAAGCGATGCTGAACATGCTATGAACGGGGCACAATCCCAAGCAGAGAGCCACAAGGATGCATTGGCTAACCTGCAGACTTCTTATGATCTAAAAATTGCCAGGAAAGCTGCTCTAGAAGCAGAACTGAGAAGCCTGTCAGCGGAGATAGAGGTTGATAAAGAGAAAATAGCCGAACTTCCTGGATTGATAGCAAAGACCCAAGCGGAAGCAAAATCGGCTATCACCAAGATAGAGCAATGCGATGCAGAACTCGCTGATTTATCCGGTACCCAAAAGGATTGCCAGGAGCTGCTGGACAATTCCCATCTGATAACATCCAGTGCTCGTAGTGTGATTGCAAAACTTCTGAATGCTTGAATGTCCTTATTGATGTATAACTGAATTGGTCGTTCTTGTAATACCTCCTTGCAGTTTGTTTCCTTTCTTCTGCGCACTTTCAAATGTAATGCTGAACGACCCACTCGGCAGTGAAACGCCCACTCCCGAACGGCACTCTGATTTTCTTTAGCCGAACCAATCAACTGCCCGCGGCTCAGCCTAGAACTCCAAGCGACTCGTCGGCAGGCTGGCCAAGGAAACCTTTCCACCTTCCGATTTTCCTGGGATATGCGCCACGATCCACAGCCACGACTCGAAGCCACGATTCATCCTGCCAGGCCTATAAATGTTACCATAGGTACCCCTAGCTCTCTACCAGGCCTTCTAGCTCTCGAATCTTTGCCAATCTTAGCCCCTTTCGCAAACAGTGCACATCCCAAACCACAATGGTGCGCCGCCTCAACCGCCGCCGCGCCTCCGACGAGGCCGAGGGGAGCAGCGCCAATGCGCGCAGGCGGTGATGATCGTCGATCTCTCCTCTTTGATTCTATTCTTGATCTTCTTTTGCCTTGACGATCATCCCCCTTTTTCAGATTGATTCAGTGGAATCCGCCTCGTGCGCCGGCCAATCAGCCCCTCCCAGATGACTCCTCGGAGTCCGATGGCCACTCCCCGTGCCGTACGGGGGAAGAAGACGCCATCCGCTTCAAGGAGGGAGCCGGAGGCGTCCGGCGTGAGGCCGGAGGACGTCTCCAAGAAAGCGGGCATGGCCGAGCTAGAGTGGGAGGACCGGCGCGGGCATACCGCCGGAAACCATTGACGGTACGGCTCTGAGATTAGTTCTCGATTCCGCTCGGCTTTTGGCGCTAATCTTTCCCTTCTTGCTTTTCGCAGCCCACGATGCGGAGCTCAACCAGCTGAAGGCGCTGGTGGAGCAGCTGGCCGAGAAGGTGAACGCCCTCGGTAATACGTCAGTGGAGCGCCTTGCCGCGGTGGAGCGCCGCGTCGATGAGGTGGCTGTCCACGGCGTCCGTCTGGGCACCACCTTGGGCACCGGGCGCCATGGCGACACACACGGACGTCGACTACTCCACCGGGCCGCGCGGCTTCGGGGCGGCGCGCCGGAGGGACATCGAGGAGATCGAGCTTATCTCGGGAGCGCCTTGATGGCCATGGCGACGCCATTGCCGAAATTACTCATCCCCAATCCGTGTTGAACGGGCTCTTCGACTAGATTGTACTAGGGATGTGTAAATATCGGCAATAGATGAAGAACTTTTGAATTACGCACCTGTTCTGTGATGACTCCCTTTGCATTTTGCATCTGCGAATTTTGTTTTCTTTGAATGCATCCGGGAACTATCTTTAGCCGAACGCGCGAGAACAACTGCCCCTTGGCGCAAAATCCACAGAGGATCCCAGTTCGGCAATCCATAAACACTGTTCAAGAAAAAACCCTTCGCGCTTGGTAGAAAACCCCGTTGCTTGGTATTCCAACAGTGTGTACTGGCCAGTCATCACTCCCAATGCGTCTCTCCGGCCAATAAAATAGCCTGCGGGGGTGCTCTGCAAATCCACTCGCGCACTCATCCATCATTTCTCATCTCTTCCACTGCCTCTAGAGGAAAAAACCTCAACGCCATGGACAAGGGTAAACAACCCCAGGAGAGCGGCTCGTCAAAGAAGCGTACGATTCGGAAGTGAGTTCTTTCTTGATCTGCTCCTCGTTCTCCCGCATGATCTTGCGCCTCATGTTTTCCTCTCGTCTTCTTCAGCCTTGATTTGCTTCCCGAAGAAGTCATCGGGACCGAAGACGTGCCTGAGTACATCTCCTCCGATTCCTCCATCGAAGCGAGAGGATGCCACGCACGAACGAGAGGACCAACCATCGGGTGCGCCGCCGCGTCCGGCACACGGAGCACGGCCTCGGGGACATGTCCGCCGTTGCCAAGCCGAGCGCGAGCGTCGCATGGCTGCGGAGGCATTAGTAGGGGGTAAATGTTCCCGACTCCTTCTTGACCTCGTGCTTGCACTTGGATTTCTTGCCCCTAATCTTGATTCCTCCGCTTTAGATGTCTCTCGACGGGTACAACAACTTTGAAGACGGCACGGGATAGCTTGGTGGAGGCCGCCAACCATGGTCACCCCCGCACGTTCCGGGTTGCCGTCACGGTGGTCTGGAGCAAGGCGAAGAGGGAGCAGCCGAAGAATTAAAGAAAAGATTGTATCATACTTTCGCTTCTTCCTCCACGCCTTCTGCTTCCCTCCTCCTCGAGGATCTGACCACCGGGGTTGTTAGACGTAGTCCTGCAAGAAGCAGTTGTAATGTAATTTTGAGCTAAGGGCAATGCATCCAGGCACTGGCCATTTTCTCTTGTTCATGGATTTTGTTCTGAAGGCGGCCTCATTCTTGAGCGCCGGCTATTTTTGTGCCAGATGTGTGTAATCATCGATCGATCTCAATGCTAGGATAATATTTCTTCAGATATCTTCCATTTATTGCAGCGGAAAATTCTTCTCCTAGCAAAGTTTTCAATATGTATGCATTACCAGGAACGCATCTGACCACACGAAAAGGCCCCTCCCAGTTAGGGGACCATTTGCCGAATTCACCGTATTTAGTTCCAATCGGCAATAGCGCTTTCCAAACTAGATCGCCTTCTGCAAATTGCCTTACTTTTACTTTCTTGTTATAGTACTTGGCGACCCGCAGCTTGTTTTTCTCGATGTTCTCCAGGGCCCTAAGACGGATCATATGCAAATCTTCTAGCTCATCCATCATTAGGCCACTGTAATCCTTGGAGCTCAACTCGTTTTGTAGCACCACTCTCCTGGAATCTGATTGCATCTCCCAAGGCAGGATCGCGTGATGCCCGTAAACCAACTCGTAAGGAGAAGTCTTTGTAGCTCCATGGGGGGCCATCCGGTACGCCCACAGCGCTTCACCGAGTACCGAATGCCACCTTCTTGGCTTCGATCGATCTTCTTCTGTATCAGCTTGATCATGATCTTATTAGAAGCCTCTCGCTTGACCATTAGCTTGGGCATAATATGGAGAAGAATTAAACAATTTGATTCCCATGCTTTCGGCAAAATCTGCGAACTCCAATGACATGAATTGTGCCCCCCGATCGGTGGTAATCGTCCGAGGGATCCCAAATCGGTAGATGATGTGTTCCTTGACGAATTCAATCATGTTTTCGACGTCACCTTCTTTAGTGGGGTCGCCTCAACCCATTTGGTGAAGTAATCGTAGCCAAAAGCACGAACTTATGCCCCTTGCTAGACGGAGGATTGATTTGGCCAATCAAGTCTATACCCGCCCCCCTCGAATGGCCATGGCTTGATGATGGGATTCAATGCTGATGCAGGGACCCTTTGAATATTCCCGAACCTTTGGCAATCCTGACATCCCTTGTAATACTCAAAGCAGTCCTCTAATATCGTCGGCCAAAAGCACCCAGCTTGTCTAATAACCCACTTCATACGATAGGCCGATTGGTGCGCTCCACATATCCCATCGTGCACCTCGCTCATCATGTTCTTGGCTTCTTCTGGGCCCAGGCATCATAGTAACACCCCATCTATCGATTTATAAAATAAACTATCATCCAGAAGAACGAACTTTATGGCCTTGTACCTTAGCTTCCTAGAGACTTTTCGGGATGGATCTTTCAAGTAGTCAACGATTTCTTTCCTCCAATCACCTTCTGCGAGATCCGCCCCTAGTGCGCACACTTCTGCAGCAAACGCTTCTTGACTCTCTCTGTAACCAGAGGCGCTCTGAGCCAACCTGTTTGCTTCCTCGTTATGTTCTCTAGGAATGTGTTGTAGAGTCACCAATGGGAAGCTCTTTAAGATTTCCCTGCACTCTTCGTAGTAACTCCTCTCGCGCTTCGCTTCGCACTCGTATTGGCCGTTCAATTGCTTGATTACCAATTCGAATCTCCATATATCTCACCGAAACGGCCCCGACTTCTCTCAAATATTGAAGCCCTCGAAGTAGTGCCTCGTACTCGGCTGGTTATTTGTGACGGTGGGTTGTATAGGAATGGCGAATTCAAACATCTCACCTGCGGGCGAAATTAGTAGGATCCTTACTCCCCCACCTTTGCCACACGATGACCCATCAAAAAATAAAGCCCAAGGGGTAATTTCAAGCGGATCAATTGACGGGTCACGATGTTCGGTTATAAAATCGGCAATGACACGACCTTTGATGCTTTTGCCGATTCGAACTTCAACTCGAACTGCGATAAAGCTAAAATCCATTTGCCAATCCGACCATTCAAAATTGGCATAGATAACATATGTTTTATCACATCAAACTTGGAGTATACAGTGCATTCGGCATTCAACAAGTAGTGCCGAAACTTTGTACACGAGTAGTACACACAAAGACACAGTTTCTCTACAGCCGAATACCTGGTTTCAGGATCAAGTAGTTTTCGGCTAAGATAAGCTACTACCCGCTCCTTTCCTTCGAATTCTTGAATAAGGGCCGATCCAATGGTTTGGGTATCGGCCGCCACGTACAACTCGAAAGGCTTGTCTAGGCGGGGAGGAACCAAAGACGGCGGCTCCTTCATGTCTTGCTTGATCTCATCAAAAGCCTTTTGTTGTTCGTCACCCCATGTGAATTTCGATCTTTCTTTAGCTTCAGCAATGGAGAGAACGGCAACACCTTCTGTGATAAATTTGAGATGAATCTTCTCACGAAGTTGATTTTGCCGGCAGTGATTGCAATTCCTTGAGGTTAGTTGGAGGAGCAACTTCATCAATGGCTTTCATGCTCTTCTTGCCAACTTCAATTCCCCCTTCGTGGACCAAAAACCCCAAGAATTCTCCAGCTGATACCCCAAAAGCGCACTTGTTTGGATTCATCTTCAAACCGTGTTTCCGGGTGCACTCCAAGGTCTTCTTCACATCTTCCAGATGGGTGTCATGACTTAAGGACTTGATCACCACGTCATCAATGTAGATTTCCACAGTTTTGCCGATCAACTCATGAAAAATGTAATTCATGGCCCGTTGATAGGTTGCACCGGCATTTTTCAACCCAAACGTCATGACTATCCACTCGAACAGGCCTATATGACCAGGACATCTAAAGGCCGTCTTTGATATGTCTTCTATTGCCATGAAGATCTAATTGTATCCCGCATTGCCATCCATGAAACTAATCACCTTGTGTCCGGCGGCGGCGTCAATCAACAAATCGGCAATAGGCATCGGGTATCCATCCATGGGAGTAGCTCGTTCGGGTCCCCGAAATCTATGCAAACCCTCATTTTTCCATTCTTCTTGTACACGGGGACGATGTTAGAAATCCACTCCGCATATCCGCATGGCCGAACGAAGTTTGCGTCAAGTAATCTTTCAATTTCCTTCTTCACATCGGCCAATACTTCATCCTTGTAGATTTTCCGAGGCGGTTGCTTATATGGTTTGAAACGAGGCTTGATTGGCAACCGATGCTCGACGATGGAATGATCCAATCCGGGCATTTCCGAGTAATCCCAGGCGAAGCAATCCTTATATTCTTTGAGAAGCTCAATTAAATTCCCCCTGAAGTCTGGCTGCAAATTTGCACTGATGAACGTCGGCCTTGGTTTATCACCGCTTCCAATATCAACTTCTTCCAGTTTATCAGCCGACATGAATCCTCGCCCTAATTTGCCATCAGTGCCATCTACGGGGTTCTCCATTTAAAAATTACTATAAGAGCCGATCGCTTGAATCGGTTTGTTGATCACTCTGGCCGACGGGTTCAACGAGACCTTCTCCCCCGCTCTTTCCCCGAGAAACAATCAATACCTTGGTATTCCCGGAAAGTTCGGTTCCATGTTGGCCACGCTCACGGAGTCATCCGCACGGGACGACCTCGATCTCATCGTCCACCCTTTGGATAAGTCGTTGATGCATGGTGGACGGGACGCAACAATTAGCATGAATCCAATCCCGCCCAAGCGGCGGTACGTAGGCTCCTTTGCCCTCGATGACAAAGAAGGTGGAGAGTAGCGTCTTGGACCCGATCATCAAGTCCACGTGAGCACATCCCTTGGTGTACGAGGGGTTCCGGCGAAGTCGTTCAAGATGATGCTTGTAGGCGTCAAATCGCTCGGGCCCATTCCAAGGTTCCTGAAGGTGGTGTACGGCATTACATTGACTGCCGCTCCACCGTCGACGAACATCTTAGTCAATGGCTTGCCATTGACGTATCCTTTTAAGTACAGCGGCCTCATGTGACGGTTCCTGGCCGGCTTGTCAAAGATGGCCTGCTTGGCTAGCACCAGTTGTGCCATCATCTCCTCGGTGTGCTCGTCGTCGAAGGAAGCTTCCTCCTGCATAACCTGGTTAGCAGGAGCCATGAACTCGTTCGGCAGAAAGTATACCATGCATCTTGGAGCCGAACGCTTCGATCCCTCGGGTTGGTCCTTGGGGCGCCACATCCGCCTCGTCCGGACCCCCCCGCCCGCTTCAACTCACGGTTCCTCAAGCGGCCGGACCCGTCTCTTCGGCTCTTGCGTAGGCGGGCGGGCACCACTGCCCCTTCTGCCAGATGTAGTCATCCTCGTCCTCTTCTTGATCAGCCCACCTGAGATTAGCTTGGCGTTTCCTGGGTTGATCGATGACTTCAATTTTTTGGCGCCGATCCCCATTAGGGTGGATCCTTCCAAGTCTCTCATGGACGGATCGGCGATTGGTAGTTTCCTGCCTGTACTCAACATACCTGTCACTGCATTCAGGACAGTTCTTCAATGTGGGCAGCTTTAAACCTTCGTTCCAGCAGTGCCTGAAAAAGGCGCATCCCCAGTGTGCGCGCTCCTGCTCGCGCGTGTGCGCTCGTGGTCCCTCCCCGCGCGCCTCTTCTTCAGCTCTGCGCTGCTCCTCCTCGTGGCGACGCTTCGGTAGCGTTCTTTCTCTAGTTGGCGCGCCATTTGTTGAGGAGAATGCGCGATGTCACCTTGGGCTTAGGCACGGATGATTCCCCAATCTCAATGTGGCTCTTAAGAACGCGGGGGCGTCGCCTTGTACTTGCTCCGCGAGTCACCCGGCGCTGCGGGTCCACTCGCTCCACCTTGCTTGGACACCGGGCCGAGGTCGGGACCTTGACCTTTCCCTTCTCCTCGGTACGTTATCACATTGACGGAAAAGCCGAGCATGTTCGAGGAAAGGGGTGGCCATCCGGCTTCATCTTGTTATCGAACTTGAGGTGTCCCTCCTGGATGGCCTTCACGGATCCTCATCCGAAGACCACCGCAATCGTTGATGGAGTGTGAATCCCTGTCATGGAAGCCACGGTAACGTTTCGCTTTAACTCCATCGGGCCGAAGCATAGAATGCCCCTCGGGCGACTTGATTCGGCCTTCTTTCACTAAGAGCTCAAACAACTTATCGGCCTTCGTGATGTCAAAGTCATAAGTCCCCTTGGTGCGCTTGACCCGCGGCCGATTCATTGTCAAGGGCTCCTTGCCCCACATGATCTCTGCTGCGACTACATCCAATTCGTCCTCGGAATCTTCGAACGGGGTCGGCTTTGTCCGAGAACCGGTTGTAGATGTCGGCAACGTCGTCTTTGCTTGCCAAATTTGGGGTCCTTCTTGAGGCCATATGCCGATTGCTCATCGGAGATAACTTCGCGACAGCTGGCCCCGGGTTCTCAAATTCCATCCCAAATAGCTTCTCGCGCACGGCGGCAACATCCCGACGACGGCCATATCGCCGCGGCCGATCGTCGGCAAGTTCGGCGAGAAGCACATGCCTTTGACTTCCCCGAATCTTCTAAGAAACTCCGGCGGTGTTTCGCTGTGCCTTTACTTCGGGGTGGCGAGATCAATCGGCTTCTTCTCGGTAGCCGCCGCGGAAATAATGAGCGTGGAATTTACGCTCCAAGTCCTTCCATCCGGCCACGCGATTCGGGAGGCGGGGACGAGAACCACGCGAAAAGGCCCGGACCTGTCGGTGAGGCGGGGAAGTAGCGAACCCCGAACGTCTCCTCGGCCGAGCATTCCCCAAGCCGCATGAGGTAACGAGCGATGTGCTCGACCGTGCTTGTTTCGTCCCCGCCCCGAGAACTTTGTGAACTGCGTCGGCGGCTTCACCCTTGGCGGCAAGAGCACATTATAGTACCATTACGGGAACGGCGGCCTATAGGCGGGGCCCCGCATCTTTGGCTTGAGGCCGGGCGATTTTGCATCAATTCGGCCATCTTGCGCGCTAGGGCGTCATCTTCTTGTGCGCCTACGGTGGCGCGTACCCCGGGGTGCGGGAAGGCGTCGAACGCTCCGTAGTTTCCCACTTCATGGTAACCAACGCCGTACAAATTCCTCTCGGAGCCGGTTGGTCGACGGAGCAATCCTCCGGCCGGGATCAAGTGGGGCCCCGACGAGCCGAACGCTAGGTCTCCGTACGTAGGCCGGTACGGATCGGCCGCGTTGCACGGGGGCCGACCTGTGCTTTGCTCGTGGTGGCGGCGGGGACCGGGCCGACTTCCCGAAGCTTGCAACGGGGGCCGAACGGGCTGCCCCCCCGGCGCCTCGCGGAGGAGGTTGGAATGCCGGCTTCGGAGCTGCGAGGAGGAGGCTGCCGTGGGCGGCTCCGTAGCGGCGGCCGAGAGCTTGATTCACCCGGCTCCACGGTGCTCTTACGGACGGGCGCCTTCCCGAACGCCCCTGCTCCATGCCGGGCCAAAGATGGCCACCATCATCTGCTGGAGTGACCCGAGGAAAGCCTTGTTGTGTTTGGTGAGCATGTAGTCTGCTGATTCTTGGAACACGCGCGCGCATTCCTCCTTTTCCTGCTGGGATGTGGCATCGCTCTCTCCTGGCAGCAGCACCCTGGGCATGTCATTCTTCAGATACGGGACACCACTTCTATTTTTCTTAAATGACATGAGGCACTTTTGCTGAAACTGGTCTACGGCGTCTTGGAGCTGCTGCCGCTGCTCTGGAGAAAGCTCTTCGAGGTTGACATCCATGAGGTCTGAGATTTCAGGCATCTTGAACCAATTCGGCTGTGGTCCCACTGGGCGTGCCAAAAAGTGTGTTGACGCAAAAAGTGCACTCAACGCCAATCACACAGCAAGCCGACCAAAGCTGGCTTCACACGCGCAGAGCAAATGACGTGCCAGTCAATTTTTCCTGAAAATTAACAAAAGATAAAGCAGTTAGATATCAAAACTTGGAACTTGCCGGGTGGTACCAGACAGTTCCATATTTACGGCTAAAGAGCCAATTGGGATAACACATAGCTATAGAAAGCTATCTGTCAAAGAACCACGACCATTCGGGAAACCGCAAAGGGGAAAAAGGAACACTGCCGAATGGATGACGTAAGCGTGACAGCAATCGGTCTTTGTATAAACAAAGATGCATGTGCAAAGTTATGACCGATCCCCATGAAGATTAACATTAAATAAATAAAGTAAAGCACGGACATGATCATGTATTAAATAAGCATGCATAGATCCAAAGCACTAGTCTACCGCATGTCTAGTTACTTTGAGATCCGTCGGGTACGATATCAAACAAATCTATCCACCGCATGATACAACTTGCAAGGAAAACCGTACCACTTTCCACAAATAGATCTATCCACCGCATGATACAATCCAAATACGGAAAGCTAGAAGCACACATCATTTAAAACATAAATAACGTACGGGATCTACTCGTGAAGAAACATAACCGAATACGGCTGAACAGCCGATTCGGGGTCCATGAAGAAGGAACAAACATTACCACGAGAATAAATCTATCAGATTGACTTGGGAATCTAATCCACCGGATGACTAGCTCCAAAGCAACCCAAAAACCTGCATCTACCGCATGATACCCGGTTCTTTCAAGATTTATACGAACATAGCAAGCTTGAACCCGCAACACGTAACAACCTAGATCGATTCGGTTTCGGCTATCGGAAAGCATAAGATCCACGTGTCAAAACATGAAACCTACTCGAACAAGGATCATAAAAGAGATATAGCCGATCCAAACCCATCTAGATTGGGCAAAGATGTGTTACATGAATTAAAACATAAAGTAAAAACTCAAGATAACACGGGATAACTTAATGAATCTATTGGATCTTGCCAAAATCCAATAGAGCCGATAACTAGCTTCAAGCTAGATCTTAGCCTACCGCATGGCTCATGATCCAACGAGAAACCCTCTTGAACCAAGCTTGAATCTACCGCATGACACGAAGCATGGTAAAAAGACTACTTGCATCGAGATCTAAATCCACCGCATGATACTAGACATGATACAAGGTTGCCGGTACTCACGGAGGTCGACGGATCGATTGGCCCTCTCGAAGAACTCGACGACACGACAAGGACTCTAGGGTTTGGCGTAAGGCCCGTGTGTATTGAGGAATGATTGTGTCCGTTACATACATTCGGGGGTCGTATTTATACCCCCGTTGAGTACAAGCCGCGAATGGATTCATTGCCTAACTAAGCTCGATCGCCTACCCATCCATTCGTCTCCCCGATTGAGCCACGTCACGCGTCCAATCCCGCAAAATCGGCTTTCATTGTTCCTTTGCCGAACCGGAGCAAATAGCCGACCGCGGATCTCTTTGCCGAAAATCTCCGAAAATATCCTTCCTTCCACCCGGACGGACTTTTTTTCGAACCGGACCCACGGGTCGGACTCCTTACCAAATTTTGGTGTTAACGGTAGGGGACATGGCTTCTTCGGTATATCGTCGAACACTCCCGGGCCTCGAGGGGCCGGTCGAGGGCCCCGTCGAGCCGGGTCAACGGCAAGAGCTTCGCCGTCGTCTTCGTCGCGCCCCTGCTCGCGCGCCTCGCGGCGGGGCTTCTTTCCCTTCTTGCCCCGCTTGTTCTTCTGGCGGAGCTCCTTGGACTTGCTGCCCTCTACGGGCGTGTCGTCCACGCACTTGCCCTTTATGCCGTCGAAGATCGCCCCCACCGCCTCTTCGCCCGAAGCAAAGATGGTGGCAATGTCGAACAGCTCGTTCGAGTCGACCGGCAGACTGCGCCCAAGCTGGCGCACAAGATCCCGGCACATAGTGCCCTCGAGGAAGGCGTGCACGACCTCAGATTGCGCCACGCTTGGGAGCTCTGTGCAGCGCTTGGAGAAGCGCCGTATGAAGTCCCGAAGCGATTCGCCGGGCTTCTGGGTGCAAGAGCGCGCATCCCGGGGAGTTCCCGGTGGCGCACGTACGTGCCCTGGAAATTCCCCACGAACGTGCGGACCAGGTCGTCCCAGTTGTGGATCTGACCGGCCGGCGGCGTTGCTCGAGCCACGTCCGTGCCGAGTCGGCGAGGTGCGGAGGGAGGTTGCGGATGATAGCCTCGTCGCTGGTGGCTCCACCCAGCTGACACGCCAGGCGGTAGTCGTTGAGCCACACACGGGGGTCCTTCTCCCCCGTTGTACTTGACGATCATCGTGGGGGCCGGCGGAAGCGCTCGGGGGAAGGTCGCCATGCGGATCTCCCGCCGAACACGCGGGTTCCCGGGGGCTCGGCGGCGGCCGAGCGATCCTCATCGCTATCGTAGTGTCCACCCCGCCAAGGGTGGTAGCCTGGCCGCCGCCCGCGCCCTCGCTTTTGCTCATCCGTCGGGCGTTGATGACGTTGCGGGCGTCTCCATCTCGGGCTTGCCCGCGCGTGTCGAGGAGCCGCTCCTTGGCCGGCGTGCGCCTCGGGTTGGCGGGGCGCTCGGCCGCGCCACCCGCATGTACCGAGGGTTCGGGGCCCCGCGCACCCCCATCGTCCCGCGCGCTCCCCTGGCCGGCGGATGCGGGACACCGAGCTTTCGGCCCGTTGGACGGCCGCTTGCTCGATGAGCGCCCGCGCCTCGTGGTGCGAGTTCCGTGCCTCGGGCGTCGAGGGGGAGGGCATGGCCCTCTGCAGTGTTGCGGCGGCGATGAGCTTTTGGCTCGCTCGCGGGGGCGTGTCCTGATTGTCGACGTTGAAGTCGGCGTTGATGCGATCGCGGGCTTGCCTCGCGCAATTCACACGCGCGTTCGCCGTGCGCGGAGGCTTCCCCCGCGATAGAGGCGCGAAGCAACCGCACCGTGCGGTACTCCTCCGCCAGCTTGGCCTCGAGCACGTGTGCTTGGGCCACCGTGCGTTGATGTCGGCCCCTCGTCGGCGGTGAGGGGGGAGGGGCGCTCGGCCCCGCGGCCCGGCGCGATCCGGGCCCCGGGCGAGGAGGAACCTCTCCGTCGCAGGCACCCGCCACGTTGGCGGCGTTCGCCGGGTCGTTGGTGATGACGACGCAAGACTCCCGCGCGGGGTCGTAGCTCCCTCGCGCTCGGAGTCGTCGGAGTAGCCGAACCAGTAGTCCGCGGTGTCGAGGAACCGCCTGAACATTACGGGTCCGGCACACCGGAGAAGTCCCACTCCACGTATCCATGCGACGTGGCGGGTGGCAGCTCGTCGACGGAGCCTAAGGATGACTCTCCGCCGGTGGAGGCGCTGGGGTCTCTGGCAACCAAAACGTGGTGGCCAGGGGGAACCCTGCGCATCGTTGCATTGACATTGACATTGGCGTGGTAGGCCGTCGTGGCGCCGCGCAGACCGATAGGGAAGCGCGGTCCAGAGACCGAGCGCTCCCCCGCCGGGGCGGCTGTCGTTGTGCTAGCGGGCGCATCGCGTTGCGCGGCGACGCGCGCGCATGCCGCGCTCCGACCGCGCCCGTCGCAAGCACCGGCCGGAGCGACGGCGGCGCCGTGGCACCGAAGGACCCGCGGCGTCCGCGCCGGCGGGGCGTTGGTGTCGCGGCGTTGCGTGCGGCGGCGACTGGGGCGGACCCGGCCTGACGCCGCACACGGAGTTCCTCACGGTTGGTGAGGCGCATCAGGTAGCCGTTCCCCGTGGCCTCGAAAGTTCGGCTCCCGAACCGGATTTCGAGTCCGGCGGGGGGAGGGGGTCCGAGCCGCCCATGGAGTAGCGCCGACCGCGATACTCGGTGCGAATCACCATCGAGAGAGCCGACGACGGGTTGATCTTCGGCCGCGCCGGGCCCCACGGTGGGCGCCAACTGTCGGTGCGGAATGTAGTCCCGACACTAACTAGTAATAAGCGCTGAGATCTGTCTCTCGATGGTCGGTGCTAAGAAACTAAGGACACTTGGTTTATCCTAGTTCCCGCCGGGGGCCGTACGTCCAGCAGAGGTGTGCTCGAGGCACTATATTGCTTTGCACCGGGGTGCCCGTAGTGGGGGCGGCTACAAGCGGAGTGGGAGAGGAGGAGTGGCCTCCAAGTCCCAAGCGGGGGTGATTGAGGCGAATGCCAATGTCGTGGGAGAAGGCGAGAGAGCGTGCAATCGATCGCCGTCTCGCTATCTCGCGTCTCGTGTCGTGTCTTGTTTTTCTCGTCCCCTGCGGCGAGGGGATCGCCTTCCTTTTATAGACCAAGGAGAGGACGATTTACAAGTGTGCCGCACTATTTGGCTACATGGGGAGGTATGGTGTACAGTCCCGTGGAGATGACACCCGTCCCGGCGAGTCATGCTCCGATCATGGCGTCGTGGCGTGCCCCCGTACACAAACGGGGGGGCTTCGAGGGTGAAGGCATAGTGGTTGACCGGGGGCGTCTCCCGGGTGGGGGCCGAGGGAGCCGTTGACGGTGGTCCGTACGGGGTACGGGGCGGGCGTGGCGGCATCCCGTCCCCGCACGCGTGCGCAGCGGTTGTAGCGGCGCGCGCGGCACGACGCTTCGGGGCGGGGATGGCCGCACATGACCGACATCGACGGGGGTGGTGCTCCCGCCGGCCCGACGTCGCGGTCCGACCCTCGCAGCAACGAAAAGAGGGCTCGAGGGTGCGGCCGGCCCCCCTTCGAGGGGCGCGGCGCGTTAGCCGTACTAAAGTGGGCGGCACGGTGTCACGGTGCCGACACCGGCCTCGTCGCACAATCCCCACAGGTGGCGAGGATGGGCTTCCCCTAGAGAGTTGGCGGAATAGCCGAAAGGACCTTGATGTCGCCTAGAGGGGGGTGAATAGGCGAGACAACCGGTTTAAACTCCTTCTCCCCAAACACTTGAGCCGACAAAGTGCTCTAGCGGTCGACCGGTGGTGGTGACCGGTCGACCGGCCGTGCACCGGACTTCACGGTGACACCGGTCGTACCGGTGTGCCTCACCGGTCGTACCGGTGTAGCACGGAGAACTCCGCAAAAACAACTTCAAGCACCTCTTGGCTTCTAGCACGAACCAAACTTATGGTGCGGCCTTTGTAGATGATCACAAGCGCAGTAATGAGCCCCGCACACACAAGTAACACACCCAAGTAGATCGAAGCGGAAGAAAATGAAATATGCTAGAAAAAAACAACTTAGAGAGACGAACCACACGAAGAAGCAAGGATTTGTTTCCCGAAGTTCACCACCCACTGAGGAATGGCTACGTCTCCGTTGAGGAGCTTGTAAGGGACAATTCCCACAACAAGCCGGGTCTCTTTTAACCACTTTCCTCCTTTCCACTAAGGTGATCTTTTCCACGAAGAGGCAAGATCGTAGCCCTTACAAACTTTCCTCTACTCACCACAACCTTGGGAGCTAGCCGGCGACACCTAGCCGTCTAGGAGGCAAACCTCCAAGAGTAACAAATGCTTCAAAGTTTGTAGACTCGAAACCAAAGTGCTCAAGCTATGGAAATAGCTCTTGTTAGCTCACAAAGACACTCTTAAGCTCACTTCCTCAACCCAACACAAAGATGATGGCTTGAATCCACAAATCTCACAAAGAGATGGTTGGGGAGAGCCACTAAGGCTTAGAGCTAGTTAGAAATGGCTTGGGACCTCAGCAAACTCACTAGAAACAGCAACCCTCACTTGAAGAAGGCTTGGGGTATTTATACCCCTCAAAGGAGAAAACTAGCCGTTAGTCCCCGGGTGGCACCGGTCGGGGCCAGGTGACCCACACCGACGTCGACCGGTGTTCGAAAAACTAGCCGTTGGGCTAGCGGCACCGGTCAGACCGGTGCCTCTGACCGGTCAGACCGGTCAGGCCTGAGATACCCCCAAAACCTCTTTTGAAGAAACTAGCACTTCACCACCAAGATGAAATGACCCAGGTTAGGTTAGGAGGGTTTGTTAGCACACTTTAAGGCTAGATCTCACTTAGGTCAACTAAAGAGCACTTTGACTTGGTCAACTTGCTAAGATGCATCCCTCTTGACAAGACGGCATACCTATACTCAAGAAAAGAATAAAAGAGCATCGTTAACCTCTTGAGCTTGAACTACTTCAATTTTTGCCATACTTGAACAATATCCACTTGAGGGCTTTCATCCTAGCCTTTGACTTGAGCACGTCCATACTTGAGCTAATGACTTAGGATCTTTCCATATAGCATAGGAATGCACACTTGGATCCATGGTCACTCCATGTTGCCAATCTTAACGAGTTGATGACTTGCAAAGCTTCCCTCGGTTAAGGTTTGAATATGATACTTGAAGACCCCATGGATTCTAGACCTTCACCTTAGCAAAACACGAATGGCGGCTTAGCTACGGCCCCAAAGATTGCTTAGTCCCTCACTCTAGACATCACGGTTGATCTCTTCATCACTTATCCAATCCACTTTGAGTTCCACTTTGCTTCACACGCAATTAACCTTCATTTGAAAATCCCGCTTCAAATGTTTGATCTTGATTGACAACGAATGTGCAAGCTTCCATTTTTTAGAACCATAGTGTGCACACTCATCATCTTGTTCTCTTTCAATAAACTCATGAAGCCTTGCACCATATACATGTCTTTGAAAATGTGAGCCGAAATATTCATCCATAATTAAGTACATCAATGGTTGCTCATGAATATATAGAGAACCTGCTCACAATCTTAGATAAAAACATTAGTCCTTTAATCGCTTTGTCATTCAATTCACCAAAATCCACTTAGGGGCCTAGATGCACTTTCAATAGCGCCGGGCGTGATTCCCAGGCGCGTGATGGCGCAACCCTGCCGTGTCAGAGCATTAAATGCTCGTACCCGCGCACGAGAGCAGGTGCGCTTGTGAGGGAGCCCTCGAGCGAGGCGGAACCCGCTCGAGGGGGGCGTGAGCCCTCGAGCGAGGCGGAATCTGCTCGAGGGTGCGCTTGGGCCCTCGAGCGAGGCGGAACCCGCTCGAGGGGGCGCTTGATTGGGCCGCTCTGATGGGCCGCGGGGGCCACCGCAGCGTGGGCCGCGCCGTGTGTGCGTGCTTAGGTTAGAGATGTGTTTTGCTTTATTTTTTGCAGTTTTAAGCGAGATTCCCCCGATTTTTTAGGGGACCCTCGTGGCTGTCCCCGACACTCGGAGCACTCCAGGAGTGTTCATGGCTACGACAAAGGAGTGAAAGGATACCGTGTCCGCGATCCAGTAACATAGCATGTGCAGATGGCGCGTGATGTTGTGTTCGATGAAGGACGAGGCGGGACGTGGGGCAAGATGGTGGACGAAGGGACGACTCCGACGTACGATGACTTCATCGTCAACTACGTCCACTACGAGGGGATTGGGGGAGAGGGCAGCTCTACTTCGCTGAGCGTTCCTCACCCACTACCCAGAACTGCTAGGAGCTCTTCATCAACACTGACTGCAGCAAGGACATCGACCGCAGCGGGAACAGGAGTTGCGACACGAACACTGGCCAGAGCGAGTACCACTTCACCAACTCCGGCAAGCTCACTGTCTGCATCGAGTGCTTCTGCGACTGCACCGAGTGCTTCTGCAGCTGCGCCGAGTGACTCTGATACTCAGCCGAGTGCTTCTGCTACTCCGCCGAGTGCTTCTACTACTCCGCTGAGAGCTTCAGCAACTCCGCTGAGTGCTTCTGCAGCAGCATCTGCTCATGGCGAGCACAGCCCGTTGAACTTCGTCACTCCTCTCTCCCATGACAAGGACCGCATCGACGTGTTCCACAACAGCAAGCCCCTCCGGTATCGAACCATGGCGGATATCCTTGGAGCATAGCTCCATCTCGCACTCGACGAGAGAGAGACTTGCTCCTTCACCGAGGCGGGGAGACATGCAGCATGGCGCGCTGCATGAAGGAAGAGATGGACGCGGTCGAGAAGAACAAAACCTGGGAGTTAGTTGACCTTCCATCGGACCATCGAGCAATCACACTTAAATGGGTGTTTAAAGTGAACAAGGATGAAGTTGGCGCGGTGTTCAAGCACAAGGCACGACTGGTGGCACAAGGCTTCGTGCAGCAGAAGGGGGTCGACTTCGACGACACCTTTGCCCTTGTTGCGCGGATGGATTCCGTGTGCCTTCTCCTCGCACTGGCAGCTCAGGAGGCTGGTGCGTCCACCACATGGACGTCAAGTCGGCATTCCTAAACAGCGACTTCAAGGAGGAGGTCTATGTCCACCAGACGTCGAGATTTGTGATCCCCGGCGAGGAAGGCAAGGTGTCGCGTCTACGCAAGGCACTCTACGGCCTGCGGTAGGCACCGCGAGTGTGGAATGAGACACCGGATGCCACCTTGAAGAAGATGGGCTTAGAGCAAAGCCCGCACGAGGCGGCCGTCGGGGCCAAAATGGTTGTGTCCTGCTGGTGGGCGTCTACGTCGATGACTTGATCATCACTATATCCAAGGACAACGACATGCAAGCTTTCAAGGAGGAAATGAAGGTCGCCTTCCAGATGAGTGATCTCGGCCCTCTCTCCTTCTACCTGGGAATCGAGGTGCATCAGGACAGCACCAGGACTACTCTTCGACAGTCGGCTTATGCCAAGCGTGTTCTGGAGCTGGCTGGACTCATCGATTGCAACCAGCTCTCACCCCGATGGAGGAGAGGCTGAAGCTGAGTCGTGACAGTGCAGCCGAGGAGGTTGATGCCAGACACTACAAGCGGCTTGTGGGGAGTCTGTGCTACCTCACCCACACGCGCCTAGACTTGGCGTTCTCCGTCGGCTACATCAGTCGGTTGCAGCGACCGACGAAATACCACGAGCAGGCTGTCAAGAGGATCCTTCGCTATGTTGCCGGTACTCTCGACTACGGCTTGTTCTACACAAGGAGCCCCAGCGCGGCACGCTTCATCGGCTACAGCGATAGCAACCATGTCGGCAACATCGACACCAGCAAGAGCACAAGTGGGATGCTCTTCTTCCTCGACAGGAGCCTCATCAGCTGGCAATCAGTGAGGCAGCAGGTTGTAGCTCTCTCAAGCTGTGAGGCCGAGTACATTGCTGCCTCCTCTGCCTCTGCTCAGGCACTCTGGCTTGCTCGACTGCTCGGTGACCTTCTCGGCAAAGAAGCTGAAGCAGTTGACCTCATGGTGGACAACAAGTCTGCTCTGGCGTTGGCGAAGAACCCGGTGTTCCATGATCGCAGAAAGCACATCCGGGTGAAGTATCACTTCATCCGAGACTGCCTGGAGGAAGGAAGCGTGAAGGAATACTACATCTGCACCAAGGATCAGCTTGCTGACCTCCTCACCAAGTCTCTCGGGCGAATAAAGTTCCAGGAACACCTCCTCACCAAGTCTCTCGGGCGAATAAAGTTCCAGGAACTTTGCTCATGGATTGGAGTGGTGCAGCTACCTATCGAGACCTAGCTTATCTATGTAAAAAACTTTATTTCTGTAATAGTTGCTAGACTTAGGGGGAAATGGAGGTTAAGTCTAGTAGGTTCTCGTAGGTATTTGCTATATACCTAAATACCCCTGATAAGACTATATGTACCCCCGGATATTTTGCTTGGAAATTGAGAAAGTGAATCTAGGCTGACAATTATTAGCTCTAGAGAGGATTTGCTAGTGATTCAGGTCAATCACAAATTGATCACTCAACAAAAGTTATACATTACTCCGTATATCTAAAAAACAAAGTTATACATTATATCTAAAAAATAGTGTTGGACGACAGAGCTGTATTATTACGAGGTAACAGTAGTTTCCCATTAACAACATTATTAAACTAATAAAGTACGCACGCGAACACTCTCAGCTTTGATATTTAGGATAACTATATTTGAGCAAGACAATTGGGATAACAATTTGTGTTGCACCGGATACAAAATTTGAAAAATCAAGATGTAGTTTATTTATCAGGGGATCGGCAGCTATATATCAACCTCTTCCTCGAAAGAAAAGTATCAGCCTCTCCTGGTTCTGTACATGGCACTGCGATTTCGCAAGTAGTTCTCCTTCATTTGCTTCAACCTTATGATTTGAATCATGCATGCTACTTCGGTCATCTGGAGATTGGGCAGCACAGGATAAGGCCACTTCTATCATGGGAACTAACAGGCAGTCCAGTAGTAGCTTCTCGGTATCACTTTCCTGCACACCTTCAGAGATTGCATCAGTGGTAGCCCTCATGAGTCGCTTGTCAATTACATTTTGAGCATGACCTGGGAAACTATCTCGCACCCATTTTGTAAGATTCATGTCCCCTCCAAAGCTCTGTTCGAGAGGGCTCTTCCCAAGGTGATCATTTCAAGGAGCATCACTCCATAGCTGTAGACGTCACCCTTTGTTGATGGTTTAATCCCACTAGAACAGAGACGGCGCGCGTTGCGCGCCCTACGTTGTATATAAGTTTAATGGTGGAGATTGAGTGCGTATGAAATCACAAGTAATGTGTGCCCTACCATTTTAACAATCAAATGCAAGTAATCACAAGACAATGAAAGATAACGTGCTATATGGCTATATGTGTGGTACAAAATAAACTAACACCAAATTGCCACTTCGGTAGTTAGTAGGCATCATCAACATGTTAACATAGATGTTTATTCAGCTCGAACCACGAATGCTACAACAAAACCGAGCACAATGTTATCCTAACCATCGGGGTCTATCTCACATCTAAATATCATGTCCGAGTACCAGGCTATCATATTGTTACCATTCACAATAGAATTAGAGGTGGTTGCACCATTATTATCGCTCCAACGTGGTTCTCACCAAATAAAAGGGGTGGAGTGTCACGGACCATTGGTGCTTCGCTCGTTCAACTCGAGTAACATACTACAACAAATTATGAATGATTGTAGCACCAACTCCAATTTAGCTTCAAAGACTAATATACATACTTTCAAGCACATTATTTTTTTCGATTGTACACTAAAAGCTAAATAGGCAATATTGGCATACTACCGCAATTGTAACACGTCGAATCTATTGATAAACTTGAAATGGGGATTGTAATCACATCGAATCTATTGATAAACTTGAAATGGGGATTGTAATCACATCGGTAATAAAAGATGAAGCTTCCAATATACCGTAACAATTCTTAACTATTCTTGATCGCATTTACATGGTTGATTCGGTCTACAACATGCCTCTACCTTTTTGTTTTTGTTTGGTTTGCTACTTCGTCACGAACGCCGGTCTTTTAGCAATGGGGAGTTCTTAAAGGTTGGCTTACGAGAACCGGAGCGGCCGGTGCTCTAGAACAACCGAAGAGGTGATCCCTCCCTTTTCCGTAATTAAAAAAACTAAAACATTAATTGTAATAAGCAAGAGCCCTCTAAATTGAATTTATCACAATATTGCACAATGCGGGGGCATCATGGGATGAACTGCAACACATTAGGCGAGTGCAATTGGTTTCGCCCGAAAAGATGCGGGTGTTCACGGACATACTAATTTCATGTGTCATGTGTCTACCGATTAAATGAATTCATACTATTCTCGCATCGGATGTCGTGAAGTCAAACCATTGGTGTTGAACAAAATAACAGTAAGGAAGAATAGTGTTTATGTTGATGTCTATAAAGCAACAACAATAAGCAAATATCACATGAATAAATGGAGCACGAAACAAAAATATGCCAGCATGGTTATCAAGATATAAAGATTTTATTAAATGGTACTAAAAAAGGTTGCGCAGATCTTTGATATGTGCAGGGCTAGCTATGTGATGTCAAGAGCAAGGACATTTTATTTAATTAGCACAGACAAGTTATAATTATCCTTCAGTTTTTATTTTTCTCCCTTTCCCCTTCGGTTTTCCTATCTCAAGTCTCAAAACACATGGAGGTGCATATACAACATAACAAAGAAAACTCTCTGCTGGAGGATATGGTTGCATTATGCATAAGAAATGATAGTTATATATGGTAAAGGAAAAAAGTTGAAAAGGTAGTTAGATTCGGTTCCATGGTAACCATAATTTGATGATAGCAAACTACAGTACAACAATTTAATAGCTTACCATAAATAACACTGGCAGATCCAAATAACAAAAGGATATATCAGAGATGTGAAAGAGCTTGACCTGTTGTGGTGGCCGCCTGGCCGGTCCAACCTCGTCCTCTCGACGGCCACTGCCCACATCAGAGCACCGTAGCCTCACATGAACCCATGTCGGATGCCTCCACACACTCCCTTGCTCCTGTGCCGCCCACTACTCTACTCCTGTGCAGCAAGGAAATGCCATCAAACTGAAATGAGAAATTAGTAACATCTGCCATATATGAAATAAATAAATATTGTAGCGGTGTCTACCCTTGAGAGATCCAGGACAGAGATCCAAAACATTTCCCAAAAAACATTTCCCAAAAAACATTTCTCCCAAAATAGAATTGGGTTCAAAATAATAGCAGAATTATGTTGACAACAAGAGTTATCCCTATTCCATAAATAATGATTAGTTACTGAATATTTTGATAGTTATGGGCCACATATATCAGTTATATGATGTTAACTCTTTTGATAGTTATGACCTGATTAGCCATGCTGGTCATGGGATATTTTGATTTCGGAAGTGTCATCGACCTTTCTTGCCGAGCTATCCATTAGTAGGCAGCATTGTTAATTCTAATCTCATGCATTGCCCCTTTTGCTCACATGCCAAACTCTCAGAACCATGTAATCAGACAGAATGCCAAATAAGATGGCTAAATCCAACGTGGAAAAGCAGGAGTATGATGTATATCTTTTTTTCTTGATAAGAGTGTTCACATAAATTTCTTACTGAATACACCTCTTTAGAATTCCTTGAGTGGAGAACAATTAAGGTTTGATGGAGAACAATTCAAAAAGCACACAACTTCTGTGGTGTGTGATCTGTAGTGTCTAAAAAGGACAAGAAGCACACAACTGCTGTGGTGTCTGATCTGTAGTGTCTAAAAAGGACATTTGATGCAGTATATTCCACAGGGGTACATAACAGCAGAAATTAAGATAGAATTCAGGGAACCTTTTCCCCGCTGTCATTTCCGACAACACGGATTTCTAGCTGTGCAGTAAAACCGTGTTTCTGTTCGTGGAGCTGCCGTTCCACAGAATGATTGACTGATTGTGGAGCTACCATTCCACATAATCATCCTAACTGAAAGTAACTGCAAGTTGTACCCTAGCACTGAATTAGGAAACAGCACCATAATACAAATCATCACAACATTTCAGAGCTGTGCAAACTACCCCTACAGTTTTCTAAGCTCTTTGCCACGCCCCTAAAAAAATACTCATCACAACAGTCCAGAGCTGCCAAGAAACAACTGATAGTCTACACTCCATCAGGATCGGGGAAATGAACCGGGGGGTCGACAGCAGAAGGTCGACCGAAACAAGCACGGACGGGAGACGTGCCCGAAGCCGAGGCAATGTTGTGAGTACCTTCCAGCACCGATCCGGCTGAAGATCTCGGCGACCCCGTGCGGGCGCCGCAGCGGGGGCACCCGAAGGACCCGCCCCGCACGAAGGGGAGCCGGCCGGGGGTGGCGCGCCGCACCATGACGCCGTGGATGGCCTCCTCTAGGCGTCGGATCCCGACCACCTCGACCGATGGGGAGGCGGTGGGGGAGGAGGAGGAACCCGCGGGGTCGTCCTCGGTGAGGTCAATCTCGATGACCTCGACCTTGGTGGCGAGGCCCCGGAGCGAGGCGGAGGAGGGGGGAGGGGCCGGGGCGGGTCAGGGTCGGGGTTTGCTCAAGGAGGCGGGCCATTATCGGCGGCGGCGAGGCGACGGTGGTGGTGGTGGTGGTGGAGATGCGGGTCGGATGGGGATGGAGGCCGAAGAGATAGGGACAGCCGTCGGCGGCGGCGTCGTGCTCCTCCGCGCGGAGGGAGAGAAGGGGTCGGCGACGCAGAGAGAGAGAGGGGAGGAGAAGGCGGCGAGAGGAGGATGGGAATGAGGGGTTAGAGTTCATACGGGGGGTGGGGGATGGGGGGGTAAGGCCGGGTGGGGTGGTGGGAGGGGCTTCCCGCAAAACGCCTCGCGGGGGATTTTCGTAAAACCAACACACTATCGAATGTTCTCTCCTTCACGTAGAAATAAACTTTAGTACAAGGATCCGTGTGCAAATATTTTGAACGTGGTTGTTGTACCGCGTGGACTTGCCGGACGGTTTCGCGATTGGTAGAAAATAAGAGGGCCTTTTTGCGAAACCGCCGCGCGCCCTCCCGCCGCGAGGCCGTGGCGACGCGCACGCTCCCGGGCGACACGTACCCCCGGGAGTGCGGAGGGAGGAGCAAAGGCGGGCAGGTTTTAAGATATCTGATATCCAGGGGCGGAGTCACAGGGGGGCCGGCAGGGGCCTGGCCCCCCTTGATGCTGCCGCACACCACCACCGACGGGAGCTTCTAAATTACCGTTTCATTAACCAAATAGGATTAGGACCCACAAACAGCCCATGCTAGCCCATGATGCCGCACGATTGTTGTGTTCTGGCCTCAGATATCAAACGCAAGCATGATGGTCATCTCCATATAGTCAAATAACTAGCTAGTTAGTACTTAAATATCTTCAATATTACTAGCTAGTTAGTACTTATATATCTTAAATCTGAAAGATCTAATATCACTTCCTCTCTGTTCTTTGAGACATTGGCTTTAAAAAATAGAAAACAATTAATTTAAACCTATTAGTAGCCGTGTAATATGAGAAAGCATATAGTTCATTTAGCTTGCTTCTAATTTTCCATGTTTTATACACTAGTTTAAATAAAGATCAGCCCAAATACTTTAGGAGGTTATCCAAATTTTGGATATACAACCTATCCACTATTAATATGGCAACATGCAATGTGGGAGAACTTATCCCACAAATATAATCAAAAATATAGTTCGATAGGCCCATTTCTAAAATACCTTTGTCTAGCATTGAAAGAGAGCTCGACAGGTTGCCAATAACTGAATCATGAAGCGAGCCCTAGATGAGGTTCTCAGCAAGTGAAAGGTACTGAAGCTTGGTGCCGTTTCTGAGGTCGGAAATGATTTCTGTTGTGCCAGAAATTTGGTTGTGCCGAATGTTGTACGTGTTGATGTGGTAAAGTCCACTAAGACCTGGCGGCACCGAGCCGCTAAGTAGGTTGCAGGACATCCGTATGGTCTCGATCTTTGTCAGATTGTGGAGAGACGATGGGACGATCGAGCCATGGAACTTGTTGAAGCAGATGTTGAGAATTCGGAGGTTTGGGAGCCGATAACCAACATCACTCGGAATCTCACCGTAAAGGTCATTTTGTGGAAATGCGAGGTAAACAAGTGCAGAGAGATTGTAAAGTGTGTTGGGGGGACTCGGAATCGAGCCTTCGCATACCCAAAGAGTGGAGAACAGCTATGCGAAGGATGCCGGCGGCAAAACCTCAGAGGCAGTAGATTGCACTTCCACCTTCTAGGCATTACGTTTTGGCAAATACCCTTCGTCGCCGCCAAAGCCATCAGCACAAATCCAACTCAACACAGGGCGGCATAGTCGCACTTATCAATCCATTCCACGACGAAACCCCTAGGGCGAAAGTCATTCACACAAAGGGCCCTGACCTGGGATTCGAGCAGGGGGTTTCGTCGTTCCTAACACTTAATGAATTCAAGCTTGAGTGTCGTTTTTGTTTCAGGCAATGAGGAGCGCCGGGCGAAGGGGGATCTCTAAAAAGGCCCGAGGGCCCTCTCTCCGACAGGCGCACGTGATGGAGGCTGGAAAGACGCCGCGATTTGCGGCGTGACGTCACGGAGCGCCGATTACGTGGGGAGCTAATTGGAGACTACCCGAAGATAGCCTAGCACATTCCATTCTGATTCGTTTTACACGAGGGTATTCTCGGAATGTAAAAAGTCCGCCCGCCTCCCTATAAAAGGAGACGGACCGGCGCATGTAAAGGGGATCGACTTTTGAGAAATCAACCATTGAGTAAAGTACTTTTGGTTGTCCTTTGTCCTTTGTCCTGAGTTTTGGTTTTGGTTCTCGAGATTTTGTATTCCCTCATTGTTCGTGTGCGAGAGCTGCGGCTTTCACCACAACAAAGTGGCAGGGGGACAATCCCTGAGAGAAGGTTGGTGCTAAGATCTGGCGTTTGGAGCCGATCAAGCTTCAAGGAAGTAAGAGCTGAGAGGTTGCCAACGTGAGCGCTTATCCTTCCAGACTGGTTGCGGCTTTGGAGATGCAGCTCCAAGACCCTGCCATTTCGGATGCGGCTTGACAAGTGATAGAAGCTCCTGTCTGTTAAATAATATCCCAGCTACTACATTATTGTTTGAGTTAATCATGCATGTTGACTAGTACAACTGGGAACGTGAGGTGCCATTTCATTAATTTTTTTAGTGATGAAGTGACATTTCTGGTTGTAAGTCGCCATCGAAGAAAAAAGAGAGAAGAAAAACAGCAACATGAGTGCACTACTAGTTGTGGCGGACCACAAAATTGCTGGCTAATCTAAAATTTTCAATCTCACCCAATAAGCAAATGCGTGTGTATTTCCTTGTTGGTTCCTCCCGTCTCAAAAAAATGTTTTGATTGAAATGGAGGTAGTTTAGTACTTAAACTCTTGTGCACACCACTTTCTTGACGTGGCCACTGTTGGCGTTTCTCAAATTCACCACTAACGGCACCTTGTTAGCGTGGCATAAGATCACCTTATAGTACACTTATGACTGCGAACGAATCTACAAGTGCACATATATACCTTTATAGAACTTCAACTTAAGAGTATTCCAAAAGGTATTGAATCCAAGAAACGGATGAGATCTGGCCACTGGCCTAGCTATAGTCTAAGGACACCGCTATATAGGACCAGATGGTTGAAAAGGATCCCGCAGATAGCATGCAGAGTCTAGAACGACTTCTCTGATATGGTCACTCACTTTTGGCACCGGCTCCCTCCTCGCTTTAATAGATGGGCCGGCCTTTGACTCTACTACGTTGCCCGGCCTACCTCTATCTAAACGTGGGGCACAGGAAAAATGACGGATAACCCGTAATCTAGACACCATGTCTACACCACTGATTACTACTAAAGCACGACTACGTCTGTATACCCGTAGCAATACTAGAGCACTCCGTATAAATACGGAGCGACGAACCGTGATAGAGAACCCAGAACTAGCTCAGCTACTCACTATCCTATGCAAAAGATCCAGGTGTAACTTTGATCTAATCAGAGTAATGCATGAGCACTCACTATATTCTAATTGAAAAGCGATCATACAAACAGATATGCAGACTTATAAGTCTAAGCTACATGATCAAAGGGTTGTGTTCATGAAGAACACACGCTTCCAAATCAAGAACGGACGGAGAACACAAAAACACACGCACCAAGATATGAATGCCACTTAGTCTAATTAGAAGATAAAAAATACTCACTTTACTCTAAATGAAGAACAACAACATACATAGAAATCCGTTCTTAGGGAAAGGCACCAACTAGCATGGTACGACCCCAAGACAGCCCGTCACTCTTCTCCTGATCTCTAAAACACTAGCTAGCAAGCACTAATCCTATGCAAGAAGCTCTCCTCGCCTAAAGAGAGGACAAAAGGTCAATGTGAAGAATGAGGAGAAGAAGTGTGTCCTCTTTCTAGGACCCCTCCCCTCTATATATATATATGGGGGAGATGGGCACCTTGAAATGATCACGCGCAGTAGTGGATGGCACTCCTTAGGTTGGTAACTGGAGATACATGGACGCCGTAGGTGAGCGGACCCACATTGTGTTCAGCCGAACCAGGGTTCGGCCCACCCAAGGTAGGTGCCTCTTGCACTACCTTTTGGCCAGTTGCTTTTTATCTGGGCCCCGTTGGATATTTTTGGTTTGACCTCGGTCAACCGACGAACTGAGGATATGGGGGAGTGGTCCACTTCCCCCCGGACTCGGATTCGGCCCAACATGAACAAAGTCCGTTTGCCGTGATCGGGTGGCAAACCCTAAGTCTAATCGGGCTCGGCCCCGGCCTACGCCGCCGCCTATATAAGAAAGGGGGACCCCTCACGGTTCCACATGAGTTTCACGTGCTTTCACACATGAATCAAAACCCTAATCCACCCACCGATCGCTAAGAGCGCCGGGAAGGCCCGGAAGCTCAAGCTCCGCGTCCCGGGCGAGGTCGTTGGCGTCCCGAAGGCCACCGCTACCCTCGAAGATGCTCAAGGAACGTCTACACTACAAGTCCGACGTCGCTCTCACCGTCGACTCCGTCACCGCTCGATCGACCAACACCAACGCGATGGAGAACACCGCCGTTGGTATTAGGCCGAACCTACTCTTTATTTCTCGCATTAGATTAATGTGCTAGATGTGATCTATGGTGAACTAGTAGATCCCGATGTATCATGTTCCTAAGCATTGTTAGTTTATTTTTGACTAACAATTGGTATCGATCGCCTAGATCTAGATCCCCTAGATCCCTAGCACAAACCCTAAGTTTTAGATCCGTTTTGGTTCGGTTAGTGCCTTTTCGGAGGTGTTTTAATGTTCTAGTCATGTTTTTAGATAAGTTTTTAGTAGATCCGTAAGTTTATATGCTAGAACTTTCGGTTTAGATAAGTTTCGGATCTAAGTTTTAAGATCACTACCTTTTCATGCTTAGATTAGATGGATCTATAAGGTTTTATTGCTTAGTTAAGCTCTTTTATGTTTAGATAAGTAAGTTCTTAATGTTTTAATCTCGGTTTTAAGCTTAAGTTATCGAGTTAGGGTTTCGAGTGTACTAGATCTACACGTTTTTCCTTTACATAATTCCCGCCATGTCACACTTTACATACACATCGAGACAATTAGAAGGAGGGGAAAATTGCTAATCACATTGGCAAATATCCCGAAATCCTAACCCGATCTAAGTTTCGGCAATAAGAAAAGATGCGAATAAGAAACGCATAAGTAAAAGCGGCCTTTGGCCTAGGCGGCATAGCCGCCATCATCTCGTAGAGGTCATCGACCTCGGCGGCCGAGCCGCCATCACATTCGAATAAAAAAATAAGAACGAGGCCGTGGGGACGGCGCCGACCGGGCATGAGTCGCCACCGGCCGACGCCGTGCCGCCACCATGCCTCCTCCCACATCGGTGGCTCGCCATCTTGGGAGACCGAAGGAGGACCTCGACGGAGCCGCGCGCATGAGTTGCACGCGGCACCGGCGAGGAGCCCCTCGGCCTCCGCGGCGTCCGTTACGGGGGGGAGACGTCGGCCGCCCGCGGCGGTAGAGCCTCGGCTCCCGCGCGCGCGTGCTAGCCGGCCGTCGCTCCATTCAACTTGCACACGCTCCTCACTCGCTTTTTGAGGTGGTGTTGGAGGTAGACGAGGAGGGGGAGGGCCACCGGCCGCCGGCCGTGTGTCGCCGCCGCTCGGACCGGCGTGAGGGGCTCACGGTGGGCCTCGCTCAACTCGCCGGCCGCCGTGACCGCCTCCTCCACCCGGTCGGCGCGGGGACCGGCGCGGCCGCCCGCATCGTGGCCGCCTCGAGCTACCGCAAGTGGGAGGGGGAGGGAGTGAATGAGATTAGGGTTTCACTCCCCCCCTCCCGCGGCTTATATACAAGCCGGCACCGCCATCAAGCGCCATCGGCCCGTCGGATCGGGCCGACGGCCACGATCGAGGCAGGTGCGCGCGGCCGCGTCGGGCCGATTTCATCGACGGCCCGCCGTGGGTTTTCGAGCTTAAGGCCCATCTAAGTTTGGCGGCCCACATTTAAACCGAGCCAAGTAAGCCGAGCCGCGAGCCGCGATCCGCAAGCCGAGCCGTCGCCCGCCGCCCGAGCCGAGCTTCCGCGCGAGCCGTGCGCCCGCGGCCGTGCCGGGCCGCTTTTAGGCGCGCCATCGGTGGGCCGCGCCGGGCCTTTTGGGCCGCGCGTCATGCGCAAACGATAAGTGGGCCATTTTGGGCCGTTTTAGTTTTGGGTTTCCTTTAAGTTTCGTATTTTCTTACGAATTTCAGTTATTTTTTGCATTTAAGTTCGGTTTAATTACTCGCTTTTAAGTTTAATTACCGTTGTAAGCTCGCTTATGAATCTACATAAGTTATTTATTTTAAGATGTTGGTGTTGTGATTATTCACCGAAATTTAAGTTTCAATCCACCAATATACCTTGAGATGCCTCTAAATAAATGGAACCACCGGGAAATTTGTTTAGAGTAAACTTATGATTATTCTAACCACCGTTGTTTAATCATGAGTAATAAGATAAAGTTCATTTGTTATCCCCACCGGTGATGCAAGTTGAATTTTATGCGTGATTTTAATCAGACCACCGTAGGGTTATTATCATGCTTTTATTAGCATTTCATTGTATATAAGTACTAAGATAATTTTTCTTTGTCTTTGATTTCAGTGACTCAAGTTAACGTTGTTGCCTCCTACCTCAACAACATTGAGCCGCTCAATGGAGCGAACTTCCCGGACCGGAAAGGCAAGGTCATGACATGCTTGGCATGGAATGAGCTTGCCGTGGCGTTCAGGGAGGATAAGCCTGCTGCACCTACCGGAGGAGGTTCTTCGGCTGCTCTTGAGAAGTGGGAGAGGTCTAATCGCATGGCCATCATGATCATGACTCGACTATCGTTGTTGGCATTAAGGGTGCAATTCCCACTAAGGATGCCGACGGCAATTATCCGAGTGCTAAGGTGCTCTTGGCCAAGATTGAGGAGAACTTCAAGAGCTCATCTAAGACTTATGCTAGTACACCGATCATGAAATTAGTCTCCTCTCGGTATAATGGTCGAATGGCATAAGAGAGCACATCCTTAACATGTGTGACATGGCTAATAAGATTAAGGATATGCAGATGGAAATCTCCGATGGTTTCCTTGTGCATTTCATCATGACCTCACTCCCCTCGCCACAAGGATGTCGCTTTTAAGATAAACCACAACACCAACAAGATTGTTTGGTCTATCGGTGATTTGATCGGCCCATCGTGTTGAGGAAGAGGAGAGGCTTAAGATGGAGAAAATGAAGGATGTGGTCCACATGGTTGGAAATCTCTCTCTCTCAATGGCACGTCTAAGAATCAACATGAGTCGGGCAGCAAAGTAAAGGTGGCAAACGCAAGCATCCTAAGAAGAATGGGAACAAGTCTATCGGTCCCAAGAACGACACTAAGTTCAAGCGTTCTAATCGGGGAAAAGGATGGAAGGATGCTATGCTCCTTCGCAAATCACCTCAAGGCCTGCGAAGGCTTGTCCAGGCTTTAAGGAGTGGTGCAAAACCAAAGGTACCATTCAGTATGATTTTGTCTCTTTTATTGACGAATTGTTCTTAGTTGATTATTCCCCTAATACTTGGTGGATTGACTCGAGTGCCATCGTGCACATCTCTACTTCATTACGGGCATTCAAGACGATCCAAACTATAAGAAGGGGGGAGCGAAGTCTAAGAGTGGCTAATGGGAACGGAGTTGAAGTCGAAGGAGTTGGAAGTCTTCTCTTAGAGTTGCCGAGCGGCTTCCGGCTTAGTTTAGATGAAGTACTCTACATTCCTAGTCTTAAGAGAAACTTGATTTCTGTTTCAGCTTTAGCAGATTCCGGACATGTTTGTTCGTTTGATAAAGACAAGTGTGTGATTCAGTTTAATAATATTAGTGTTGGCTTTGCTGAAAGGCAAGGCAAGCTTTACATGCTCTCTCTTAGTGATAATACTGTAATGAATGTTACTAATGTTTCAAATAAGCGTAAGCGGTTTAATGAGACTTCTTCGAAATTATGGCACTATCGTCTATGCCACATTTCGAGGGGGAGAATGGATCGTCTCACTAAAGATGAAATAATTGAGAACATAGATTTATCGGACTTAGAGCAAGGCATCGACCGCATTAAGGGGAAATACGCTAAGAAAATTAAGAAAGGTACAACTAGGAGCACGGATGTATTAGAAATAATTCACACGGGACATCCGTGGTCCGCTCTCCGTCACATCGGTATATGGTTATGACTCGTTTATAACGTTTACCGATGATTATTCTCGTTATGGACTCGTCTATCCTATCCGTAAGCGTTCAGATGCATTAGAAATCTTTAAGGTCTATAAGAAGGAAGTTGAGAAACAACACAACAAACCTATTAAGATAGTAAGATCGGATAGGGGAGGTGAGTATTATGGGAAACATGCTCAGTATGGTCAAATTAAGGGACCATTTGCTCAATACTTAGAAGAGAATGGCATAACAGCTCAGTACGCTATGCCAGGCGATCCACAAAGCAAAATGGAGTTGCCGAGCGACGTAACCGTACACTTATGGACATGGTACATAGCATGCTCGATCATTCCAGCTTGCTGCCCGTGAACCGTGGATGGAAGCACTTAAGACAGTACCGCTCATATACTAAATCGAGTTCCATCTAAGTCGGTTCCCAAGACACCTTTTGAGTTGTGGAATGGGAGGAAACCGTCTTTAAACTATTTAAAGGTATGGGGCGCCTCTGCGAGGCAAAGTTGTTTGATCCACAAGAAAAGAAATTAGATTCCAAAACGATAAGCTGCCACTTTATAGGTTAAGGGGTACAAATTTTATTGTCCCGGTCGTCACACTAAGTTCGTTGAGACCGGACATGCCGTGTTCCTAGAGGACTCGGGCATTAGTGGAAGTTTTCCAAAGAGGGATATAAGTCGGAAGAACTACGGGTTGAGCTTCCCGATCCGGAAATTCCGGATACGAGCAGAGGTATATCGGTTTGTGCCACCAATCATTCCTCAATTAAGCAGCACCACGCAACCGCCGCCGTTCGACAGAACACGTGGAGCCGCACCTGCGATTCAGCGCCACCGTCGCTATTGAGCCGGAAATAACTCCACAAGTGACTCATCAGGGCGAGAACCGTTGAGAATCGGCCAATAGTAAGACCACGACGATTAAGAAAGGCTACTATTGATACCTCAATCTATGAGACATACTTAAGTGAGGACTTATATGATGTGGGGAAAATCGATGATCCCGCCAATTGTAAATAGGCAATTGAATGTGAGCATTCCACTAAATGGATTGAGGCCATGGAAGAGGAATTAAAGTCTATGAGTTCTAATAAGGTCCGGGATTTAGTTGAAATTCCCGATGGAGTCAAACCAATAGGTCGTAAGTGGGTCTACAAGGTTAAGCGTGATTCCAAAAGGAACGTCGATAAATTCAAGGCTAGACTCGTAGAAAAAGGGTATACATAGGTAGAGGGAAAAGATTACAATGAGACTTTCTCTCTCGTGTCGACAAAAGATTCATTTAGAATTGCCATGGCACTAGTAGCCTATTTTGATATGGAGCTACATCGGATGGACGTTAAGATCGCATTCCTTAATGGTGATTTAGATGAGACTATTTATATGGCACAACCGAAGGTTTCGCTATTAAAGGTAAAGAACATATGGGATGCGGGTTAAGAAAATCCATTTATGGACTTAAGCAAGTGTCCGGACAGTGGAACCTTAAATTCGACCAAGTCATTAAGAGGTTCGGATTTAGGGAGAATGAGGTTGATAGTTGTATCTACGTTAAGTTCAAGGGTGGAAAGTTAGTAATTCCAAAGTGTCGTATGTTGATGACATACTATTAGCTAGCAATGATAAGAATATGTTGCATGAGACTAAGAACTTCTTATCATCTCATTTTGATATGAAGGATCTCGGTGAAGCTTCGTATGTACTAGGCATTGAGATACACCGAAACAGAGCCCAAAGAGTACTAGGATTATCTCAGAAAGCATATATTGAGAAAATGCTTATAAGATATAATATGGATAAGAGTAGCATATCACCTACCCCAGTTCAAAAGGGTGATAAGTTTAGTGAAGAACAATGCCCTAAGAATGATTTTGAGAGGAGTAAGATGGAGAATGTTCCCTATGCATCAGCTGTTGGAAGGTTGATGTACGCTCAAGTCTGTACGCGTCCAGACTTGGCGCTTGCAACCGGAGTATTTAGCGGATATCGAAAAACCCGGGTTGGGCTCACCGGATTGGTGTTAAAAAATCAACGAGATATTGCCAAGGAACTAAGGATTACATGCTCACTTATAGGATAATAGACAACCTAGTGGTTGAATGTTACACAGATGCCGACTTTGCTGGTGATGAAGACGATACAAAATCCACTTCTGGATATGTCTACATGCTAGCAGGGGGAGCTATTTCTTGGAGAAGTCATAAGCAAGGAGTAACTGCTGCATCTACAATGCAAGCAGAATTTGTGTCATGTTATGATGCCACGGGGCAGGCGGTGTGGATTAAGAATTTTATTCCGGGATTTAAGATTGGTGATAGTATCTCGAGACCTATCAAAACGCACCGCGATAATCAGCCGCATCTTCTTTTGCGCTAACGATAAATTAACGGGTGCCTCCAAGCACATTGATCTTAAGTATCGTATCGTAAAAGAAAGAAACCGAGATCGCACACTCGCATTGAGCACATAAGTACTAAGTTAAACATAGCGGATCCGCTCACCAAAGGTTTACCACCAACCCTTTATGAGAGACATGTCCCGAATATGGGTTTGGCAAATTCCTTTGATAAGGTCCGGTCCGGGGCCATTAGTATCTCCCAAATAAGAATAAGTATCCCAACAAAGTTTTTCGCTAAGACTATGGGTAATGTTGTCCCAAAGGTGCCGAGGTGATGTTGACGACGCATTAGTCCGGTACTTGCCGACTTACTATGGAGGGATTTTAGCTTAGCAATAAGTTTTTAGTTTAAGTCGTATTGACTTTCGGTCGGGGGGAGAATGTTGGATATTTTTTGGTTTGACCTCGGTCAACCGACGAACCGAGGATATGGGGGAGTGGTCCACTTCCCCCCCGGACTTTGATTCGGCCCAACATGAACAAAGCCCGTTTGCCGTGATCGGGTGGCAAAACCTAAGTCTAATCGGGCTCGGCCCCGGCCTACGGCCGCCGCCTATATAAGAAAGGGGGACCCCTCACGGTTCCACATGAGTTTCACGTGCTTTCACACGTGAATCAAAACCCTAATCCACCCACCGATCGCTAAGAGCGCCGGGAAGGCCTGGAAGCTCGAGCTCCGCGTCCTGGGCAGTGTCGTTGGCGTCCTGAAGGTCACCGATACCCTCGAAGACGCTCAAGGAACATCTACGCTACAAGCCCGACATCGCTCTCGCCGTCGACTCCGTCACCGGCGGAATCGCCTAACACCAACGCGATGGAGAACACCGCCGCTGGTATTAGGCCGAACCTACTCTTTATTTCCGCATTAGATTAATGTGCTAGATGTGATCTACGGTGAACTAGTAGATCCTGATGTATCATGTTCCTAAGCATTGTTAGTTTATTTTTGACTAACAGGCCCCACGACAGGGTAATCGGTATTCCTTCTTATTTCCATCCGGAAGTAGGCCCTTGGATCATGTAGTTGCTTGCGATTAGTTGAGTGTGCTTCCTTGGATAAGTGGGTAAATGGATCTATGGGCAGGGCTCAAGGAGATGCAAGGCACGGTGAACGTGCAGAGCTTGTCGCCGGTGCCGCTGCCCTACATTCCGGCATGCTCTGTCGAGGGATCGACAATTATTCGAGAACTACATGCATCAACAGCATCGTCGTCATCAACTCTTTGGTCCAGCCCGAGCGCGGGGTGCTCGCCGCGATCGTGAGCCTTCCGGCTCTGATGGTCTACGCCATCGACTCATCGGGCCATGCTCTGGTTCGCAACGCTCCGGCAGACGCACGCCCGCGTCCAGTCTCTCTATTGGATCCATCCGTACGTAGCCACCAGCCTAGATCGTGATTCTCTAAACCGAATCGCCGACGGCCTGGAGCGCAGCAACCATCCGATCACTCTGGTTGCGGCGGCGCCGGCAGCGAATGAATGCGCCATACTTAGTAACTTGGTTTGTAAACCTGTACAAAATCAAAATCTGACCACTTAACTCTCTTTAAAATCAAGAGCTGGGAGCTTACATAGAACAGTAAGTTGTTGTACAGACATTTCAATTCCAACATGATCTGGTTCAACATATTAAAGTGCACTATTGCTTATACGTCCAAATTATGGAACAGCAATTGCTGTGAAATATTATATAAATTACGCAAGGACAACGAAGATAAAAAAAAAGTCGAATCGAACATTGACTCGATCATGACTCTTTGATTCAAGGTGAAGCTCACGGACGAGGAACTTTAGCAACTGCAGTAGGCATGCAAATGGAAGTCTACAATAATCATTTGTAGGCCCAACTCAAATTTATAGGATCTTCAAATTAGATCTCAACTCCTTGGAAGAAATGAACTCAGACCTCTATTTTGATTTGGGCCTGTGGCTATTCCAATCCACCGCCAACAGCCACGTGAAGTCGGCGAAGTCTGGGAGTCGACGCCCGGCATGAGGGGTAGTGGCCGCACGGTGTCACACCCTGAAATTTTCAATTTCAGGATGTGAATAGAGAGAATATTTAAATAACGATTTTCTCATAATTTTAAAAATTTTCCAACATTTATTTTTCTTTACAGAGAATATAGTATAAGAAAAATCATTTGTTTGATTTTGTAATTTAAATAAAAAGTTATGTGTGTTGCATTCATGCCGATGCATCTAGTGGTTCTTGAGTGCAAAAAGGTTCCAAAAATGCGTTTAGGAGCTGTCCAAACTCTCCCGAGAATTTTCCGGATTTTTCTGGAATTTATTCTCATTTGCCTTGAGCTATTTCTATTTATTAGAAGGCTCTAAAATCTTTTTCATGAGCACCAAATGCTTTATTTGGATTGTTCATGTCTTAATCTATCTCTAGGAATTTTCCTGGAATTTTTGTGATTTTCTGGGTATTTTTCGTGCCTCTAAACATTTTCTGGGCATTTCCTGGAATTGTTTTTGCACTGAAAAAAAAAAGAAAAAAAAAGAAAAACCTATCTACCGGATTGGGCCGAGCCAGAGGCCCGACCCAACCCGTACCCGCCCCGCTCCGGCCCCGCCCGGGCCCGCCATGGCCCATCGGCCGTGGGAGCCGGCCGGGCGGCGACGACCGCCGCCGCCCGGAGAGGCGCGCCACCCCCCGCCCGCGCCCCTATAAAAGCGGCGCCGAGCCCGCGCGCGACCCCCGCCGCCCTAGCCGCCCTCGCCCGCGCGCGCCGCCTCTCCCCCGCGCCGCCGCCTCGCCCGTCGAGCCGACCGCCGCCGCCGCCCCGATTCGCCGCGTGGAGTCCCGCCGGAGGAAACCGCCGTCACCAGCAAGTTCGCGAGGTCGAGCTGGACATCCCCCACCCCCTCCCGCTGCGTGGGAAGCACCAGAGCACCACCATCGAATTGGGGACCGGCCGCTCCTGTACTCCACCGTCGGCGCCGTCTTCACCAAAAATTTGATCCCGTCCCTTCCTCCCCAACGCGGTGAGCACACCATCCGTTCCGGCCGATCCGCTCTTTCGATTATGTGCCTCACCGGAACCCTAGGTGGCCTTGGTCGCCGGCGCCGCCGGGACTCCGGACCGCCGGCATACCCGGTCTCCCCCGCGCCCCCGTCCAAGGAAGGAGAAGGTCCTTTTTGCGGATGACCCCCTATAGCACGTGATAATCGGTAACTCGAATTCATGTGTCTTGTACCTTTCTTTGAAAACCCCCTAGATACTTTAGGTTCCCGAGATCGGATCCATCCAAGGCTCTTTCATAGATCTAACCCCCAGCATTAGATCCATTCGCGAGCAACCGTTTGATGTGTCTCGGGAGTTTTCTTTGCTAACCCCCGAAATCTACGGTTAATCGCGATTAGGTCCTCCAATCTTGTTTTACTCACCAAATCTTCGTTTTAGCTCCGATTTCATCCGTTCAAGTTGCGTTAGGTCCATAATAATGTAAAGCACGCGTTAGTGGAGTGTTTTCACCATGTTTTGTTTTCTGAAAATAAAATTAATATTAATTTTGATTAATGTCTATTTACGCATGCCTTTTATAAATAAAAGTAAAATAGATCTATACATCGTTTTTCATAATCAAATTTAATTTGATTAATGATTACTTTACATGCTTTTATGAATAAAATCTAATTAGATCTTTTACTCGGTTTTCCATAAGTCAAATATTAATTTGCTTAATGATTAATTAACTTTTATAATTAAAAGTTGATTAGGCTTTTACTCCGGCTTTATAAATGAATGTTAATCTTGATTAAAGCCAATGTAATGCTGTTTTTGATAATAATATGATGAACTCGAATTACAAAGTTTCGTTTAGATTGTTCATCTAGTTTAGTTTTTCTAAATTAAATGTTTAATCGGTTTAATTCATATATGAATCTTTAAGAATAAAATCTGACTAGTTCTTTACACCGGTTTTGCAAATAAAGTTTAATTCACTTTAATTCCAACGAGAGGGTATTTTCTTTATGAAATATCCTTACATATATTTTGTTAATTAAAATAAATCCAGCTCATAGCCTTGTTCTCTTAGTTATGCAAACAATTCGTTAGACGTTCGGTATCACGCTTTATCTCTTTTGATCAAGTTTATCCGAAGCTCTAAATCTTTCTAGTGTTAGCCCGAGCTAAACCGTGTGCATCCGATCAAGTCTTAGAGTTTCGTTATCTTAGTAGCTTTATCTGTGTGAGTAGTTGCACTGCTCATTTGCCTATCAAGTAATCTTATCACTCTTGTTTCATCATAGAATCTTGTGTATCAAAGCATCTAGTTAGTTGATGTCCATTCCATCTCTCGTTAGGTTGTCTCTTCATGAGTCGATTTGTGTTATTGTACCTAATCTATCGTAGCTATCTTTCTTTAGTGTTTACCCTGTTATCTACTTCACCTGCTAGATCAGTTCACCCTTGGTTAGTATATCAGTTGTTCCTCCGAGTTCTCTTTGTAGACTAGTTCTCCTAAACCCTAGCCTAAGGTTTCTTATGCGCTTGATAGTTCGTTGCTATCCGTCTAGTTCGTTTCACAGTAACTTGTACGTTAGCATGTGTATCACCCGCTACTTGTTTTAACATTAAAGATGCTTGTTAATCTTGACTAATTCTTATTGCAATGCTTTTATCCATAAAAAGTGATTAGGTTCTAATCTGGTTTTCTTTAATCATGATGTAATTGGTTAATCCCTATTCATAACTAGTTTTTCTAAATAAAAGATGTTAGAGTTAAACATCGGTTTTCATAATAAAGTTAATATGCTTAATGACATCATAAATGCCTTTTCAATATTAAATATGTTTAGTCGAACACGTGACATAAAGTTACTCGTATAGATATCTTATACTTATCTTTTTAAAGTAATTGTTAATTTGACATAACTTCTACTGGAATGTTATAAATAAAACATGATTAGGTTTATCGTGATTTCTTTAATTAAATGTAACCTGTTTAATGGTAACATAGAGTATTTCTCTGAAATATTCTTTCACATGATTTCTTAATTAAAATATGCCAAGCGTAGTTTCTTGTGGTTTGATAATAATTTTTCGATAGGTTTGAGCTTAGTTCCGTTTTCAGTGGTTCCCTCGTTTCTTGCGTAACCATTAGAATCGAGCTCTATCAATGTGATCTTTCCGGACCTTGCTCAATCTTTCACAACCATCTCTTTAGAGCTAACCAAGCCAAGTACACTTTGTGTTCTTTAGTGATCCATCTAATCAAGCCTATCCTTTAGTGCGTTCTTTTAAAGTTTTCTTTTGATTGGTGCTTTGTTCTTAGTATGCTTGTTTGTTTTCTTTGTGTATGTTTGTGGCCGATGATTGATACGCTAGAGTGAACGCCGTTCGAGGAGCTTTGAAGAGAAAGAGGTTGAAGATATTCTGAGCAACGACATTACTTTGGTTAAAGGCAAGTGTGTCCTTGATCTTTTGTCCTAAGAATTATATTTAATCACTCATTGCATATGCTTGCATTAATATGATGGGGCCCATGTTTAAGGTTTGACTAGTGTTATTTATCCCGTGCCTTGATCAAACGGGTTTATCTTTATGTTGGGTAGCTATGCTTAGTTGCTATACTCGGGTTATGGTGGTTTTAATGAACATTAATGATGAAATGTGCTATACCTTTATGTTGTGTCTTTGGATGCTTAATACAAGACCGTATGTTTAATTCGGAACATGGAGAACCACCCGGGACAACGGTGCAACCACAAGGACTATATGGCTCGGTCTTGGCCGATTAATTAGGGAAGTCTTTGTGTGCTTATTACTCGCATAGTAGGTTGGGGACGGAGGAATGCTTTTATGGCTACTTCTATTCCGGAGTGGTCTTGGAACGGAAGTACTCTATGGCCGACCGTCCGTAATAGAAGTGTGGTACGAAAGATAGCCTCTATGACATACTACTATGGACTAATACGCACGGGAGGACTCTTTGTAAAGGCCTCGTAGCGTCCCTATGCAATCACACCTCGGAAGTGTGGTAAGATGCCCGCGCGCATCGCATGGTTGGGTTTAAAGTTCTTCGGGACTTTTACGCGACCGGTGGGTAAAGATGTACAACCTCTGCAGAGTGTAAAACTGATCGATTAGCCGTGCTCACGGTCAAGAGTGGCCTGGACCCTCACATGATAATTGAACTTGAAGATGGACTTAAATCGTTCTCTCCGGTTATGCTTGCCATGTGATTATGGCATATCTCTTATCTTATGCTTAATGTGGGTTGGTATAAACTTATACTTTATTAGTAATCAGGTGCTAATAAAACTTGACCAACTAAAATTTCTTAAATGCTTATAGCCCAGTCCACTATAAAGCCTTTGCATTCATATCTTTTTCCACACTTGCCGAGTACGACAAGTGCTCACCCTTGCTATAAACAATGTTGCTCGAAGGAGGAAGTTACATGAAGATGACGCGAAGATGTTGCTGGTGCTAGGCGTACGCAACCCCCGATCGACCGCCGTGATGTTTGGAGCCTTCGTTTCCGGATTAAGCGTAAATCTCTCGATAATCTTTCTTTTTTTACGTGATATCGTTTCGTATTCACTTATATGTCACTATATGCATGAAACTTGATCCCGGCATGCATATAGGTTTGCACTTGGTTTTCTTCGAAAGTCGGGTGTGACAGAGTGGTATCAGAGCTGTATCGACTATAGGACGTAAGCCTAGTTAGCACTGGTCGTTTCTTAATGCCTCTTTTGTTCTACAATCCCTCCTTACCTTATCCTTGACCCCTCTGATGAAGGATCTCACCTCTTAACCATCTTCTTTTCTCTATACCATGAATTCTTATATATTTATCTTCACTCTCCTTGGACATCTCTTCGACCTCGCCTATTCATTCCCTCAAGCAATAAACACCCCCTTGATTTATTGGTAGAACCGTTGCCCTTGACATTCTATCTGTTCGCGCACCTCCCCGACACATCAGCGCTGTTTTAATTCCTTCTCGAGCTGCGGAACTCCGATCGACATGAAACCAGTTGGGTTAGTTCCTAAATTTCATAAGTGAATTTCTGTCAAAAATTCAGCCCTATCCAGTGCATGTTCCAGGAGTTATGCTCGAAACATTGGAGCTATCTGAATCTGTAAACTCTGCTGACCTGGTTACCTTCAATATTCTATATCTCGGGCTATAGAGCTCCGATTGAGGTAAATCCAATTGGAGTAGTTCATAAATTTCATCAGCTTCATTCTGTACAAAATTCAGCAGTATTCGTTTTGTATCCAGGGAGATACATACGAATTAGTGGAGCATTCAGAATCTGCCAACACTGCTGACATAGCCGTCTTGTTTAATTCATATCTCGAGTTCGAACCTCCGATTGAGGTGATTCCAGTTGGGTTGAACTCATAATTTCGTACTCCTTGATCTGGGAAAATCCATTATTTATGGATATCCTTGCTGGGAGATATATCTGATCTATTAGGAGGATACCCCCCGACTTCATTAACAACGTGTAGTGTCGTTTCCCTTAGCTATGCCTTGATTGGTGGAATTGTGTGTTTGCATGATGATGCTTGGTTTTATGGACTTGATTGATTCGTTTCTTTGAAGTGAGTGTTGGTGTATTGTGGGTCTTACATCCGCAATAACACTAGTTGCTTAGTTGGGTTCTTCTTTTGTACCTCCCACCTCCTTGTTCTCCCCCACTCGTTTTGCACTACTCTTGTTACCTTCTGATCGTATATTTACCTACCAACCAGATGGAAAACCAAGAAGGAGGTAACCAAGGAGAAAGCTATGAGAACAGTGGTGACTATGGATACAACCAAGATGCGCTATCATTTCCACCCCCGGAGGATAAGTATGCAGAGTTCATGAAGGCTGAGCCGCCAATGTTCTCCAGTACCACATATCCCTTAGAAGCTGAAGACTGGATCAAGACAATTGAAGAGAAGTTAGACATGATACAATGCAATGATGGAGAGAAAGTTTTGTATGCATCTTGGCAACTTATAGGAGCAGCTTCAGAGTGGTGGAATTCTTACACCAATGGACATCAGCAACCTGAGAGTATTGTGTGGAAGGAATTCAAAGACAACTTTATCTTACACCATACTCCCCGTAAGTACGATGAAGCTCAAAAGGAAGGATTTCCTTAACTTAAAGCGAGGGACGGATGACGGAATCGAATACGGGGATAAGTTTATTCAGTTATCTCTATATGCCCCAAGATCGGCTGAGAGTGATAAGAAGAAACGAGAGCATTTCATCAAAGGGTTGAATGAAGATCTTCAAAGTATACTAAGCTTACACGATTATTCGAGTCTACAAGATTTAATCAACAAAGCCATTGGGCTAGAAAGCAAGCTACGGGAGATCATGAGTAAGAAGAGAAAACGGGAATATCCGGGGGAAGCTAATAACAATTCTCACCTACATCATATGTCTCAAGCCCAAGGTTTTTCGAAGATCACAATGAAGATGCATATCTAGAATATCCTCATGGTGTCACAATACCGGTGATTTATGAGACACCACGGAATCGTCGAAACATTAGGGAAAGTAAAGCTTGTTTTTATTGCAAGGGTGGTGGACACTTTATCAACGGATGCCCGAAGAAATTTCTAGATCGTCATTTTAAGAAGGAATGGCGACAACGACACAAGCAAGACAAGACCCCCGATACCTAAGGATGTTGGTATAAGTTAGGCTTGGAAAGTTTTTTCCGTATTATGAGAGGAATAATATTGTGAAGGTTATGAAAAGAGTTCGAAATAAACCCTTGTCTCTTGCTAGCCTTTTCGGAATCTCGGGACGAGATTCCTTTTAGGGGGGTAGATTTGTCACACCCCGAAATTTCCAATTTCGGGATGTGAATAGAAAAAAAATTAAATAACAATTTTCTCATAATTTTAAAATTTTTCCAACATTTATTTTTCTTTACGGGGAATATAGGATAGGAAAAAAATCCTTTGTTTGATTTTCTAAATTAAATAAAAAGTTATGTGTGTTGCATTCATGCCGATGCATCTAGTGGTTCTTGAGTGCAAAAAGGTTCCAAAATGCGTTTAGGAGCTGTCCAAACTCTCCCGAGAATTTTCCGGATTTTTTTGGAATTTATTCTCACTTTCCTTGAGCTATTTCTATTTATTAGAAGGCTCTAAAATCTTTTTCATGAGCACCAAATGCTTTATTTGGATTGTTCATGTCTTAATCTATCTCTAGGAATTTTCCTGGAATTTTTGTGATTTTCTGGGTATTTTTCGTGCCTCTAAACATTTTCTGGGCATTTCCTGGAATTGTTTTTGCACTGAAAAAGAAAGAAAAAAAAAGAAAAACCTATCTACCGGATTGGGCCGAGCCAGAGGCCCGACCCAACCCGTACCCGCCCCGCTCCGGCCCAGCCGGGCCCGCCATGGCCCATCGGCCGGGGGAGCCGGCCGGGCGGCGACGACCGCCGCCGCCCGGAGAGGCGCGCCACCCCCCGCCCGCGCCCCTATAAAAGCGGCGCCGAGCCCGCGCGCGACCCCCGCCGCCTTAGCCGCCTCGCCCGCGCGCGCCGCCTCTCCCTCGCGCCGCCGCCCTCGCCTGTCGAGCCGACCGCCGCCGCCGCCCCGATTCGCCGGCGTGAAGTCCTGCCGGAGGAAACCGCCGCCGCCAGCAAGTTCGCGAGGTCGAGCTGGGCATCCCCCACCCCCTCCTGCTGCGTGGGAAGCACCAGAGCACCACCATCGCGTTGGGGACCGGCCGCTCCTGTACTCCACCGTCGGCGCCGTCTTCACCAAAAATTCGATCCCGTCCCTTCCTCCCCAACAGCGGTGAGCACATCATCCTGTTCCAATCGATCCGCTCTTTCGATTTTGTGCCTCACCGGAACCCTAGGTAGCCTTGGTCGCCGGCGCCGCCGGACTCCAGACCGCTGGCATACCCGGTCTCCCTTGCGCCCTGTCCAAGGAAGGAGAAGGTCCTTTTTGCAGATGACCCCCTATAGCACGTGATAATCAGTAACTCGAATTCATGTGTCTTGTACCTTTCTTTGAAAACCCCCTAGATACTTTAGGTTCCTGAGATCAGATCCATCCAAGGCTCTTTTATAGATCTAACCCCCGCATTAGATCCATTCGCGAGCACTTGTTTGATGTGTCTCGGGAGTTTTCTTTGCTAACCCCCGAAATCTACGGTTAATCGCGACTAGGTCCCGTAATCTTGTTTTACTCACCAAATCTTCGTTTTAGCTCCGATTTAATCCGTTCAAGTTGCGTTAGGTCCATAATAATGTAAAGCACGCGTTAGTGGAGTGTTTTCACCATGTTTTGTTTTCTGAAAATAAAATTAATATTAATTTTGATTAATGTCTATTTACACATGCCTTTTATAAATAAAAGTAAAATAGATCTATACATCGTTTTTCATAATCAAATTTAATTTGATTAATGATTACTTTACATGCTTTTATGAATAAAATCTAATTAGATCTTTTACTCGGTTTTCCATAAGTCAAATATTAATTTGCTTAATGATTAATTAACTTTTATAATTAAAAGTTGATTAGGCTTTTACTCCGGCTTTATAAATAAATGTTAATCTTGATTAAAGCCAATGTAATACTGTTTTTGATAATAATATGATGAACTCGAATTACAAAGTTTCGTTTAGATTGTTCATCTAGTTTAGTTTCTCTAAATTAAATGTTTAATCGGTTTAATTCATATATGAATCTTTATGAATAAAATCTGACTAGTTCTTTACACCGGTTTTGCAAATAAAGTTTAATTCACTTTAATTCCAACAGAGGGTATTTTCTTTATGAAATATCCTTACATATATTTTGTTAATTAAAATAAATCCAGCTCATAGCCTTGTTCTCTTAGTTATGCAAACAATTCGTTAGACGTTCGGTATCGCTTTATCTCTTTTGATCAAGTTTATCCGAAGCTCTAAATCTTTCTAGTGTTAGCCCGAGCTAAACCGTGTGCATCCGATCAAGTCTTAGAGTTTCGTTATCTTAGTAGCTTTATCCGTGTGAGTAGTTGCCTTGCTCATTTGCCTATCAAGTAATCTTATCACTCTTGTTTCATCATAGAATCTTGTTTATCAGCATCTAGTTAGTTGATGTCCATTCCATCTCTGTTAGGTTGTCTCTTCATGAGTCAGCTGTGTTATTGTACCTAATCTATCGTAGCTATCTTTCTTTAGTGTTTACCCTGTTATCTACTTCACCTGCTAGATCAGTTCACCCTTGGTTAGTATATCAGTTGTTCATCCGAGTTCTCTTTGTAGACCAGTTCTCCTAAACCCTAGCCTAAGGTTTCTTATGCGCTTGATAGTTCGTTGCTATCCGTCTAGTTCGTTTCACAGTAACTTGTACGTTAGCATGTGTATCACCTGTTACTTGTTTTAACATTAAAGATGCTTGTTAATCTTGACTAATTCTTATTGCAATGCTTTTATCCATAAAAAGTGATTAGGTTCTAATCCGGTTTTCTTTAATCATGATGTAATTGGTTAATCCCTATTCATAACTAGTTTTTCTAAATAAAAGATGTTAGAGTTAAACATCGGTTTTCATAATAAAGTTAATATGCTTAATGACATCATAAATGCCTTTTCAATATTAAATATGTTTAGTTGAACACGTGACATAAAGTTACTCGTCCAGATATCTTATACTTATCTTTCTAAAGTAATTGTTAATTTGACATAACTTCTACTGGAATGTTATAAATAAAACATGATTAGGTTTATCGTGATTTCTTTAATTAAATGTAACTAGTTTAATGGTAACATAGAGTATTTCTCTGAAATATTCTTTCACATGATTTCTTAATTAAAATATGCCAAGCGTAGTTTCTTGTGGTTTGATAATAATTTTTCGATAGATTTGAGCTTAGTTCCGTTCTCAGTGGTTCCCTCGTTTCTTGCGTAACCATTAGAATCGAGCTCTATCAATGTGATCTTTCCGGTCCTTGCTCAATCTGTCGCAACCATCTCTTTAAAGCTAACCAAGCCTTTCCAAGCACACTTTGTGTTCTTTAGTGATCCATCTAATCGATCCTATCCTTTAGTGCGTTCTTTTAAAGTTTTCTTTTGATTGGTGCTTTGTTCTTAGTATGCTTGTTTGTTTTCTTTGTGTATGTTTGTGGCCGATGATTGATACGCTAGAGTGAACGCCGTTCGAGGAGCTTTGAAGAGAAAGAGGTTGAAGATATTCTGAGCAACGACATTACTTTGGTTAAAGGCAAGTGTGTCCTTGATCTTTTGTCCTAAGAATTATATTTAATCACTCATTGCATATGCTTGCATTAATATGATGGGACCCATGTTTAAGGTTTGACTAGTGTTCTTTATCCTGTGCCTTGATCAAACGGGTTTATCTTTATGTTGGGTAGCTATGCTTAGTTGCTATACCTGGGTTATGGTGGTTTTAATGAACATTAATGATGAAATGTGCTATACCTTTATGTTGTGTCTTTGGATGCTTAATACAAGACCGTATGTTTAATTCGGAACATGGAGAACCACCCGGGACAACGGTGCAACCACAAGGACTATATGGCTCGGTCTTGGCCGATTAATTAGGGAAGTCTTTGTGTGCTTATTACTCGCATAGTAGGTTGGGGACGGAGGAATGCTTTTATGGCTACTTCTATTCGGAGTGGTCTTGGAACGGAAGTACTCTATGGTCGACCGTCCGTAATAGAAGTGTGGTACGAAAGATAGCCTCTATGACATACTACTATGGACTAATACGCACGGGAGGACTCTTTGTAAAGGCCTCGTAGCGTCCCTATGCAATCACACCTCGGAAGTGTGGTAAGATGCCGCGCGCGCATCGCATGGTTGGGTTTAAAGTTCTTCGGGACTTTTACGCGGCGGTGGGTAAAGATGTACAACCTCTGCAGAGTGTAAAACTAATCGATTAGCCGTGCTCACGGTCAAGAGCGGCCTGGACCCTCACATGATAATTGAACTTGAAGATGGACTTAAATCGTTCTCTCTGGTTATGCTTGCCATGTGCTTATGGCATACCTCTTATCTTATGCTTAATGTGGGTTGGTATAAACTTATACTTTATTAGTAATCAGGTGCTAATAAAATTTGACCAACTAAAATTGCTTAAATGCTTATAGCCCAGTCCACTATAAAGCCTTTGCATTCATATCTTTTTCCACACTTGCTTGAGTACGACAAGTGCTCACCCTTGCTATAAACAATGTTGCTCGGAAGGAGGAAGTTACATGAAGATGACGCGAAGATGTTGCTTGGTGCTAGGCGTACGCAACCCCCGCCGATCGCCCGTGATGTTTGGAGCCTTCGTTTCCGGGATTAAGCGTAAATCTCTCGATAATCTTTCTTTTTTTTTACGTGATATCGTTTCGTATTCACTTATATGTCACTATATGCACGAAACTTGATCCCGCATGCATATAGGTTTGCACTTGGTTTTCTTCGGAAAGTCGGGTGTGACACGAAGCACGATGGCGGCCGCGGCGGGGGCCGCGGCCGCACGACCACCTTGTGCTCCCGGCGGGGAGGGAGGTGCATGACGGCGACGGCACACGTGGCGCTGCCCACCGGTTCAAGGAGGAGCGGCGTGGCGCCGTCCGTGGCCGTGACGCCACGCCGGAGAAGATTGCCCCACTGTCGAGGTCCATGCGTACGCGGCCGGGGCGCCGCTTGGAAGATCCCGCGGGAAGACAAGGAGAGAGAAAAATAAAAATTTTGGGAGGGAACTGGAATGGAGGTTTGGACCTAAACTATGAAAAATGCTGACTCATTTAGAGGTTCTGTTTGAGTTGAATTTTTTTAAAAAAACTCTAAATTTTACAGTAGATGGCCATTTGCAGGCCTCTGTGTCTCCACTGGAGTTGCTCCAATCGCCATCCCGATACGCGAAGATGAGTCTGGGGCTAGGCCACACACTTCCTTTTCACGTACCTGTACTACATGAAACTGAAATTTTACTGAGAAAGACTCTAGCAGTGGACGTGGCAAATGTATGAACCTACCCTGGGCACCGGAGAACTAACTCTGCCAGAAGGAGCAGTTCAAGCAAAGTAGAAAGAATTTCGTAAACGAAATTAGCAAGAAAAAAGAAGAAAGGAAAATTAAGCTAAAATCAAGCTACGCATGTCTTAAACTGGGCGATCAAGAATTCAAGATACGTGTGTCCAACAACTTCTAGCAATGGATGTGGTCCACTGGTTCTAACCATCTGCATCTCGCTTCGTCAGTGCGAGACCAGTGACTATTCCACTCCATGCTCCGGCCAGAGCACTGCCTCCGGTTGCTACCGGCGGCCACACCGGCCTTTGTCGGGGCCTCCGCTCCCTTCTCCTGCCCCCTCCCCTGCGGCGGCGCGATCCGGCTCCGCCACCGCCGCGCAGGGACTCCCCGGCTCCGAGGCAAACCGTCGAGCACCGCGCGCGCGTCGGCGGGCCCGGACGCTGCGGTGGCTTCCGCGCCCGAGATGCCGCAGCGGGAGCTGGCGCGGGCCCTCGCGGACCAGGCGGTGGCGCGGCTGGGCCCGCGGCTGCTGCCGTCCGCCGTGCCAGACGACGTCGCCGAGTTCCGCAACGGTGCCGGGAGCGCCGTCGGCTCGCTCGACGTGCGCCGGGGCGCGCCTGGCTCGTCGGTACAGTTTCATCTTCCTTTTCGTCCAGTGGTAGAACTCTGTAAGATTGGGAAGAGATTTGCCTTAGGTAAAGGTTGAGAGGTGAAGGTGAATAATTTATATCATTGTGAAACTGCTTCTTGTTCATGATTAAAGATGGAACAGTTGAATTCATGGTACTAGCAAGAATCAACCCTCTTGCGTGTCATAACTGAAGCTGCAATTACAGTTCAATCTGACTATCACGATCAAACATGCTATAATTCTTGAGATGATAGTTCAGTCTGAAACTTCCATTGAAGTGTCTAAAATTAACAATGATAGTGTATCTTAGCCATAAAACTTGAATTCATACTCTTCAAGTCTTCATTACTCATGTAAGGTGAACAAGGAAATGAGACTAATGGAGCTGCTGTGTGTCTACAGATCGATTTCATGCTGCAGTCCTCACTTCACTGCAAGGTCCCAAATGGTGCCATTGACATCACATCAATTCTCATATTCCTAAACTCCACCACAGACGCACCACATTTCCTACTGGAGCTTATACAAGGCAGCCCAACTTCAGTTGTGGTGGTTCTGGATCTACTCCCACGGAAAGACCTTGCATTTCACCCTGACTACTTGCAGAAGTACTATGAAAACACTCGGATGGACGAGCAGCGTGCAAAGATTGATGAACTACCACAGGCTCGTCTGTACCGATCACCATCGCTCTTTGTGCGTTGTGCCTGTTCGCCAACAGCAGTAATGGTCAGCATTGACTGTGGACAAGGAGGAGAAGGCACCTTGGAAGAGATTGTGCGCGGACAATTGGCGACGGTTGCTAAGGAGGTTCTTCAAATTTGGCTTGATTGCTGTGCTGATTCTACCACAAAAATGGATGATACAGAGAAGGGCTGCCTGGTCAAGAGGGACCAAATTGTAAGATCGAAGTCGATCGAGGTCGATCTGACTGCAAATCTACCGAGGATGTTTGATCCTGATGTGTCTAGTCGTGTCATATCTGAAATCAGGAAGGCCTTTGGGGTACAAGAGGTGTAGCATGCAGAAATACAAGCAGGTATTTGGTAAATTGTAGAGAAACGATGTTTAAGGTCTAGTTGCACTTGTTTGAAAAAATGAATCGAGTTCTTGTTGCACATCTAGTTTCATCATCATTCGCGTTGGTGTATGTGATCAGATATTACGATGTGTATGTATTAGTGCCATAAATTCCGAATTCTGGACCTGTCCCGTATTCCACTGAAATAATGGAACAGAGCCATGCAACTGAAGATGATCAAATGGTGGTAGGCTAGGAAGAGATCCTCATCATTTGTCACACGCAGAGTTTCACGGCTCACCTTTTAAGCTGCTCCTGTTGCATTTGAAGTTTGGAACAGAGATTTTGCGTTTTGTCTTTCGTATACCTTCAAATTCAAAACCAATCCCAACCAAGTTGTGAGAGCTGCAAGCATAGCTGAAAGAAAACTCTTGAAAGCTGATATGCATGTGGTAGCCTGGAAGGGGTTGTACTAGTAGAGCTTTGACGGGACTGTAGCTTTCACTCTGCTTTCTTTGCTTCCTTCTTTCTCCGACCTTCTTCTTTGCTTCCTTCTTTCTCCGACCTTCAAGAGTTGGTATTTTTCTGCATCTGTAAATTTGATTAGAAAGTAGTTTTTTCTATCTTTTTTTTCTAGCAGTTATCGGCCCAGCAGTACTTTTCTCTCAGAACAAACCAGCCACGAGCAACCAGCCAACAATACTTTTCTATTAGCAACAACCACCAGCCAAACGAACCAACAGGCTGATCGTTCTATCTTTGGGCCCTTTGATACAGTCAAGTGGATCATAGTCTGATAAGATTCGGAAATGGTTGGTCCCCGTTGGATTCATATAGTACACTAGGAATGAGAGAATTTTAGGAGCATATTTTGAGGGTTTGCCATAAGATTTTCTAGGTATCCAAATTTGTCTATTATATCAATTTTGCGCTGCTTGTACTTTTCTTTATGAAAACCATGTTGCGTGTCAAGAATTCAAGCATCAATCAACAGAGTGGATAACTATTGTAGTATTATCCAAACAACGTTGCTGTTCTTCTAGTGCTAATAGATAATTCAGGGTACGTGGCCACATGTCCATGAACCTATTACTACTTTACGCGTCGCCAAATCAATCAAAGAGATTCACCTCATCACCTGATCCGTTATCACGGGCAAAGAGCAGAAAAAACAAATTGGATCTCTGCAGATTCCAGAGTAAACAAACCGAACTCGCGGAGGAAACCTGACTGCAGGCAGACACGCGATCAAACGCAAAGGTTTGATCAGAGACAAACAAAGAAATTACAAGTTCAACGAGTTTTCGTGCCTCAGATGAACGCTTTAGAAGTGCATATCACCATGCCTGCGCATTCATCCAGAATTCACCATTTGCGTAGATCATCACGGGCACCCCAACAACCATCATAATTCGGAAAACAGTTGAATGAAGAAAAAGAAAAGGAGATGCATGCCAAAATTGAGCGGCCGATCGATCTCCCGAAATTTCAGTCGCAGTCGCAGAGCCAAAGGAAAAGAAACAGAGCGCAAGAAGAGCAACTGGAACAAGAATCGAGCGCAGATGCACTGGAGCAGCATCAAGCGAGAGATCGGATCTGCAAGAACTCTGCGAAAAGGGAGATGAAAACTGGCCACAGAAAAATGCAAGAACTCAGAGCATGATTGGCAACTACTATAGTACCGCCGCTGCTGCCAATTTCCACCGTTGCCCCCATAAATAGCCTGGCGGCCGCGGGACGGAGTGATGGACGGTTGCGATGGCGGTTTGCTCTGATCCAGCGGAAGACGACGGGCGCGCTGCACGCCAACGGCGCCGTCACCTAATAACGGAGGGCTGGGATCGTCGGTTCCACTGTTCCGCTCACCCCAGGGCCCGGGCCCTGCCGCGCGCGCTCTTGTCGGTGTTTTAGGCCGAACCCTGCGGGGAGTACCCGAAAGTAGATGAATAAGGCGCTCGCCGAGATCGTGCTTCGAAGGAAGAGACACGTGGCACACAATTTAGACGAGGTTTGGGCCGCGAGGGTGCGTAATACCCAACGTCCCGTATGCTTTGCGTAGCTCGGATTGATTGGGCACGATTACAAGATGGTGCAATAGTGCGCCGTGGGTTGTATGAGATGAGATGTGTTGAGGTGATCCTAGAGATCGGTCCCTGCCTCGCCTTATATAGTCGGGAGGCGGGGTTACAAGTCGGGGGTAGGGAGAGAGTACTAGTTGAGTACGTCTCAGGAGTCTTTCATACGGTGCGGGACATGTACACCTTCCTAACCGAGTACTACTCCTCTCGTAGTCCTTGTGCTCCACGCCTTCGGGTGCGCGTGTAGCGCAAGCGCGGTAGTCCCACGGGTCCACCGAGTAGTCGGTCCCGGTACCCACCGAGGTAGTGGGCCCGGGGAGGTCCATACAACAAGCCCCCGAGTACTTTGTAGTCGAGAAGGATAGTTTCAAGTAGTCTTGAAGGCCTTAATGAGTAGTCCTCAAGCGTCCCCGAGTGCTACAAGTCAAAAGTCCTCAAGAGTAGTCGAAGCATCCCGAGGCCGGAATGTACTCCAGCGATATTTGAGCAATCTTGAAGTCTTCTCGAGTAGTCCCAAGCGTCCTCGAGTACGCTTCGAAGGTCTTCAAAAAATGCCTGTCTTGTCTTGAAGCCGTAGGCTGGTATGGAGGTGCGATGGTAAAATCGCACTCCATATGGAGTAGCCCCCCGAGCCTAAGGTTGAGCCGCGGGCTGCGGGCCGAGGGTCCATACGAAGTCTTGGCAAGAAAATCCCGAAAAAATCCGGAGAGAAAAAACCGAAGGACGCGTGGCACGGAGCCCCCGAGCCTTGAGTCGAGTACTTCCTCTCGAATTGAAGGGTCATCTTGAAGAATGTGTCCTGAGATGCTCTTGAGACTAGCCGCTTCCCAGGTAGTCGAGTAGAAGTAGCCGAGCCCCTGAGGTGAGGCGCGTCGACTAGTAGAATACGAAGGGTCACGCTTAGCCGCCGAGTCGGACCGCGCATGGACTTATCCAGCCGGCCGTTGCGGAGCCGATTTGACTTATAAATAGAAGCCAAAACCCTTAGGGTTTTTCACCCATCCGAGCTGCAGTCATTTCGATTCCATCTCACTTAGATCCACTCCCAGCGCACGCTGCCGCCGTAGTAGATCCAAGCGCGCCGCCACCCAAAGCTTTTAGGGTAGCCCCCGAGCGAATGCGCGTGAAGACGCCCTGTACTTGGAGAATGAAGCCATCACCGTCCAAGTCAACGAAGGCCGCCGGGAAGAAGAGGGGCCGCGAAGAGGCCGCCGCGGCCGCCACCGGAGTAGCGCTGCCAATGTCTCCACCGCGGGCTGATACAAGCCGCGAGTGGAAAAAATCCAAGGTGAAGACGAGAAGATGCGGTGGCCCTCCCGAACGGCGGGTTCATCCGGGAGAAGGAGGTCGACATGTGGAGGGCGGCGCCGCCGGAGATCCATATCCAATGGAGAAAGCCGAAGACGAGATTCCAATGTTCGCGCGGTTCGTGGAGCGCGGACTCGCGCTCCCGACCGGCGATTTTTTCAAGGGTCTCCTCGGGTACTATGGAGTCGAGTACCCGAATCGAACCCCTACGGTATCTTCCATACCGCGGTCTTCGTGCACTTCGCGAGGCCTTCCTTGGGATCAAGCCGCACCGGATCCTTTTCGGAAGTTCTTCGGGTCAAGCCGCATCCAAGTGCAACCAACCCAAGGGTAGTCGGAGGAGCGGCATCCGGTTGAGAGAAGACGCCGCGGAGCGTACTCGACGTACAAGCTTGTTGACTCCAACACCGACCGGAAGACGAGGTGGTTCTATATCACGAACCACCACCCCGGCCCGCCGAAGCCGAGCGGACGGCGGCCCGGTGCACCGCGAGTGGTGGAACACGGAGCCCACCATGCGGGGAGGGGATCCGGCTTCCGAGCCGCCGGCACGCATCAAGGTGCTCGGGGAAGCGGGACCGAGGGCCGAGCACGTGGCCTTCGGTTTCATGAAGCGGAGGGTGCGGCCGTTGACGGCTCGAGACACCTTGGGCTTCGAGTACACCGGCGACGACGACACGTCGCGGATGCCGGAGGCGAGGCCGGGACGACGGCCGACATCATCGAGAGGCCGTCGCGGATCTTCAAGGATATGCCGCCGTACACGGCGTGCCCGTCCGGGGAGTACTCCGCCACGCGCCCGCCAAAGGAGGTGAGTAGTCGTACTCCCCTAGTCGAGTAGTCCTTGCTTGAAGTGGACGTGCCGATGTCTTCGTGTTGTGCGGGATGACTTGAAAAAGTTCGTCTCCGAGCCGCGGCCGCCCTCGGCGGGATCGAGATCCCGAAGGAAGGGGAAGGCAAAAGAGCGGCGAGAAGTCGGCGAAGGCGATGACACCGTCATCGTGGAGGATACCACCGACGACGACGATGACGACGACGACGAGACATTGCGGGACCGCTTTCGGTTGCGGTCGAGGTTTAGACGTCCGGGCTTACCTCATGTGCCTGCGGTGCAAGACCCCCCGTCTAGCACGGAGGCTAGCACGGCTGCGCCGCCACGGAAGCCGCGCAACCCCGCCGCAAGCGGGTGGCAAAGAAGCTTAAGGTCTCAGAGACCACGCCTCAGGAGGTAAGATGTCTTGACTAGAGTAGTCGAGTACCCATCGCACGAGCACCCTTGCTGATGAGTAGTCTTCCTTGTATGCAGGAGGTGCCGCCAGCGGAGCCCGTCGAGGAGGGAGACGAAGGCGTATGGGACACAGTGGGGGAGCCGCCGGAAGTCTTAGTCCGGCCCCCCCACCGTTGAGGAGCTCTTGGCGCGGTTGGAGAGCCGGCCCCCGCTCCACGGGGGGAGCACGGAGCCCGTAGCCGCCGCCGTTGAAGAGGTGGTGGCTTCGGGAGCGCGAGGAGAGCACCGCGCCGGCCGCCTCTCGCCGCGAGAGGAGGTGGTAGCCGCGAGGGGCGCAAGAGGAGGCGCCCGGCGAGGGTGGACCGGACGACATCGCCGGCATCCTCGGTGCCCGGCCGTGACGATAGTCCGGTCGAACTTGTAAGTATCGCATCTTCCCGAGTAGTACTTGTTGTAGTAGTCGAGGTTAACCGACGACCAATTGTGTGTGCTTCGGGGGAAATCCACGGATCTGTCCTGGGAGGGGGATGAACCCTCTTCGTCGGTAGCGGAAGAAGTCGCGCCGCCCGCCGAGGAGTCCGCTCCCGCTTCCCCGGGCGGTGCCGAGCCACCGGCTACCGAAGCGCGCCGTTGCCGGAGGCCGGCGTAGTCGAAGGTGAGTACTCTTCGAAGCCGTGGAGCTCCTCGAGGAGTAGTCGTAGTCGGCCGATGCACTTGTCTTCTCTTTTACGGGGTCTTTGCGGGGCCGAAGGTAGTGACATCCCCGCGGGGGTGCCAATGCGAAGTCGGCACCGGGAGGTCCGGAGGTCGCGGGAGGAGCCCCCGAGCCTATGGAAGAAGTCGTCGAGGAGGCCACCGTGTCGGCGGGGGGAGAGGGGGGGGTCACCACGTCGCCGGGGGGTTGCCCCGGAGGTGGCTATCCGCTCCCCGGAGATCCAGGACGCAGAGCCCATCCGCTCTGCGCCGATGACGGAGGCCACCGCGAGTAGTCGCGGCGGGATAGAGCTGCTCGCGGACGATCTTGTCGAGCCGGCGACGGTGGCTAAGCACCTGGAGGCGATCCGCCAGGCCGAGCAGTGGATGAAGGTAAGTAGCCGTAGCTTTTGAGTAGCCAATCCTCTGTCGTTGAGTACTCGTGTGACTTGAGTTGTCTATGCAGGACGTTGCGGAGAGGTCCCGCGACAAGTCCAACATGCTGCAAGGCTATGGTGACGCGGTGCTCCGGCCGAGGCGCCGGAAGAGCAAATTGTGAAGTCGCGGAAGCACGCAGCGCCATGCGATCGAAGCTTGACGCCGCCTTCGCCAAATACCACAACGATGTCCAAGAGTTGCGGGCGAAGGGCAACGACTTGGTGCGGAAGAATAAGAGCCTTCGCAACAAGAACAAAGGTACGCCGCTGGACTTGTCGCGTAGTTGTTGGAGGTCGAGAGGTAGTCCGACCCGCCGTACCGTTCTTTCGTGTTCGAGCTTGAGGGCCGGTGGAGCACCGAAGTCCTCGGAGACGAGCATGAAGAACCTCTTCTACCGGGAGCAAGAAGCCCGCCGGTACTCGAGCTTGACTACAAAGAACTTGCCTTCGAGTGCGAGAAGCACATGGAGCTCCGGATTGCATCCGACCGCGATCTCGTCAATCGCTACAAATCCCGGCGAAGTTGAATGAAGAGCGCAAGGCACCGCGAGGCCCAACCGAAGGAGCTTGAGGAAGCCGCACTGCCGATCGCAAGGCTCCTAGTGCCGCACCGGGTGGCCCCAAGATTGCTCCACTGGTGGATCGCCTCAAGGAAGCTCCAAGCCGGCCGGCGGCCTATGTGAAGCACATGGCGAGATCGATCCCAAGGCAGGTCTTGGCCTTCATGAAGTCATACTTCCCGAAGGCCCCGGTGGAAGTAGTCGCGGGCGGGGTAGCCGCCAACTGCACCGATGAGCAGTATGCGGAGCTGCTGGAGCAGATGGCTCCCATCGCGGAGCAAGTAGGCCGAGAAGCTTAATCTCCGGTAGCCCCGTAATAGATAGCTAGTAGCCAAGGTTGTACAAAAAACAATTGTAATGACTTGCTTAAGTATCAATGAAAGAAAATTTCCAGCAATGAGTACTCGTAGTCGCGATCTCAGAGTGCGGAGCCCCCATCGTGGAGTGGATGCGAGTAATCGTACTCGGCGTAGTGGTCCCGTTGTAGGGAGTAGACGATAAAGAAGTTGATGAACGATCAAACTTTATTACCGAAGAAGTACACCCGGATGGCCGGGGCCGTAGTTACGAGTAGTCGCTTGGACCGGAGGCCGCCTACACTGAGTAGAGCCGGAGCGGGTAGCCGCTTACGGCGAGAGATTCGTAAGTAGCCATGTAGGCCGGATCGTAGATCCGTAGGTAGCCGTGCGGGGCCGGATCTTGGAGTGTGGTCTCTTGGTAGACCCTTGCTAGAGTCCTTGACGCTCGTCGCAGCCCAGGATCCGTAGGTAGCCGCGCGGGCTGGATCCTGGATAGGAGAAGTCCGGAGACTGGAGCCGGGGCTCGGAGGCCGCTTACGGCAGAGGGGTGTTGGTGTAGTCGTGTAGACTTGAACCCCGGAGTAGTCGTGTAGACTAGGCGTAGAAGCGACGAGGAGGCCGGTCGACGTTCCACGAGTTGTTGATGTCTTCGCCTTCAAGTGTTTGGAGGCGGTAGGAGCCCGGCCCGGTCACCTTTGCAACGGTGAAAGGGCCTTCCCGAGGGGGGCGAGCTTGTGTAGTCCTTCCGTGTTCTGGATACGGCGGAGGACGAGATCTCCAACGTTGAAGGAGCGTTCCTTGACGTTGCGATCATGGTAGCGTCGGATACCCTCTAGGTACCTTGCTGATTGGACGAGGGCAGCGCGGCGAGCTTCTTCGAGGCTATCGATGTCAACTCGCCGTCTTTGTCTTCGAGACGCCTTCATCGTAGTGCTCCACTGCGCTGGCGAGTTCCATGTGACGTCGGCGGGGACGATTGCTTCGGAGCCGTAGACCGGGGAAGTAAGGGGATTGCCCCGTTGGCTTGGATGGGCGAGTCCGTAGCCCCCCGAGTGCGTTGGGTAGTTCCTTGATCAACTTGCCCCCTTTGGAGTTAGCGGCGTCGTGTAGCCGCTTCTTGAGAGTGTCGAGCACCATCCCATTGGCGAGCTCGACTTGTCCGTTGGCCCGTGGATGGGCAAGCGAGACGTATCGGACGTCGATCCCGCCGTTCTCGCGGTACTCCCGAAGCCGGTGGTTGTTGAAGTTGGAACCCGGTGTCCGTGATGATGCGGTGGGGTAGTCCGTAGCGGTGCACGAGTTCATCCAGGAAGTCGAGTACTCTGTCAGCCTTGGGGCATGTGACCAGGCTTGACCTCGATCCACTTGGTGAACTTGTCGATGGCCACCAATACCCTGTTGAAACCACCTGGCGCAGTTGGCAGTGGCCCAATCATGTCAAGCCCCCAGCAGGCAAAGGGCCAGGTTGGCGGTATGGTGACTAGCTTGTAGGGCCGGGACGTGTTGTCGCTTGGTGAAGTGCGACATCCTTGGCACCTTCGACGAGTTCTTCGGCATCGCCCGCAGCCGTGGGCCGGCAGAAAGCTCGCCGGAAGGCCTTGCCGACCGGCGTGCGCGAGGACGCGTGGTTGCCGCGAGACACCCTTGTGGATCTCCTCCAAGATGTCCTTGCCTTCTTCACGAGGGACGCACTTCATGAGTACTCCAGAAGATGCGCCCGCTTGTAAAGCTTGTCTCCGACGAGGACGTAGGACTTGGCGCGGCGGACGAGCTGCTCAGCCGAGTTCTTGTCGGAGGGGACCTTCTGCTCGCTGAGGTAGTCGATGAAGGGTTGCCTCCAGTCCACGTCGATCATCATGACCTCCTGCCCAGCTGGTGGATGGGCTGGGACAGTGGTCGGTGGCGCCGGCTCCGGGATGGATGGCGCGTGAAGCTCGTGAACGAAGACACCCGCTGGTACTTGAGCGCGGGTGGATCCAAGCTTCGAGAGGACGTCCGCTGCAACGTTGTTGTCGCGGACGATGTGATGGAACTCGAGACCATAGAACTTGTTCTCGAGCTTGCGGACTTCTAGGCAGTAGGCGTCCATGTTCTCCTTGTTGCGATCCCGGGACTTGTTGACTTGGTTGATGACCCTTTGCGGAGTCGCCGTAGACTAGTAGCCGCTTGATGCCCAATGAAGCCGCGAGGCGGAGCCCGTGTAGGAGAGCTTCGTACTCGGCTTCATTGTTTGAGACCTTCCGGAAGATGCGGGACGTACTTGAGTTGTTCGCCCGTCGGAGAGATCGGGAGTACCCCCGCACTTGCGCCCTCGAGGTTGAGTGAGCTGTCGAAGTACATCACCCAATGCTCGGTCGCATGGTGGGAGTAGGCGCCGATTCTCCCGCCATTCGCCATGAAGTCGACTAGCGCCGCGACTTGATGGCCGTGCGTGGCTTGAAGTCGATGGTGAGGGCGCCGAGCTCGACCGCCCACTTGGAGATTCTCCCGGTAGCATCTTGATTCCGCGAGAATGTCACCGAGCGGGTAGTCGGTGACGACGGATATTGAATACCGCCGGAAGTAGTGTCGTAGCTTCCGCGAGGTGATGAGTACCGCGTACGGGAGCTTCGCATGGGCCGATAGCGTGCCTTGGACTCGACAAAACCTCACTAACGAAGTAGAGCGGGCGCCGGACCGGATAGGCGTGGCCGTCTTCTTGCTTCGCTCGACGACGATGGCGATGACCGACCACGTGGGTAGTCGCGGCGAGGTAGAGCAGCGGCTTCTCGCCCTTGTGAGGAGCCGTGAGGATCGGAGGCTTCGATAGAAAGTCCTTGAGCCGGGCAAGGGCTTGATCCGCCTCTCGGAGTCCACACGAACTTCTCTTGATGCTTGAGTAGTTTGAAGAAGGGGGAGTCCCCGTTCTCCTAGCCTCGAGATGAATCCGTTCAACGCCGCCATGCACCCGTCGGCTTCTCGGACATCTTTGATGCTCATGGGAGCTCGCATGCCGGTGATGGCGGAGATCTTCTCGGGGGTTGGCTTCGATGCCGCGCCGGGCCGATGATGAAGCCGAGTAGTTTGCCTCGAAGGTACGCCGAAGACGCACTTGTTCGGGTTGAGCTTCCGGCGGTACTCGCGCAAGGTGATGCGAAGGTCTCTTCAAGGTCGTCGATGAGGGTACCGGAGTCTGCGGTCTTGACGACCACGTCATCCACGTAGGCCTCGACGTTCTTGTTGAGCCGCCTCTTGAAGCGGGCCCGGATAGCTCGTTGGTAGGTGGCGCCGGCGTTCTTCAACCCGAAGGACATGGTCGTGTAGCGATATGCGCCAAACGGGGTGATGAACGCGGTCTTCTCTCGGTCTTCTTCCTTGATCGCGATCCGGTGGTACCGGAGTAGCGGTCGAGGAAGCGAGAGCAGTCGCGGCCCGCCGTGGAGTCGATGACTTGATCAATCCGCGGCAACCCGAAGGGGTCCTTGGGGGCGAGTGCTTGTTGAGGTCGGTGTAGTCGACACACATCCTCCACTCGTTCGAGTTCTTGCGGACGAGGACAGGGTTGGCGAGCCACTCAGGATGGAAGACTTCTCTCGATGAAGCCGGCCGCGAGTAGTTTGGCGAGTTCCTTCTTGATGGCGTCCCGTCTGTCGTCGGCAAAGCGTCGGAGGTGTTGTCGCTTGGGGTGGCCTTAGGATCGACGTTGAGACGGTGCTCAATCGGCTCCCCGGGCACTCCCGGCATGTCCGTCGGCTTCCACGCGAAGATGTCGCGGTTAGCCCGAAGGAAGCCGATGAGCGTGTCTTCCTATTTGGGGTCGAGGCCCGCCTCGATGGTGGTGGTCTTCTGTCGGGGTCGCCGTTCCGAGGTCGACCGTCTTGACGAGTACCTCCTCGGGTGGCCGAGGCTTGTTGGTGCTGTCGGACTTCTGCGGGATGTGGAGTTCACTTGTAGCAAGCTTCTTCGACGCGGCGTAGACCTCCATCATCGCGTTGGGTACTTGGTTCGTGTAGGCGATCTCCACGGCTTCGTGTCGCAAGTCGTGAGAGATCTTCAAGTCCCCTTGAAGGGAGAGTACACCAGTCGGGCTTGGCATTTTGAGTACCAAGTAGGTGTAGTGGGGCACCACCATGAACTTGGCGATGGCCGGTCCGCCGAGGATGGCATGGTAGGAGGTCTCGAAGTCTGCGACCTCGAACTTGATGTACTCGGTACGGTAGTTGTCCCGAGATGCCCCGAAGGTGACTGGCAGGACCACTGAGCCCAGTGGAATAGCCGCGTTGCCGGGGACGATGCCGTAGAAGGGCGTGTTGCTCTTGGTGAGCATATGAGTGATGTCGAGCTTCATTTTCTTCAAGGTCTTGGTGAAGAGGACGTTGAGCCCGCTTCCACTGTCGATGAGCACCTTGTTGAGTTTGGAGCCCGCCACTACTGGCTTCAGGACGAGGGGGGAACCGTCCGGTTCGGGAGAAGGCCGGTCCATTGATCCGCGCGGGAGAAGGTGATGGGTACCTCCGACCACCTGAGAGGGGTCGGGACCGCTGGTTCAATGGACATCACTTCACGACGGGTAGCCTTCTGCTCCCGCCTGCTGGGCAATCCGCCGAAGAGGACATTGACGGTCTTGTCGGGCTCCTGGAAGTCGTTGTTGTCGCCGTCCTTCTTCTTGCCCTTTTGGTCATGAGGGTGCGGTGGCTCTGGCGTCTCCTTGAGTGCGTGCCTGAGTTGGTAGCACTGCTCGGTGGTGTGGTTGCCGTTTGGATGCCACGGGCACTTCTCCTTCGTAGGTCTTTGAAACCGCCGGAGTTCTTCTTCGAGTTCCCTTTCGCGGGCGCTAGATAGCCGCGACGGTGTTGTACGGCTTGCACTTGCGGTTGGGACCCGAGTAGTTATTGTTGTTGTTGTTGTTGCGGCCGCCTTGGTTTGCGTTGCTTTGCTGCCGCCGCCGCCCGGTTCTCGCTTGGTCTTGCCGCGGATGGCGTCGTATTTGGCATTGGCCTTGTCTTCTTCATCCGCCCAGGACGTGATCATGTCCTTGAGGTGGGGGATGGACCTGGGGCGGCGACGACCAAAGTCTTCGAAGGTGCGGCGGTGATAGAGACCGTCTTGAAAGAGGTCGATGACCTCCTTGTCGGTGACGTCGACAACGGTAGCGCGCTTGTCGAAAAAGCGGCGCATGTACTTGCGGAGGGTCTCGCCTTGTTCTGCTTGATCATGGCCGGGTCCATGCGAGTACCCGATCGGCCCATGGCGCCCGCGAAGTTGCTTGTGAAGCGCTCCTTCGGCTGGTCCCACTTGTCGATCGAGTGCTTATCCGGCGACTCGAGCCAAGTGAGTGGTGCTTGGTCCGGCGAGAAGGGGAAGTAGAGGCACTTGGTGTCGCCGTTGCCGCCGCCGTTCTCGATGGAGAGGGCGTAGCACCGAGCCACCGGATGGGATCTCGCTCGCATCGTACTTGGTGATCCCCAAAGGCTTGAACTTGTCGGGGAGGAGCAAGTTGCGAAGTCGAGGTGAGAAGGCGGGGAAGGCGTCGCCCTCGACTGCGGTGGTCGACTTCTTCCGCCGCGGCTCCTCAATCTTCGGCGAGCATCGTAGCCGCCTGCGAGGCGCCGAGGCGTGGCTATTCGCGTGGCCTCGGCCGCCGCGGCCGCCGCCGCCCTCCGGCCCTCCGTTGGCCCCATGATTGGAGCTTCCGCCGTCGCTGCCACCGCCGTCGGGATCGTTGCCGCCCCCGCCGGCCGGAGCGCGGTGAGGGACGACTTCTCGGTTGTTGTGGTCGCGCTGTGAGGGTCCGCCGGCGTTGGAGCGACGACGGTTTGGCTCGGCTGGGAGGTCAGCTCGAGTACGGTTAGGACCGTTGTTGGCGCTGCGACTCGTGGCTTCGTTGTCGCGGGGTCTGGCTGGAGGAGGCTGGTTGACTCTGTTGTCGACCCGCATGAAGTAGGCGTCTTCAGCGAGCTTGGCGATGACCTCTCCGCCGCGTATGCCCGAGCCGGCGTGCGATCGCTGTGATCGACATGAGGCATTGCTCAGGGGTAGTGTGTACTCTTCTCTCGACCGCCTCGAGAGCTTCCACAAGGTTGCGGACGGGGAAGTTGTCGCGGAGGCGCCGGTGATGTTCGCTGCGCTTCCGGTGACGCTCACGTCGAGCGTCTCTGTCTGCAGGGGTCTCGTTTGTTGGAGCATCAGCAGAGAGCTCGTCGGAGGAGATGTCTTCCGTGTACTTGTCCCGAGCCGTGCTCGAAGGCCCACGGGGTGTCGCGGCGGCCATGAAGACTTGGCGATCGGGGGTGCCAAGGCTAGACTCGCAGGGTGCCACCTCGGTTGGTGTGCTTGAGTCGCCCCGAGCTAGGGGTGTTCCCTCCGGAACGGCGGCGAGTCGATGTAGGCGACGTAGCGTGAGTCTCCCCTTATCGGGTCGGCGGGCTTACGGTCCGGCCGGTAGACGAATCTCCCGCCGGTGTAGATGTTATAACCGGCCCGCAGGCCGGCCCCGACGAGGGGAAGCTCGGTGGAGTTGTCCTCGGACTCGGGCTCCTCGGGGGTCCGACCCGAAGTCGAACTCGTAATCCGGGTTCGAGTAGAACTCGGAGAGAGAGGGCTGCGGTCCGAAGCGCGATCGTGGGCGGTGTCGGAGTCCGAGTTGCACTCGGGTACGGGCTCCTTGCCGGCCGGGCGGCGAAGTGGGAGCCCCCGTGCGGGCCCGGCCGAGGATGCGGGGGCCACGCGCGGAGCGCTCGCGAGGTGAGGGGACCGCCCGCGATGGCCGAACGGCCGGCTCGCATGCGATGGCCCATGGAGACGTCGAGTTCGAGTTGGGAGCGGACTCGAGCTCGAAGTCGGTGTGATGGTTGAAGAGCGAAATTTCGCCGAATTTGCCGGCGAGTTCGCCTGTGACGACTTCTGGAAGCGTCACGAGGCCAGTCTTCGGGTTGGGCGGCATGGTTAGGCGGCGCTGGAAGGAACCCGCGCCGTCAGCGGTGCAGACCCAGGCGCCGAACACGAAGGTGTCGCCGCGGTTGAAGGCGACGGTTGGCTTGAAGTAGACGGGAGCCGTCGAGTTCGCCATGTGATCTCGGGCGAGATCCCCTACCCGCGCGCGCCGGTGTCGGTGTTTTAGACCGGCAACCTACTAAGAGGAGTACCCAAAGTAGATGAATGTGGCCTTGCCGAGATCGGTAACTCGAAGGAAGAGACACGTGGCACACAATTTAGACAGAGTTCGGCCCGCGAGGTGCGTAATACCCTACGTCCTATATGCTTCGCGTAGCTCGGATTGATTGGGCACGATTACAAGATGGTGCAATAGTGCGCCGTGGGTTGTATGAGATGAGATGTGTTGAGGTGATCCTAGAGATCGGTCCATGCCTCGCCTTATATAGTCGGGAGGCGGGGTTACAAGTCGGAGTAGGGAGAGAGTACTAGTCGAGTACGTCTAGGAGTCTTCCATACAATGCGGGACATGTACGGCCTTCCTAACCGAGTACTACTCCTCTGCCAGCCCTTGTGCTCCACGCCTTCGGGTGCCGTGTAGCGCAAGCCGGGTAGTCCCTGGGGGTCCACCGAGTAGTCGGTCCCGGTACCCACCGAGGTAGTGGGCCCGGGGAGGTCCATACGACGGCTCTCCCCCAAGTTCCCAACCCGGGGTTCCCCGAACCGTGGGAAGTCCGATTCCACGAAAAAAAACGATCGGTTCGCTGAGGTCACAAAATTTTAGGTTAGGTTTAGGGGAACCAGGCCGGTTGAGGTACCGAGCCGGATCGGTACCACCGGGAACCGGCCAAACCGGGCCGGTTCCCACCGGTTTTGTCAACCCTGCCCTCACCCATGCCATTGGTGGTAAACCGGTATTCTTTACGATCTTACTACACTATTAGCTCAAAATTGCATGTTAATATAACTCAGTTTTTATATAGCTTGAACTTTAAATTTGTTTGGTTAAATTGAAGGGTTCATTACCACCACTACCCTCACCCCTCTACCTCAACATGTAAAATATACAATGAAATGATTAATAAAGCTGTTGTGTGTTGTACCTGTCTACAGATCGATTGCATGTTCCGGTCTTCGCTTCACTGCAAAGTCCCGAATGGTTCCAATGACATCGCATCAATTATTATTTTTCTAAGATCATTCTCGGTGAACATTTCATGAAAGTTAAATTGTCATGCCAGCGTGTTTGATAATGTGACAACATATTTACGAAGAGATAGAGGTAAAATGAGTTTTATGAGGAGTGCCTTACATGTAACTTAAGGAACAACTCAAACCATACATTGAGAAGGAGATGTTTCATCCTAGTTTCAAAGGTTCTTAGATGATTTGTCACATTAGGTAATCGTGACCTCGAAATTTCCACTGAGAATGATCTAAATGCATGCCGCGACAGATGCACTGTTGTTGGAGATTTGGAATTGATACGGAGAAGCTCAACTACGATTGTGGTGGTTCTTAAACCTACTTCCACGGAAGGATCTGGTGTTGCATCCTGCAGAAATACTATTAACCACTCGGACGGACGAGCAGCGTGCAAAGATTGAATAACTGCAAGCTCGTCCACACAATCAGGCAATCATCATCACTCTTGGTGTGCAGTGCCTGTTCACCAACAGGCAACAGGCCAGCAGCAGAGGAATGGTCAGCAACTCAGCATTGACTCTGGACAAGGAGAGGGCAAGAATGATTAATGGTTCTCCAAATTTGGCTTGAATGCTTGATTGCTGCGCATGACATTCAGCAGCCCAGGCCCAACACTCCATCTTGCTCGGTAGCCTCAGCCTCCACATATTCATGCAGCATCCACATCACACTAGTTGGTGCCTTGGTGGTTCCACAGGGTGTCAGAATACCCGCATCACACTATACAGGCCAGCCCCAGCATTCCACTGTACCATGTCTGACGAAAAGAAGGAACTGAATTGTTCATGCTACTAGCAATAATCCATCCTATCGTGTCATAAGTGAAACTGTAATTCCAGTTTAATCTGGCATAACGGTCAAATATGCTGTAATTCTTGAGCCGATAGAGAGTGATAGTTCAGTCCATATTAACCATGCACGGCAATCGTGAACTCTTCAGTATGTAATATCATCATCATCGGCATTAGTGTATGTCACAGGATATTAGGATGTGCACACGTTTTCATGCTCAACCAGTCCCATGTTCCAACTGAAATTCCTTGTAAAAGCCGAGCGTACAGCTTTTTTGAAAAAAAAACAAGCTAGAAAGCAACTCCTGAAAGATGAGATTCATGTGGTGGTATTTTCATGGCCAGGTGCAAAAGCTTTGCCGTGACTGTTACTTTTGTACGCGGTGCTTTCTGTATTTGCTCTCTTTTTAGGAGATGATTGGGTTGGTCCGATGCCAAACGCACCTCTCTTCAGGAGTTGGTGCTCTTTTCTTTTTGCAAAATTGTGTTATATTCTGTATCTGCAGAGTTGTTCTCCCTTTAATCAATAATCAAGCAGAAGTTCCAAAGGCCTTGAATGGGTCAGTGCTACTGCTAACTATCATATTCTGATAAGATTCAGTAACGGTTGGACATTGCATTGATAATTAATTTCCCTATCAAATTATCATACACTAGGAATTAGAAAATTCCAGCCAAATCAATCAAATATTCAATTTGGGTTTGCTAGTGTTGAATTTTGTATTTGTTAGACAAACATGAACACTGATGTGGTTTAACTGCTAAATTTGTACCTGAACCACTTTCTTATTAAAACCGTGTAGTGTCATCAATTCATAACTTGCTGTTCTATTACATACTATAATTCAGAGTATGTGGCCACATGTCCAATGAGTCATTGGTTACTAATTGTTTGTTTCACACCATTAGGCATTGCGTAATCAATAAGATATATTTTCAGGTTTACACCCTATCTGCTGTTTTTCACATGCAAATTTGACACGGCTGTTAAGAAGAATAAAAAAATCAAGCCCTAGAGATAAAAGTTAAAAAAACCAAACTAATGAAGGAAATCTTACTGTAGACTAGCGATCAAACGCAAAGGTTTCAGGTAAAAAATATTTATGTTAAACAAAATTACGTGCCTCAGAAGAACGCTTTGGAAGTGCATATCACCATGCATGTGCGCATTCATCCAGAATTCACCATTTGCGTAAATCATCACGGGCACCAACAACCATCACAAATCCACGAAGTGCGAAAAGAAAAGGAAAGGTGATGCATTGGTCGTAAGAGTTCTAGAACACAAATGGTCTGCAAGAGGCCAAAATATTACAATTGAACTACTTTGCACGGATGGCGCCATGAGTAAAAAGAAATGCAAGAAATCAGCTGCCTATGCAATATAGGAAAAAATCCAAAGACAAGCATCATCTCCTTGTCGAATCCCCACAATTTAAGGATCAGAGCTCGTGCAAACAGGCTCGAAAAATACAAAGACCAAAACTGATTTTCGAATCGAGACTGCAACTCCACAACAATGCAGACAAACAAGGATTCTGATACAGATTTTTTAATCGAGACTGCAACTCCACAACAATGCAGACAAACAAGGATTCTGATACAGATTTTCTAGTAACAGCGCAAGTTTTTTCTATACAAAGAAAAACTTGGAAATGACACAAGGAATTAGCAGGCAGATTCAGGCGTGGGCTCGTGCCTCAGATGAACGCCTCAAGTGGATATCACCATGGCTGTACACCAGCATATTCATAAACTCACAGAATTCAAAATCATCATTGGCATACCGGCCCCGTGAGGGAGATCAAACTAAAAGGAGCCATGAATTAAACAAGAACGAGTAGCATACATACAGAGCTGTCTAGGACAGGAGAAAACGGAATCAAGCCAAATTTTGAAGTGTGATTGGCCCCGAAGTAGACGAAATCAAGATTCACGCGTGCCTCAGTTGAACGCCTCAAGAATTTCACTACTCACTCAAAGAATTCACCTTGATTGTTAATCATCATTGGCACGGACCAAGAAAACAGCTTTTATATCGGCAAAACAACCTCATTCTTCACTCACGAAAAAAAAACAGAGACCCTTCATTTTCTTTACCAGAGTCGACAGAGACGACGCGTGCGACAAAGATCAAACCAAGAACAAAGAGGCTAGACAGAGCAAAACGAGGAGACGAGTTCAAAGATCGATCTGAGGTTAAGGCACGGAGCAAGCCTTTCAGATCGAACTCATCGCAAAATTCGCCCGAGCAGCGTCCACATCAGATCACCACAAAAATTTGGAATCTAGTTGGCACAGACATGCAACAGCAACCGAATCGATCGATTATTAGGAAAGAAGTTAAGAAAAGTCAAGAACCGTGGTGCCATGGCCAATCTAATAATCGCTAGTAAACAAGGATTGGGTTCCAACGAGTGGGAATCAGAGGCGCCGCCCCGGCTGGTCCATAAATAGCCGGGCGGCCGCGGAACGGACGGCTGGGAACCCGCATGGCCTCGCCGTGTCGATCATCCAGCACGCCCATCTGTCCCAGAGGCCGTGACGCTTTTCCGGGTCCGCGTGCGATGGACGCGCACCACGCGAACCGTCCAGTCACGGGCGCTTACCCGAACAGAGGGCTGGGATCATCTGCTGGACGCCCAAGCTCTGGCCCAGTGCCCACGGCCCACCACTCCGTTTGGCCAGGTAAGAGGTAACCCTTCGTTTCTCATCTCTAGCATCGTTGTCGTCGGCTCCTATCCTAGCTAGCTGATTATAACAGACTAATGTATAAACAATCACGTGAAAATTAAGCACAAACATAGCATTCTTGTAATATCTTAGTATACATGATATGAGACGTACTTTCCTCCATTTTAAATTATAATTTGTTTGATTTTTTACTCTAAATTTGACCGTCGTCTTATTGCACAAATTATGCAAAATATCATGTTTTCGATGTGGCTTGCTTTATTAAGTAAAAGTTCTTCAATAATAACTTAAACTTGACTATATTTGTATAAATATTTTTGAATAAGATGTGTGATCAAATTTAGATAAAAAAAGATGAATTATAATTTGCAACTCTCGAAGTAGATTGCTCTGAATTATCTACTTGATAAATTGGAAAGGGACTACTTCCAATCGGAATAAGAGAAGCTTATCGGTGTTTACATGTGGAATAAAGAGAAGAATGTTGGTTGATAACATGACCCACGAACATGGTTTACAGTCAGACAAATGTTGTCCATCTCAATCTTTTATATCCCTTCTACCAAACAAATAAAAAGTTAGGATGCTTCTATTCCACCAACAAAACAACCAAGTAAGATTCCATAAAAAAAACTGGTGTGGTATGTCAAACCTAAGAAGGCGGTATCCATGGGTGCCAGCTTGAGAGATGGTGCTTTAGCACGCATGATCATGCTAGGGTGGTGCCATGCCTTATGTGGCAGCACCAAAATAGAGAAGAGAATGCACGTTCTCAACAACATCTATCGTGAGTCATCCATTTTCTCCTTTCAATGGCCTAGATGCACCAGATTTCTGAGATGCCCCACATGCTAGGGATGCCGTTGATTTGTGATTCAACGGTTGGAGATAGATGATGCTGAGAACATGCAACCTGAAAAATCGCTTTATGTGGCAGCATGAGAGGGTGACGTGGCATGCGAGAAGTAAGGTGCTGAGCTCGATGAGGATGATGACAGCGACACATGCGGAGGATATGGAAATGTTGGTTTACGTAAGAGTCCAATTATTGGCTGGTCAAAGGTGGAGCAAAAAATTTTCACCCACCAACCAAAAACTACCTCTATAATGCTAGTCTTGATTTATAACCAAACTTATTGAACTTGCTTAAGGGGGGTATTTGGTAAGGGTTCAAATCCAAGGTTTCTTGCATTGGGGGTGTTTGCCATGGCTAAGCTAAACTCTACCAACTTCAACCAATTTTTCATGCACCTCAGCTCCAAAACTCCATGAAGTTGTAGTGTAAATGAGAGTGAAGTTTTGACAGCACCTCTTTTACATCTCTAAAACTACCCAATATAACCTCCTCGTTGAATTGGTGGGTAATTACCCACCAATACCACTTATTGCACAAAAAAATGATTGAAACCTAAAATATATGGGCCCACAAGCAACACAAAACGTAATTGGAATGCAAAACATAACAAACAGAGCCATATCGAGCAACTGATACTATCCCGTTTGTGAAGGGGGCGTTTGGTTGCTGGATCACCCTAGCCTCGGTTTGCATATGGTAGCCGGCTCAATTGGGACGAAGTTGAGCACATGCAACGTGCTATGTTTGGTTGATTGCACCAACTAAGCCCGGCTAGCGAGAGATGTTGTTTGGTTACCCGAACGAGATAAGTTGGACGAGATAAAATATCATGATTATAATTTTTATTTCATACAAATGCACTTTAAAAGTAATTTTTTTATCTAACAATGTGTTAATCATCTTTAAAACATCTTAATATCACTTGATATTCACTAATTATACACTAATATCATCATCAAGAGAGAAACAACAGCACCCAGCCAGCCAGGCTCGACAGAGAAGGTCGATTCGACCGTTCCTCCAGAGCCTGGCTGCGGAGGCTGATTTGCACGCGGGGGGCCTGGCTCGGAGGCAGGTGCAGGCAACCAAACTGACGATCTCTGCATGCGGGGAGTCTGGCTCGGTCTCGTGCGGGACACCAAACAGCCCCGAAATTTGCATAATAATATCCCTAATCGATGAGCACTTATCTGGTAAACAGATTTGCATGTAAAAGATTGCACGGCATTGTAAAAAGGAGAAGAGCTACTAGAAAACAAGATTTTCCATATGTTTACCATACTTCAAATGGTGAATTAAGTATTTATCTCATTGACATGATCTGCTTTCTTCTGCATGAATACTTCCTTTGAAAACAAGTTTGAATTAAAAATTTGTCAGAAAAAATAAAGGAAACCCAGTCCACTCAAATTTTTTAACTGGTTAGTTGAGATAAATTAAAAAGGGGAAAAACAAAAGCACATACAAATATAATTGGGTAGAATTTTGCAACATAAAAGTTTTATACAAACACGGATACCAAAGAAAAAGAAAAGAATCAAATTTACATGGGTGGGCATCATATTATGCAGAATAAAAAATTTAGTCTTTTGAAACATCTTTGGGGAAGGCAGGGAAACCAATCAGTTATCCTTTGCGTTAACTAAAAAACAGTTCAGAAAGATGACAAGCGATTGAAGAAGGATCAAAGACAGGTTGAGTTTTCATCATGCATGCCTCAGATCGAGAGGAACATAGGTAATCAGGTGGACGATATATTGTGTGGCACCACATCAGCCCATCATTATTCAACCTAGTATTTTTCGTTCATCATTGGCGCATGGAGAACTGAAGATAAAAATTCACGAATAGGTAAGAACTACTAGAATTGTTTAACCAAACCTCCACCAAAACGCAGCGCTCTCAGCTTGCAAAATTCAACCAAAACACAAGGTAAATCAAAGGAAAACCAGGCATCTACTATATATGTCCTGGATCATCAGCTAGAATGTTGAGAAAAAGCGCTTTGAAACGAGGGAAAAAAAACTTGGCAGAGCAAAATTCAAAGAGCTGAAGAGACCACAAAAAGGCTACGCATAAACATGACAGAGCCTTTTGCTTTGGTGTAGTATTGAGGACTAAACTAGAAAATAAAGAAAAATGGAGGAGGGAGCCGAGTTAGGAGCTTTGGATCAGCTTATAAATAGTGATGAGGAACGTTGGAATTGGAGTGGACGGCTCTGATTTCAGTTTTGCTGAACCAAAGAGGCCCTGGCGTTGCAAGGTTTCGTCGCGGCCAAGGCTGCTGCTCTCGAAGCAAGCACGTGGCCTAGCTTCTGTGCTCAGCTCGCAGAGTGCTCTCTACCCGTCGTTTCTTCTAAGAGATGGCAGTTGCTTGGGCGCCAATTTTGGCGTAAAATGCAGGTGTAAGTATGTGTGGATTGAATGCTGGGATTGGGCCTAAAACAAAGGCCATCATAAGATTGAGCCTAAACAAAGGAAATTGCTGTCATTTTGGTATAAAAATAGAAAATAGAGGTCGAATTTAAACGATCGCAGTACATTACAAACGAGGAAATAATGCTTTAAACATCTACCTCTTTGCTATCCAAAGTTTCCAAGGAAGGTATAATATAAACTTGACATTGACTAGTTGGGCCAAGAAAAACTAAAACCAGCTTGTAATTGGGCCTCATAAACAATGCATGCATCGTCTTTTGGTTTTGAGAGTTTTACTAGAGTCAAAGTTGATGAAAACTGTAAATGGCCAGCATAAGTACTTAGGCTTATTTAATGAGAAAATTTAAATTGGTTTGCAAAAATAAAAATAAAAAAACATCCATCGAGGTGAATCCCGTGCTTGAAAAATAAGAGGTACTCTCTCCGGTTCCCTATTAGAAGTCGTTTTGGACAAGGTTTGAGTCAAAGATTAAGAATATAAATCATGAATAACTTTTAAGTTGTTGAGTTTGAAAATGTGAAAACCATATAAATAAATTTGTCTTGAAAATTACTTTTATAAAAATATACATATATAACTTTTCAATAAATATTTTTATAGAAAAGACAAGTCAAAATTGTGCTTTGGTGACCGCGTCGCTGTCCTAAACGACCGACTTTGAATAGAGAACCGGAGCGAGTAGGAGTATATAGAGAAAGTCACCGTAACGGGAAGGTACCAATTACCGAAAAGGTGGGACATGTACGATATTTCCTTAATCCAATAAAGGGTACATTAGTAAATTCATATATCTTTTTTAGCGAACATGGCCACATTTGCCATTTGTTCGAGTTGATTTTGGTGATTCATGCTAACACAAGTAATGGGACTAACCACATTGTCTAGCATGTCTTTGTGGGCATTCCTAGGTCCCATGGATGTTACCACATGTTAACATAACATGCCCAAGATAACATGTCATACCACAAGTTAACATACCATGGACATGTTAGGTTACTTACAGCAAATTTGAGGACTTAGTATATATTTGGAGGCTATAAGGAATGGCATGTTAAGTATGTTGAGTATGTTAAGTTGAAGCAAAGATCCAAGTTGAAGACGCGAAGAAAAAGAAGGAAAAAGGCACCGTTGGATGAACCGACGGTACCCAAATAGCAAGCGTCGGTGCAATCGTCGGACGAGTTGGTACACTGGTTGAAACCCTAGGCACCGTCGGATGAACCGACGGTCCAATTTCTAGTAGCGTCGGACGAGTTGCAGAGGAAGAGCAGCGAAGACAGTAGCACCAGATGATCCGACGGTCTGAGTGAAGAGACCGTCGGTCTATCCGACGCTTAGTTTGAATCAAGACAGAGACGCGCCAAGACGAAGCCTTCAGCACCGGATGATCCGACGCCTTGGTCAAGGTGAAGCGTCGGTCTATCCGACAGTCACATGAAAGCTAACAGAGGCGACTTGGTCACGGGGTCTTCAGCACCGGATGATCCGACGCACCGTCGGTGCATAGCGTCGGAGCAGTTGTGTCAGAGAATCTCAACGGCTATGTGACGTGGGAGGGGCACCGGATGAACCGACGCCCTGGAAAATCTAGCATCGGTTCATCCGACGCTACCTTTTTCAGTGGTCGTTAGCCAACGGCTAGTTTGATGCCTTAGGCTATTTATACCCCTCCACTCACCCATTTGAGGTTGCCGGATTGTGTGGGAGTGCAGAAGAGTTCAAGACACATTGAAGATCATATCCAATCCATCCAAGTGCTTAATTGCTCATCCTTAGACTTGTACATGCTTTGTGTATGTGCTTAGGACTAGGCTTAGCTTAGAGCTGAGTGAGTGCAAGGTTGTTCCAACCTTGTGAGGTGATTCTTGAGTGAATCAAGTTGTACAAGGTTCGCCGGAAGCCTTGGGGCCTAAGTGGCTCACCGACAATCGTCATCGACCCTCTGGCTTGGTGTGGAGCGGCGAGGACACTTTGTGCGGGGGACGTGGAGACCCCCTTCCTTTGTGGAGAAGCTCCTTAGTGGAGGTGGCATCAAGGTGACCAAGGGAGCTTGGCAAGTGCCTTAGTGGCTAGCCTTTGTGGTGAGTCAAGTGGTGCTCTTGGGAGAGACTTGGTGACCGGGAAGCAATACTCTTGTGTGAGTGCTTCAACAACGTGGACTAGTGGTGGCTTAGTGCCTACCGATACCACGGGATAAATCGCGTGTCAAGAGTTTGCTTCCTCTCATCCCCTTTACGTTTCCGCATTTACTCTATTGCATCTTCGCTTGCCTTTACTTTCCTGGAGTAGTATCATGCTAGGATTGGCTATAGGTTGCAAACCTTGTTTGGGATGGGAGTTTCACACTAGAACAACCCTAGTTGCACATCTAGATAGTATGTTCTAGTTTACCTTTGAGAAAAATTAGTGAAGTCATATGTTAAGATTTTTTAGTTGCCTAATTCACCCCCTCCCCCTCTTAGGCTAACAAGCATCCGATTCCTTACCCTTAACACGCAAACAAAGCTTCGGAATAGCCCGGTCTCGCCTCTTCCATTGTCCAAATCCTTAGCCGTGTCGTCATGTGAGTTTAATAGATAGACAGCGCCATCGCTTTCTTCAGCAAGAAAACAAGAGCAGAGTGTCGCGTGTGTGGTGCCCTCGCTTTGCATACTCTCAGTTCTGCATCTGCTTCCTCTGCTCCAAAAGAATACCGCTTTGCATTTCTCTCACATAACATAAATTTTTGTTGATCGGTCACTAATTTCCTGTATTTTTAATATCTTTATTAAGGTTAAGAGTTATCTTTATTACTTTTATTTGAGACTAAAGTTCCTAGAACGGTTTTGGCATAATCCGTTCAGATTAAATACTGTCAGCTGTCACAAGTTACTATTCGTTTTTAGGATGTTTAGAATCACAACTTTTGTTATGTATGTAGGCTTATATATCTAGGTGCATATAATACATAAAATCTATGTGGCTGAAAAAGGTCAAAATAAATGGTAATACGGAGGGAGTAGTCCGTAAAATGCAGACGCGTTATACATGTTAAGAAAGTTTAACCAGTCTATACATTTTAAATACCATATAAAAGTAATAAAAAAAGTTAAGCTATTGATCCTATCATATTTACTCCATTCGTCCCAAATTGTAGGCTGTTTTGGCTTTTCTAAACATGTTGTTTTTATATGTATTTAGATACATAATAATATATAAAAATCTGAGAAGTATCGAAATCGATCTACAATTTGAACACAACCTGAAATTTGAGAGACTAGTAAATAAAATGTAAATTCAGTGTTCTAATATCTGGTTGCCTATATCTCTATAAAAAAGTTGTGTACGACATATGAAGATGATAGCAGGAGGTTTTTTTGAACGAATCACACAAGATAATGTGCGTTTCATTGATATAGCAGAAAAATACAAAACTACAACTGTGAGACCATAGGTAGAAAACGGAAAAGAAATTAGAAAAAACAACTACACTCACTCGGTTAGATTGGGACATCAACGCGAGCCATTCACCGGCTGGTTGGATTGAGACTTCAACACGAACAAGCAACTACACATGACAACGATAGAGAGGAGGACAGATGGTTCACAACACCAACCAACAAACCACACACTTGCAGTCATTGAACCACTGACCGGGTCTAGCGCCGAATGAGAAACAAAGGGGGCGGACGCCATCACATTGATAATGCCACCGTTATGCAGAACACTTCGCCGCAATGCCATTGCATCAAAATAAGTCATCCGACGGAGTGAAAATACCGAGTCCGAGCAACCACAACGCGCGGAGACCTCACCTCTTGTGTGCGGAGTTTTCGCTATGCGGCTATGCCTGCCACAAAGCTCCATACTCCTGCCTCGCTTCAAACCAGAAGATTGATTTTGTAATTTTTTTTAAGTGTTACGATGAGTATCCTAGAAATTGAGTATCTTCAGTTTTTTTTTTCATAATAGTCCACAGAATACTGCCAGAGCTATTTCTTTTTGGGTGTTTGGCCAGATGATGATACATGATCCTGCTAGGACTTGTTGATCCGTGACGCGTGCTTCGGTGCGCTTCCTTTCGCATCGCTGTCTCCTCCTGTCCCTTCTCAACCTTTCTTTACGTCGCTGTTTCCGTCGTCAGTGCCAGAAGGCGGAAGCGCATTCTTCCATTCACCTTTCTCCTCGTTCTTCCACTTTTTGCTTCAAGAAAACCCCGCTGCTGCACCAAGACCTTCACCCACAACCACAAGAGACCCAAAAATTCAGAGGGCAGGAGCAGCAGAAATACCGCGCCCTGCTTGAGGACCAACGCCAGCAGATCGTCCCCCAAGATGGTACGCTAACTCTCTCTGCAAACGGCTGTTTAGTACTCAACTCTTAAACTCTGTTCTGCTCTAGTCGAGCTTACGATGTTCGGTCGATTGTCGGATAAATCTTGGTTGGTTGTTCAGTGGAAACGACTGAATTGCTCTTTGGTTGAATTCCTCACTGTTAAGAGTTGTTGGATGCTGCGAATTCTTCGGTTGCCTTTTGCCACTTGGCCCAGCGCAAGCTCCCTGAAGCTCAGCTAGTCAGCTAGATTATTGGGTCGAGCTCGGATCGATGAAATATGAACTTTGGTTTAGCTAAAGAAAAAGAAAATCTGAACTTTGGGAAGGTGCAGGCGAGCACGTACAAAGCCGATGAGCCTTCTCCTGGTGCTACCAACTCCTCCGGCTACCGGAAAGACAAGGTCCGCCGCAAGAAGCTGACGGCGCAGAAGAGGAAGGAGATCAAAGAGGCGTTCGACCTCTTCGACATCGACGGCTCAGGTAGTACAGTACAGTGCTTATAAAACCCACTCGTTGTTTTCCCTGGGCTCGCCGCCCATGGCGGCGTGCAGTAGTGGCTTACTTTCGTCTGTCTGTCTTTCACCTGCATCCATCCAGGCACCATCGATGCAAGGGAGCTCAACGTTGCGATGAGGTAAGTGCATATATATGTGTGCTGAATTTCGGATCAGCTATGTAGCTCTGGTCGATCGCCAGCCAGGGACCTTGTGATCATCTCATCTGCATGTGATCGATGGCTTCATGAGCATGATGTTGTGTCCTTGCAGAGCCCTGGGATTCGAGATGACACCGGAGGTATGTACTTCTAGTCTGAACTCTGTTCTTCGTTCTTCAGAAATCAGAACAGGTTCTAGCAGCTAGGTGGGGAAAAAGTTAACTGACGAACATGGGTGTGGTGTGGTGATGGCAGCAAATCAAGCAGATGATCGCGGAGGTGGACAAGGACGGCAGCGGCACCATCGACTTCGACGAGTTCGTGCACATGATGACGGACAAGATGGGGGAGCGGGACGCCCGGGACGAGCTCTTCAAGGCCTTCCGCGTCATCGACCAGGACCGCAACGTACGTCGCCGCAGCCGCTCCATTCTTAATTTGCATCTGTTCTCTTCGACAGACAGAGATATACGCTGTCCTGACTTCTCTGCCGCCGCCGCCGCAGGGCAAGATCTCCGACATCGACATCCAGCGGGTGGCCATCGAGACCGGCGAGCACTTCACCCTCGACGAGGTCAGGGAGATGATAGAGGCCGCCGACGAGAACGGTGAGTGGATGGTCGTCTCCAGCCTGCCCATGCTTTACCTTGGCCTGGTCGGTGATGGACTGAAATGCATGCATATGTTTGCTCTGCACGGATCGCCATGAGTGCAGGTGACGGCGAGGTCGACTTGGAGGAGTTCATGAAGATGATGAAGCGGACCAGCCTCGTGAACGGGTTTTAATGAATCCCAGCATTGGATTGGTGAGCTAGCAATCACCGCATTCCGTTGCAGTATATAGGAACACGGTAGTATATAGGAACACTGCACCTAGATGGAATCTGAAAGACATACTTATGTGACCATAGTGTGGTGTAGTTGCTGTTGCTCGCTATGTAGAATGTACATAAACCTTCGACTCGTGTTTATGTATATTTTTAATTTAATGAAGCATATGTACTGAAGAAGACTCCAGCAGTGATCGAACTTTGTATTCTATACACAACGAGCAAATAAAGCATGATTAAAAAACGGCAAAAATGCAGGGAAGAACTATGGGCCAAACCGCCGGACACCAAATATCCACGACTAAAACAGTACTTTCCACACGAAAATCGACAAACTCCATCTTCATGAGACCCCATGATAAAGAAAACAGAGAATTTATAGTATATAAGGGAGGCTTAATTTAGAAAGTTGTGTTGTTTACTAAGTTTGTCAGCTAAGTAGAAATCAACACAACTTTTAACTTTAAACCTCTTTTAAACTATAAATTCTTTGTTTTTTTAACACCAACATATCCAAAATTCCCTATGAACATCTAAATTCAATTGTAGTCCAAAAAATGTTTAAGGTCTCACTGCAAAATTTTCAAAGCAGGTCCAACGTTTGCGGACTTAGCAAATTTGATGTGTTGATCTAATGATACATAGGCTATTTTGGAATTAGATTTCTCATTTTATACACCGTGGTTTGTAGTGCAAATAGTTAAAATGAAATGTATGCACTTTATTGATCATACATCACGAGTTTCACAAATTTAGGAGTTCATTTGTTAATTATAATGAAGAACGAAACACAATTAAATGAGAGCGGGAGGCGCAACTCACGCCGTTACGTGATTCCGAGTTACACCACGCTCCGCGGCATGACTCGTGAACAAGTCGCGCCGGACAAGTCATCGGATGCGACTTTTTCTAATGCTTCGTGCGGTGGCGTAGCCACGTTGGGGCTAGGCGGGGCAACGCGTCCCGGCTAGATTTGCACTAGTTTGAGTATGTCTCTTCTTCTACATCGATTTTGCAAAGCTCCGGTAACACTCCTAGATGAAACTATGGCTCGCGGGTTCTTAGTATTTGCTAATTTGTGTCTTTATTCTTCAAATTTGAGGCTATATCTTTAAACTTAGCATAAAATTTGGGCAATTGCGTATATGGATGTGTGACTTGGTGTGTGTTCCATTTTGGTTTGGTCCCGTCCTCGAAGCCGCCCCAGCCTAATTTTTTTTTCTGGCTCCGCCACTGCTTTTGTGTACTCAAGTATTAGGACCAAGAGGCCTAATTCTTAGAATTGTAGTTTGGAATGAGCTATTTTTAAAGTTTTAGATTAAAAAATGGTTAAAATAAAAAAATTGCTGTCCATACATGCAAATGGATAGATGCATAGTAGTGGTTCTTGATTTAGTCTTTGCTCTTCATACATTAAAATGGCTGGATGCACGAGTACTTCCTAATTTTCTTGATGCTGAGTACATTCAAACGGATTGCTGCTCCAGATTTTTGTTGTTTGATTGTTGCCCTTAAATGGACACATGGACAAATGGTATTGTTGCTCTTAAATGGACACAGATGGATATATCGATAGTAATTCATTGATTTGTAGATTTAAAGTTAAGTGGTACAATTCTGTAATTGTTTTTAGATGGACGACCTACAATTTGCTACCGCGAAGCAAGTTTCTTTTTTAACTAATATTCATCTTTTGGTTAATCTATAATCTTCTATATACATTTAAAGTATTGTACTATAATTTATATTTAACAAACTCAAAAGATATCAGAATTATTGACTTCTCCTTGTATCCGGAACAAAAAATGAGCTATTCAAGTCATTCTAACACAGCAAACCGTCTGATAATAATCAAGATTGCCAAACCCGCTGCCCACACACAACTTATTCTTACAGTCAACAGACTTATCTGATAACTGAGCTCTAGAAAAGCGGATACAAATAGGCCCACATTTATTTGGGACAGTATTGTAAGCTATAGGCTTATCTCACACAAAAAAAGTAAACTATAGACACTCAATGGAAAAACAAATAATCTATGATTAACATATAATTTCTCACCAAATTGGTGGCATAACAAAACGTTGATTATCAAGAGAGGAGGAAATAGAATCAAGTCGTTTTGCTTCAAAGTATTCGGCCCATGGGCTCAAAATCGTGTCGGGGCCCGGGCCCGAACTTTGTTCCTCGTAGCAGGTTCAGAAGAACTTAGGGGGTGTTTGGGACTGCTCTGCTCCCGTTTTTTTTTAAATTTCCGCTCCACGAACTCCACCATGGGCAGCCTCCACCGTGGAGTTCGTGGAGCAAGTGCCGCTACTCCATAAAAAACGTGGAGTTGGTGGAGTACCCCTCGAGGTACTCCAAGAAAACGTGGAGTTGGCCTCCGCCCTCCACGTTTTTCTTGGAGCGGAGTTCGTGGAGCTAGATGTGTTTGGACCGTGGGGGCTGGAGCGGAGCTGGAAAAACGGGAGCAGAGCAGTCCCAAACACCCCCTTAGAGCTCGTGAGGAATATTCCACTCTCCCTGCTCCGGTTTCCCATCTCCGGCGAACGGCGATGAGGTCTCCCGCCGCCGCTTCCGCTGTCGCTGGCTCCGGCACAGATTTCCCCGACGCTCTGCCCTCCCCAGCCTCCCCTGCGTCAACATCATCCCATCCCAGGTGAGGGACCAGCACCCGTCACTTCCTCGATTCACTTATGTGTATATATGCAACTGACCTTCCTGGGATCCACTTCGTCCCCAGCCCCGGGCGCCACTACTACCTCGCCGTAGACCGCACCCAATTCAAGATGGTGAGTGCCTCTGTCTCCCTGCCCCCCTCCGCTTCCCGGCGCTGCGTTTGGATTCCACTCTCTCGGATGCCGATTGACTGGTTGTGCCCAGTTTCGCGATACCACTGGCTGATTTCTCTCGGTTCGTGATGATTTATAGTTGTGTTTGTGTGCAGAGGACACTCTTGGAGCTCCTGGGCGTTGTTTCTGATCGCCGTGGCGGGCTGCCGATTGCAATATGTGTTTCCTCCCGGGATGAGCTTGATGCTGTCTGTGCTGCGGTCGCCAACCTCCCCTTTGTGTCAATGTCACCCTTGGTAATTCACAACCACAATTTCGCAACGTAGTTGTGACTTGCTCGATGTATTTCCATTTGTTCCATTTCCTCCAAAATTTCATGGTGTCTTCAAAGTAATTATGCCTGCATCTAGCATGTCTGCTCCAAAAATATATGATGCTTTCCATGATAAATATTGTTATGTGCCCAAATGTTCCAAGTTTTCTCGCTTCTCTTTCACCTCTAGCATGAAAATTGTGACTCAAATTCTGATAGGTCTATGATCCTTGCTATTAAGATGCTTCGCTTCACATCAAAATCCACGTGTTACTAATGGGTCTTTTTATGAACAGTATAGTGATCAGGCTGAAGCAGAGCGTGCATCGATTCTTGAGAAGTTTCGTCAAGAAACAATTCAGTGGAATCAGACCACTAAAGCTACTGATATTACTGAAAGTTCTCAGCCTGAAAGTGTTGGCACAAAACTAAGCATTATAGTTGCGACAGATGCTTGCTTGCCACTAGCAGCGATGGCAGAGGCACCCCTTATGGCTCGTGTGCTGATGAACTATGAGCTTCCCACAAAGAAGGTCAGCTTTACCCATATTTCTTGTTTCTAGTACATTTTGTTCACAAACTATGAAACTGTGTGTGTTCGTTTTTTTTCTGGCACTCACTATTACACAATTTTGCTGGCTCTTCTACTTATACCTTTCTATTGTCTTGCCTGACCTGAATATTAAAATTTGAGTTTTGCAGGAGGCTTACTTAAGACGCATGTCAACATGCTTGGCAGCAGGTATATTAAGATATTATTGAATTGATCCATCTCTTATTCTCCTCAATGTAGCTGATGGGCTTTGATGCTGCAGATGGAATTGTAATTAACATGGTTGTTGGTGGGGAGGTGGCTACACTCAAGGCTTTAGAAGAAACCAGTGGTCTGCTCATTGCTGAGATGCCAATACATGTAAGATATACACCATTATTCATTTTACTTTGGCAAAATATTCTCTTCTGGTCTAAACTTAAAAAATATTTGCTATCCAGGTTTCCGAGATATTATGACAGTCTCAACTCTACAACTTCCGAGATGTTACTATTTTACTTTCACACTAACTTTTTGAAGTTTTACTTCTGTTACTTAGATTTGTTTGGATTCATTTTCATGATGCAGCTTGTTCATAAGATTAAATCCCTGAGGAATTATAATATAATAATTGTTACTGCTGTGCTTTTCCTGAGAAATGAAAGAATTATAGTCGTGGTTGAACATCCAGTAACATTCTTTGTTTACTCCATGCATCATTTTTTATGTTGATGCATACAATTTTAAGTGCTAACTGTTAAGAGAACAATAATTTTCAGACATATACATGGACCCTTTTTTAGGTAATAGAATGTGACATAAATCCATTATTATTGATTTATAGCATTGACCAGATCAACGGCAGAGTCGTAATGAGACAGCCAGTTTGCCAAAGTGATGTTGCGGTGAAATGCTGTAACTTACACTTCAATCTCAGATTAGAGTAGTTTGTATGCCAATCTGGTAAACTGGTATTTTGACTAGTTGTCTAGTATTACTCTGCTCTGTGCAGTACCTAACTTTCACTTTGCATTAAAAACAATTGCATGAAAAGTAATGCAAAAAAGGAATAAAGAAATTACATGATAGTTATATTTGAAAAATATAGAAAGCGATGGTGATGTTCACATGTGGTCCACCTTTTGTGTACCGCACAATCTCTACTGCCAATATCTTGCACCTAGAGAAAGAATAACAATGCAATTCTGCTAACAGTTTTGCTATACAAATGGGATATCCTATCTCCTATTATCTATTAAGTGTCGTTTGAAATGCTCATTGTGCGTTCTTCTCCATTCGGAATTTGTTCAAATAAGAACCCTAAATTCAACGGAAAAGCACAACATTAATGTGACTGTTAAGTCCATGTTTGTTTTCCTTAAATATGCAGGATAGCTGTTCATCATTGCTACTTTAACCTTTTGTAATCAATTGTATCGTTGCTAAGTAAACATTTGTGAGCTCGTCTGGGAGTACGAGAGTGCTTCATCGGTCATGTGTTATAGTATAAACAACGCATATCACCAGTGGCGGGTCCAGGATCAAAATTCACCTATGGCAAAGTTGTATAAATATAGTCATCAAATACACATAAATATAGTCAAGATCATTATGTCATTCACAATTATATGAAAATATGCATAAATATAGTCACACAATATGCATAAATATACTAAAAATCATCATATAAATCGCAATTGTATGGAAATTTGCATAAATATAATTAGATTCGCATGAGGTTAGGTGTGGCGGCTGCCGCACCTTGCCATATTGGTGTCTCTGCCACTACATAGCACAATATTTTAATATTTCTAAGTCAAAGCTCTGATACGGTGTACCAGCCTATTGCAACCATGGAGGTGAAAACAAATATTGGATTGTAAGTGCACCTATGATCAAAGGAATTTCTTGGTAAATGGTAATGGATTATTTGGAGAGTCAAGCATGACTAGAACTTAACTAACAAAAGTGAATGTGAAAGAAGGAATGAAAGTTAGAATCTGATGTCATATGAGGGATAAGAAAATTTTCAGGGCCAAGGAAGGAATTAAGTCATCTTCTAGTGTCAAATAAGGAATTACCTCTTGTTAACCTGAGTTCTGTTGTTTCCCATAGCGGTCATTATACCAGAAATGTGCATTCACAATGTTAGTATGGTAGACTTGCGGCAAAATATTTAAGCTGCTTGCACCTGACCAATTTTTATGATAAAAAGCCTTGTACAAATCAGTTAGTTTTGTCCCATTTCAAAATGTTCCAAAGTATTTTACCTTAAGCCCAAATTTGGATGAACCAGTTTGTATGTCTATTCATGTTTGTTGTCTAAAGGACGAATAATATTGTGTATTGTTGACATGTATTTGTTCTTGAAGGGTGTGACAGGTATAGCTTGTGTGTTAGGTGACTGCAGTGTGCCTTTCTTTTTTTGGCTATCTCGTTAAATTTCTATACTATGGATATCACCGGCATTAGATTTAGTATCTATTCATAAATAGTGTGTTATTGTATCCATTTAAACTGTGTGCCATCTAGATCGCTCATCCAAAACCAGAAACAGAACTGACTCAATTACCACTAGCAAAAATATTACTACATAACTGTTACATCTATTTAAATATTATTGCAATATTTTGTAGCCTTTTGGCAGTAAAAGAAGAAAATATTGTAATACACTTATATATGTGCAATCACTTCATATTTTAATACACAAACACCATTACATCTAATTGTCCCATATAGTCAGCATGAATCGTCTATACTTGATTTAGAGCACTAAACTAGAGCATCACATGAGGTAGTCCTAATAACTTCACTTTAGTCAACCGTGGCATGGCTCGTGTTTTTTGGCAGTTTAGTGTCACACATAGGAACTCCATTTGAAATCGAGGGTCATTTGTTACAAGCCCAGGCTATGCTTCAACTTCAACTTCAAACTATCACAAACAAAATGATTGCCTACAGCTTGTGCTGTGGTGGTAACATTTATAAAGTGTTGATGCATCATATTTTTCTTTGAATGAGCCATGTTTAACTGGTATAGGTAATTGAAAGAATGTTTGGCATCGTGAATCTAAAAGGATAATTATTTATTGTCACATGACGAGTTAATCATGTTAAGGCATAACCATTACCTCATCGAAGACCTGATGAGGACTTTTATCGCGATATGCAATGCTCTACAATTTATCACTACAATGGCACAAGTCAGAATCATGAAAACCACGGATATGCATGGTGTTGAGATGCTTCAAGGAAGGCATTGGTATGTTGAGGCATATATATGAACTTATGATGCAGTTTGTTCCATCTTCCAATTGGACATGTAGTTGCAAAATCCGCTAGCCACTACATGTCAACGGTCAACGCACGCCATTTTTGTATTTTCATTATTCAACTCAAGTTGCCTTTCCTTTAACATAGTAGCAGCATAAAAATTTAGGATAATTGATTAAACAATTTATACAATGTAATTCATTCTACCAGACCAACTCAACCTGGTAAGATGAACTGGAAATGCAATCTAATTTATCAAATTTAGTTAAATAAGTCGGAGGGGAGGCAATAATTCATGTAAATTTAGTTTATTTTGGTCTCTACTGCAGTATGAGGAATTAAGGGAAACTATTTGTTCAGCAACCAAAGTGTTGGAGATTGTCGCTTTGGATATGTTCGCCAAAAATGGATGCAAAATCGATAATAGAATTCGATTTTTGATTTAATATCTCCTTTATAGTTGTACAAAATTTCATTTTTTGCTTTTTTTTTAGCTGAGGATGCTGCAAATTTTGACTATGTGCGATAGCAGAGGCCCAAAACATTTCCATTTTCTAAAAAGAAAGGCATCGTTGTTATCTAGTAAACTTAGCGCCATGTTTCACGATCACAGAAGATGCTACACATTTACCACTCGTCAGATGGATCACAGAAGAATATATATATATGCTGCTACTTGTTGCTAGCTAGCACTGGCCGTCGACCCCCAAGCTGCTTGAAGTCATCTGGAAGAAGTGGTCCCAAGCGTAACGAAATCTCACGGCGCCCATGCTCTCGATCGGTCCGCCGCCGTTCACCAGGTAGACGCCTCCTTCGTCGGCTCGGAACACGGCCGGGTCGACCGCCACCGTCGTAGCGAGCCCCCCGCCGTTGAAGTGCACGTCCCGGACGGTGCACGGGCAGAGGTTCTTCACCTCGACCACGAACACCATGTCCCCGCCGGGATGCCGTCTCGCCCGTGTTGATGGTCTGCACCTGGACGCTGGACGTGCCACACCGCTCGCCACTGGTACCTGTTACATACTAGTATGTTTAAGCACAAAAGTCAAAAATCGAGGATATGAGCGAGAAAGAATCGGCATAATAAGCGCAAGCATAAGTGTTAAACATTAAAATTTAGGGAACTACATACATTGTTATTTTGAAACTGATATCCTAGCTGATAAAAATCTGCACGAGTGAGGAGGTGAAAATTTGAATTCCTTACCTTGAAGAGAAACGGAGAAGAACAGAGCAAGAGTGAGGAGCTTAAGCGCAGTAGCCATGTTTCTTCTTTGTTCTTCCCTTTTTCGGAGACAGGACTTTGCTGTGACCACCACACCTTTTCCATCAAGGGCTACGCCCGAATTTCATTACTCAAGAGCAACGAAATTACGGAGTTACCTATCGTAGCAGACAGTTGAAAGTAGACAAAATATTACACCTTCGGACGCCAAGGGTCTACCAAACTCCAACCGCTAAACGACACCCGGCTAATAAAGGGCACCAAAACCACACGGTCTAGCCGGACAAGCCTACGCAAAATTTCACTCTAACTTTGCAACTCCCAAAAGAAAGGATTCGGCTTCGACCGGCCTAAAGCGGGACCACCGCCCCCATCATCCTCAACCCCCGAGTCTCGGCGCGGGTGGAAGTGGAGCGCCGTGGCCTTCAATACTTCGGCCTCCCGCCTCCGGATCCGGCCTCTCGCCCTCCCCGATGAAGACACCGCCCGTACATAATGAAGGATGAAGCAAGGCACACTATCTCGGTAGGAGATTTTAAAGGTTTTTTTCTCAAAGCAAACCGCATTTCGGGTTTTCCATATTGCCCGGCAAAGACACCGCCGACGGACCGGCAACATGAATTTTGTTATTAGCGAGGCATATATCTTAAGACCCATTCCCGGAACCGTGAGAAAGAGGCGGCCGCAAGTGGCTTTAATGGTGTAGGAAATCGGGCTCCAAATGTATCCGGCCACCGAGCAACCGAAAAAGAGATGCTCAATGTTCTCATTTTCATTGCAGAAGTAGCATCTTATATCTCCGGTCAATTCCTTTTGGACAGGTTATCTTTGGTCAAAATTGCATTTTGTTGAATTAACCATAAGAAAATCTTTATTTTCAATGGGATTTTAGCTTTCCATAATTTTGTGTTGGGCTCATCAGGATCCCCACTAAACGGATGATTGTACATCGATTTGACGAGAGAAGGCCCCGATTTCTCCCGGGATGTCACACCCGATTTTACAAGGAAAACCGAATGCATCTCATATGTGCGCCGGGATCATTTACACACACATGATTGGACAAAACGAGAGTAATACCATTGCGGTAACAAAACGTACAAGAGTTTAAACCCAAGTATAACATCCTTTATTACATCCATAAGGGTGGACTCGAAGGTCCAAACAAAACGATAACTAAACGACGACGAGCAACTCCATCGCCGACATCTACGGGCATGATGACCGGGGGATCCGCATGCCTAGAACTCCTCGAAGTCACTCCGGTACTCGTCCTCGCCTCCGACGTTCTCCTGCGAACGGCGGTAAGCAAGGGTGAGCACACTTATGGTTGGAGCTCGGCAAGTGGGGGAAAAATGCAAGGCTATCAAGGATAGGCTATGGTTCACGACGGTAAGCATTTTATAAGTTGGTCAAGTTTTATTAGCAAGCACCTAGTTTCTAGATGTAAGTGTATACCAACCCACTTAACCTTTTAAAAGAAACCTCAAACCAACCCTCCAACCCACGATTTACATTGATCTTCAAGTTTATTACTCATGTGAGGGTCCAAGCCGCTCGTGACCGTGAGCACGGCCGATCGATCGTTTTACACTCGCGAGAGGTTGTACACTTTACCCACGGTTCGTGTTCCCCATCTTGCCGGGTTAGCTAGACCCTTAAACACTTCCAAGGTGAGTGGCTAGGGGTCCACTACGAAGCCTTTACAAAGGAAAGAAGAGAAACCAACGGCCCCGCAACGATTACGGCGGCGGAGCGGCCATAACCCTCCCTAGTGGTCAACACCTTAGCCAAGGTCGCTACCCCAAAAGGACCGGGCTATACCCCTTCAACTCCGGCCCCCTGTGCCCCTCTCGGAAAAGAGCTATCGGCTACCCCACTCTCCTAATTACTTGGCTAAGCCGAGCCATGTGGACTGTGGTTGTCTTGTTATCTTGGGTGGTTCTCCATGTTCCGATTATATCAAGTTATCTTGTTTAAGCACAAGCATATACATAACCAAAAGGCGAGATGTATAACATAAACAAAGCATAACCAAACTTATGTTGAGCAAGCTAAGCATTTATCTACCCCAAACATAAGTTTAAACGGGGTTGATCAAGGTAAAGTGGTAAAACATCTAGTCAAGTCCTTAGCTAGGTATTTGCCCATCGGATTTATGCATTTCGACGGGAATAGTAAACATTGTTTAGCATGCGGTGTCATAGGTTCAAAAAGATTATGCAGAGGGGGAAATCCACTTGCCTTCCTCTACAAGCTGGGTGAATTCTTCTTCAAAGACGAGTTCTTCGGATCACTTCCGACGGGGAGCTCGGACGAAACGAGCACGATATCTACGAGTCAAACATGGATAATAATCAATAAACAAAACAGTACACCAAACAGTAGTAAAACTGGTAAATTTACTGTTTAAAAGATTCTACTCGTCGAGACGATCATTTCGATATATAGAACGCTAAAAACGGAGTTAAAATGAGAAAGATATGATTAAAACGAGTTTTCGGGGGCCTAATTGCAAGAAAACTATGTTTACGGGGTTGTTTATGAATAAATTCAGGGGCCAAAACATTTTTATAAATTAAATCAGAGGGTTTATATGCAAAAAGTAGTGAAAAGGGCTTAAAACATAATTAAACGGGGTGGATAGGGGCTAGTTTGCAAGAATTAGGACCTAACCGTAATTATTTTCAAAGGTGGAAGGACCGGCTTGCTAATATTTGAATATCCAGGGACTCTTAATCAAAACCGTCACTCCACACCGTGGATCTGAGATCCAACGGCGGATGACGCACAGGTGTACCATGGACCCGGCCGTGGGCGCGGTCCATGGGTCCACCGTGGACCATCCCCCTTTAAACGAAAGGGTACGTGATCCCAGCCACTTGTTCGCGATCTAACGGCCCTGATCAAAGACATGCGGCGGGCGGCGGCGACGACACCGGAGGGGGCGGCGCGCGGCGGTGACTCGCCGGCGTGAGCTGCGGACGGCGTTCCCGGCCGTTTCTTCGACCACATGTTAGGGCAAAACGATGCGGGGGATGCTTGCGCACACAATAGCGAGGCTCTACGGGCACGATTGGGCCTCACCGGCGGCCGGCACCGTAAGGGGGCGGCGCGGTCACTCCGGTGAGCTCGCGGGGGGAGGCGGCCGGGCGCGATAAGAGGGGGGGGGGGTGGGCGGGGGGGTTTCGCTTACCACGCGCGGGCGATGAAGACGGGCCGAAAAGTGGAAGAGAAGCGGCGGCGGGGCGGCTTGGTGACGACGGCGGCTCGGGCGGCGCTCCGGCGAGCACGGGGCGCGGCTCCCACGGGCGTCGGGGCGTGAACTGCGGGCGCACGAGCATGTCAAGTCCCCTGCGAACCTATTGATCAACGAGAGACGGGTGGGAGACCAAGCCCTTCACCGGCGGCGACGAGACGACGGCGGCGGCGGAAAGCAAAGCGGCGGCGGCGGGAGGGGTGAGCTCGGGCTCGGGCGTGTGTGTGCTGCAGAGGCGAAAGGGAAGCCAAGGAGTGCGTGCGCGAGCTTATATAGGGCACGGGGATGGGAGATGAAGCGGCTAGGGGCCGGGGCGGCGGCGGGTTGCCATTGATGGCCGGCGGGCCGTCCGGGCTTAAAGTTGGAAAGGGAAACGGCCGTGGGGTTTAGGGGAAGAGTAATTGCCTTAATTGGCATGCTCGCAGTGCAGGGAAAGGAAGGGGGAGAGGGCGGGGCGTGGCGGAATCGGTGGGATGCGGCGGCGGCCAGCGCGGGCGCGAGGAAGAAGAAAAGGAAGGGGGGTTGGAGGCTGACAGGTGGGGCCCACCTGTCGGCGCTGCTGCAAAAGAAAAGGAAAAAGGGGGGAAGGGTAGTGGGCCGGCGGGGAGCTCTAGCTGGGCTGGCTGGGCCGAATAGGTAAGAGTGCGAGGTTTTGTTTTTTTTTTCTTTTCTTTTCAAACTTCCTTTTCAAATCCAAGTTCAATTCAAATCCTTTTCAAACTTTTGCAAACTTTTCTCAAATATTTTATAGGCTTTTTTAGAGACTACTCAAGCAACCAAAATCATGCAAGCCAAATGATGATGCACATACACTTGTTGTTTCTAACTTTATTATATTATCTTTAATATTTTAGAGCTAAATTTTATTTTGCATTTTAATCTCCTTAAATCCTTAAGACATTTTAAGTTGCTAAGTGATTTCAGTGATGGAATTTTAGGGTGTCACAAATCCTACCCCCTTAAAGAGAATCTCGTCCCGAGATTCAGAAGGTTTAGAGAACAGCTGAGGGAAGTCTTCCTTGAGTTCATCCTCTCTTTCCCAAGTTGCCTCTTCCTCGGTGTGATGACTCCACTGCACTTTACACATTCTGATGATCTTACTCCTGGTAACTCTTTCGACACATCCAAGATCTTAACGGGGTATTCCTTGTATGTCGGGTCATTCTCCATTTGAATATCCTCTAAGCTGTCTTAGGTTCTATTCGACCTCACTTGTGCATTTCTTTAGGCCGGGATACATGAAACACATCATGAACTCCGACAAGCGTGTCTTGGCAATTCTAGCTGGTATGCTACTTCTCCTTTCCGTTCCAAAATCTTGAAAGGTCCGATAAATCGAGGTGATAACTTTCCTCGACATTGAACCTTCGTAACCCTCGAATAGGTGACACTGCGAGGTATGCGTAATCACCGACTTCCAAGATCACCTCTCTTCGTCGAGGATCGGCATAACTCTTGTCTTGAGCGTGTCTTTGCCTTAAGATTCTCCCTTATGATTTCAACTTGTTTTTACGCTTCTCGTATCTTTGTCGGCCCAAAGAAGCGCCTTTCACCGGTCCGATTCCAAAACAACGGTGTTCTACACTTCCTTCCATACGAGCTTCAAAAGGTGCCATCTTGATCTTCGGGTCGATAGCCGTTGTTATAAGCAAACTCTGCATAAGGCAAACTCTTATCCCAAGCGCCACTGTTCTTCAATGCACAAGCTCTCAACATATCCTCGAGTATACGATTTGTCCTCTCTGTCCGTCCATCCGTCCGAGGATGATACGGCGAGGCCGAAGTTCAACTTTGTATCCATCGATTCATGCAACTTCGCCAAAACCGTGAGGTGAACTGTGTGCCTCGATCCGACACTATCTTCTTCGGTACCCCGTGCAAGCACACTATCCTTGAATTATACAACTCGGCTAGCTTCACTCCCGTATAGGTCGTCTTCAACGGAATGAAGTGCGCTACCTTGGTTAGTCTATCCACAACAACCCAAATAGAATCATACCCGTCACGAGTACGAGGTAATCCCACTATGAAATCCATACCGATTTCCTCCCATTTCCACTCGGTACCTTTAGAGGTTGTAGCAATCCTGCTGGTCTTTGATACTCGGCCTTCACTCTTTGGCACACATCACACAAAGCTACATGAGTCGCCACGTCTTTCTTCATCCCATACCACCGGTATCTCTCGCTTCAAGTCACGATACATCTTGGTACTACCGGGGTGTATAGAGTAAGCCGAATCATGTGCTTCTTTCAAAATAGTTTCCCTCAATTCCTTAATCTCGGTACACGGATTCTGTTCTTAAACCACAACTTGTTCCTTGCTCATCTTCTGCGAATTCCGGAACTTTGCCTAACTTAATCAACTTCCTGTATTCTGCAATCTTGGCATCAGTCAACTGTCCCTTCCTGATATCCTGCTCAAGTGTCGATTCAATCTCTAATGTCAAAGTCTCACTCGAAGCAACCATTCCCAAGTTAAGCTGTGCCATCTCCCAACATAGTTCTTGAGGTAACAGGTGTCCCAATAACATATTAATCTGTCCCTTCCGACTCAAAGCATCTGCCACTACATTTGCTTTTCCGGGATGATATTGAATATCTAAATCATAATCTTTGATCAACTCCAACCATCTTCTTTGCCTCAAATTCAGATCCTTCTGAGTAAAGATATATTTCAGACTCTTATGGTCAGTAAAGATCTTACACTTGTTCCCAATCATATAATGTCTCCAGATCTTCAAAGCGTGAACAACGCTGCGCCAACTCAAGATCATGAGTAGGATAGTTCGCTCATGTTTCCTCAAGCTTGTCTTGAAGCATAGGCGACTACCTTTCCTTCTTGCATTAACACACATCCCAAACCTTGCCGAGAGGCATCACGGTACACATCGAACCCTTTGTGTATGTCCGGCATGATCAACACGAGTCTTTGTGGTCGGCCGCTTCTTCAATTCCTCAAAACTAGCCCGACACTTCTCATCCCATTTGAATTCTCTTCCTTTCACGAGCGAGTGGTAAGTGGCTTCACTATCTTGGAAAACCCTTCAATGAACCTCCGATAGTATCCTGCAAGACCAAGGAAACTTCGATCTCGGCACATTCTTAGGCGGACTCCGGTTCAATACATCCCGAACCTTGCTTGGATCGACTGCTATGCCTCCATCTGTGATGATATGTCCGAGAAAAGATACCTCCTTTAACCAGAAAGCACACTTGCTGAACTTGGCATACGCTGATGTTCCCTTAACTTCTGTAACACAAGCCTCAAATGTTCTTCGTGTTCTTCTTCACTCCGAGAGAATACCAATATATCATCAATGAATACCACAACAAATTTATCCGGATACTCCATGAATACCTTGTTCATCAAATACATAAAGTATCTTTGGTGCATTGGTCGAGCCAAAGGACATCACGGTGAACTCATATAACCCATATCTAGAAGTGAATCTTGTCTTTGGTATATCCTCCACACGGATTTTCAGCGATGATAACTTTGATCTAAGATCTATCTTAGAGAAAGCCTTAGCTCCTCTCATTTGATCAAACAAATCCTCAATCCGAGGTAAAGGGTACTTATTCTTGATAGTAACCTCATTAAGTGATCGATAGTCTATACACAACCTCCTAGAACCATCCTTCTTATCAACGAAGAGTGTGGGGGCTCCCCATGGTGATGAACTAGGACGGATAAACCCTTTACTAAGCAATTCTTCAATTTGTTTCTTTAATTCAGCTAGATCCTTAACATCCATTCTATATGGTCTTTTAGATATGGGAGCAGTACCAGGTATAAGTTCAATACTAAATTCAATGTCACGATCGGGTGGCATACACAGCAAATCCTGCGGAAATACATCGGGGAATTCATTCACCACCCTTATATCCTCCAAGGCCTTGCCTTCAACGGAGTTCATAACTCCTTTAACGGATGAGGGTGCACTCACGTACTCCACTCTTTCCCCTTGAGGACCGGTTAACGATGCGACCTCTTCCGACACCGAATAACTCCATCACAACCCCTTAACCAATCCATACCAAGAATGACATCTATTCCCCATGATTTTAGAACTACCGGATTAGCAAGAAAGTCTACTCCCATGATATTTATCTTTACTTGTGGGCATATGTGACCAGTTTTCATTTCTCCCCCGGGAGTGCTAACTATCGGTGAATTCTTCATTGTACTCATAGGTAAGTTATATTTTGCCACAAATTGATCGGTTATAAATGAATGTGATGCTCCCGAATCAAATAATACGATAGCAGGTACGAGTTGACGAAAAACGTACCCAATACCACGCCAGGCATCATTCTGAGCTTGCTCCACTGATACATGATTGACTCGGCCACGCACATGACTCTGCTGGCCTCTCTTGCTGGGTGTCTGTGGAGTACGAGCCTGAGAAGATGACTGCCCAGTCCTGTTCCCAATGTCCCTCTGTGGAGTCTGCATCACCCTCTTAGGACAGTTGTTAGCATAATGCCCCAGCTCTCCGCACTTGAAGCATCCACACAGGCCGAACGGGGGTTGGTGTTTCTGACAGGTGCCCCAGAGTTGTTGCTAGGACGACTCAGCTGTGGGGTAGGAGTCCTGGGGGTCTGAGGATTGAAGCGCTGTGGCTGAAACGAGCGCTGGAGCTGCATGTTCTGTGGGTACCTTCCGGCTTGTCCACCGGGACGATATGGAGTCGAGCTCGCCGAGAAGCGTAACGGGGACGGGTGTTCTTGCTAGACGCGCCCCCGAGGCCGAAATTTGCGTTTATGTTCACCCATCTCCTTCCTCTTGCTTTCCGGCCCAATAGCTTTGTTTACCGGCGTACGAAAGTCCGGGAAGATGTGACTGCGGTAGATAGTTCGGAGGACTAATCAAGCCATCCGGGAACCTTTCTTGCCTCTTTGGATCGGTGTTGACTTCATCAGGTGCATAGCGTGACAAGTGAGTGAACTTGTCCAGATACTCAGTCACTGACATATTGCCTTGCCTCAGCGACAAGAACTCCCTCTGCTTGAGCTTGAGAACCCCTGAAGGAATATGATAAGTACGGAAGTTGTCACAGAATTCCTGCCAAGTGATGTTCTGCCTGTTAGGATGAGCTTGAGAGTACGCATCCCACCAATCTGCGGCCTGTCCCACAAGCCTTCCAGCAGCGTACAGAACCATCTCCCTATCAGTGCACTGCACGATTTCCAGCTTCTTAGTAATAGTTTTCAACCAGTCATCAGCATCCAGTGGATCAGCTGAATGAGAAAATGTAGGGGGGTGGTGACTCATAAACTCCTTGTGCCTGTCCCTTGGTGGCGGGGGTGGTGGTGGCATCGGTGGTGGTGGCTGGTTCTGTTGGGCTTGCATCTGCTGCACGGTGTTGGTAAGGTTTTGAATCAGTTGCATCTGCGCTGCCAGGAATTGCTGCATGTTCGGGTCCATTGCTTGGTTGATCGGTGGAGGTGGTCTTGGGTTTTGTTGATTCGCAATATGTGCCCGGATCACGGGTGGCACGTCTTGGCCTCCTCCGGACCTGGTGTTTACCATCTGACCGTTAGAAAAATCATATCTCGGATAATTGTACTTGAATCATTGCATAAGAGAATAACTCAAAGTAAAATGACAGCATGTACTTCAGTTAAGACAGATTCTGTTGACCTCAAAGAATTATGCATAGCTTTCTGTGTAGATATCCAATGACCACGAATTTTTACCAGATTATAGTGTATAAAATTATGGAACCATCCCAACTGGAATCACCTCATTTGGATATGTATAACTCGAGATATAATTCAAACAGTACAGCTATATCAGCAGAGATTTACAGATTCTGTCATGTTCATTACTTTGTGCATAACTCCCAGAATATGTACGGTATACCATTGAATTTTTGACAGAAATTCATCCTCTAAATTTGTGAACTAACCCAACTGGTTTCATATCATTTGGATTTCTGTAGCTTGAGTTATAAACAAAACATTACTGACATGTCATATGACTGCGAAAACAGATTTGATCCAAACATACTTGCATGAGAGATTAAGCAATGACAACCGATAAAACCCAAACCAAACTTTAATTAACTTAAAATTTCAGATTGCATAGTGGCCATCACTCCACCATACAATTTACAATCAAGCAAAGATCCAACTCAAGCATGTTTGCAAACAGCATTCATTATTACAAGCAAATACGTTCACGCAGGAACGGTCTATCGAAAAGGTAAATGATAAGGGCGAGCATCCTAGGATCCTAGCCAAGACGAGTAGTAGCTTCATCGGTGCCGTAACGAAGCCTTTTGCGCGGAGGGGAAGCGTAGTACGGTATGGCATGACTTCTGAGGCGATCGCCGTCCCGCAAGTTGTGCTTCAAGACGCGCTATCTTTGCACGAGCGACTGCGGCTCTTCATGATACTTGTTTATCTCCAAAGTTGCTCTCTCCGGATCAGCATTCGGAGCGGTAGTCACCCTTGCCAAGACATCGATGCGGTCATCACCTCCTGCTGGCACTACAGTCACTTCGTGCCACTTGCACGTCGAGGCACATGGCGGTACTCCGATTGGAACAACTGCACCCGATTAGCATGGCAGACCGACCAGAGCGCCCTCCTTGCTGCATCATTCACTGCAGCGTCATCCGTAGAGAACTGAGCTGTGCTATGGTGGGATGAGCGGTACCTCCAACCTTCAGTATCATTCAGAGGCTTCCTGATGTAGACCTTGCAAGTGTAGTAATCCCTCATTCCAGGCTCGCTGAAATGCTTGGTCACATAGAGAGGCCTTATGGTATACCCCAGATACCTCAGAACATCCCACAGGAGAATGCAGAACAGCCCATTCTCAGCTTCAGTAGAGTGCTTATGGTATTCAGCTCCATGGTAGCGGGGATCTTCATCTTCCTTTGGGTTGCCAGCAGCATGATTACCATCATCCTCACCCACACTGTCATCACTGGAGTCTTCTGGATCACCTTCTGGCACAGGATCAGCAGGTGCAGGGGGGGCTTCCTCATTGACTGCAGGCGCCGGTGGAATCACAATGTCACCGTCTGCGTCTGCCTCAAGCACTGTGCCATCGTACAGCTGTGGCTGTTCCAATGGCTCTTCTGGCTCCTCCTCCTCCATCTCAACTTCTTCAGGATCCTCTTCTTCTTCTTCTGGCTGGACCTCTTCTGGGTCTTCCTCAACCTCAACCTCCTGCTGGAACTCCTCCTGCTCCTCCTCAACATCCTCAAGGCGGTGGCGAGGAGCCAGCTGTCCAGTAGGAAAGCGTCCACCAGTGCTCTTGCGAGGGGTCATGTAAGTCCTGGCCATCTGTCAAAGCAAAGCGATCTCGGAGTGCGAGAATAAATCAAAATGATAGTTTAAAATGATAAACAAAGTTAAATTAGATTTTTAGTGCGTAAATAAGATGATTTGAAGCATGATGTGGCTTTCTAGAACATGAATCCTTAATTTCGTCCATTTCTAACTAAGGTGCGTCCTACGGTCATCACGGCTACGGTACCACTTTGTCACACCCGATTTTACAAGGAAAACCGAATGCATCTCATATGTGCGCCGGGATCATTTACACACACATGATTGGACAAAACGAGAGTAATACCATTGCGGTAACAAAACGTACAAGAGTTTAAACCGAGTATAACATCCTTTATTACATCCATAAGGGTGGACTCGAAGGTCCAAACAAAACGATAACTAAACGACGACGAGCAACTCCATCGCCGACATCCACGGGCATGATGACCGGGGGATCCGCATGCCTAGAACTCCTCGAAGTCACTCCGGTACTCGTCCTCGCCTCCGACGTTCTCCTGCGAACGGCGGTAAGCAAGGGTGAGCACACTTATGGTTGGAGCTCGGCAAGTGGGGGAAAAATGCAAGGCTATCAAGGATAGGCTATGGTTCACGACGGTAAGCATTTTATAAGTTGGTCAAGTTTTATTAGCAAGCACCTAGTTTCTAGATGTAAGTGTATACCAACCCACTTAACCTTTTAAAAGAAACCTCAAACCAACCCTCCAACCCACGATTTACATTGATCTTCAAGTTTATTACTCATGTGAGGGTCCAAGCCGCTCGTGACCGTGAGCACGGCCGATCGATCGATTTTACACTGCGAGAGGTTGTACACTTTACCCACGGTTCGTGTTCCCCATCTTGCCGGGTTAGCTAGACCCTTAAACACTTCCAAGGTGAGTGGCTAGGGGTCCACTACGAAGCCTTTACAAAGGAAAGAAGAGAAACCAACGGCCCGCAACGATTACGGCGGCGGAGCGAGCCATAACCCTCCCTAGTGGTCAACACCTTAGCCAAGGTCGCTACCCCAAAAGGACCGGGCTATACCCCTTCAACTCCGGCCCCCGTGCCCCTCTCGGAAAAGAGCTATCGGCTACCCCACTCTCCTAATTACTTGGCTAAGCCGAGCCATGTGGATGTGGTTGTATCTTGTTATCTTGGGTGGTTCTCCATGTTCCGATTATATCAAGTTATCTTGTTTAAGCACAAGCATATACATAACCAAAGCGAGATGTATAACATAAACAAAGCATAACCAAACTTATGTTGAGCAAGCTAAGCATTTATCTACCCCAAACATAAGTTTAAACGGGGTTGATCAAGGTAAAGTGGTAAAGCATCTAGTCAAGTCCTTAGCTAGGTATTTGCCCATCGGATTTATGCATTTCGACGGGGAATAGTAAACATTGTTTAGCATGCGGTGTCATAGGTTCAAAAAGATTATGCGAGAGGGGGAAATCCACTTGCCTTCCTCTACAAGCTGGGTGAATTCTTCTTCAAAGACGAGGTTCTTCCGGATCACTTCCGACGGGGAGCTCGGACGAAACAGGCACGATATCTACGAGTCAAACATGGATAACAATCAATAAACAAAACAGTACACCAAACAGTAGTAAAACTGGTAAATTTACTGTTTAAAAGATTCTACTCGTCGAGACGATCATTTCGATATATAGAACGCTAAAAACGGAGTTAAAATGAGAAAGATATGATTAAAACGAGTTTTCGGGGGCCTAATTGCAAGAAAACTATGTTTACGGGGGTTGTTTATGAATAAATTCAGGGGCCAAAACATTTTTATAAATTAAATCAGAGGGTTTATATGCAAAAAGTAGTGAAAAGGGCTTAAAACATAATTAAACGGGGTGGATAGGGGCTAGTTTGCAAGAATTAGGACCTAACCGTAATTATTTTCAAAGGTGGAAGGACCGGCTTGCTAATATTTGAATATCCGGGGACTCTTAATCAAAACCGTCACTCCACACCGTGGATACGAGATCCAACGGCGGATGACGCACGCACAGTGTACCATGGACCGGCCGTGGGCGCGGTCCATGGGTCCACCGTGGACCATCCCCCTTTAAACGAAAGGGTACGTGATCCCAGCCACTTGTTCGCGATCTAACGGCCCCGATCAAAGACATGCGGCGGGCGGCGGCGACGACACCGGAGGGCGGCGGCGCGCGGCGGTGACTCGCCGGCGTGAGCTGCGGACGGCGTTCCGGCCGTTTCTTCGACCACATGTTAGGGCAAAACGATGCGGGGATGCTTGCGCACACAATAGCGAGGCTCTACAGGCACGATTGGGCCTCACCGGCGGCCAGCACCGTAAGGGGGCGGCGCGGTCACTCCGGTGAGCTCGCGGGGGAGGCGCTGGGCGCGATAAGAGGGGAAAGTGGGCGGGGGGGTTTTGCTTACCACGCGCAGGCGATGAAGACGGGCCGAAAAGTGGAAGAGAAGCGGCAGCGGGGCGGCTTGGTGACGACGGCGGCTCGGGCGGCGCTCCGGCGAGCACGGGGCGCGGCTCCCACGGGCGTCGGGGCGCGAACCTGCAGGCGCACGAGCAAGTCAAGTCCCCTGCGAACCTATTGATCAACAGAGACGGGTGGGAGACCAAGCCCTTCACCGGCGGCGACGAGACGACGGCGGCGGCGGAAAGCAAAGCGGCGGCGCTGGAGAAATTGAGCTCGGGCTCGGGCGTGTGTCTTGCGGGAGGCGAAAGGGAAGCCAAGGAGTGCGTGCGCGAGCTTATATAGGGCACGGGGATGGGAGATGAAGCGGCTAGGGGCCGGGGCGGCGGCGGGTTGCCATTGATGGCCGGCGGGCCGTCCGGCTTAAAGTTGGAAAGGGGGAAACGGCCGTGGGGTTTAGGGGGAAGAGTAATTGCCTTAATTGGCATGCTCGCGGTGCGGGGAAAGGAAGGGGGGGAGAGGGCGGGCGTGGCGGAATCGGTGGGATGCGGCGGCGGCCGGCGCGGGCGCGAGGAAGAAGAAAAGGAAGGGGGGGGTTGGAGGGGCGACGGGGGTGGGGCCCACCGTCGGCGCCGCCGCAAAAGAAAAGGAAAAAGGGGAGAAGGGTAGTGGGCGGCGGGGGAGCTCTAGGCCGGGGCCGGGCCGGGCCGAAAAGGTAAGAGTGCGAGGTTTTGTTTTTTTTTTCTTTTCTTTTCAAACTTCCTTTTCAAAACCAAGTTCAATTCAAATCCTTTTCAAACTTTTGCAAACTTTTCTCAAATATTTTATAGGCTTTTTTAGAGACTACTCAAGCAACCAAAATCATGCAAGCCAAATGATGATGCACATACACTTGTTGTTTCTAACTTTATTATATTATCTTTAATATTTTAGAGCTAAATTTTATTTTGCATTTTAATCTCCTTAAATCCTTAAGACATTTTAAGTTGCTAAGTGATTCGGTGATGGAATTTTAGGGTGTCACAAATCCTACCCCCTTAAAGAGAATCTCGTCCCGAGATTCGGAAGGTTTAGAGAACAGTCGAGGGAAGTCTTCCTTGAGTTCATCCTCTCTTTCCCAAGTTGCCTCTTCCTCGGTGTGATGACTCCACCGCACTTTACACATTCGATGATCTTACTCCTGGTAACTCTTTCGACACATCCAAGATCTTAACGGGGTATTCCTTGTATGTCGAGTCATTCTCCATTTGAATATCCTCTAAGCTGTCCGGTTCTATTCGACCTCACTTGTGCATTTCTTTAGCCGGGATACATGAAACACATCATGAACTCCCGACAACCGTGTCTTGGCAATTCTAACTGGTATGCTACTTCTCCTTTCCGTTCCAAAATCTTGAAAGGTCCGATAAATCGAGGTGATAACTTTCCTCTGACATTGAACCTTCGTAACCCTCGAATAGGTGACACTGCGAGGTATGCGTAATCACCGACTTCCAAGATCACCTCTCTTCGTCGAGGATCGCATAACTCTTCTGTCTTGATTGTGCTTTGCCTTAAGATTCTCCCTTATGATTTCAACTTGTTTTTACTCGCTTCTCGTATCTTTGTCGGCCCAAAGAAGCGCCTTTCACCGGTCGATTCCAAAACAACGGTGTTCTACACTTCCTTCCATACAGAGCTTCAAAAGGTGCCATCTTGATGCTGGACTGATAGCTGTTGTTATAAGCAAACTCTGCATAAGGCAAACTCTTATCCCAACTGCCACTGTTCTTCAATGCACAGGCTCTCAACATATCCTCGAGTATCTGATTTGTCCTCTCTGTCTGTCCATCTGTCTGAGGATGATACGCTGAGCTGAAGTTCAACTTTGTATCCATCGATTCATGCAACTTCTGCCAAAACCGTGAGGTGAACTGTGTGCCTCGATCTGACACTATCTTCTTCGGTACCCCGTGCAAGCACACTATCCTTGAATTATACAACTCAGCTAGCTTCACTCCTGTATAGGTCGTCTTCACTGGAATGAAGTGCGCTACCTTGGTTAGTCTATCCACAACAACCCAAATAGAATCATACCCGTCACGAGTACGAGGTAATCCCACTATGAAATCCATACCGATTTCCTCCCATTTCCACTCAGGTACCTTTAGAGGTTGTAGCAATCCTGCTGGTCTTTGATACTCAGCCTTCACTCTTTGGCACACATCACACAAAGCTACATGAGCTGCCACGTCTTTCTTCATCCCATACCACCAGTATCTCTGCTTCAAGTCCTGATACATCTTGGTACTACCAGGGTGTATAGAGTAAGCTGAATCATGTGCTTCTTTCAAAATAGTTTCCCTCAATTCCTTAATCTCGGTACACGATTACGTTCTTAAACCACACTTGTTCCTTGCTCATCTTCTGCGAATTCCGGAACTTTGCCTAACTTAATCAACTTCCCGTATCTCGCAATCTTGGCATCGATCAACTGTCCCTTCCGATATCCTGCTCAAGTGTCGATTCAATCTCTAAGGTCAAAGTCTCACTCGAAGCAACCATTCCCAAGTTAAGGCTGTGCCATCTCCCAACATAGTTCTTGAGGTAACGAGTGTCCCAATAACATATTAATCTGTCCCTTCCGACTCAAAGCATCTGCCACTACATTTGCTTTTCCGGGATGATATTGAATATCTAAATCATAATCTTTGATCAACTCCAACCATCTTCTTTGCCTCAAATTCAGATCCTTCTGAGTAAAGATATATTTCAGACTCTTATGGTCAGTAAAGATCTTACACTTGTTCCCAATCATATAATGTCTCCAGATCTTCAAAGCGTGAACAACCGCAGCTAACTCAAGATCATGAGTAGGATAGTTCGCTCATGTTTCCTCAATCGTCTTGAAGCATAGGCGACTACCTTTCCTTCTTGCATTAACACACATCCCAAACCTTGCCGAGAGGCATCACGAGTACACATCGAACCCTTTGTGTATGTCCGGCATGATCAACACGGTGCTTGTGGTCGGCCGCTTCTTCAATTCCTCAAAACTAGCCCGACACTTCTCATCCCATTTGAATTCTCTTCCTTTCACGAGCGAGTGGTAAGTGGCTTCACTATCTTGGAAAACCCTTCAATGAACCTCCGATAGTATCTGCAAGACCAAGGAAACTTCGATCTCGGCACATTCTTAGGCGGACTCCGAGTTCAATACATCCCGAACCTTGCTTGGATCGCCTGCTATGCCTCCATCCGTGATGATATGTCCGAGAAAAGATACCTCCTTTAACCGAAAGCACACTTGCTTGAACTTGGCATACGGTCGATGTTCCCTTAACTTCGTAACACAAGCCTCAAATGTTCTTCGTGTTCTTCTTCACTCCGAGAGAATACCAATATATCATCAATGAATACCACAACAAATTTATCCGGATACTCCATGAATACCTTGTTCATCAAATACATAAAGTATCTTGGTGCATTGGTCGAGCCAAAGGACATCACGGTGAACTCATATAACCCATATCTAGAAGTGAATCTTGTCTTTGGTATATCCTCCACACGGATTTTCAGCGATGATAACCTGATCTAAGATCTATCTTAGAGAAAGCCTTAGCTCCTCTCATTTGATCAAACAAATCCTCAATCCGAGGTAAAGGGTACTTATTCTTGATAGTAACCTCATTAAGTGATCGATAGTCTATACACAACCTCCTAGAACCATCCTTCTTATCAACGAAGAGTGTGGGGGCTCCCCATGGTGATGAACTAGGACGGATAAACCCTTTACTAAGCAATTCTTCAATTTGTTTCTTTAATTCGGCTAGATCCTTAACATCCATTCTATATGGTCTTTTAGATATGGGAGCGATTCGGGTATAAGTTCAATACTAAATTCAATGTCACGATCGGGTGGCATACACGGCAAATCCTCCGGAAATACATCGGGGAATTCATTCACTACCCTTATATCCTCCAAGGCCTTGCCTTCAACAGAGTTCATAACTCCTTTAACAGATGAGGGTGCACTCACGTACTCCACTCTTTCCCCTTGAGGACCGGTTAACAGTACTGACCTCTTCCGACACTGAATAACTCCATCACAACCCCTTAACCAATCCATACCAAGAATGACATCTATTCCCCATGATTTTAGAACTACCAGATTAGCAAGAAAGTCTACTCCCATGATATTTATCTTTACTTGTGGGCATATGTGACCAGTTTTCATTTCTCCCCCAGGAGTGCTAACTATCAGTGAATTCTTCATTGTACTCATAGGTAAGTTATATTTTGCCACAAATTGATCAGTTATAAATGAATGTGATGCTCTGAATCAAATAATACGGTAAAGGGTACGAGTTGACGAAAAACGTACCCAATACCACGCCGAGCATCATTCCGAGCTTGCTCCCGCGATACATGATTGACTCGGCCACGCACATGACTCGCTGGCCTCTCTTGCTTCGGGTGTCCGTGGAGTACGAGCCCGAGAAGATGAGCGCCCGATCCTGTTCCCAATGTCCCTCTCGTGGAGTCCGCATCACCCTCTTAGGACGAGTTGTTAGCATAATGCCCCGGCTCTCCGCACTTGAAGCATCCACACGGGCCGAACGGGGGTTGGTGTTTCGACGGGTGCCCCGAGGTGTTGCTAGGACGACTCGGAGGCGTGGGGTAGGAGTCACGGGGGTCCGAGGATTGAAGCGCCGTAGGCCGAAACGAGCGCCGGAGCCGCATGTTCTGTGGGTACCTTCCGGCTTGTCCACCGGGACGATATGGAGTCGGGCTCGCGAGAAGCGTAACGGGGACGGGTGTTACTTGCTAGGGCGCCCCGAGGCCGAAATTTGCGTTTATGTTCACCCATCTCCTTCCTCTTGCTTTCCGGCCCAATAGCTTTGTTTACCGGCGTACGAAAGTCCGGGGAAGATGTGACTGCGGTAGATAGTTCGGAGGACTAATCAAGCCATCCGGGAACCTTTCTTGCCTCTTTGGATCGGTGTTGACTTCATCGGGTGCATAGCGTGACAAGTGAGTGAACTTGTCCGGATACTCGATCATCGACATATTGCCTTGCCTCGGCGACAAGAACTCCCTGCGCTGAGCTTGAGAACCCCCCGAAGGAATATGATAAGTACGGAAGTTGTCACGGAATTCTGCCAAGTGATGTTACGCCTGTTAGGATGAGCTTGAGAGTACGCATCCCACCAATCTGCGGCTGTCCCACAAGCCTTCCGGCAGCGTACGGAACCATCTCCCTATCAGTGCACTGCACGATTTCCAGCTTCTTAGTAATAGTTTTCAACCAGTCATCAGCATCCAGTGGATCAGCTGAATGAGAAAATGTAGGGGGGTGGTGACTCATAAACTCCTTGTGCCTGTCCCTTGGTGGCGGGGGTGGTGGTGGCATCGGTGGTGGTGGCTGGTTCTGTTGGGCTTGCATCCGCTGCACGGTGTTGGTAAGGTTTTGAATCGGTTGCATACGCGCTGCCGGGAATTGCTTGCATGTTCGGGTCCATTGCTTGGTTGATCGGTGGAGGTGGTGCGGGTTTTGTTGATTCGCAATATGTGCCCGGATCACAGGTGGCACGTCTTGGCCTCCTCCGGACCTGGTGTTTACCATCTGACCGTTAGAAAAATCATATCTCAGATAATTGTACTTGAATCATTGCATAAGAGAATAACTCAAAGTAAAATGACAGCATGTACTTCAGTTAAGACAGATTCTGTTGACCTCAAAGAATTATGCATAGCTTTCTGTGTAGATATCCAATGACCACGAATTTTTACCAGATTATAGTGTATAAAATTATGGAACCATCCCAACTGGAATCACCTCATTTGGATATGTATAACTCGAGATATAATTCAAACAGTACAGCTATATCAGCAGAGATTTACAGATTCTGTCATGTTCATTACTTTGTGCATAACTCCCAGAATATGTACGGTATACCATTGAATTTTTGACAGAAATTCATCCTCTAAATTTGTGAACTAACCCAACTGGTTTCATATCATTTGGATTTCTGTAGCTTGAGTTATAAACAAAACATTACTGACATGTCATATGACTGCGAAAACAGATTTGATCCAAACATACTTGCATGAGAGATTAAGCAATGACAACCGATAAAACCCAAACCAAACTTTAATTAACTTAAAATTTCAGATTGCATAGTGGCCATCACTCCACCATACAATTTACAATCAAGCAAAGATCCAACTCAAGCATGTTTGCAAACAGCATTCATTATTACAAGCAAATACGTTCACGCAGGAACGGTCTATCGAAAAGGTAAATGATAAGGGCGAGCATCCTAGGATCCTAGCCAAGACGAGTAGTAGCTTCATCGGTGCCGTAACGAAGCCTTTTGCGCGGAGGGGAAGCTGTAGTCTGGTATGGCATGACTTCCTGAGGCAGTCGCTGTCCTGCAAGCTGTGCTTCAAGACGCGCTATCTTTGCTCGAGCGACTGCGGCTCTTCATGATACTTGTTTATCTCCAAAGTTGCTCTCTCCGGATCGGCATTCGGAAGCGGTAGTCACCCTTGCCAAGACATCGATGCGGTCATCACCTCCCGGCGGCACTACGGTCACTTCGTGCCACTTGCACGTCGAGGCACATGGCGGTACTCCGATTGGAACAAGCGCACCCGATTAGCATGGCGGACCGACCGAGCGCCCTCCTTGCTGCATCATTCACCGCGGCGTCATCCGTAGAGAAGCGAGGCCGTGCTATGGTGGGATGAGCGGTACCTCCAACCTTCGGTATCATTCGAGAGGCTTCCCGATGTAGACCTTGCAAGTGTAGTAATCCCTCATTCCGGGCTCGGCCGAAATGCTTGGTCACATAGAGAGGCCTTATGGTATACCCCGGATACCTCGGAACATCCCACGGGAGAATGCGAACGGCCCATTCTCGGCTTCGGTAGAGTGCTTATGGTATTCGGCTCCATGGTAGCGGGGATCTTCATCTTCCTGCGGGTTGCCGGCGGCATGATTACCATCATCCTCACCCACACTGTCATCACCGGAGTCTTCGGATCACCTTCGGCACGGGATCGGCGAGGTGCGGGGGGTGCTTCCTCATTGATTGCGAGCGCGGTGGAATCACAATGTCACCGTCTGCGTCCGCCTCAAGCACCTTGTGCCATCGTACGGTACCGTGGTCGTTCCAATGGCTCTTCTGGCTCCTCCTCCTCCATCTCAACTTCTTCAGGATCCTCTTCTTCTTCTTCTGGCTGGACCTCTTCTGGGTCTTCCTCAACCTCAACCTCCTGCTGGAACTCCTCCTGCTCCTCCTCAACATCCTCAAGGCGGTGGCGAGGAGCCAGCTGTCCAGAGGAAAGCGTCCACCAGTGCTCTTGCGAGGGGTCATGTAAGTCCTGGCCATCTGTCAAAGCAAAAAGGCGATCTCGAGTGCAGAATAAATCAAAATGATAGTTTAAAATGATAAACAAAGTTAAATTAGATTTTTAGTGCGTAAATAAGATGATTTGAAGCATGATGTGGCTTTCTAGAACATGAATCCTTAATTTCGTCCATTTCTAACTAAGGTGCGTCCTACGGTCATCACGGCTACGGTACCACTTTGTCACACCCGATTTTACAAGGAAAACCGAATGCATCTCATATGTGCGCCAGGATCATTTACACACACATGATTGGACAAAACGAGAGTAATACCATTGCAGTAACAAAACGTACAAGAGTTTAAACCAGTATAACATCCTTTATTACATCCATAAGGGTGGACTCGAAGGTCCAAACAAAACGATAACTAAACGACGACGAGCAACTCCATCGCTGACATCCACAGGCATGATGACTGGGGGATCCGCATGCCTAGAACTCCTCGAAGTCACTCCAGTACTCGTCCTCGCCTCCGACGTTCTCCTGCGAACGGCGGTAAGCAAGGGTGAGCACACTTATGGTTGGAGCTCGGCAAGTGGGGGAAAAATGCAAGGCTATCAAGGATAGGCTATGGTTCACGACGGTAAGCATTTTATAAGTTGGTCAAGTTTTATTAGCAAGCACCTAGTTTCTAGATGTAAGTGTATACCAACCCACTTAACCTTTTAAAAGAAACCTCAAACCAACCCTCCAACCCACGATTTACATTGATCTTCAAGTTTATTACTCATGTGAGGGTCCAAGCCGCTCGTGACCGTGAGCACGGCTGATCGATCAGTTTTACACTCTGCAGAGGTTGTACACTTTACCCACAGTTCGTGTTCCCCATCTTGCCCGGGTTAGCTAGACCCTTAAACACTTCCAAGGTGAGTGGCTAGGGGTCCACTACGAAGCCTTTACAAAGGAAAGAAGAGAAACCAACGAGCCCGCAACGATTACGACGAGCGGAGCGGGCCATAACCCTCCCTAGTGGTCAACACCTTAGCCAAGGCTGCTACCCCAAAAGGACCAGGGCTATACCCCTTCAACTCCGGCCCCCTGTGCCCCTCTCGGAAAAGAGCTATCGGCTACCCCACTCTCCTAATTACTTGGCTAAGCCGAGCCATGTGGATTTGTGGTTGTACTTGTTATCTTGGGTGGTTCTCCATGTTCCGATTATATCAAGTTATCTTGTTTAAGCACAAGCATATACATAACCAAAACTGAGATGTATAACATAAACAAAGCATAACCAAACTTATGTTGAGCAAGCTAAGCATTTATCTACCCCAAACATAAGTTTAAACAGGGTTGATCAAGGTAAAGTGGTAAAGCATCTAGTCAAGTCCTTAGCTAGGTATTTGCCCATCAGATTTATGCATTTCGACAGGAATAGTAAACATTGTTTAGCATGCAGTGTCATAGGTTCAAAAAGATTATGCAGAGGGGGAAATCCACTTGCCTTCCTCTACAAGCTGGGTGAATTCTTCTTCAAAGACAGGTTCTTCCGGATCACTTCCGACAGGGAGCTCAGACGAAACAGGCACGATATCTACGAGTCAAACATGGATAACAATCAATAAACAAAACAGTACACCAAACAGTAGTAAAACTGGTAAATTTACTGTTTAAAAGATTCTACTCGTCGAGACGATCATTTCGATATATAGAACGCTAAAAACGGAGTTAAAATGAGAAAGATATGATTAAAACGAGTTTTCGGGGGCCTAATTGCAAGAAAACTAAGTTTACAGGGTTGTTTGTGAATAAATTCAGGGGCTAAAACATTTGTATAAATTAAAACAGGGGGTTTATATGCATAAAGTAGTGAAAAGGACTTAAAACATAATTAAACAGGGTGGATAGGGGCTAGTTTGCAAGAATTAGGACCTAACCGTAATTATTTTCAAAGGTGGAAGGACCGGCTTGCTAATATTTGAATATCCAGGGACTCTTAATCAAAACCGTCACTCCACACCGTGGATACGAGATCCAACGGCGGATGACGCACGGGTGTACCATGGACCCGGCCGTGGGCGCGGTCCATGGGTCCACCGTGGACCATCCCCCTTTAAACGAAAGGGTACGTGATCCCAGCCACTTGTTCGCGATCTAACGGCCCCGATCAAAGACATGCGGCGGGCGGCGGCGACGACACGGAGGGCGGCGCGCGCGCGGCGGTGACTCGCCGGCGTGAGCTGCGGGACGGCGTTCCCGGCCGTTTCTTCGACCACATGTTAGGGCAAAACGATGCGGGGATGCTTGCGCACACAATAGCGAGGCTCTACGGGCACGATTGGGCCTCACCGGCGGCCGGCACGCGTAAGGGGGCGGCGCGGTCACTCCGGTGAGCTCGCGGGGGGAGGCGCCGGGCGCGATAAGAGGGGAAATTGGGCGGGGGGGTTTCGCTTACCACGCGCGGGCGATGAAGACGGGCCGAAAAGTGGAAGAGAAGCGGCGGCGGGGCGGCTTGGTGACGACGGCGGCTCGGGCGGCGCTCCGGCGAGCACGGGGGCGCGGCTCCCACGGGCGTCGGGGCGTGAACTGCGGGCGCACGAGCATGTCAAGTCCCCTCGCGAACCTATTGATCAACGAGAGACGGGTGGGGAGACCAAGCCCTTCACCGGCGGCGACGAGACGACGGCGGCGGCGGCGGAAAGCAAAGCGGCGGCGCTGGAGAAATTGAGCTCGGGCTCGGGCGTGTGTGTCTTTGCGAGAGGCGAAAGGGAAGCCAAGGAGTGCGTGCGCGAGCTTATATAGGGCACGGGGATGGGAGATGAAGCGGCTAGGGGCCGGGGCGGCGGCGGGTTGCCATTGATGGCCGGCGGGCCGTCCGGGCTTAAAGTTGGAAAGGGAAACGGCCGTGGGGTTTAGGGGAAGAGTAATTGCCTTAATTGGCATGCTCGCAGTGCAGGGAAAGGAAGGGGAGAGGGCGGGGCGTGGCGGAATCAGTGGGATGCGGCGGCGGCCGGCGCGGGCGCGAGGAAGAAGAAAAGGAAGGGGGGGTTGGAGGCTGACAGGTGGGGCCCACCTGTCGGCCGCCGCTGCAAAAGAAAAGGAAAAAGGGGAGAAGGGTAGTGGGCGGCGGGGAGCTCTGGGCGGGGCCGGGCCGGGCCGAAAAGGTAAGAGTGCGAGGTTTTGTTTTTTTTTTCTTTTCTTTTCAAACTTCCTTTTCAAAACCAAGTTCAATTCAAATCCTTTTCAAACTTTTGCAAACTTTTCTCAAATATTTTATAGGCTTTTTTAGAGACTACTCAAGCAACCAAAATCATGCAAGCCAAATGATGATGCACATACACTTGTTGTTTCTAACTTTATTATATTATCTTTAATATTTTAGAGCTAAATTTTATTTTGCATTTTAATCTCCTTAAATCCTTAAGACATTTTAAGTTGCTAAGTGATTTCGGTGATGGAATTTTAGGGTGTCACACGGGACCATTTTGCTATATCCTTTTCATTAGAGAGGGGACATACAACAAGTAAATTGGTTTATGATGAAGTTGTTGCACGGGTGTGTGTTCAATATAGGGCCTGTTTGGGAGGCTCCGGCTCCGGCTCCACGAGCGGCTCCGGCGGAGCCCCGCCAAATAATGTTAATTGCACCGGCTCCGGGTGTGGAGCCGGAGCTGGAGCCCCTCGCGGCTTTCAAAGGGGAGGTGGAGCCACGTTTTGGTGGCTTCACCGGCTCCAACTAGAAATCCACCGGAGGAGCTATTTTGCCAAACGTTTTTTAACACGACTCAACTCCACCGGAGAAGCCACTCCACCAGAGGAGTCAGAGCCGAAGCCGTTTTTGGAGGAGCCGGAGCCCCGCCAAACATGCCCTTATAGAGAGGCGGGACGAGAGGGCTCCGGCTCTCTCCTTGAGGCAGGCGATCGGTACGAATCTGTACCGCCTGATTCGGTGGTCGCTTTCTTGGTGTCCCCATTGACCAAAAATTGGAAGACCCCTTCACAGTCACAGCTAAATACATCTCTGTTCCTCATTACAAGTTACTACCTCCGGATCATTATATTTGGTAGAGGGAGTACAACAAATAAAATGAACAGAGGGAGTACAAAACAGAAAAGGAAGGTAAATTAAACCAGTAAATGGGCTATTTTACTTAGTTCCATCTTTTTTTCGGACTAGTGGAAGTGCACGTGCGACACGCACGTGATATTTAAAAAAAATATAGCATATTTTGTTATGTAACATAATTTAATAATTTACCAGGCAACATTTTGCTAACCAACTGAATAGAAATAATAAATATTTTTATTGAGATATCATCTTACACACCATATATGAATCTGTGGCAATCATGCAGTAACTAAACTATGGATGTTCACCCTTGACCGGATAGTTGTACCTCTTGACTGCCACATCTGTTTGACCCTTCGTGGAGAATGTGACAACATCGTAGTCCATCATGTTAGCCACATAGATGCTGCTGAGCTCAGTACCGCTCCATGTGCTATGAAAGGCGTAGTTTAGACCAACAAACAGAGATGTGCCAGGGTCAATGGCATGGATGTGGCTCCACGTCCGCCGCATATCATCAAATTTGAATAAGAAAATTTCATCAACGTCCTCAAACCTGTCAAGTTCACTCTTGATAACCCCGTAGTACGGACGCTTCAAGGTTTCACTTGCTTCCTTGTACGCAAATTAGTATTAGCTCATCGCAGGGGTCTTGGCTAGGTAGAAAACACGACTATCTGAGTTAAAAAAATATTCCTCAACAAATGGGATATTTGTTGAAGTAATTATAACTGGATTGTCGCCTTGATCACCCATGTGCCATGAAAAAACAAAACCTTCAGTGTCTACAGCTACCACCCTGCCCTTGTGGATAATGGCGTCCATATATAGATATGTAAAATAGTTGTGGGGAGACTGATAGGCAAGAAAGGTCCACGTGGGACTACTTCTGGACGTGTAAGCTAACACCTCACAATCAAATAAAGCAATTGCTAAGTGTCCTCCCTCGACAGATGTTGTTTTGGATAGCACAACTCGAAGGAGACTACCGACAGTGTATCCACAAACCACTTCATGTTTAGTGTATTCGTCATGCTCGAACTTGTGGTGCAAGTCGAACAATGGCAATGGAACCATTTGTCCAGTCACAAGGTTCACCAATTCCAACGACCACTTGTTATCAGATATTACGAGCCAATCGTCCTTTCCACCTACCCACACCTTGTTCTTGAGGCAATTGTTGTGCACAAGGAACGACGTTCCTTCCAAAACATCGTGCATACCAAATGAGCCATCTCGAAGAGATTCAGTCATCCTACTGCGATTGTTGTCAGCTCTAGATGTCAACAACATAGGGGTTCCTGTTGTTTACAGAGACAACGTGTGCATCAATAAATTATTCATGGCGTATATATTTTTTTGGAAGAAACTCGAATAGCAAAATACATCCTATATTAAGCATCAATACCTGATGTGAGTCGCTTTTTGTTTAGCTCGAAGCTCACTTTAGACCATTCTTGGCGAGTTGACATGAAGTTCGAACATCGAGGATGTCAAGGCGGTTGATAACGTGGCTCCATGCATCGAGCGTCAAGGTTGAACCATTGGACACCTCTTGTTTTAGCCGATTTTTCTTTAGGAGACGCCATTCACACTTGTAGATCGTATCCTTACCGACATAAAAACACACATGATTATAGATCAATCATTGTTGTAAAGCTTTTAACGAGTGCTATATTTCAATTTATATGAAACATACCTATAAAACAAAAGATTATCAACCTACAATAAAAAATTAAAATTAAAAATTTAAGACAATCAAAGAAATATTACAAAGGCATGACAAATGCATAATTTTGTATTTACTTCGGTAGGCACTTAATTTGGTAAATACTCGTTGACATGCGTAAACGAATTTTATGGAACACACGGACAAAATTGCAATCCACACTTATTGACATTATTTTAATATAGATGTTGTCTTCGTTGAAAAACAACTAACGTAACATTTCTACTGGACCCATGACATCAGACTTATAGCCGCATATGTCAATATGGTCACCATGTTGCACACCAAGCTGCTCAACAATGACCCTCGAAGCACGCATACGAAAGCCAATTGGAACCATGAATCCTACATCTATCTCTATGGCGCAAATGGATATGACAACCGAAAACACGGTTAATGCACAAACATGATTCGCCAGTAACAAGACACGTGATTCTCTTTATAGTATAGGTATATATATATATATATATACATAGAAATATTGAAGGAGAATGATCATTACATTTTTATATAATACTGTTATACACGAAATTGACAGTGCGAAATAAACATCTACACTATGTGTATACTCACCGTTGAGTAGTGTAGCTTCCTGTTTCGTCTATGCCGCCTTGTGTTCTTGTGTGTCGAGGGGATGAGGTGATGTTATATAGACTGTATATATGTATCAAGCAAGGTAAGTTTTTATATTAATATGGGAACTGCAGGAAACAAATAAGACATGCAAGGCACACGATTAGGGAGTATTCATGATCATGAGAATTATATGGGGTAGGCAACATAATTATAGTAATGTAATCCTGGGAATTATATGGTAAGTGTAGCAACAAATAAAAAGGTAACTATACCAGCAAAATCAACCAGACGTCATCTCATGGACGTTAGAAATGGAAATAAAGGCATGGAATCAGGGGGCAAGATCACCCTCAAACCTTCCTTATTTGACTGGCTGACAAATTTTCTTCCCACAATTGCATGATTAATTTCCAAATATAAAAAGGAGATTCCAATGCCATTGTGTATCTTTTTATTTGGAAGGAGGAAAATGAAATTGACGGGCGCGGGTGCAGAAGATCCCGCCGGATCGCATCCTGCCGTCACCGACGCGTGATCCGAGGTCGATCTTGTCCTGTGCGCCCCCTGCCACTGGACGCTTTAAAACGTGGCACCATCTAGTTGGTGCGGAGGAGGGTCCGTGGCCTGACATATCAGGGGTTGCGACGTGTCGTCCCACGATTGGATGAGAGAGTTCGCTGATTGCAAGGGTGATATGCCTGCGGTAAGGTAGCGATCCCGATGAGGATTAACGCTACATTTGGTTTAGATTTGCTCCTGGATTCGTGCTGACGCTTATATTTGATTCGTTCCATTTTCTCATGTTTATTATCCAATTTATTTTATTTATTCAAAAAAATCATTAGATCTTTCACCATTAGACATAGGATCATCTAGTGGAATTGCACGTGTTTTCCCATTAGCACCTGCTTTACAAAATTTGCTCATTTTCAATGATCAAGAAACCAAGAACAAGTAATATATTTACCAATCAATTTGAAGAAAAACGAAACATTAATTAATCAATTATAAATGCTAATTATTCCAATTTTCATCTTACACACCATACATGGGCATCATGATAAGCAAGCAGAAATTAAACTACGGCTGTTCGTGCTTTAGTATTGGCCGGATTTAGTATTGACCGAATATTTCAAACTACTATAGTAATTAATATTTGATAAAACACAATGGTGTAAAGCATGATGATGCGGTTAATTTTGCATCAGTCCTCATCTGAATCTATGATAATAATAGTATGTTCGATGCTTTTGACTGGGCGATTGGGCTCTGGATAGTCGGGCTCTTCATCAGCAAACAATTTGCACCTCAAGTGGCCCAGCGCGTGTGAATCATCTTTGATGCTTTTTCCTGTATAACAATAGGGCTCTTCAAGAAATAAGTCGTCCCATGTTATGTCCATGTACGCCTTGCCATCTTTGAATTTGGTTGATGGCCTCAAGAATTCCACCTCCTGAGAAAAAAATCAAAACAAACATCAATGTAGCAACATATAAATATGAGATACATGAGTGATAATTTTAATACTTACTGCTGTGTCCAACATCAACTTGGTTTGATTCGACGGAGTTCTCATCCTCTTTCTTGATCGATTCCCAACACCATGTAGGTCACCACCATCAATTCCCTTCCCCCGCACGACCTGATCTAGACCTTTGATTTCCTTAACGGTGACGGCGCCGGTGGCAATATCCCCTTCGCTTGACTTCACGTCAGATGGGGTGTGATGTGTCGATGAGGACATCCTGTGAGAACGTGGCAGCGGTCAGTGATCTTCACTTTGATTGTACTATATTATAAGCAATATGGCACACATAGATGTACGGATAGTAAAAACGTCATCGAAGTTCAGAGTAACGTCTAACCTCAGAAAACTTGACCCTAGCGACCGGCGGCAAGCACAGATGAGTGGAGGCAGGGATGGGATATTGAATGAAGTTGTATATATAGGATAATTAGTATAGATATGTGTACAACAAATAAGGAAGGTATATATATTATGGTGCCTCGCTTGGTGGGTGATCAGGAAATCGTAATTTGGGCAGCGCGTGATCATGGGAATCAATTTTCTTGGTAGGCACGCGATCAGGGAGTATTCATGATCATGGTAATTAAATTTGCAATGTAATTATAGTAATGTGTATCTCCTTTTCCCTTTGTAAATTATAAAAAAGGAAGTGTACCAAGAAATAAAGTTAAGTCAACCAGAAATTATTTTTGGTCATTACAAATTGAAACAAAATCACGGAATCACGGATACACATGCCCTCAGACCTTACTAATTAGACTGACTAACAAATTTTGTTCCCAAACTTGCAAGGTTAATTTCCATGGGCATGCATTTTTTTCTATGGAAAGGAAAACAAAATTAAAGGATGGTGCTGGCGCAAAAGATCCAATAGGATCAATCCTGCCGTCGTCGTTGCGGGATCCAAGATTGATTCTGTCGCCGATGGATCGGCTGCGTGGCAGGCTCTAGTTGGCGCGGAGGAGACCGAGGCGGGGTGAACCACGAGAGCTTGCCGTGTGTCGTCCGCCGGTTAGCACCTGTCAGAACCGACGGCGGCAATCCCGTAGCGGATTTGGTGCTAAATTTCGTGCATATCTGCTCCGGTTCTAGTGCCGACGCTGATATTTGATGCAATTGCTGATGCAGTTGCTCTGATTTATAATTATGTTTTTTTGTTTATTCACAAGTTGACAAAATCATTAGTACTTTCACCATTAGACATAGGGTCATCTACTATTTCACCCCCTGACCATGGATTAGGCAAGGATCTTTTGAAAACAATTCTCTAAACTACATTTTGGAGATCTCGGATCTCGAGATTTTTCAAACTAAATTCTGTAAATCTCGGTTCTCGGGATTTTTCAAATACCTCATGTTTATTTATGTTTTCGAATGGCACAAACGTAATGTAGTTTTGTGGGGGGGTGCAACATTTATTTTTGTGTTTTTTACTGAATGATGAATGATGAAACGCAGCATATGGCAAAAAAATGTAGTATCTATATTACATACTCAATTGATATGTATAAGTAAGTAAGGTCAATAAATTTGAATTTAAATTAATACCCCATACACAATATATTGTGAACGTCAAGCTCCAATCAATGTCTCAGAAATTCGAAATACAATTATATATGGGAAATTTTAACTTAAAGAAAATAAACTCTTCGACTAATGCAAAATGGGGGTACATAATGCGGGCGCGCACATTTATAGTCTATCCTGACTTGTATATCTATTCAAACAGATACTTCAAAGGACGGTTGGAGTCGCTACCAGTGTCCAAGGAAGCTGATCCTTCGAAGGGACACACAAGCCTTAACGCATTCACGCACATCGTAGTCCTTTCTCAAAGCATCTCTAACATCTGCAAAAAAGGGTCAAATTTATCATAAGCCATACTTTGCAAAAGATTTTTTCTCAACTAATATGTTGTTTACCTTCAAGCGGGTCGGTTGTTGCATGTTGGAAAAAAGTGATTTTAGTGTCTAAAGTTGTCACCAAGCAATCTATAATAAAGAGAGATAATATATTATATAATAATAGGGGAATGCAAATTGGCTCGTAAATAAAATTGAATTTAGCATCGACATATATGAGAAAATTGTACTTACGCATGTTTTGGTCTACAACAACATGTTCAACCATTATAATGTGGTTGTGGACTTCTGCTTCAATAAACAGTTTATGTCCTTCGACTTCGTATTAACGGACTCCCAAACGAAGGTATTCTAGTGAACTACATACATGCATATTTATATTTACTATTTAAATAAATTGCAAAGTAATTAATAGCAAAAGGTAGTCTATGTAAATGAATGTCCTAGAAATTAAATGTGAACCTGAAGTCTGCCAAACTAACCTCCCGTACTCCCCATTGATCATGATCCTGAACGTCGATTGTTTTACCAACAAATGCCACGACAGCTACTACACAAACAACTGTAGTCCCATGTGGGAGATCCATAGCAGTCGCTAGATCAATAGGAACACCATTATTATCCTGAAAATATGAAACATGTTGAAGTGTAGTTACGTGACTAATGAGTTGCGCACAATAGTCAATCAAATAATTCGAATAATAAGAATAAGAAGGTCATAAATATATCTCGAAATATCTCTAAATCAGCAGCATCTATCTAGCTACGAACATATGAACGCAGACATATAATATTTCTCACCATATTACTCAGGAGAGAGCAACAGCCTTGAAGGCAGATGGAGCATGGGTATAAATTAGCGAGAGGGGCAGGGATATATGTATCCGGGTAGAGAGGTTGTGTTAGGTAATAAAAAATATTTCCGTATTTATTTATCATCACATCGTCAATTTCCTTAGGGTGCGGATAAGATTTGCTCAATCAAAATTGCTGATTGGCCACCGTGAGGTGTATTATTTCCTTGCTTTTCGTGCATGTGAATGCATGCGCAATGCATGAAGATCAATACATGCATGCTTTCCTTTTCTTTAAAAAATGGCATATTTTCATAAAATGATTTCAATCAACAAATTTTTCGTGCATGTGAGTGCATGCGCAATGCATGAAGATCAACACATGCATGCTTTCCTTTTTAAAAAAATGGCATATTTTTACAAATTGATTTCAATCAACGAATTAGTATTAGTTATATACTGCTTTCTTCATCTCATGCGGCTGCTATAAATCCAAGAAATCGAGTACATGTGGAACATGTACCGGTTATTAATGACAAAATAGGAGAATGAGTACATCACTAATTATTTCAAAGATATTCCATTACAACTCCAAATCTCACACGATTGAACCGAAATTCAACTCCAAATATCATAATTGAAATTGCGATTGAACCAGAAATTCAATAAATAAACTACTTAAGGATCTTCAGTGCCTTCTGTGTCGAAACTCTCCTCATGGTTCCCCTCATCAGAGCTACCTGATTTGTCCATGATCTCCTTGCCATTGGAACCTTGGTTGTCGCATGGAGGCTTCTCGTGCATTATTGTGGCCATCTCATGAACACCATCTTGATGCACACATCTTTTCTTCTTGAGTGGCATATCCTCGTCTTGGTATTCATCATGTTCTTCGTAGTAGTCGTCGTCCTCATCCTCCATGTCTTCTGCTTGGTAGTCATCATCATCCTCTTCGGCCGCGTCACCAATCCAGTCGTTGTCTTGCTCGCTATCCTCCCCATCCGCTTTGTAGTCCCCATCATCCTCGACATCGACAATGTCCCAATCACTGTCCTTCTCATCATCTTCCTCCTCCACTTCTGATTCAGTGATGTCATCATCTTCTTCATCGCACACGTCTTCCATTCCAGATTCAGTATCCTCTACTTCATCCTCATTTGGAACCCATTCACTATCTTCCGCGTCTACCTCTGTTGACCCAGCATCGGTGCTTTCTTCATCATAGTCCACTTCATCAGATGACTCCATTTCTAGTTGGTGTCTGGTGGAATGGTGGAACAAAGGAGAAGGAAGTGTTATTAGTCTATGCGATGTATGGGGATCTTAATATAGTTGCTACCATATCACTTTTTTTTGTCAAGTCCCGATCGATTGATATGTCAATCGAGCTTGATTGATTAATTTCCTTTAATATCATACAGATTGTTTCATATCACATGCCAAAAATTACTTGTTACTTGCCTAGTTTGTAGGCTATATGTCAATCGTAATTAATTATGGCAATGCTTCTTAATTGATTGATTTCTATCCTGCCGGACACCCTTCTTTTGATTAATTTGGTCAGGGATATGGCAATGCTTTTGATGATCAATCTAATTTCTTCCACTAAAAATTAATATCTCGAGTTACCATATGGGTAGGCACCGGCGGATTTGCTGGTTCCAGCGATTTTTTTAGTGAAATCAGTGGTGATTTTATGCTATCATGCGTTGTTGATGTTGCTGGCCACGGCGTGGATCCTGGAGCAGATCTCCCTCCTGAAAAGCTGTGGTGTATCTGGTCGGTTTCAGCGCCCCATGCGTCCGAGGTTGCAGGCTCCGCAACGCCCTCCCTCGCCACTTGGCGCTTCCCCAAAGACGCAGACGGGCGCACGTCCTTCGACGTCCACGTGTATACCTGGCGCCAGCGTCCATGTCACCGCCGCAAGGAGGGCAGGCGTATCTGCATCGGATCAGGTGCACGCGAAGATGGAACTTCTACAGCGATCGGATTTTCTGCGCTTGCACCTGGGTATTATGCTCCAAGCGGATCCACTACGCCAGCAGCCGTAGCTTTAGCATCGCATTGGCCAACTCCTCGCATTAAACATGGCCAGCTATTGTTACATCTAATGGACGCATTGCAAAATCCAAATTGGAGTAGTTGAGAAATAAAACTTGCATGTTAATTTTGATGCCCTTTTGAGAAAAAAAACTTGGCATGCAACAAGATCAACGGTTGGTCCATAATCTACACTATTAAATTAAACCATATAAATGAAATATAGTACGTTTACTATCAATAAAAAAGTTATTATAATAAATAGCAAATATTATAGATAGATAACTCAACAAATAACAACTTATTCGAATAATGTTTCATCAATTCCCCAAAAATAAGCGTAATGTTTCACAACGGATATGTGGCCACATTGAGAAGAAAAACAGTTACATCTTATTGATGATAAACTTCATGGATGACTAATAAAATTTACATGTATCTCTCGACATTCGTATTCCATATGGAAGAACAAGCGGCTCGACATCTTCGGTATGTTATCTCGCACTCTCATTAAACTTGCATTTCGGGACATCAATTAGGAGCCACTTCCTCGGGATTCTTGAATCCTGTCATTGAGAAAATAAATTAAATTAGTGGTCACTCAAGAAATTTCGCAAATAAGCCTCCTCGTTGACTATCAAACTATCAATACTTACCAAATTGAGTAGTTCAAGCCGTGCACCATCCCACATGTTCATGAGCTCAACTACTAAAAACCCCGAAAGGAATTAAATAGCTATATAAGTTCGTCTGAGAAAATGTAGTCAACATATACGGTGAGGCGTAGTAATCTTGTTACCTGTCAAGTAACTTGGGGACAAGGCACGGGAAAACATGTTGCCAATCAAAAATGTCATCATTCCAAGAGGGATCTACTACATACATCGCACGATCAAACGTTTTAGCAACCTTTTGTAATCTAGGAAGATAGTAGTAGGATGGATGATTATATGCAACATTTGTTAAAAGTGGTGAAGGGTCAATTATAGCCGTGGTTCTAGACTTGTAGTGGAAGGCAAACATGCCGAAACGTCCCAATTCATAGTAAGGCACCACAACCTACATTGGTACATGTAAACATTAATTGTGTCAACTTCAGGAGATACTACGACCAAGAGTGAGATTACTTACCATGCCACATTCGAGAATGTAACTCCACTATTAGGCCAATCATCAAAGTATTTTGCAATCACATTAGCATCATATCTTTGGCGATTGCAAGGATGACGTCTATAACCACATATCCACTGCCGAGACAAATAATCATTATATCATTATATTATAAATATTATCATTATCAAGTAATAAATATTTATGAGCTTGCAGATATATATTATATTATTCTAATATAGTATAAAATAACTTACTGAAAATTTCAAGTCTGTGAAGTGAGTCTTTGGTTCCCTAAGCACCGTGACATCGTCACATGCAAGCATTCGCACCGCTAGATTGAACACATCAATGTCCATGTCTTTATTTACATCAAGTATGCCTTGAAGGGTTTTCAAACTCAAACTTATAGGATGAGGATCTGAACTCTGAACCCATTCTTTCCTGTTAAAGCAACGTTTGATTGACATTGTGTACATACATATATATTAGTCGTCAATTAAAGACATGTCACTTACTCTAAAGCAGCAGTATCATTAATGGATAGGGTATAGCTGCAAATTGCCGCAGCAGTATCCCTCCACCTAGCCGTGGACGTGAGTTGGGACATTTGTGTTTGAATAACGATGCTTTCATCAGCCGCAACGGCACCAGCAGAAGCAGTAGGGTCAAAAGTATTGTCAGATGATCCCTTCGCAGTGTTAAGTGGTGAATCCAAAAGGATGGCAGCAAGCTTCAATCTGAAGTTGTTCATGTCGCTCTGCGCAATATTATAGTTTTGTAGATTAATGATGTAAATGTAAAAAATAATAATTATGTAGGATGGGAGAATTTTATTTTATTTTTACTAATATTGTAGTGTTTGTACCGTGTAAAAGTGTCGATGACTCCTCACCCGTCCAATATTCCATGAAGTTAATTAGAAACAAACCACATGACGCCCTATAGGGTGCAGCACGTTTTATAATAAATAATAAATGTAAATGTAAATAATAATAATTATTTACTATTAAATAAAAATAATAATAAGAATTAACCTATGTGCATATTCTCGTTTTTTAATAAAGGGAAGCAATTGGAAAAGCGTACCCATCAGTCTGCACCTTGTGATCAAAATACTCAACAACAGGCCACAAATTAACCTGAAGATCAGGCCAAATGTGGCCTTCTAGATCCACAGACTCTAGTGCTGCATCAATCTGCAACTGGAGCCCGTCCATCTATGATTTTATTGTAATTATAATTATCAATTATATTATATTATAAATTATAAATAATAATAAATTTATAAATTATAAATTATAAAAAATATCGAGGAATAAAATACATTATGAGTACAAATAATAATGTGAAGGAATACCATTATACTTACAACGTGCTTTAGATCATCACGACACATTGGTCCCAATGAGTCAAGTACTTGTATTTCACGCTTCTTACTGTTAACAACCGCAAGGTACCAATGCATTTCTTGGATATTAATTGGAAGAAAAATCTGATGCAATCAAATAGTCCACATGAAGTGTCACACAGAAAAATTGATGCAAATAGAAAAGCACTTCAATAATAAGTCACAAAAAATTACCATGTCATGTGCCACATACATCTTTACCCTCTCAACAACTGTGTCCTCTTTAACATTGGGTTTCATTTTCTCCTTGTTTTTTCCGTCACGGTGAAGAAGGCCAGTAATCAAAGTATTTTCGATATAAATTGTTGAATCTACCCTGTGCATCAGGTGCTTTTCAGCCCTGATGAGGTTTATGTAGGTGTTTATAATCTACAATAATTTATATAAACTTATAAAGTGATGGTTATAATAGTTGAATGATATATATACAAGAAACCGCACCATACTTATTCTGTTCTATATTACAAAAAACATATCATGTATATAGTACTCACATCTCCATAAACATAAGCTTGACGGCGTAAAAGGCATTTGAATGTCTTGTAATCAACAAAAACATCATCCACCCTCACTAAAACATGATCTTCCGCAGGGTGACCAATTGATGTAATAATGCCTTCATCTTCGTTGTCACACACGTAGTCTGCATTATTTTGATAAAAAAATGTTTGAGAAATGTAAAATAAGTTGTAGACTACATCAGTTACGTTAATAAGTACCTAAGGGTTGGACTTGATCCACGTGGGCTTTCTTAGGCTTGTTATGACAATGTACAATGGGTACTCCAATTTCGTGGGGAGCAGCTGCATTCTCCTCGGTATCTATCACGTGCATGAGGTCAAGAAGATTATTACCGTCTTCTAATTTCAACACGTCATCGTGCATAAGTATATCTTCTGTGGAAGCGATGGCATCTGATGCATTCACGATAGTGGTGTGCCCCAATTTCTTCTCAACAGCATTCCCCTCGGCGTCGACCTTAGTAGCCACGTCATCTTCGAGGGGCACCACTTCTTGCTCTAATGAGTTTGTCTCGCACTGCACCTGTCAAGCACAATAGGTCACCATTTCAATTTTCATACCACAATATCTATAATTATTGGAATGTCATTGTACCAGGCTTTGAGTAATAATGGTTCCATCTGTTGGGTCCATGTCGATAGTGGTTTCTTGATCATCGGCAACAATGATACTACCATCGGATGCAACACCATTGAGAGTTATTTCCTGCAGGTCTTCATTTGTATCAACTCCCGCACCTGGGTCTTCAGTCGTTTGCACACAAGAAATCATTAGGGCGTCTGCTTGCCCAATATCTACCTGCAGCACAGTGAACGAACAAATACGAATGTAGAATTAATTACTCATCACACACATTCAATTGTTCAACAAAACTCATCGCACGCATGTAATTATTTACCTCGCTACTACAGGTGATTATGGTAGATCCATCATTCATTGAGAAGTCAATAGTTGGTTTTTCAATATCTCCATCACCGAGACCTTGGTGATCCGCGGCGACAGCACTTTCCTGCATTATATTATACATAGCATAAGAAACGATGAAACATTAATGAATTATAAACGAATCATGAAAGTGCAACACACAAATGATGAAACAAGGCTAAGTAACATGAACCTCCATCTCTTGGTCGAAGAAGTTTGCGCCACCGATGGAGAATAGGCCGTAGGTACACGTTTGGGAGAATAGAGTTGTTGTGAGTTCACTGGGGGAGGGAATATATATAGCCATGTCGATCAAGAATGTTTTTTTAAACCGAAAAAAAGGTATGCCGCAAAACCAGGTGGAGTGATTTGAGGAATCGTAATCATAGGGTATACAAGAAAAGGCAGCATATATACAAGGATAGGAAGTGACCACCCCAATCAAAAGCGGAAAATCAAGTGACTAATTTTTGGGAAAAAATCATCCTAGCAAAGGATACAAGGAAACTTAACGGAGTGTTATTTTTGGGAAAAAACATCCTAGTAGTATAGCATGTTTCCTTTTAATAGTAGTACCACATGTTTTATTTTAAGAGCATAATTTTTAGAAAAAAATCATCCTGGTAGTATCACATGTTTCCTTTTTTGGTAAAAAAACATCCTAGCAGCGGATACAAGGGAACTTAACGGAGCATAATTTTTGGGAAAAAACATCCTAGTAGTATCGCATGTTTCCTTTTAATAGTAGTACCGCATGTTTTATTTTAAGAGCATAGTTTTTAGAAAAAAATCATCCTGGTAGTATAGATGTTTCCTTTTAGATTAATGTGCTTACGCATCTGATTAAGCACCCAGATCGACATTATCGTTTGCTCCAACTATATGAAATAGGAAAGCGACGGGCAAATGTGGAGGGCTGCGGCCGCGTGAAACAATTGAAATAGGAAAGCTCAAACAAGCGAATAGGAATTGAAATAGGAAAGCATCCTGGTAGTATAGATGTTTCCTTTTAGATTAATGTGCTTACGCATCCGATTAAGCACCCGGATCGACATTATCGTTTGCTCCAACTATATGAAATAGGAAAGCGACGAGGCAAATGTGGAGGGTTGCGGCCGCGTGAAACAATTGAAATAGGAAAGCTCAAACAAGCGAATAGGAATTGAAATAGGAAAGCTCAAACAAGCGAATAGGAAAGCTCCATAGGGAAGGAAAGTGCATCCTGATTAGGCAAGCTCCCTAGGAAAGTCAGGATTAGGAAAGCGCGATCCACGCGCGGGACATCAGGGTACATTTGAAGGAAAGTGCAGACAAGGAAAGTGTAGACGCGGGAGGATGCAACAAATCAGGGCGCGGGTACACAAGGGTGGGTAAACAACAGCGCTTGGTAACAAAAAATTTTGGTTTTCAGCGGAAACATTTTAGAATAGCGAAAAATTTGGCTATCCCAGGTTTCGTCTAGCTCTTTTGGGTGGGCCTCGCCGACATGTGGGTCCTCCGTGAGGGGTGGGTATGTTTTACGTTGGGTGAGAATTGTTCTCAATTCTTTCGCCTTTATAGTATAGATTACATTGGCTAAAACAATGCGCAGCAGGACGGTAACAGATCAAAATGTAATCCACTTTCCATGCTGGCTAAGTGCAGTAAGTGATAAAACTTCTAGTGTGTAGCTCTTGTGTTTTTGAAAAAAAATAATATTACATTGAGTCTTTCACGTTTGTCTATTATATATTAATGAATAAAAATTGTTTGTTGGTTTCGCAATTGGGCCTGTAGTCCAATGGTAGGACGGTCAAGTGGGACCCTACCAATCAGGGTTCAAATCCTGATGCTCGCACCTTTTCCTGGATTTTCCAGGATTTACCGGCGCTATGCGTTAAGTGGTAAGCGACGTTCCTGTCGACGACGAGGCACCATAGGTGTCATAGAGGTAGGGTTTGCGTACGTGCATTCATAGGGGTGAGTGTGCGTGCGTGTTGTGAGCGTCTGCGTCTTGTGTCATTCTAAAAAAATTGTTGGTTTCCAAACAGAAATAAATTAGGTGTGTAACCTTAGAGGGGCTGCTTATAAATTTCTTAACTTTATAGACACATCTGACTAGCTTTTGATATGTAACACTCATTTTAATCAATGACAAATTTCGAGGAGACCATGCATGGGGCGCTTTAGCATGATTATACTAGAATGGAATCTAGCCCCACCATCAAGAGACAACCAAAAAGCTTCTGTTTAGTTTTTATAACTACTAATCACTTTCTTAGCCTTGAAGAGAACATCAATGTGTTCTTGGGAATTGCTGATCCTTGTTTGAGTATAGCAATTAAAAGACAAACACACAATTCATTTTAGGTTGTATTCCGATTTGACAGAAAACGGATAGGTAGGTAGCTCATTTTATGAATTTAAAACATTGTAAATTTGGGCGTAATGATGAGCTAATCGTGAAAGAACACGCTCCAGCTAAAACTAGGCACGTGACTTTGAAATTAGTATGGTTTATGGATTGCATATATATTCTTCTAAGTTCAAAGAAAACGGAAAGCAAAAGGGCGATTAGTGAAAATATAAAAGTTGGCGTGTCATTTGGAATACGTATATTTGAAGCATACACGAACTTCGGGTAGGGTTCTTGGACATACTCCCTTTGTCTCAAATTATTTATCATTTGACTTTTCTAGATACATTTATTTTATCATGTATCTAGACATAAATATATATTAAGGTGCATAATAAAAATAAATATATCTAGAAAAGCTAAAATGACAAGTAATTTGAAACGGATGGAGTAGTTCTTAAGGGAATATGCCTGGCAAGAACCTTCATGGATTTTGCTTGCGTCTTTTTGTTGGTTTGTGTGCAAAGTTGTAGAGATGCCCTGGACACATCACATGAATCTGGTGAGGAAGAACATTTGAATAACATGATAGGAATATGGTTAGAACTTGGATAGGCTTTTGGTGGGATAAGTGCCCGTTAGTTGAGTCGATAATTTGTGTTCGCACTCCAAAATTGGCAGATCTATACCTGTGGGTCCCACCGGTCACACTGGTGTGGTCAAAGTTCACAAAATACAATTTGGACATCACCATTGGATAGGTCAAGTCGAGTAGATCGAGATTCATATGTGGAACGTCCAAATCAGAGTCCTGACTAGAAAGACCGGCACGGCGTTACCGCGCCTAGTGATGGGTATGAAGGTTGGAGAAATTTTGTAGATTTTAGGTGGTGGATTAATTCCATAAGATTTTAGAGTATTTCTTAGTTGAAAAGCATGATCCGTGAATTCATTGTGATAGAGTTAGGAGACTTTTCCGCAAAACTTTGAGTGGTAGATTTGCAGAAAGTTTAAAGTCTTTTTCTGGGAAGTCTTTGGACCATGTATTGTGGGAGATGCATGGATCGCAGGTTGATTATTATAATAAATTACATGAGAGGTGGCTCGATCGAGGTAGATGTCGTCAAATTATCTGAGAGGTGGCTTATGTAAATGGTAGTTTTGTAAAGCTTGAGGGGCTTCATTAAAATATATAAGAGTGGTTGGGCTACTATTTATTTTTGATAAAGCTTGAGAGGGTTTTATATAATTGGTAGCCCTCTTGACATTCATTCAAAGCTAAAGGGGTTTCCGTAAAGCTGTGTGAGAAGCGGTTGTAATAAAATTATATTTTTGCAAAGTTTGAGAGGTTTTCCATGAAATTATCTTTGTGGGTTGGACTACATATTAATTTCAATAAAATTTGAGAGAGATTTTGTAAAATTGGTTGCCCTCTCGGCATTCCACAAAACCTAAGAGGTGGTTTGAGCGAATACTATTTCCGCAAAGTTCGAAAGGGTCTTTGTAAAATTAGGTGATTGGGGGCTAAATTACATATTAATTTCAACAACGTACGAGTGGTTTTTTAAACCACCGAGCCTCATGGATGATCCGAGCCATCCATGTGCGATCTAACGGCTCTCCTTTTCTTGATGGTGTGGCTCAATGGGGTGGGGAAAATCCCCTTCACTTTAGTTCTTTTAAAGAAACCTGAGAGGTGCTTTGAGTAAATACTATTTCTGCAAAGTTCAAGGTGGTCTTTGTGAAATTACCCGAGTGAGGGATGGACTGCAAACATAAATTTTTAATCATGAATCCCACTCAATAGAATTGTGGGTCCCACAAATAATATATGTGGGTCCCACCTGATGTGGGTCCCACACGAATATCACTTGAATCCACATGGGTCTCTGAACAGTATCTATGGATGATCCGAGACATCAACGCATGATCCGACGGCCATGGATTTCTTGATGATGTGGCGCAATGGTAGGGTAAAATTTCCCCCATTTTAGTTCTTGTAAAGATGAGCGAGATATGACTTATACAAGATTTGCACGTCTAGTGCACCGGGTCTGGCTGGTGCCACCCCCATTATGAGTCAAATCAAAGAGTGTTGATAGATAGATTATACTTGTAAAAGGATTTCCTTGAGGGGTAAGACCTTCCCACCCTATAAATACTAGTAAGATGCACGTGCGATACACACGTGTTCTTTTGAGTAATATGAACTAATTCTCAGTGTAAATTGTTATCCTCCAAGTATACAAAATTATAGTCCAGTGCACAACATTTTAGATTAAAAGAAACGAAAGATTGAATATTTAAATGCGAAAAGAATTATAATCCAGAGCAACTGAGGAAAGGCGACATTCCGTCTTCATGCAGGAAGCAATGACCGCGCTGAGGCCTTTTCCCTATGTAATATCTAAAACAATTAGAATGCTTAAGCTTTAAAATATGTTGGATAAGGGGAAAAAGTCTAAATGACATCATTGACCTATTTTATGAACTGACTTTCAAATTTTTGTGGAAGCATAACCTGAATTTTTTAACTAAGCCTTTCTTACAAAATTTATGATGAGACCTATAAATATGTTTAAGCTGAGCATCTAATAAGGAATCAAGCAAATACATCAACCTGCATCAAATGAAATTCGTGCTAAATGAACATCCAGGAAGAAAGCAAATCAAAGAAACTAAAGCTCTCTGTGCAAAATGGGTGTGAAGCTAAATCTCCATCCGGTCCATTTTTCAGTTCATTAAGAAGAAGAAAATCTAGAATTTTTCTATTGCCTTGAAGTCCATATTATAGCTACATCCTAACACCTCAAAAATCTCGCAACATATTTTTGTTTGCTACAACACAGTAAAAACAGAGGATATAAAAGAATTAAACAAGAGGCACATGCCTTGTATAAGGCAGGTAATAACCCTACAATTTGTACAGACAAAGCATTTGAGGAACTTAGAAACTGCACAATTTCTGTACATGGTACCACATTTTGTTAATGCTTAAACTAATTATATTGAGGGTTATGCTATTGTTTTCTCACAAAATACTAACTTGCTTACTGACAATCTACATTCTGCTCTGATAATGCATCTCTAGCACTCAAAAGTGTCATACTGTACTAACCTGCTTACTAACAATCTACATTCTACTCTGATAATGCATCTCTAGAACTCAAAAGTGTTCTACTTTTGCTGCGATTGATCACAAAGAATCAATTTGAGATAACACAGTAAAAGAAGTAAAACTCACAGTGTCTCTCATGCACAAGAAGAATCTGTGCGCCCTTCCACTTTGCCTCGGAATCATGTCATGCAATCACCATTTGATTTGAGTATTTGACAATGTTGCAGCTTCGGGAATCGGGATGATGGTGAGCATGTATTCCCATTTGCTATTGTCTTTCCTCGGGCCAAGTATGATTCCATTTGATTCAAGTATTTGACAATGTTGCAGCTTCGGGATGATGGTGAGCATGTATCCCCATTTGCTATTGTCTTTTCTAAGGCCAAGTATGATTCTGGACAAACTGAAAATATGAAATATTATCAAAAGATCACACGCAAATAGGATATATATTAGCTTCCAGATATCTTAAGTAACTTTTCATTGAGAGGAATATTTATATGCAAAACATAAAGGAAAATGATTCACAACCAATATTTCAGGAAGAGGACAAATAGCATATCCCTTTATTTATATTATTCTACAAATTCTAAATTCAAATCATGTGTAATTTATCCCTCTCAGTCGATATGTGAATTGACTACGAGTTCATTCAGATAAACTGTGGTGGTATCTGAGATGGTGTTGCTGGACCTTGAGCCGCAACTAAACTTTCAATGAGTGATTTCTGGCAACAGTCATGACCCAACTATTTCAATGGATAATTTCATCGAGCACCTGGCATCATGGCCTCATGGGTTAGCTAGAGATGTCAACTAGAGAGAGGAGTACCTTGTCACGTCGATGCCTTAGTACTCTGCCACACCCTGAAATGAGGAGTACCTTGTCACGTCGATGCCTTAGTACTCTGTCACACCTTGAAATTTTCAATTTCAGGATGTGAATAGAGAGAATAATTAAACAACAATTTTCTCATAATTTTAAAACTTTTCCAACATTGATCTTCTTTACAGGAAATATAGTATAGGAAAAACCTTTGTTTGATTTTTTTTGAATTAAATAAATGGTTATATGTGTTGCATTCATGTCGTTGCATCCTAATGTTTTTGAGTGCAAAATGCTTTAAAATGCGTTTAGATCAAGTTTAGGTTCTTCCGAGAACTTCCGGATTTTCCTAAAAATTTGTTGTCACCCTTTTAGAGCTTAATCTATTTTATTAGAAGGCTCTATGATCTTTTCAGATGCTTCAAGTATTTTATCCGAACTCCTCCATCCATCTTTTGTTTTCTACTAGGTCCTGCGAGCATATTTTCTACCTTATCAAAATCCCATACGACAATATTTATAGTTATTTAACTCTCCTTGCACTATACGGTGTTGTTTTTTCCCTTTATTTCAATCCATGTGAGACGTGGAGGGCTGCAATCAGCTTGCCGCCTCCAACTCGACGAAAGCTCCAACTCGAGGTTGACCCGGACTCGACACCTTCAACAACTTAATTTGAATTGGAGCTAAGCACGTTCGGACCCGGTGCCCAATACGGCGCAATGTCCATCCACATTATGGTCTCCTTAAAATCAGTTTTGCACCGGCAACCCTGTGCCCTAGCTTACCTCGATTGTCCAGCCGCCGCCATCGTCACGCGTCCTGTTGCCGTTCCACCCTAGGGCACCGCGCCTATAGAAGACCCTGCGCCGCTAACAGCTGCAGTCTGCGCCGAGCTGAGCGCCGCCGCCGGTGTTGTCGTCACCGTCGCCGTTTTGTCGTGCCCGCTACGATAGAGCGGCTGGCCGGGCGACGCCGTCACCACCGGAGACCCGCGGTGTCGAGACGCTCCTTCGTCGCCGTTTACCACCCTTTGTCCGGCACCGGAGGATCGTCACAGTATGGAGGCCGAACCGCTGACGAGTCACAACCGTCCTCATTGAGTTTGATCTGAAACCGTCCTTCATCTTTTGCTTCGGGTGAGAACACTAGCACGTTGCCAATCTCCTCCTCGTTTCGTTTTGCATCTTCTCTCGTTGTCCGGAGCTTGCCTACCAATCTGCACCCATAACTCATCTAGTTTCTGTTTTCCTCCGGTTGTTTCCTGTCAGGGCGAGCTATTTGATCTGCTAGCCACTGCATGTCACTCCATGCTTATACATCACCCGTGTCACCGAGCCAACGTCGAGACCGGCCGTTGTTTCTTTGTTGTGTTGCTCGTGGTGCTAGTTAGCTTGCCGCAAGCCATGCAAGCGGACGCTTTACTCGTCGTCGTCGTCTCGGCGTCGTGGCCGAACCCGTCGGGGTCACACCGGTGAGAACCCCCCCGCATGCACGTTTCCTTCAATACTGTCCCAACTAATCGGTACAAGCCTTCATGCACGTATGTACCAACGGCTACATGTTTGTTAGTTTTTATGCATGCATGTCCGCCCGATCTCTAATTCCTACCGTCTTGGCGATGAAGCCAAACTACTGTCTCTTTGCGGTCGTTGTTAGCTATACGGTACAAAGCACACTCATGGAATCTAAGACGTACGGTAGCCATGGAAAGAAAGATAATAAGTCACGTATATGCACGAAGCAACGAAACCGGCCATCTACCATGCATGCAAGGATGACATCATGGTGAGATCATTCGTATGCGGTGATCATTAGGATTTTTTTTTCTAGCAAAATAATTAGGATGTTTGTTTGCTTCATAAATCTTGTGCCCTCGAAACTCCATAAATCTTTTAGCCTTCACTTTGCCTATCTTTGATCTATAGAATAATCTTCTATTTATCCATAAATTCATTTGCCATATTGTTTATTGCTTAAACACCTTGATGATGTCATGCTTACATCATGTTTAAGCAATAATGTTCCTTTTTATCTCAGTTCATGCACGTAATATGCACCACTAGCTTGCAATGTGATCCTTTAGCTAGCTGTTCTTTCTGTGTGCAACCATGCAATACACATGTCTGCTCACCATCATGTTCTATAGCTATCCTTTTCATCTGAAAATCTATATCTTATTCAGTTCAATTTCTATCTTTAGTGCGCTCTTTCAAATATTTTCTTTTGATTGGTGCTTTGTTCTTAGTATGCTTGTTTGTTTGCTTTGTATGCTTGTGCCGATGAATGAAGCTTGGATGGTTATGAAGATGAATAATTTGGAGCAACCACTTTGGTTAAAGGCAAGTGTGTCCTTGATCCTTTTTTCCAATAATTTTATTAATCTTTCGTTGCATTGTTTTGCATTAATTTTGATGGGTTCCTATTAAGGATGACTAGCCTCATTTGACCATTATCTTGAACATGGTTCTTAATTAATACCGATGGTAGATATTGCTTAGTTTTCTCAAGCTGGGTTGGTGTTAATCAACATGGTTACTCTTTATGCTCTATGTTCCTTTATGTTAATTTTAATTGCAAGACCACCTTTGTTATGTTAATCGAACATGGAGAACCACCCGGAAAATAGTACAACCACAAGAACTAAACGGGCCTTTGGTCTTGGCTGAATAATTAGAAACTTTATCTTGGGGTGATCTTACCCGATAAGGACAAGGGATCGGCGATGCTTGCGGGGTATGGACTCGCTCTAGCGGGGGGGTTGGGTGAGTTATTCTTTTTATGGTGGGTTATCGACCTGCTAGGGGACTTTATACCTTGCTAAGCGATCCGGACCTTGTGGGTCATAATTTGGTAGGGAACCTTTGTAAACCCATGTAGCGTCCCTATGCAACCACACCTCGGTAGTGTGGTATGGTGCCTAGCTAGCATCGCATGGTTGGGTTTAAAGTTCCTAGAACTTTTACGCGACTTGTGGATAAAGACGTACAACCTCTGCAGAGTGTAAAACTAATCGATTAGCCGTGCTCACGGTCAAGAGCGGCTCTGGACCCTCACATGATTAATCGAACTTGAAGATGGACTTACATCGTGCTCTCGGTTCTTCTTGCCATATTTTAATGGTGTACCTTACCTTTATGCTTAATGTGGGTTGGTATAAACTTATATTTTATTAGTAATCGGGTGCTAATAAAAAATTGACCAACTAAAATGCTAAATGCTTATAGCTCGGTCCACTATAAAGCCTTTGCATTCATTCTTTCCCCACACTTGCCGAGTACGACAAGTGCTCACCCTTGCTATATACGTTGCTCGAAAGAGGAAGATGCTATGAAGACTTGTGAAGATGTTGCTTGAGTTCTAGGCGTACGCAACCCCCGTCGACCGCCCGTGAAGTTTGGAGCCTTCGTTTCCGGATTAAGCGTAAACTCGATAATCTGCCTTTTTCTTATGTGATATTGTTTCGTTATTCACTTATGTCAACTATATGCATGAAAATTGATCCTAGCATTAATATAGGTTTGCACTTGGTTTTCTTTGGAAAACGGGTGTGAGAGTGGTATCGAGTTGTATCGACTATAGGACGTAAGCCTAGTTAGAAATGGTTGTTCCCTAAGGTTTCATATGATCCGAAATTCATCACTACTTTCCTTTTGAGCTCGTGATGAATAGTCCCACTCTTTAACCATTTTCTTTTGAAAACCCCCCTTGATATCTTAACCCTTCCCACCTATTAACTTCTTTTTATTTTCACTTCATTGTTTTGCAAATGTTAAGACCCCTACCTTGATCTTGTCCTTGCAAGGCATATCCCGCATATCTTGCTTGACTAACTATTTTGAACCTATTTGTCAATTCTTATCCACATATCTTCTTTTTTTTAACTTCTCCTTTATGTAATGCTACTTTGGACTTCTCCTTGTTTCCATGTCTTTTCATTCCAAAGTGTCATTCTACTTTTTACTTGATCCTGCGACGTACCCTGAAGCAAGCATACCCAAAGCAAACATAGATAGAAATGGTTGTTTCCTCATGTGTCCTTTGTTCTACAATCCATTCTTACCTTATCAATGACCTCTCCGATGAATGTTCTCACTTCTTAATCATCCTCTTCTCTCCTCACTATGAAAATTCTTCTCCCTAGTTGACTCTTAGCATTTGCACTTCTTTTCTTCACAAATGCTAAATCCTAAACTCTTGTATGGTTACCTTTACCCTCCCCGAACGCTTCCGGATCTTTCTCCCAAGCAATGACATCACCTTGGTTTGGTGGAATTGTTATCCTTGGTATTATATCAGCATGTCCTTTAAAAAAATATATCCCCTCCTTATTTCCAATATATCTATCTCCACCAAATATATGTATTCATCCATCTATTTCTCATCTCGGTTAAGTTGGTGTCAAATCTGTTCGCGCAGCTCTCCGACACACCGGCGCTGTTTTTATTCTTTCTCAAGATACAGAACTCGATTGACATGAAACCAGTTGGGTTAGTTCCTAAATTTCATAGAATCTCTATCAAAAATTTAGACCTATCCAGTATATATTCTAGGAGCTATGCTCGAAACATTGGAGCTATCGAATCTGTAAACTCTACTGACCTAGTTACCTTCATTATTCTATATCTCGGGCTATGGACCTCCGATTGAGGTAAATTCAATTGGAGTAGTTCAGGAATTTCATAAGTTTCATTCTGTCCAAAATTCATCAATTTTGGTTTCATATACAGAGAGTTATGCCCGCAACTTTGGAGATCCTCGAATCTGTCAACACTGCTGACATAGCCATCTTGTTTAATTCATATCTCGAGTTCTATACCTCCGATTGGGGTGATTCCAGTTGGGATGAACTCATAATTTCGTACCCTTGATCTGGAAAAAATCCATAATTTATGGATATTCTTGATGGGAGCTACATCTGATATATTAGGAGGATACCCTCGACTTTATTAACAACGTATAGATCGTTCCCTTAAGCGTGTCTTGTTTGGTGAAGTTCGTGCTTGCATGATGATGCTTGGTTTTATGACATTGCTTGTGTTGGTTCTTTGAAGTGAGTGTTGGTGTATTGTGGATCTTATATATGCAATGACATCAGTTGCTTACTTGGGTTCTTCTTTTGTATCTTCCACCTCCTTGCTCTTCCCATTCTTTCTCTCTACTCTATCCCTTCTAGTCCTATCACAAATACCAAATCAGATGGAGAGCTCCAACATAAATCATGATGATAAAGATAATGAAGGGAACATCAACATTCCTCTTGCAATCTCACCATTGGAGCGCAAGATATCGGAGTGTATCGCTGCACAAACTCGGGTTACGCAAGCAATGGCCAAACCATGGTTAAGATTCATCGAGTCCATTGTTGAGCAAGCTTCACTCCCTAAAGTCCACAATACTATCACCAATGATAACCATCAAAACATGACTTCTCCACCATTTGATAAAGAGGAGCTACCAGCTATGCGGACTCAAGTCTTACAAGGAAGGATGCGGCCTAGCACAACCTACTTTCGTAATGATACGGCCAAAGACAGAGTTCCCATTGGGCCAGTGAAGAGGCAAGTTGCTGAAGCATGGAATAATCAGAGAAAGAAGAAGAAGCATGGAGCACTGGAAACAACAATGGAGAAACAACATGAGATTAACAAGGCTCGGATATGTGTCCGTGTGGTGAGTACCATGGTCTTTCATGTCCCCCGAAGGAAGCTAGTCTTATGACAGCAGAAGCTCACCAACATAACCTTATAGATATCAATAAGCATAGGATGTTGTCCACCCAAAACCCAACTCAAGAAGAAGGTTCTCAAGCTAAAGGTCATACTCAAACCCTAAACCTTGATGATTGGATTATCACTTGCAAGGAATACAAACCTGGTAGACGCAAGCGATCCAACAAACAAAATCGTAGAACAAGACGAGAGAAGAAGTTATCACATCTTGGGGCAGATAATGGTACTGAACCTGGTTCCGACAAACCCCAGCCTAAGATTGTTCGACCTATATAGGTCACTCTTATCCAGAAGAATCCTGATGCACAAGTTGATCTACCAAGGACTATGATGGAGCAAAGCGAAGAATGGAGAAATCACAGTGATAGAAGAGTAGATAAGTTATAAGAGGGACCAGATTATATATTCCTATACAAGTCCAATGAGCTATGGAGAATAGAAGAGCATGTTTGGTATGCTTGTGTAAGGAAGGTCGATATGAAGAAAATTGATAAGCTTTGGATAATACCCACATGAGTCTTTGTTTCTTGCTAGCCTTTCTCGAATCTCGGGATGAGATTCCTTTTAAGGGGGGTAGAGTTGTCACACCCTAAAATTTCTAATTTCGGGATGTGATAGAAAGAATAATTAAACAACAATTTTCTCATAATTTTAAAACTTTTCCAACATTGATCTTCTTTACAGGAAATATAGTATAGGAAAAACCTTTGTTTGATTTTTTTTGAATTAAATAAATGGTTATATGTGTTGCATTCATGTCGTTGCATCCTAATGTTTTTGAGTGCAAAATGCTTTAAAATGCGTTTAGATCAAGTTTAGGTTCTTCCGAGAACTTCCGGATTTTCCTAAAAATTTGTTGTCACCCTTTTAGAGCTTAATCTATTTTATTAGAATGCTCTATAATCTTTTCGGATGCTTCAAGTATTTTATCCGAACTCCTCCATCCATCTTTTGTTTTCTACTAGGTCCTGCGAGCATATTTTCTACCTTATCAAAATCCCATACGACAATATTTATAGTTATTTAACTCTCCTTGCACTATACGGTGTTGTTTTTTCCTTTATTTCAATCCATGTGAGACGTCGAGGGCTGCAATCGGCTTGCCGCTTCCAACTCGACGAAAGCTCCAAACTCGAGGTTGACCTAGACTCGACACCTCCAACAACTTAATTTGAATTGGAGCTAAGCACGTTCGGACCGGGCCCAATACGGCGCAATGTCCATCCACATTATGGTCTCCTTAAAATCGGTTTTGCACCGGCAACCCCGTGCCCTAGCTTACCTCGATTGTCCGGCCTCCACCATTATCACGCGTCCTGTTGCCATTCCACCCTAGGGCACCGCGCCTATAGAAGACCTTGCGCCGCTAACGCCGCCATCCGCGCCGAGCCGAGCGCCGCCGCCGGTGTTGTCGTCGCCGTCGCCGTTTTGCCGTGCCCGCTACGATGGAGCGGCTGGCCGGGCGACGCCGTCACCCACGGAGACCCGCGGCGTCGAGACGCTCCTTCGTCGCCGTTTACCACCCTCTGTCCGGCACCGGAGCATCGTCACGGTCTGGAGGCCGAACCACCGACGAGCCACAACCGTCCTCATCGAGTTTGATCTCGAAACCTTCCTTCATCTTTTGCTTCGGGTGAGAACACTAGCATGTTGCCAATCTCCTCCTCATTTCGTTTTGCATCTTCTCTCGTGGTCGGAGCTTGCCTACCAATCTACACCCATAACTCATCTAGTTTGTTTTCCTCCGGTTGTTTCCCTGTCGGGCGAGCTATCCGATCCGCTAGCCACCGCATGTCACTCCGTGCTTATACATCACTGCGTCGGCGAGCCAACGTCGAGACCGGTCGTTGTTGCTTCTTGTGTTGACTGCGGTGCTAGTTAGCTTTGTGCAAGCCATGCAAGCGGACGCTTTACTCGTCGTCGTCTGTCTCGGCATCGTGGCCGAACCCGCCAGGGTCACACACGGTGAGAACCCCCCCGCATGCACGTTTCCTTCAATACTGTCCCAACTAATCGGTACAAGCCTTCATGCACGTATGTACCAACGGCTACATGTTTGTTAGTTTTTATGCATGCATGTTCGCCCGATCTCTAATTCCTACCGTCTCGGCGATGAAGCCAAACTACTGTCTCTTTGCGGCCGTTGTTAGCTATACGGTACAAAGCACACTCATGGAATCTAAGACGTACGGTAGCCATGGAAAGAAAGCTAATAAGTCACGTATATGCACGAAGCAACGAAACCGGCCATCTACCATGCATGCAAGGATGACATCATGGTGGGATCATTCGTATGCAGTGATCATTAGGATTTTTTTTCTAGAAAAATAATTAGGATGTTTGTTTGCTTCATAAATCTTGTGCCCTCGAAACTCCATAAATCTTTTAGCCTTCACATTGCCTATCTTTGATCTATAGAATAATCTTTTATTTATCCATAAATTCCTTTGCCACATTGTTTATTGCTTAAACACCTTGGTGATGTCATGCTTACATCATGTTTAAGCAATAATGTTCCTTTCTATCTCGGTTCATGCACGTAATATGCACCACTAGCTTGCAATGTGATCCTTTAGCTAGTTGTTCTTTACGTGTGCAACCATGCAATACACGTCTGCTCACCATCATGTTCTATAGCTATCCTTTTCATCCGAAAATCTATATCTTATTCGAGTTCAATTTCTATCTTTAGTGCGCCATTTCAAATATTTTCTTTTGATTGGTGCTTTGTTCTTAGTATGCTTGTTTGTTTGCTTTGTATGCTTGTGCCGATGAATGAAGCGAGTAGAATGAACGTGGTTCGAAAGCTTGGATGATTATGAAGATGAATAATTTGGAGCAACCACTTTGGTTAAAGGCAAGTGTGTCCTTGATCTTTTGTCCCAATAATTTTATTAATCACTGTTGCATTGCTTTGCATTAATTTTGATGGGTTCCTATTAAGGATGACTAGCCTCATTTGACCATTATCTTGAACCTGGTTCTTAATTAATACCGATGGTAGATATTGCTTAGTTTTCTCAAGCTCGGGTTGGTGTTAATCAACATGGTTACTCTTTATGCTCTATGCTCCTTTATGTTAATTTTAATTGCAAGACCACCTTCGTTATGTTAATCGGAACATGGAGAACCACCCGGAAAATAGTACAACCACAAGAACTAAACGAGCCTGGTCTTGGCTGAATAATTAGGAACTTTAGCTTGGGGTGATCTTACACGATAAGGACAAGGGATCGGCGGTGCTTGCGGGGTATGGACTCGCTCTAGCGGGGGATTGGGTGAGTTATTCTTTTTATGGTGGGGTATCGACCTGCTAGGGGACTTTATACCTTGCTAAGCGATCCGGACCTTGTGGGTCATAATTTGCTAGGGAACCTTTGTAAAGCCCGTGTAGCGTCCCTATGCAACCACACCTCGGTAGTGTGGTATGGTGCCTAGCTAGCATCGCATGGTTGGGTTTAAAGTTCTTAGAACTTTTACGCGACTTGTGGGTAAAGACGTACAACCTGCGAGTGTAAAACTAATCGATTAGTCGTGCTCACGGTCAAGAGCGGCCTGGACCCTCACATGATTAATCGAACTTGAAGATGGACTTACATCGTGCTCTTTGGTTCTTCTTGCCATATTTTAATGGTGTACCTTACCTTCATGCTTAACGTGGGTTGGTATAAACTTATATTTTATTAGTAATCGGGTGCTAATAAAAAATTGACCAACTAAAATGCTAAATGATTATAGCTTAGTCCACTATAAAGCCTTTGCATTCATTCTTTCCCCACACTTTACGAGTACGACAAGTGCTCACCCTTGCTATATACGTTGCTCGAAAGAGGAAGATGCTATGAAGACTTGTGAAGATGTTCTTGAGTTCTAGGCCTACGCAACCCCCGGTCGGCGCTTGTGAAGTTTGGAGCCTTCGTTTCCGGGATTAAGCGTAAACTCGATGATCCGCCTTTTTCTTACGTGATATTGTTTCGTTATTCACTTATGTCAACTATATGCATGAAAATTGATCCTGGCATGCATATAGGTTTGCACTTGGTTTTTTTGGAAAAACGAGGGTGTGACATACTCGGCATGTTGTTGCCTTCTTGGTGATGACGATGTTGTTGTCCTTGCAATTGTGGCCCGGTTCGCATTCGGTTCATACGTCCTCGTCCAGTCATCCTCCTTGTGCCTCTGAAGGATGAAAGCACAACCCGGCACAAGCGCAGTCAACACCGGGCTGTGCGCTTACAGAGCGGTGAACTAGTCTCCGCCCTCGCAGAAATCGAGCATGTACGGAGTTCGCCGCGGAGCGCGACGACATGGCGGCTGGTGACCGGCAGGGTCGCGAACTTGAGGATGGGCACCTTGGACTCCTGCTCTGCAAGCATAAGGTCGAGTAGGTTCGTTTCTAGTAGCTCCTGCACCAGAGCCAAGGGCTCCCCCATGGCAGCGGCATAGCAGCAACGGGATTGGGGAGGGGAGGCAGATGAAAAGGAAAAGGTGACATTGAGTCATTGACGCAACGGGAAGGAAGAACGGAGGCAACGATCGTGACATTGTATGGTCAACGGACTACCCATCTGTGTCAGGAAAAGAAATCAGGGTGGTAGAGGCAGGGGCTACCACGTGGGTACACGTTGATAGTGGTGAAAAAAGTTAAGTGTTTTTGGCAGAAACAATCTCCAAATTGCTTTTTTTAGTACTTCATAGTCCTTTCACCTTATCCACTTCCAAAAACATATGACGAGTGGGTCCGGTGTGAGGGGTGAGACGGGTCCGATTTGGGTGAGAAAAGTTTTCAATTGTCTTCGCTCCTTATAGTATAGATAAAGGGCCACGACCGAGTGAGGGATTAACACAATCAAATCTACCAATTTCACTTTTATTCTTTTATCTTTCTTTCCCTTTACTTTTCCAATCTACCATGATGTTCTTCTCTCGTCTCCACGGCGTTTGAGGATGTTCCAGGTGGTCTGCCGACCCTAGAGCAATCCAAGGTGCGTCCGTCCTGACGGTCCCTCCCGAGCGGGCGTTCATTGGTCTACCGCCAGATCACTGGCAACCAATCTGACCGGTCACCCGCACCGGTCTGACCAGTGCCTGCGGAGAGGTGCCGCAAGAAGCTCCTCTGCATGCTTGTTGACCCCTAAAAGGCATCAACAAATTAGCGACTCCGTTGGGGAAAGAGAATCTGGCTGTCATGACCGATCTAACCCTAGCCACATGATGGCGTATGAAGAATTTCACACAGAGTATAGCAGGGAATTCGATCCGGCGGTTGAAAACTTGCTTCTATCTTGTTTTCATCAAACTGATTAAGGCATCATCACGATAAAGGAATTGCAGCAGCAGTCTACCATCGACATATTAAAGGAGATGTAATCCTCAGGTAACTTATCAGATGCTCAATCTGTCTTTGAGAATTTTCATCTCAAAGTTTTGATCGATAAAGAGGATAGTTCAGATTCCAAATTCATGTTAATCTGGAGTCGGTTATTAAGCCGATTGATGATATTATTAATCCTTGCAAAAAATTATCTAATTGTGATGTTGTTAGTCAAGAAACAAGTCGTCCATCTCTAACTGAAATTGTTGACCCAAAATCCCCTAGCAAGAACATAGAGAATACATGTAGTGCTTTGACATTCGGGGGGCAAAAAAGGCAACGATGCCTTCTGTTACACTGTGACTGGTCTGACTCATTCCAAAGTCTAAAAGCCTCATCTAGGGTTTTGCCAAATAAATCAAAACAAAAAATGGTTAAACCCCAAAAATCCTGAGATTGGTGTTCGGAAGATCATTTAACTAGGTAAACTCCTCGCGCGTTGCTGCGGAGTATTTTTCCTAAATTTGTATGAATATTTGATAAATTTGTGAAGTTCTATATTTATTTTATTTAATAAATAACTGAGTATGATACATTTGCATTTTGTTGATGAAGTAACATACATTTGACAGTGGAGGGGCTACTTTTCATTTGTTTTATTGGAGTCTCTTCGGTGAAAATAGCTTCGGTGTGTGGTTATCCGTTTTGTGTGTGTTGAACAATGATTGCGTCATTGGTACTTGTTAGGTGCTTGGTTATGTCATCATTGAGAGAGTTTCCTTGGAGATGAACACAAACTTTTGGCATTGTATCATCTTTGACCTTTTTCATTGCTTGGATATATCTGTCTCCCAATTTCTCGGGAGTAATTCTAAAAGCAAATAGTATTTCATTTGTTAGTAAAACAAAACTGAAAGAGAGGCATACATGATGTGTTAATATAAAATAGGAAGCAATGGACGGGGATTGGTTAGAAAAAAGGTAGCAGCATTGATGGCTGGAATCTAGACATGTCTTGCAGAACAGAAGTATGACATGTGAGTTCTGGGATCTTCCAGATATTAACATTATGGGATCTTTTTCATGAACCCACCAGACCCTATAACCAACCGAATATGCTATAGTAGAGGATTTTGCATAGTGACAGCAAAATTGTACATAGAAATGGTAAGCAGGGGGTGTTACCTGGTTTGATAAAGTTTGCTCATGTCCTTCCAATTTTCACATCCAAATCTTAGAGAAGCCAAATCAATTCATGTCCTTCCAATTTTCACTTCCAATTTTCAGAGAGGCCAAATCAATTCCGAGAGAATCCAAATCAATTCAAAAGAACCTGCAAAGTTGAGGTGAAAACATCTATATGAACCTGCAAAATTGAGGATGTTGGAAGGGGCAATAAACCGAACACATTGAGAGCATGGAACTCAATCAAACTGTGAGGGTCGCAGGTGGACAATATGATACGATTTCAAAGCAAAATCACTGAACAATAATTGTCTGCAACCATTGAAGACAGGAGTGTATGAAATTAGAGCACACAGTGATGTCTTCCAACAATTTGTTTACTTTTTTTGCAAAATCACACATTAGTAGTAGGAAGAAGAAAGAGGGTGGAAGCATTATTACTGCGAGGAGATGGCCGGCGTGCGGATTGGGAAGGGAAGATCGGCGTGCGAGATCGGGAAGAGGCCGATGTGCAACGAGGAGGTGGCAAGGGAGGTGTTCCTTGGCTACGCGGGGTTGAATAGGGAGGTGGGTGTAGCGGCCATCAATAACGTGAACGTGGGAGGCGCATACGGTGCCATCTAGAGCGATTTTAGTGTTGCGGGTGGCTGCGGTGGGGGGGTGGCGAACGGGCGCGTCGGGGAGGCGAGGGGGCCGCGGCCGGGGCCGCGGTGGGGAGTCGAGGGGGAGCGGGCGTGGTGGGGAGTCGGTCGAGGGGGAACATATGACGTCACAACATGACGTGGCGCATCCGAGGATTGAGAGAAATAGGAGGATGATTCTTAGTGGGTCTCACCTATATAAGTTTTATAGATTCAAAAGTTGTCATAAGCATCAAAGAGAAAAGCCAAAATGTAATGATAAGCTTCCGACCAAGTTTCAAAGACAAAGATTGTTAATGGTGTCTAGTCGGTCTGAACATTCCAAACGTCCAAAATTTTCTCCTAGAGAGAAGTTCCATAACCAGAAACAGTAATGGAGTAATTCTCACAAATCAATGTCATTTCCTTCACATGGATCATGTGACAACCCCACCCGAGATAATGTCACACCCCGAAATTTCCAATTTCGGGATGTGAATAGAAAGAATAATTAAATAATGATTTTCTCATAATTTTTAAAATTTTTCCAACATTTATTTTTCTTTACGGGGAATATAGTATAGGAAAAATCCTTTGTTTGATTTTCTAAATTAAATAAAAGTTATGTGTGTTGCATTCATGCCGATGCATCTAGTGGTTCTTGAGAGCAAAAGGTTTCAAAAGTGCGATTAGGAGCTGTCCAAAACCTTCCGAGAATTTTCCGAATTTTTCGGAATTTATTCTCACTTTCTCCGAGCTATTTCTATTTATTAGAAGGCTCTAAAATCTTTTCCATGAGCACCAAATGTTTTATTTGGATTGTTCATGTCTTAATCTATCTCTAGGAATTTTCCTGGAATTTTTGTGATTTTACGGGTATTTTTTCGTGCCTCTAAACATTTTTACGGGCATTTCCGAAATTGTTTTTGCACTAGAAAAAAAAAAGAAAAAAAAAGGAAAAGAAACCTACCCTACCGAGGCTGGGCCGAGCCCGTGGGCTCGACCCGCCCGCGCCCGCCCGCGCCGCGGCCCGGCCCGCCATGGCCCATCGGGGCCCAACCGGCCGCCGGCCCGGCCGCCGCCGGCCCGGCGCCCTAGGCGGGGCGCCGCCCCCGCCGCGCGCGCGCCCCTATAAAAGGGGGCCGGCCCCGCGCGCCGCCTCGCCCCCGCCTGCTGCTGCACAAGCCGCGCCGCCGCACGCCCGAGCCGGCGAGCTCACGAACCGACCGCCGTTGACCTCCGAATACGGCCGCTGCCGTCGTCCTCCGCCCGAGGTGAGCCCCCCATCGTGTTCGTCTCGACCGCCTCTATCCGTTTTGTGCCCAAGCTCAGCCCCTCGATGCGCGAATCGCCGGCGCCGCCACCCACCAGGGCCGCCGCCGCCCCCTTCCTGTTCCTGTGTGCGACCTGTGTCCTGAGGAAGAAGAAAGAAGTTTTGCACATGACCCCCTGAGTTCCCCGGAATCTACTAGATCCAATTGTGTGTCTTAGATCTTTTGCAGCTAAACCCCCACATCTATTAGATCCCTGCCACCAGATCCATCCCGAAACTTTTTGCAGGTCTAATCCCCAGAATAGATCCTTTCGCGAGCACTGTTTGATGTGTCTCGGGAATTTTCTGCTAGCCCTCCAGATCTACGGTTAATTCCGTTTAGGTCCCTGCTACCTTGTTTACCTCCTAAAATCTCCGTTTTAACTCCGATTTAATCCGTTCAAGTTGCGTCAGGTCCATAATAATGTAAAGCACGCGTTAGTGGTGTGTTTTCACCATGTTTTGTTTCTGAAAATAAAATTAATATTAATTTTGATTAATGACTAGCTATGCATGTCTTTTATAAATAAAAGCAATATAGGTCTATATATCGTTTTTCATAATCTAATTTAATTTGATTAATGATTACTTGACATGCTTTTATGAATAAAATCTAATTAGATCTTTATCTCGGTTTTCGTAAACCAAATGTGAATTTGTTTAATAGTTAATTAATCTTTTCTAATTAAAATTTGATTAGGCTTTTATGATAAATATTAATTTGATTAATGTCAATACCATAATGTTTTTAATAATAATGTGATCTACTCGATTTACAAAGTTTCGTTTAGATTGTTCATATAGTTTAGTTTTTCTAAATTAAATGTTTAATCGGTTTAATTCATATATGAATCTTTATTAATAAAACTTGACTAGTTCTTTACACCGGTTTTGTAAATAAAGTTTAATATTGCATTAATGTCAACATAGGGTATTTTATTTCGAAATATCCTTTATAATTGTTTTGTTAAATAAAATGAACCTAGCTCATAGCCTTGCTCTCTCATTTATGCAAAACGTTTGTTAGACGTTCTTTTCTCAGCTCAATCTAAGTGTGATCTTTCCGGTCCTTGCTCAATCTTTCACAACTATCTCTTTAAAGCTAACCAAGCCTTTCCAAGCACACTTTGTGTTCTTTAGTGATCCATCTAATCAAGCCTATCCTTTAGTGCGTTCTTTTAAAGCTTTCTTATGATTGGTGCTTTGTTCTTAGTATATGTGTTTGTTTGCTTTGTGTATGTTTGTGCTTGATGATTGATGCGCTTAGAGTGAACGCCGTTCGAGAAGTTTGGAAGAGCTTGAAGTTGAAGATTCTGAGCAACGACATTACTTTGGTTAAAGGCAAGTGTGTCCTTGATCTTTTGTCCTAAGAACTATGTTTAATCACTCATTGCATATGCTTGCATTAATATGACGGAACCCATGTTTAAGGTTTGACTAGTGTTATTTATCCTGTGCCTTGATCAAACGGGTTTATCTTTATGTTGGGTAGCTATGCTTAGTTGCTATACATGGGTTATGGTGGTTTTAATGAACATTAATGATGAATCATGTTATACCTTTATGCTATATCTTTGATTGCTTAATACAAGACCATATGATTAATCGGAACATGGAGCGACCACCCAGGACAACAGTGCAACCACAAGGACTATATGGCTCGGGTCTTGGCCGATTAATTAGGGAAGTCTTTGTGTGGTTATTACTCGCATAGTAGGTTGGGGACGGAGGAATGCTTTTATGGCTCTTCTATTCGGAGCGGTGATGGAACGGAAGACTCTATGGCTTACCGTCCGTAATAGAAGTGTGGTACGAAAGATAGCCTCTATGACATACTACTATGGACTAATACGCACGGGAGGACTCTTTGTAAAGGCCTCGTAGCGTCCCTATGCAATCACACCTCGGTAGTGTGGTATTGTGCCTACTTTTGCACGGCGTGGTTGGGTGCAAAACTCTTCGGAGTTTTTACGCGACTTGTGGGTAAAGATGTACAACCTCTGCTGAGTGTAAAACTAATCGATTAGCCGTGCTCACGGTCAAGAGCGGCCTGGACCCTCACATGATAACTAAACTTGAAGATGGACTTAAATCGTGTTCTCTGGTTATGCTTACCATATGCTTATGGCGAATTCTTACCTTATGCTTAATGTGGGTTGGTATAAACTTATACTTTATTAGTAATCAGGTGCTAATAAAACTTGACCAACTAAAATTGCTTAAATGCTTATAGCCCAGTCCACTATAAAGCCTTTGCATTCATTCTTTTTCCCCACACTTGCTGAGTACGACAAGTGCTCACCCTTGCTATAAATAATGTTGCTCAGAAGGAGGAAGCTACATGAAGATGATGTGAAGATGTTGTGGAGTGCTAGGCGTACGCAACCCCCAGTCGATTGCCTGTGATGTTTGGAGCCTTCGTTTCCAGGATAAAGCGTAAATCTCTGATAATCTTTCTTTTTCATACGTGATATCGTTTTCGTATTCACTTTTATGTCACTATATGCATGAAACTTGATCCTGGCATGCATATAGGTATGCACTTGGTTTTCTTCGGAAAAGCGAGGTGTGACGGATAATTCCGTACTATCGCCTAAACCACTCCTTTTGGTCATTAAGCGATAATAAAGAAGTATCCCGTTGAGTGTTGCGGGTTTACACCGGTAAATCACTTGACATCACGGAGAGGATCGAACGTATGCATTAAAACTCCCACGAAGGAGAGTCCGGGGTGCCTTACAAATTAACATCAAATCCCCGTAGGGTCCATTATTACAAACATAGTTCTTTGACATGAAAGTAAATGGTTCGAGTTTATTGAAAACAGCGGAAGATAGCTAAATGATACGATCACATCATAGGAGGCCGTCCATGATGCAATCACTCCTCGTCATCCACCCATTCCGGCTCCCGGCGGGTGGAAGTTCTCAGGGCCACACATCACATGCATTACCTAGAAACAACATTTATAAAGCAAGGCTGAGTATACTAATACTAAAGCAAGACTTACCCATCCGAAAGAGTGACGTTACCTCTAATCATGCAAGGCTTTTGGCTTGTGGGTTTGTTTGCCAAAAAGCTACTAAGTAGTGAATCCTTACTTTCACGTTGTAGCTCAAGTTCTAGTAGAAGTGACCATTACTAGATAAGCGACTATTACAATCAAGTTGTACAAACAATTAATCATAGTAATAATCTTCACAAAGTTCCATCATAAAGGGATATCATGGCCGGTCGGGTAAGTAGTCTCGGATGACGGTGAGAGGCCGACAATCGATTGATTCAAAACCTTGCAAGGTGGACCTAAACACACGGGAGGTGCCCTCACTAAGAGTTCACCAACCGGGCGGTTCCCATCATTCTTCGATTTGGGGATAATAGCTCACGGTCTTAAGTACAAGGTTTATCCGGGCTACGCCACTAAGATCACCCGGCCTCACGCATGCACTCGGGTGGCGAGCCGGGGCCGCAACTCTAAGAGTAGTGATAGTAAAACCCTGTACCGCCTCATTTAGGTACTAGGCTTACCATGCCCATTTCCGACAAGTGTTTAGTACTTTCAAAAACTTAACCAACGAAGCCATTGGACCGGAGCCCAAATCCCATGCTCTTACCACATAAGCAATTCATTTATAATGGTGATTCCATAAAGGAGATCCTATTCTCGCGAGTGACGAACATCACTCGACTTGTACCGGATCCTTAGAGCATAGCCTCTATGGACCTAACATGCTAGTAAAAGATCATTGGTACTTAAGGATCATGCAACTAGGGTTTCAATCAACTCTCGATAAATGCACATAAGATAACAATGATAAATTCGAGAAGATCGAAAGTAAACACATGGGTCAATGATTAAACCGGGGCTTGCCTTCGTCGGCACAAGCAGACGGACAACCTTCGGACTTTGGTCGGGTCTTGCTCTACGGTCACGTAGTGCACGTCTCCTCCCGCTCCCTCGTCCTCGTCGGCCGGCACAAGCGTATAGCTACCGTCGGGGACTTCTACACGGGGGATGCGATGCGATGATTAGGAGGGTGATTAATTTAAATAATTAACAGTAGCAAACAGCCACTAGGAGTATATGGTTGGCCATATTCACCTTAACAAAAGTATTTAAACATTTTTCCTTTTAAAGGATAAACAAAAAGCTTATTTAGTTTTCTGTTTAAGGTGATTGTGTGTACATCTATAAAAGAATATTTACTTTAAATACAAACAGCAAGGAAAAGCTACTCTTGTGCCACAAATTACTTTCCTAACTCATTTACTTAACTCATGCATGAAGGGGTTTGTTTTTCCTATTTTTCCTTTACTAGATTAATCTAGTTTGCCCCCTTTTACTCAACCAAGCACACTGCAAACTTGTCCAACAGTACCCACTGGTCCTAATGGCCAGGAAACACTCCTTTGGACAGCAAGCAACTAGTTTGCACCATTGAATTAAGTGCACATCAAAAAAGGCATTTCTAGCTAGCATTTAAAGGATTAATGCATATAAAAATAAATATAACGGAAATGTAGTCAAAATTTCTCCTACACATGCTCCGGCCTAAAACAAGCCTAAGGAACCAATATACACACCTATAGCTATTATGGATCTTGCTATACACATTTATGATTAAAGACAAGCATAAATTAGGAAATAATATTTCTAACTGAGATAAAATCGGGATAAATTCACCGGAGGTGCATTTTGGTATAACATGACAATAGTCGAAGTTGGGCTCAAGAATAAATATATTTTAAGCTACAAAAATCATCTAGGCAGATTTATCAATATCACAAGATATTTTATATAAAAAGATTCCTTTAGAAACTTTGTGCAAATTTTGGCACAGAACCTAAATATGCTAGTTCCCACAACATATACAAAATCCAGCTCAAGATCCTGTATGGATTTTGCGGTAACATAGATCTAGGGATTTTACATTTCCATTTTTCAAGCAAAAATCAAACTCAAAAGTATATACATGCTTTGGGAAAGTTGTAGATCTAGTTACACGAGCACAACAAAATTGGGTTTGAAATTTTTGGATTTTTCTACAATTTTATCTCGAATTTACAAGATATCGCTAAAACACTTAAGAAATGAAGAATCCTTTTGCATGCGGACCCCCGCCAACTTTTGAAAGTTCACATTTATGCCCTCGGCCTTCCCCACCGTACCCCGACGATGGTGGCGCGCTCGCCGGTGGCAAGGTGAGGCTCGGGGAGGCAAACATGCGAGCAAGGGGTGCGATTAGACACACTAGCAATCGATTGGCGGCGAGAGGTTTGGCGGAGATGTCACCGGCGAGCGGCGGCTACGGAGCAGTGGCGGCGCGGTCGCAGAAGCTCGGATTCCGGTGAGAAGAGGGGCGGAGCTCAACAATGTGCAGCACGGGTAGCTTCCATGTGTCCTAGGGAAGGTGCTAGGTGGGTCCCTGGGCTTGGAGAACCGGCGGAGGAGCGAGTCCGGTGATGACTACCCGACGGCGGCCGCGGGAACTTGGGCTCCAGCGAGCAGGCCATTCGGTTAGGCCAACATGCGTGCGTGTAAGCTCGATGTGTGCAAGGAGAAGGTTTAGACGTGCTCGGACGGCCATGGAAGTGGGCGGAGCAATGAGCTCACCGAGGGGGTGCCAATGGCGGGCGGCGGAACTCGGCGGCGGTTGGGCGTGCGCGCGGGGGCGAGGAGGCGGGGGAGGTCTACTTATAGTCGGGGAAGGTCGGTTGTGAGTGGGTGAGGTCACGCCGGTGACACAAGCACACATGGAATGGCCACGGCATGGCCGGCGACGTGCGTCGCCCGGCGGCTAATGGCGCGCGCGCGGTGGTGCGCCGGTCCGGTGGATTGGTGCCACCGGCACGACCCCACTTGCCACGAACGCCACGGGGGAGTTCACGGCGTCGCGGCGCGGTGACCGCCGGTCACTGCGGCGCCTCGGCGTGTGCACCCGACGCGGGTATGGCACGTACGGCGGCGCGCCGCGTGGCCGCGCGCGACGTCGCGGCGAGCGCGCTCCGGCGTTCCAAGGCGATTTCAATTTGCTTGAACCGGTTTTCCAACACGATTTTTTCTAAATGTTGAAACTAAACTACACCCTTCACCAAATAGCAAAGATGTAGATCAAGTATCCCTCTTCAAGATTTGCAAAGGCCGATAGGTGTTTTACTCAAAGGATTTGGCGAGAATCTTCATGCCAACGTGGCTCCTTTCTCGATGCCGATGAACGGGAACCGAGCGCATTCAAAAGCATTTTCACCAAAAATTACTTCGAATTTCAAATGCCAATCAACAAAGCAAAGTTGTATGCCTTGACATTCTACACATTTTTCCCTTTGGGCGATTTTGAAGTGTTTAGGGAAATTTTGGAGAACGTGCCCAAGTTCTAGATTGACACAAGGAGGTCAAAGGGGACACTAGGGTTTTGGGCTAGGGTTTTGACCGAGGAGTTGACCTAGGGTTCTCAAGGGTAGTTAGAGGAGTAGTTAGGAGTGTCATTAGCACAAATCACCACCGAGTAAAAACATGGGGTGTTACAAATCACCAATGTCTGTGCCATGGGAACCTTACTTTAATATGCACTATTATTATCGTCATGGTATTATAATTCATATATGTCGTTTGCTCATAGTTACTTCTGTCATATTTCTATTACTTATAGAGAGTCGATAATTGATGAGCCATCACCTGTGTAGTGCCTGTTTTAATCATAAGAATCAGTCAACACAAAAAAATAAGCGTAAGGTGATCAAACAAGTTTACTGTGTCAAAAAGGATGGTATATTAAATAAAAATTCAGATTTGACACTGGGCATAGAAAAATAGAATATTGAACAAAAACATTGGCTAGTTCTACTGATCAACTTGTCCCAATGATGAACATGTTGCAAAAATTATAGCTGAGCAACAATCAAGTTCGGCTGGGGGTAAGACGATCTAAACATGGCTGGTTTTCAAGGCACCGGTCTGACTAGTGTCCCAACCGGTCTGACCGATCATGCCAAAAAATCTGGTAGAGCCCGAAGTGTCACACAAAACAGTCAGGTGATAAGAAAGAAGCCCGGTTTTCCTGTTGGCCTTTGCGAATCTCGGGACGAGATTCCTTTTAAGGGGGTAGATTTGTAACACCTGAAATTTTCCAATTTCGGGATGTTAATAGAAAAATAATTAAACAATGATTTTCTCATAATTCTAAAATTTTGCCCAAGATTTATTCTCTTTACAGGAAATTTAGCATAAGAAAATTTGATTTATTTTATAATTAAATAAAATGGCTCTTTGTGTATGTTGCATTCATACCATTGCATGGTTTTTGGTTGGAGTTTTCAAATTCAAATAAAATTTCAAAAGTTTTAAAAAAAGTTTCAAAACCCATCTCAAACCTTCTCTTCCTCTCTCTCTTTCCCAGCCCAACTCAGCTCTACCTCTCTTTCAACCCAGCGCGCAGCCCACCTCCCCTTTCTTTCTCCACTGCCAGCCCATTCCACCTCTCCTTCTCTTTTCTTTTTTTAGCCCGCAACCTAGCGAGGCCTTCCGGCCCACCCACTCTCCCGCGGCCCAACTTAGCCGGCCCACCTTCCTCTCCCTCTCACGCTCCGCGACGGGCGGGTCCCACCCGCGGGTCGTCTCCTACCTCCCGCCGCCGCCGCCGCCCGCTTCACCTCCGGCCGGCGCGCGCCGGCCGCACCGATGCCCGACGCCCCCTCGCCTCCCCGCGCCGCCTCCCCTTCTCTCCGGTGCGCGGAGCACTCAACCGTCACCGCCACAAGCCGCCCCGCCTCTTCTTCTTCTCCCGGAAACGGCGCCCACCGAGCCCCCCCCCCACCAAGTGTTAATGGCGGCGCGCGGCATGACCGCCGCCCACCGCCTCTCCGTGCCGTCTCGCCCGCCCTCCGCCTCGTATAAAAGGGCGGGCACCACCCCCAGTCCCTCCGCACCACTTCTCCCTCTCCCCCTAGCCAACACGCGCGTGCTACCGGAGCCTCGCTGGAGCAGGAGTCCGCCGGCCGCACCTCGCCGCCGATCCGCACCACCGCGCCTCTTCTTCCCCTTCGAGTAGCTTGGTGAAATCCCCTTTCCCTCCTCTTTGTTTTGGTGCATTCCCTCTGTTGTCTAGTGCTCGGTAGCTTGGTTTTGGAATCTCCGGTGAGCCGGCGGCGAGTCCGCCGCCGCCCGGACGGCGCGCCGCCGCCGCACCGTAGCTCGCCCCCGCCGCCGCTCTTCGGCATGCGGTGAACCGCGGCCATCGGATCTAAGCCGACGGCCCCGGACCAAATCTAGCCGCCACTCAACAAAACGTACCGGTCAAAGCTAGGGTATGCGACGGCATTTTTTCTAAAGAGTCCCCGAACTTTTCGTTATTTGCAAGCCGATCTCCTCCCACCATATGAAACCCTTTCAAACAAGTCCTATTTCTTATGATTAGAACCCCTAGGTTCTTAGTTTTTCTAACCGAGCTCCTAATTAGGTTCTTTTTGTGCTTTAGACCATTGGTTTATAGCATAATTATGTCTAGGTCCCTGGTTTCTTACAGTAAAGCCCCTGGAGCCCTAGTTTTTCTCAGTTTAGCCCCTAAACCTTGTTTCGTGCGTAGTTTTCATGTTCTAACTCCGTTTCAAGCGATTCAAGTTGCGTCAGGTTCATAACAACTCAAAGTACGCAATAGAGACAATGTTGAACTTGTTCCTTGCTTTATAATTTATTCAATATTTAAATATGATTAAATACTTATATACATGCTTTTCTAATTAAAATTTAATTAGAGATCAACACGTGTTTTTAAAAGAAAGATAATTTGATTAACTCTTATTTAAATAATCTTTCCAATTAAAATATAATTAGAGTTATATCTCAGTTTTCATAATCAAACTTAAATTAATTAATATATATTCAATTTGCTTTCTAAATAAAAGTAACATAGGTCTATTCCGAGTTTTCTTAAATAAATGTTAATTTTGATTAATATGAACATAAATATGTTTCTAAATTATAAATTACTTAGTACAATTCGAAATGTAAAGATAATCGTTTAGATGCTTTACATGCTTCTTTTACATGCTTCTTTTAAATTAAAATGTTTAATTTGCATAAATAATACTTGAACATTTATAAATAAAATTTGTATAAGTTATACACCGTTCTTTTTATATAAATATAACTTGCTTAATTATTAAGGGTATTTCTGCGAAATAACCTATGCACCTTCTTTTGAATTAAAATTTACCAAGCACATAGCCTTGTGTGATATAATCCAAATCTTACGATAGTTCCGAGTCTTTTGCGTTCGCGGTCCTAGAACCAAGCCTTGTCCTCTTTTAAAAGCTTTTCATGCTTGGTGTATTGTTCTTAGTTGTTCTTGTTTGTCTGCTCTGCATGTTGTGCTCGATGTTTGCTTCGAGTAGAAGATCGAGCTGCTGATCTAAAGTCCTGAAGATCAAGAGTACCAAAAGAGCAAGAGCGGAAGAGCAAGAGTAGCTTTTTGTTGAGAAAGGCAAGTGACCCTAACCATCCTTCTACCTATACTTCAATACAAGAACACTGTAAATTAATCGGAACATGGAGAACCACCCGGGGAAAACAAGTACAACCACAAGACATATGGCTCTGTCTTGGCCAATTAATTAGGGAAGTCTTGTGTGGCTATTAGCCTTAGTAGCTTGGGGTACGGAGGAATGCTTTTATGACTCTTCTACTGCGGGACGAGTTTTGGAACGAAGTGCTCTTCTAGGCTAACCTGGTCCGAGGGTAGAAGGAGGGTACGAAAGATAGCCTCTAAGACGTGCTACTATGGACTAATACACATAGGAGGACTCTTTGTAAAGGCTTCGTAGCGTCCCTATGCAACCACACCTCAAAAGTGTGGTATTGTGCCTACTTTTGCACGCATGGTTGGGTTCAAAGTTCTTCGGAACTTTTACGCGACTTGTGGTGAAAGTGTACAACCTCTGCAGAGCGTAAAACTGTTATAACAGCTGTGCTCACGGTCAAGAGCGGCCTGGACCCTCACATGATTAATAAACTTAAAGATGGAATTTAATTTTCATTCGGTTAAGTTTTGTGGCCTTGCCGAGTACCAACCATAAGTGTACTCATCCTTGCTAACCGCTGCTCGGAAGAAGAAGAAAAAGGTGTACGAAGTCCGGAAGATGGTGCTAGGCGTACGCAACCCCCAGTCGATTGCCTGTGAAGTTTGGAACCTTTGCTTCCCCAGGATTCCGCTGTAAATCTCTGATAATCTTTTTCTTTACGTGATATTGTTTCTGTTATTCACTATGATGTCACTATATGTATGAAACTTGATCCTGGCATACATATAGTTAAACACTTGGTTTTGTTCGGAAAATCGGGTGTGACAGAGTGGTATCAGAGCAATATCGACTGTAGGGCATAAGCCTAGATAGAAATGGTTGCTTCTTAAAGATCTGTTTTACTTCAAAAACAACTCTAGCCTTATCCTTGACATCCCTGATGAATATTCTCATTCTTTGATCTTTTTTTCTCAATCTTTCCCGGTAACTTATCTTTTCTCACTTCCTTGCTTCTCAAGCATTATTACTTTGGATTCTCTCCCTTGACCTTTTAATCCAAAAGTGTCATCCTTTGATTTTAAAAAAATGTTTAGAAAATCTCTGTTGTCTTGCCTGAAGTTTCCTCAAGTAATCCGAAGAAGCCATCATGTGCGAAGGAAGTTGAAGTCTAACATCTCACCCCAGATTAGGAGGATCCCTCTAACCATAATGATAACGTGTAGCATCGTTCCCTTGATCATGTGCTGTCTGGTGAAGCTTCGTGTTTGCTTGATGATGCTTGACTTTATGACCTTGGTTGAGTTGGTTCTTTGTATTGATTGTTGGTGTATTGCGGGTCTTCTACCTACAATGACATCGATTGCCTAGTTGGGTTCTTCTTTTGTATCTCCCACCTCCTTGTTCCCCTCTTTGGACTACTTAACCCTATGGAGGATGTCGGAAGATAAAAAAATCTAGAAGCAACACCAACATCAACAACAGAAATCTACAAGCATATGCAAACATCAACACATGAAAGAAGTTGAAGAAAAAGATGATCAATTTTCTTTTGTTATTCCCTGTTATTCTCCTCTCTACCACAATTTGAGTACAATTACAACAAACAAGAAATGATGGATATGATATCAAGAATTTTACCTGCTCTTCAATCTATTCTCGTTCTCTTCTGATCTTGATCTTTGTCCACTAACCAGATGGAAAAAGGCAATCAAGACAAAAGCAATGATAGCAGTTACAACCCTGGATACGACCAATATATGTCCCTATATCTGAACCCGGAGGATACACATACAAAGTTCTGGAATACTGAGCCACCTAGTTTCTCTAACACTACGGAACACCTAGAAGCTGAAGAATGGATCACGACAATCGAGAAGAAATTAGATATGGCACAATGCAATGATAGAGAAAAGGTTCTATATGCATCAGGATTACTTCTAGGAGAAGCCTTAGAATGGTGGAATTCCTACATATACGAACATGGTCAACCACAGAGTATTGCTTGGAAGGAATTTAAGGATAACTTTATATCACACTTCATTCCTGTAAGTGTGATGAAGCTCAAAAGGAAGGAGTTCCTTAGCTTGAAGCAAGGGCAAATGACAGTGACTGAGTACAAGGATAAATTTATCCAGCTATCTATGTACGCACCAAGATCATCTGGAAGTGATAAAAAGAAACAAGAACATTTCATCAAAGGGTTGAATGAAGATCTTAGAGTATACTAAGATTACATGACTATTCCGGTTTGCAACATGTCATCAACAAAGCTATTGAGTTAGAAAGCAAACTACAAGAAATCATAAGTAAGAAAAGGAAAATGAATTTTCTAGAGCAATGTGATAACGAGTTCCCACCTTTACCATTTGTCTCAAGCACCGAATATCTTGAAGATGAGTATGAAGATCCGCCACGTAGTCGTAGAAACCTTAAAGAAAGTGGAGCTTGTTTTTACCGCAAAGATCATGGACATTTTATTAACGGGTGCCCTAAGAAACGTGTTGATCGATATGAAAAGAAGGCTCAACAGAGACGAGAATAGGCAACCCAATGCCGAAGAAACATTTGGATCAAATGGAGAAGAAAATTAAAAGGTTGTGAAGTATGATTGAAGACGGTTAAGCTTAGGAAAAATGATCATGGAGTCAATCCAGCTCTATTCAAATCACTTTATCAAGACATCAAGAAAATTCTACAAAGGCGAGTCAATGGATAGTTACAAGTGAAGTTAGATTGAGTATCCTATGAGGTGTTTGAGAAGCTTATCTAATGTCAAAAAATCTGGAAGAAAGTTAATAAGTGTTTGATGGTAACCACCCGAACGTTTGTTTCTTGCTAGCCTTTGCGAATCTCGGGACGAGATTCCTTTTAAGGGGGGTAGATTTGTAACACCCTGAAATTTTCCAATTTCAGAATGTTAATAGGGAAAATAATTAAACAATGATTTTCTCATAATTCTAAAATTTTGCCCAAGATTTATTCTCTTTACAGGAAATTTAGCATAAGAAAATTTGATTTATTTTATAATTAAATAAAATGGCTCTTTGTGTATGTTGCATTCATACCATTGCATGGTTTTTGGTTGGAGTTTTCAAATTCAAATAAAATTTCAAAAGTTTTTTAAAAAAAGTTTCAAAACCCATCTCAACCTTCTCTTCCTCTCTCTCTTTCCCAGCCCAACTCAGCTCTACCTCTCTTTCAACCCAGCGCGCAGCCCACCTCCCCTTTCTTTCTCCACTGCCAGCCCATTCCACCTCTCCTTCTCTTTTCTTTTTTTAGCCCGCAACCTAGCGGGCCTTCCGCCCACCCACTCTCCCGCGGCCCAACTTAGCCGGCCCGCCTTCCTCTCCCTCTCACGCTCACGCGACGGGCGGGTCCCACCCCGGGTCGTCTCCTACCTCCCGCCGCCGCCGCCGCCCGCTTCACCTCCGGCCGCGCCGGCCGCACCGATGCCCGGCGCCCCCTCACCTCCCCGCGCCGCCTCCCCTTCCCTCCGGTGCGCGGAGCACTCAACCGTCACCGCCACAAGCCGCCCCGCCTCTTCTTCTCCCGGAAACGGCGCCCACCGAGCCCCCCCACCAAGTGTTAATGGCGGCCGCCGCATGACCGCCGCCCACCGCCTGCGCGACGTCTCGCCTGCCCTCCGCCTCGTATAAAAGGGCGGGCACCACCCCCAGTCCCTCCACACTACTTCTCCCTCTCCCCCTAGCCAACACGCGCGTGCTACCGGAGCCTCGCTGGAGCAGGAGTCCGCCGGCCGCACCTCGCCGCCGATCTGCACCACCGGCGCCTCTTCTTCCCCTTCGAGTAGCTTGGTGAAATCCCCTTTCCCTCCTCTTTGTTTTGGTGCATTCCCTCTGTTGTCTAGTGCTCGGTAGCTTGGTTTTAGAATCTCCGGTGAGCCGGCCGGCGAGTCCGCCGCCGCCGGACGGCGCCGCCGCCGCCCGTAGCTCAACCCGCCGCCGCTCTTCAAGGCATGCGGTGAACCGCAGCCATCGGATCTAAGCCGACGACCCGGATCAAATCTAGCTGCCGATCAACAAAATGTACCGGTCAAAGCTAGGGTATGCGCCGACATTTTTTCTAAAGAGTCCCCGAACTTTTCGTTATTTGCAAGCCGATCTCCTCCCACCATATGAAACCCTTTCAAACAAGTCCTATTTCTTGTGATTAGAACCCCTAGCTTCTTAGTTTTTCTAACCGAGCTCCTAATTAGGTTCTTTTGTGCTTTAGACCATTGGTTTATAGCATAATTATGTCTAGGTCCCTGGTTTCTTGCATTTAAGCCCCTGGAGCCCTAGTTTTTCTTAGTTTAGCCCCTAAACCTTGTTTAGTGCGTAGTTTTCACGTTCTAACTCCGTTTCAAGCGATTCAAGTTGCGTTAGGTTCATAACAACTCAAAGTACGCAATAGAGACAATGTTGAACCTGTTCCTTGCTTTATAATTTATTTAATATTTAAATATGATTAAATACTTATATACATGCTTTTCTAATTAAAATTTAATTAGAAATCAACACGTGTTTTTAAAAGAAAGATAATTTGATTAATGCTTATTTAAATAATCTTTCCAATTAAAATATAATTAGAGTTATATCTCGGTTTTCATAATCAAACTTAAATTAATTAATATATATTCAATTTGCTTTCTAAATAAAAGTAACATAGGTCTATTCCGAGTTTTCTTAAATAAATGTTAATTTTGATTAATATGAACATAAATATGTTTCTAAATTATAATTTACTTAGTACAATTGGAAATGTAAAGATATTCGTTTAGATGCTTTACATGCTTCTTTTAAATTAAAATGTTTAATTTGCATAAATAATACTTGAACATTTATAAATAAAATTTGTATAAGTTATACACCGTTCTTTTTATATAAATATAACTTGCTTAATTATTAAGGGTATTTCTCTGCGAAATAACCTATTCACCTTCTTTTGAATTAAGATTTACCAAGCACATAACCTTGTGTGATATAATCCAAATCTTACGATAGTTCCGAGTCTTTTGCGTTCGTGGTCCTAGAGCCAAACCCTGTCCTCTTTTTTTAAAAAACTTTTCATGCTTGGTGTAGTGTTCTTAGTTGTTCTTGTTTGTCTGCTCTGCATGTTGTGCTCGATGTTTGCTTCGAGTAGAAGATCGAGCTGCTGATCGAAAGTCTTGAAGATCAAGAGTACCAAAAGAGCAAGAGCAGAAGAGCAAGAGTAGCTTTTTGTTGAGAAAGGCAAGTGACCCTAACCATCCTTCTACTTATGCTTTAAACAAGAACACTGTAAATTAATCAGAACATGGAGAACCACCCGGGAAAACAAGACAACCACAAGACATATGGCTCTGTCTTGGTCAATTAATTAGGGAAGTCTTGTGTGGCTATTAGCCTTAGTAGCTTGGGGTACGAGAGGAATGCTTTTATGACTCTTCTACTGCGGACGGGTTTTGGAACGGAAGTGCTCTCCTAGGCTAACCTGGTCCGAGGGTAGAAGGAGGGTACGAAAGATAGCCTCTAGGACGTGCTACTATGGACTAATACACATAGGAGGGCTCTTTGTAAAGGCCTCGTAGCGTCCCTATGCAACCACACCTCGGAAGTGTGGTATTGTGCCTACTTTTGCACGGCATGGTTGGGTTCAAAGTTCTTCGGAACTTTTACGCGACTTGTGGTGAAAGTGTACAACCTCTGCGAGTGTAAAGCTGTTATAGCAGTCGTGCTCATGGTCAAGAGCGGCCGGACCCTCACATGATTAATATACTTAAAGATGGAATTTAATTTGCATTCGGTTAAGTTTTGTGGCCTTGCCGAGTACCAACCATAAGTGTACTCATCCTTGCTAACATTTGCTCGAAGAAGAAGAAAAAGGTGTACGAAGTCCGGAAGATGGTGCTAGGCGTACGCAACCCCCGGTCGATTGCCCGTGAAGTTTGAAACCTTTGCTTCCCCGAGATTCCGTTGTAAATCTCTCGATAATCTTTTTCTTTACGTGATATTGTTTCGTTATTCACTCGATGTCACTATATGTATGAAACTTGATCCCGGCATACATATAGTTAAGCACTTGGTTTTCTTCGGAAAATCGTGTGTGACGATTGATCATCATCTTCAGCCAATTTTGATATTTGTGAATGGTTCTGGCATGCAAGTTTTACTAGAAAACGGGGGGCATATGTTCACATCCAAAATCAACAGGTCTGGTCAGACCGGTCAGACCTGTGGGTCCCACCAGTCAGACCGGTGTGGTCAAAGTTCACAAAATACAATTTGGACTTCACCATTGGATAGGTCTTGTCAAGTAGATCAAGATTCGTATGTGGAACGTCCAAATCAGAGTCCGGATGAGGGAGACATGACTTATAAAGGTCTGCATGTCTAGTGCATGGGTCTTGAGTTTATTGATTGACCAATCAGGTGACCACACTACTCAAAAAATAAAGGAATAATGAGTCCCAGAGCATCTCCAAGAGTTTGCCGAATTTTACTTGGCAAATCTTGTGTTTTGACAACTTCTAAAAAGATATGCAAACTAAAAAAAGAGGTCATCTCCAACAGTTTGGCATAATTCATTTGCTAAATCCAGATCTAATTTACATCAGGAATCCTGAAAGAAACAAAATTATGTTTGTGCCCTTCAACCTATTGAAAACTTATATCAAGAATCCTTCTCCATTCTTTATTTCGTTTTTCACCCTCCCACCTAGAGCGAAACCATGCGCGCGTCGGAAGGTGAGTTTTGCCAAGTTTCTATTTTTGATAAGTTGGTTTGTCAAACTGTTGGAGATCAATTTTTCTTATTTTGCCAAAATTAGATGGAAGACAAGAGTTGCTTAGCATATTTGCTATTAATTATTAAAATCTAGCTCCACATGTATTGCAAGGCGGAATGCCCATGGGTCGTTCGACCTAGGTGGTCGATCAAACCGCCATAGACACTACGGGTGACAAATCTTGGCGGAAAGATCTCCGACACTCTTCCAAAGGTGGTTCCGATGGTTTCCATGTGTGACACCCTGGAAAACATCCTCTATCAACAATTAAAGAAGGAAAAGAGCCCCCTATATCCAAGACTAGTGTAAGTGGACGGTTTTTATCCTGTTTTGTTCGGGCTGTTTTCTACATTATAATTTTATTCTCGTTTTTATCGAAATATGAAAAGTCATCAGATTCAATTAATTTTAATATAATTTTTTATTATTTTGTAGTAGTTTACTTTAATAAATGTAGAAAAATCTCGTTCCGTTCTAATTTTTTTCTACATTTTTCGTTTTCGATCATTTTCATCTCTGGAATCACGGCACCATATTGAAGCCTCTCGATCTTCCTTTCTTTAGCTACAACTTGTAGTCTCCTAGACTCACATACCCCTCCGATTTGATAAAAGAATCATTTTGGAGTTTGTACAAGTTTTAAGTCAAATATTGAGAATATAAATGATGAATAATTTTTAAGCCGTTGAGTTTAAAAATGTGAAAATCATATAATAGATTTGTTTTGAAAATCATTTTCACAAAAATATTGATATATAACTTTTCAATAAATATTTTTATAGAAAAGATAAGTCAACATTGTGTTTTAGAGACTGTGTCGCTGTTATAAACGACTTTTTTACGAGGGAGTATATTCTTTACGTAATGTTGTACGTGTAGACTAGTTCTAATCATGTGCTTGTATAACTTTGCTAGTACAAATAGATGCTACTAGAACACTTCTTGTTTGTGTCTTCTCCCGCTAACCTTAAATTATTCTATATTTATCTTTGAATTTGAATTGGTTTATGTGTGTCACATATTACCCTCGTATCTTTATCATGGCTTATCTCTCACTTTTATTATTTTTATTTTCATATATTTTGCTTACCCCTCACCTTTTAAAAAAAGAAGGCTGCTCATTTATTATTATTATTTTCTACATATTTTGCTGAACGCCCCCAAGCCAGGCCCAAGATGCGTATCAACTTATCACACCTCACCTGAATTCGTTACACGTACGCACGCCGCCCTCCACCGACTTCATCGTCTCAGCGACCACCGGCACCCGACCGGAGAACCGGTGACCCCCCCAATCCGACGGCCACCGCCTTCACGCTACGCCGGCGATGGACTCGCCGCCGGCGATGCCTCCGCTGAATTCTCTGCCGCCAGTTAATTGGGACGCGCTGGATGCCCTCGTTCTCGACTTCGCCAGATCCGACCGCCTCGTCGTCCCTCCTCCCGCTGTCCCCGCCGACGCCGCCTGCCCCTCGCCGCCGTCCTCCCCCTCCTCATCCACCACTACCGCCACCTCCTCCGCCCCCTCCTCTTCCTCCTCGTCGTCCTCGTCCTACCGCTCGCGCCTCCTCATCCTCCGCGCCCGCCGCGCACTCGAGGCGGGCGACGTCGATGCAGCCCTCGCGCTACTCCGCGCCCACGCCCCCGCCGCGCTCGCCGACCATCGCCTCCTATTCCACCTCCACAAGCAAGTACGTGTCCTTCCCCTCCTTGGTCTCCATACCTCTGCAAGCTTGTGGTTGAGACTTCATACATGATTGAGTTTGTGTGCAGAGATTCGTCGAGCTGGTGAGGAGGGGCACGGAGGCGGACAGGGACGCGGCGCTCGATTGCCTCCGCACGGCGCTCGCGCCCTGTGCGCTCGACGCCTACCCGGTGAGTGCTTCTGTTGCTGCGGTGGCGGTGGTGGCGACTCTCCTCTCTCACCTGAGCCTGGTGTTTGGGCATCAAATTGATGTTGGGGCTATGTACTTAATCTTCGTTGGTGACCGATGGCATGCTGAAAAAGTGTGGAATTGAGTAAAAAAGCTATGCATGCATATGCTTTTGAGTAGTGTTGAAATTTGGTGGGAATTGTCAGGCTTGCTGTTGTTGACCTGAATGGTTTGAACCTGCAATTGTGGGTATATATATAGTGATAATAGATTGGGCATAATCATGGTTCCTTGTTTCACCATTGTTTCAAACGACACTCTGGTTTGGGTGTCTGGTTCTAAAAAAAGGACATGAGATACTGCTGGGAGTCAGAATCTGACTAGGATTACCTGTATCTGACTTGGGTTGGGCTATCCCCTTATGTTAGCAGCTTTTATTTAGAACAGTGCTTGCTACTTGTAGAGTAGCACTGGTTAAATTGGCCCGAACATGTTTAATCTTCACTGAAATTCAATTTTGAAGAGGGCTTGTTTTGGCCCTTCTGCAATTGATCATTGCGCCTTATTCACAGTTAAACCATACCAAACAAGTTACGGAAACATACAAGGGATTTGTTTACAAAAATGATTGACTATTCATGGAAAGCTGGCGATAATCAATGACACTTTTTTTTCGAATAGTACTCTTCTTTTACTGCCATATGAAAGGTTAGTTTTTTTTAATGGGTTACAGCCATGGAATCCCAGGTTCCACTTGCTCTTTCTTTAGGCATAAAGATTTATAAACACACACAATTACCTTTTTGCTGTTTCATTTGGTTTATTTGGTACAAAGGTTGACTATAGAAAGTTGGCATGCCCCTTTAAGGATACAATTAAACTGGTAAAATATTAGGTATTTATATTGCTAGTGGATCTTCGTCAAATTGACCCTGTAAGGCTGTAATTTAAGGACAGCTGAGATGTATCTATCTGCTACTAAACGCTCTTCGAAGATAACTAGGTCACTCCAGCTTGCTCTCGTTATTAAGAGCAAATGTGCTTTTACAGGAAATTAGTAACTGAGATACTTGAACAATAAGTGGGAAAGAGCTATTCTTCCTTCAATTTGATTCCCAATAAATGGATAGACATATACTGCTAGGAATTTCTCTACTGCCCTGTTATTTCCTGTTCAAACCACGGGAGTACAAATTTCAAATCTATTCGACAGCCATAAATTGAGCATAAATACCATGGAGCTTCATGCAGCACCTAACAAACAGCTAAATCTGTTTGTTTCAGTTTCTATCTATTCAGATGCAATCTTAGGATACTTGAATGCATTTATTCTACCATTTTCCTTGAAGTTTCTTTGTGTGTACTGAATATTGATATGTTGATATGCTCTGAAGGAGGCTTATGAGGAGTTCAAGCATATAATGCTTGTCTTGATATATGACAAAGATGATCAATTCTCCCCAGTTGTCAATGAGGTATGCAAAGTCTTTTATGTCCATATTATGCTGGTGTTTTAGCTGAGAGTATTGGCACGGATGGATAAATCAATTATTTTTAGCTTTTATGTTTAAAATACCATCACTATAGTAGCTGTGTGTTAATTTACACCAATTACTAGAGTTAAGCTGAAAGCTTGTAATATTTCGTGATAATACAGGAATTTTAACTGCATGACTTCTTTACCATTTGATTAGCTTTGATTGCCATTCTGCTAATCGACAGTATATTTCTTGGCACTAGGACATGAATTCCTTGCTATTGAAATACTATGGTTTTTTTGCTTCTTATTATGCTTATTATTGCTTTTCGGAGCATTTGTTTCTCAACTTTTGAGAGGGTGGCAGTTCTTGTCACACTGTAGGACGTTCTTTCAGTTTCTCGTATGAATCATTTCTTCCTTCTGAAACCTTTTGCTCTACAGTGGTCTATAAAGAGGAGGTTTGAACTTGCTGGTTTGCTGTCATCCATACTAAGAGCCCAGTTACAAGCTTATGATCCTATTTTGTCGATGACCTTAAGATACTTAATAAGGTACCTTGTACAGTACATTTTCCTGTCTTTACAAACATAATTGGTTAGGTTAGCCTACCTTCTTATGCTACTCTGATAATCTTGCAACACTTGATTAGCATTCACAAGGTATATTGCACACGCCAAGGAATTTCATCACCTATATCTGATCTTACTGAGCGACTGCTTTTTGAGGATCGTGATCCACCTGTAGTTCCTCAGGAATGCTCACTAGAAGCACCACCATTTGATGAGGCAAGCGCTTCTCATTAATTATTAAGTACACTATGCTCTTTGCACCAGCTTTTGATATTTGGATATTAGGTTGACGTTCAAGCCCTAGCGCATGCTGTGGAGTTGACAAGACAGGGTGCTGTTGATAGCTTGAAGTTTGCAAAAGGGGATTTATATCAAGCATTTCAGGTTGTGTTACCATTTCAAAATGTAAATATGAAATTAGTCAATTATGAATATGGATTTTTTGTTGCCATTTGTCTTAATTTCCATTATACTTGCAACATTTAGCTCTCATGTAACTTAGCAACACTGTTGATCTTGTTAATGTGTTAGTATTAGTTTTTAAGCATTGTTGTAAATGATAGGACATACATATTCATTTAGTCTGTTTTCAAAATTCTTGAAACTTCTATGCCGTGAATCCATATTTTCCCTCCTACTTCCTCCGTTCCAAACTGTAGGTCATTCTAGTTTTTCTAGGTGCATAGATGTTTGCATGCACCTAAATATAGTGTATGTCTAATTGCGTACAAACATCTATGAACCTAGAAAAGCTAAATCAACTTACAATTTGGAACAGGGGGAGTATAACTTAATTCGTATGCCTTGAATGCGGCAGTATGAAATATATTGCTCTTCGGTTAGAGGAGGTTTGCATATCTATGCAAATCATACCTTTCTGAGAATTATCTAGCATTTGTGTTGACTTTATGAAATCCACTTCTTGTTTGCCGCAAGTTGGTTCTTTCTATTACGCACATGCCATTGTAATTGTAGCACACTGCACATCATGCCCTTTGCAACCACTGTGTAGTACACTTTTATGTATGCGAGCCTACTAGATTGATGTAAGATGGTCATTATGGAATTGGGGAGGGCTAAGATGCTGATTTAACAGCATTTCAGCAGAATGAATATGTTGGAGCCCCTTTCTTCTGTTGAAGTTGTCTAGGGGCTAAAGTATTACATTACATGCTTCCTCTGTGTTTCATTAAATAAAGGTACAACAAGTATCCAACAGTTAATTTGATGGATAGATTGTAGATTACACCTTCACCATTGATCAAACAAAAAAGGTGTATGTTTCACAATATGATTATCATTTGTTTGCTTATTATTTGATACATTATAAACCTTTTGTTTGTTTAAATTTATGTTATACTGGACCCTTATTGCTTCCTTGGCTATAACCCATTAATGTAAGTTTCTCTGTGAACATGACAGAACGAGTTGTGCCGAATGAAACTGGACGTGACACTTCTGGATAAACTTGTACATGAGTATTGTATATACAGGGGCATAGTTGAAAGTGGTTCCCATGTTCTTCCTGGTAAATTGCTGGGCATATACTATAGCCTACATGAAAATCTTGTTTGCTACAATTAAGCAATTTTCTGTTAGAATTAGTGTTCTGCTTCTTTTGTAGCACTAATGGAAGTTGTTTTTAACTTTTGTAGGAACTGCTGACTTGAAATGTAGTCAGAACAATGATGTGAATAATGAGACACAGCTTGAATGTGAAATGGCTAACAATCAGAATGGAGACTGTAGCACCAGTGATATCACTCGTGATGATTCTTTGTCAAGGAGGTTACGTAGGGTTAGAAGTAGTACATCTGGGCAGCGAAGACGCAAGAGATGGAGAGGACGGGTAGATGATCTAGATTATGCTTGTGAAGCTTTATTGGATGTAAATAAGCATGATAGCTTGTCTCCTTCCCTTGACATGGACGAAGATACTGTGGTGGAACAACAGGTAAACTTTATAATTCATTTTCCCCTGCCTGAAAACTAGCTTATTAATAGAAAGTTATTGACGGTTATACACTCTTCTATAGGACTTGGTGGCAAATTCTAATACATCTGATACTAAAAACATGGAAGATCATAAATATGAAGTTGTCCTGGAGATGCAGGACCTCACACGAAAAGGAATGGCTTCCAAAGTTGTCGAGGAAATAAGCAGTATAGATCCTGGTTTCTTTCAACAAAACTCTGTTCTTCTGTTTCAGTTAAAACAGGTGAGGCCCTATATGAGAATCAGCAGTTAGTTGTCTGGGACTCTGATAGGAACTTTTACGTACTTAACTTTTTTGTCCATTTCAGGTTGAATTTCTTAAGCTAGTAGCTGCCGGTGAACATGTTGCTGCCCTCAAGGTAGCATCCACTCATCTGGGACCTCTTGCTGCCAATAACCAAACTTTGCTGAAGCCCTTGAAGGAAACTTTGATAACACTGATTAAACCCAATGGAGATGTACTGAGTGCAGTATCTTTGCCGGTTCTTGCAAGTTCTCTCCAGGTTCGTCCAGTGTTTGCATATTACATGTTGCTTCTGTGGTAGACTATAATTATCATTAAAAGAAAATTTTTACTTGGCTATGATTTTTTGTTTCTTCAATATAAATTAAAAAAAAGAAGCTGAGGCTTGAGCTTGTTTTGGAGTAAAGTTGGATGGTATCAGGACGTGATTTCTTTTGCAGGCTGCAATGAGCAGGAGGCTTGGTATTGAAGAACCCCAGCTAATGAAGATAGTCAGAGCAGCAATCCATACACACACTGAATGGTTCAAGCTTCAGATGTGTAAGGACCGTTTTGAGCATTTTTTGAAGATTGATTCTCTGAAAGAGGTTGATCCACCAGTGGGAAGTTGCAGCATGTCCAAGGGCCATACAGATGAATGTGGCAATGGATCATCTCAAATCACAACATGTTCAAGTTTCAAGGTGCCAGATGAAGGCAGCAGCCCTCAGGTCTCATCAGAAGTTGCCTGCGATGAAAATGCTATACTGAAGGTTATGGTAAGTAATGTTAGTTCTCTTGCGTAGCATGGTGAGGATTCAAATTTGATTTTCATGCCTAGCCTCAGTATTCTGCTATGTGACAAGGATTTTCTTTCGTTCGTGGGGTTACCCTCACCTTCACTAGTGTAGCTTTCAATGGCCCCTCTTCATGGGAAAATATCAAACATACCCTGTCTTAATGAGATTTTCTGTGTTGCTATAAACACTAGACTAGAAAAAAACTTATTACAGTGTTCCTCCATTTGTACCATTTCCTGCATCTCAAACTCATGGGGTTTGCAGTATAGTCTGACAAACTGTTTTATATGTATGAATATTTTTTCAGCCACTAAGTTTTTATCACAAGGTCAGAATTAGAGAGAAAAAACAGATTGTAGCTCAGTGTTTCACATCTGCCATGGTGTCCAATTCAATTCCTTCAAAACTTTGAGTGGAAACTTATTGGACTTTCTAATTTCCTTTTTTTGGGACATCACCACCTAAGTTTCATTAATGACTAGGAACAACAATTTAATACTGAACTTATCCTCGCAATATTTTGTATATGATTCATGATTCTTCATATTATTTTTGTTAGGAATTCCTTGCCTTGCCGAGGGCTGATGCCATACAACTCCTCATGCAGTACAACGGAAATGCAGAGATAGTCATCCAACAAATATTTCAATAGTGCTTATATTGTATAAAATGCCACATACGTTTTGCTTGCTTTTAAACAGGATTCTTTGTCAATAGCTTTCTTGGCTTTCCACAGGAGGTTCTGATAGAACTAGGCTACGTTCCCTGTTTTTGTATATTCTGCTTGTCACGAGTTCGTCCATGTAACACCAAAGCATAGCAAAAGAGAAACCCACATAACAGTTTTCAGCAAGTCACCAAGGAATAATGGTTATGTTATTGAGTTATGTTGAAATTTGTGACGGTGACACGGTCATAAGTTGTGACTTGTGACATATAGGGCTTTATTGTATCATTCTATGACTTGCCAGTTGCCATGATGAATTGCGACTTTGCTGTTTGTTTGGTGATGTATCATCAGCACCCTTTATCTTGTCTGTCTTCGCACTTATCAGAGTATATATTAGCAAAAAACATTAGATGTGTCGGGGACAGTCCGAGGGTCCCCTAAAACAACCGGGGGAATCCTGCTTAAAACCTAAAAAAACCGAAACGAAATACCTCTCACTTAAGCACACACCCAAGGCACGGTCCACGCCGCGGTGGTCCCCACGGCCCACCGAGTGGCCCGGCCAAGGGCTCCCTCGAGCGAGCTCCGCCTCGCTCGAGGGTTCGTCTCCGCCTTGCTCGAGGCCTCCTCACGAGCACGCCCGCTCCCCGCACGCGGGTACGGGCATTTAATGCTCGACACGGCGAGCGCCGCCATCATGCGCCCGGGAATCACGCCTCGACGCCGTTACGCCAACTCCCTAGGGGGAAACCCATCCCCGCCACCGTGGGGGACCGTGCGACATGGCCGTGTCGCTCCGTGGCACCGCGCCACCTACCCCCCGTACGGCTAGCGCGCCGCGCCCTCGAAGGGGGGTCGGCCACACCCTCGAACCACTTTCTCGTGAACTTGCGGGGTCAAGTCATGACGCTAGGCCGGCGGGACGCCATCCCCGCCACCGTTGGTCCCGTGCGGCCGCCCCCGTGCTCACGCACCACGCCGGCATCGTTACAACCACTTCGGCGCTATGGGGACGCGGAGATGGAACGACGCCACGCCCGCCACCGTGACCCGTACGGGTCGCCGTCAACGGCTTCCTCGAACCCATCCGAGGAGGCCACGATCAACCACTACGCCCCTACCCTCGAAGCCGACACCTGTTCAAGTACGGAATGCACCGCGACGACAAGACCGAGCAGAACCGCCGGGACCGCCGCCGACTCCCCAATGATGCACGCCATGCCCCTACCCGTAGCCGTGGTTTTTTTTACCGGCGGGTACCGCGCGGTATACCGCGGTAACCGCCGTTACCGCCGGGGTACGGTAACGGTACCCGGCGGTAGGAACCCCCCAAAATTCAAATTTGAATTTAAATTCAAAAAAAATGAAAAAAATCAATAAAAACACCAAAAAATAGTTCATGATTTGTAGAGTCTTATCGTGTCGAATGTTTTCAAATTTGAGCGCATTTGGTATTTATTTGGAGATTTAGAAGTTGAAAAAAAAGAAAAAGAAAAAACTTGGGCGGCGCCGTTAAGGCCCATGAAGCCCAACCGAGGGTTTTACCCTACCTCGCCCAACCGCGTGGCCCCCGCCCCCCGGACCCCTCGGCATCCCGTCCGCAAGCCGGGAGACCGCGTCCGCCGCCGCATCGCCCTTACCGCGCCGTCGGCGGCGCCGGCCCGCGCCGGCCGCGGTTTACCGCGCGGTAGCGGCGGTAGGCGCGCGCGCGGGCGGATCCACGCCCTACCGCGCGGGCGGCGCGGCTAGCCGCGGGGAAGCGCGGTATACCGCGGGCGACGCCTCGGTATACCGCGGTTAGGTATGTTTTCTTTTTTTGCTTTTGAGTAGATTAAGGCTTTAGGAATTGTGTTAGGATCTAGGATTTGTGTTAGGATTTAGGTTTTCTCTCGGTTTAGGATTTTTGGTAGGATTTAGGATGTGAGGTAGAGGTAGAAATAGAATTGTTGCTTTAGGTAGAAATGGAATTTGTCACACCTCGCTTTTCCGAAGAAAACCAAGTGCATACCTATACGCATGCCAGGATCAAGTTTCATGCATATAGTGACAAATAAGTGAATACGAAACAAAGTATCACGTAAGAAAAAGAAAGAGTATCGGAGATTTACGCTTAATCCGGAAACGAAGGCTCCAAACATCACGGGCAATCGACCGGGGGTTGCGTACGCCTAGCACCGGCGACATCTTCACAAGACTTCAAAGTAGCATCCTCTTTCGAGCAATAATGGTTATAGCAAGGGTGAGCACTTGTCGTACTCGGCAAGTGTGGAGAAAAGAATGAATGCAAAGGCCTTATATTGGACTCGGGCTATAAACATTTAAGCAATTTTAGTTGGTCAAATTTTATTAGCACCGATTACTAATAAAGTATAAGTTTATACCAACCCACATTAAGCATAAGGTAAGAAATACGCCACAAGCACATGGCAAGCATAACCAGAGAGAGCGATTTAAGTCCATCTTCAAGTTCAATTATCATGTGAGGGTCCGGGCCGCCCGTGACCGTGGGCACGACTAATCGATTAGTGTTACACTCGCAGAGGTGGTACATCTTTACCCACAAGTCGCGTAAAAGTCCCGAAGAACTTTAAACCCAACCATGCGATGCCGGCCAAGCATCATACCACACTACCGAGGTGTGATTGCATAGGGACGCTACGAGGCCTTTACAAAGAGTCCTCCCGTGCGTATTAGTCCATAGTAGTATGTCATAGAGGCTATCTTTCGTACCACACTTCTATTACGGACGGTCGACCATAGAGTACTTCCGTTCCAAGACCACTCCGAATAGAAGTAGCCATAAAAGCATTCCTCCGTCCCCAACCTACTATGCGAGTAATAACCACACAAAGACTTCCCTAATTAATCGGCCAAGACCCGAGCCATATAGTCCTTGTGGTTGCACCGTTGTCCCGGGTGGTTCTCCATGTTCCGATTAATCATATGGTCTTGTATTAAGCATCCAAAGATATAGCATAAAGGTATAACACATTTCATCATTAATGTTCATTAAAACCACCATAACCCAGGTATAGCAACTAAGCATAGCTACCCAACATAAATGTAAACCCAGGTTAACAAGGAATGACAATCAAAGACTAGGATAAACCTTAATAGGAACCCATCAAAATTAATGCAAGCAATGCAATGAGTGATTAAGTATAATTCTTAGGACAAAAGATCAAGGACACACTTGCCTTTAACCAAAGTAATGTCGTTGCTCAGAATCTTCAACTTCAAGCTCTTCCAAACTTCTCGAACGGCGTTCACTCTAAGCGCATCAATCATCGGGCACAACATACAAAGCAAACAAACACATATACTAAGAACAAAGCACCAATCAAAAGAAAACTTTAAAAGAACGCACTAAAGGATAGGCTTGATTAGATGGATCACTAAAGAACACAAAGGGTGCTTGGAAAGGCTTGGTTAACTTTGAAGAGACGGTTGTGAAAGATTGAGCAAGAACCGGAAAGATTACACTCAGATTGAGCTGAGAAAAGGACGTCTAACGAACGTTTTGCATATATGAGAGAGCAAGGCTATGAGCCGGATTCATTTTATTTAACAAAACAAATATAAAGGATATTTCGGAAATAAAATACCCCGTGTTGACATTAATGCAATATTAAACTATATTTATGAAACCGGTGTAAAGAACTAGGCAAGTTTTATTAATAAAGATTCATATATTGATTAAACCGATTAAACATTTTAATTTAGAAAAACTAAACTATATGAACAATCTAAACGAAACTTTGTAATTCGAGTAGATCATATTATTATTAAAAACATTATGGTATTGACATTAATCAAATTAATATTTATTATAAAAGCCGATGTAAAAGACTAATCAAATTTTAATTAGAAAAGATTAATTAACTATTAAACAAATTAACATTTGGTTTACGAAAACCGAGATAAAGATCTAATTAACTTTTATGTACAAAAACATGTGATAGAAACATTAATCAAATTAAATTTGCTTATGAAAAACGGTGTATAGATCTATATAGCTTTTATTTATAAAATGCATGCATAACTAGTCATTAATCAAAATTATTATTAATTTTATTTTCAGAAACAAAACATGGTGAAAACACACCACTAACACGTGCTTTACATTATTATGGACCTAACGCAACTTGAGCGGATTAAATCGGAGCTAAAACGAAAAAGATATGAGAGAAACAAGATTGTAAGGACCTAGTCGCGATTAACCGTAGATTTCAGGGAGTAGCTGAAAAGATTCCCGAGACACGGTGAACAGTGCTCGTAAAATTGATAAAACTCAGGGTTAGATCTATAAAGTGCTTGGGATGGATTGGATCTAGGGAATCTAATAGATCTAGGGGGGTTACTTGTAGTTTTGCTAAGACACAAAAAACAGATCAAAAATTAACGAAAAGGCCAAGGATCTAAATGCAAACCGGCCGGCCTCATCTTCTTGCTCTGGACAGAGGCGCACACGAGCACACAGGGGCGGCGGCGGCCCAGGTGGCGCTGCTCGCCGGCGCTAGGGGCGGCCTAGGGTTACGGTGAGGCGCAAAATCGCAAGAGGGGACCGAGGTGGACTTAATGGTGTGCTCACCAAGGGTGGAGGCGGGTCGCAGGTGGCCAGCAACAGATGGACCACGGCGGTTGGCGAACTTCACGGTGGCACGGTGGCAGCGCCGCCCTGGGGAACGTCCGGCGGCGAGAAGGTGCGGCGGAGCTGCGGCACGACGAGCTGGACCTTGCGGCGAGGGCGGCTTGCTCCAATCGATGCTCTCGGCGGTGAATCGAGCGGCGGCCGTCGGCGAGCTTGGCGCCGGGGCGGCGGTGTCGGGGACAGCCCCTGGGGGTCCCCTTAAACAATGGGGAAGACCTCACTTAAAACCCGCAACGAAACCTAAATACGTTAAGCCTAACCATGCGGTGCACCTAACCATGCGAGACGCAGCCCACGGGGGACTCCGACGGCCCATCGAGGCGGCCCACGAAAGGACCCCCCTCGAACAAGCTTCGCCCCCGCTCGAGGGGCAGCATTTCCCTCGAGCGGGCTCCGCCCTCGCTCGAGGGTACGCCCCCGCCCTCGGCCGGGGCCCGCCACGCTCGAGGGTGCCCCTCACGCGTGCGCCGGCCCCGTACACGGGCATTTAACGCCCGACGCCGCGGGACGGCGCCATCATGCGCCGGGGCTCGCACCCCGGTGCCGCCGCACCAACTCCCCGGGGAGGAGCCCATCCCCACCACCGTGGGGGGGACCGTGCGGCACGGCCGGTGTCGGTCCCGTGACACCGCGCGCCTACCGCAAAGACGGCCGACGCGCCCGACCCTCGAAGGGGGGCCGGCGCACCCTCGATTTCACTTTCCCGTGACCCTACGAGATTAGGTGGAGGCGCTAGGCCGGTGGATCGCCATCCCGGCCACCGTAACGCGCGTGGCCGCCGTACCCGCGCGTGCGGTGCGCACGCCGGACCCCGTAGCAACGACTCCGGCCCCGTGAGGCGCGTTGGGAAGGAACGCCGTTCGCTCGCCCCCGTACTCCGTACAAGATTGCGCGCACCACCCCCGAGCCTATCGCAGGACATCACCGCCATCCGTTGCTCTCCTACCCTCGAACCGCCACCGTTCGGGTACAAGTCGGCCATGATGACCGGATCGTGGCGGGGATCGCCGGACGGCCGCCCACTCTACACCGCAAAGACGTCGCACCTCTCCACATAGCTAGGTAGCGCGGCGTGCATGTAACCCGCTGCCCCCTTGATCTATAAAAGGGGGGCCGAACCCCCAGCCGCGGGGGGAGACGGACGAGCAGAGACACGAGAACACTTCACACACCACGTACTCATTCTCCTTCTCCCACAACATCTTCAGCCACTCCTCCAGGGACTTGGAAGCCACGCTTCCTCTCCCACCTTGCTTGTATTTGCCCCACTACAAGCACCCCCGGTGCTAAGTAATATAGTGCCCCGAGCACGCCCCTGCTGGACGTACGACCCCCTCGGCCGAACCAGGATAAAACCTCTCGTGTCACTTGTTACTTAGCATCGACCATTGAGGGATAGACCTCGGCGCTATCTCATCGGTTAGTGTCGGGACCATATTCCGCACCGACGCTGGCGCCCACCGTGGGGCAAGCGAGCGCCTAAGGTCATTTCGCCAACTCCCTCCATGGTGATCCGCACCGAGTACCGTGCTACACGCTACCGCATGGGTAGCTCGGACCCCCTCCCGCCGGGTTCGAGATCCGCTTCGGGGGATCCGAACTTTCGTGCCACGGGGAATGGCTATCTCATGCGCCTCACTAACCGTGAGGAACTCCGCGCGCGGCGTCGGGCCGTGTCCGCCGGACCCCCCGCCGCACGCACGACCCGGCGCGGCGCCCGCAGCACGGACGTCGCGGGTCCGTCGACGCCACGACGCCGTCGTCGCTGCGGGCGGCCGCTCACGCCGGGTGCGGTCCGAGCGGCGGCGAGCCGAGCGCGCCGCCACTCAAAGTGGCGCGCCCACCGTCACAACGCCCGCCACCGCCCGGCGGGACCGCGCGCGGTCTCGGACCGCGCATCCCCATCGGCCGCGTGGCGCTACGACGGCCTACAACGCCAACGTCAACACGACGATGCGCAAGGTTCCGCCCGGCCGCCACGTCTTCGTCGCCGTGGACCCCGCGCCTCGGCCAGCGATGAGTCATCCCCGGGCTCCGCCGACACGCTACCACCCGCCAACCGCCACGGTACGCGGGGTGGGATTTCTCCGCGTGCTCGACCGGGGCCGCGTTCCGGCATTTCCTTCGACGCCACGGACTACCGGTTCGGCCGCTCCGACGACTCCAAAGCCCGGGAGCTACGACCCCACGCGGGAGTGTTGCGCCGTCATCACCAACGACCCGGCTAACGCCGCCGCGTGGCGGTGCGCCGGAGACGGGGAAGTGACGCCCGCCCCGGGGATCGCCGCGCGCCCGGCCGCGGGGGCCAAGCGCTCCCGCCGGGGCCGACGTCGACGCACGACCGGCCCAAGCCCGCGAGCTCGAGGCCAAGCCGGCGGAAGAGTACCGAACGGTGCGGTTGCTCCGCGCCTCAATGGCGGGGGGAGGCCTCGCGCGTGGCGAACGCGCGCGGAGCCGGGCCGACAGTCCGCGACCGCATCAACACCGCCACCAACGTCGGAAACGCGGACGTGCCCCCACGGGCGAGCCGAAGCTCGTCGCCGCCGCGACGCCGCCGCGGGCTATGCCGCACCCTCGACCCCCCGAGGCTCGAGACATGCACCGCGAGGTGCAAACTCTCATCGAGCAAGCGGCCGTCCAGCAGGCCGAGAGCTCGGCCTCACGCATCCGCCAACGGGGGGGATGCGCGGGGTGACCGGAGCCGCACCGGGAGGCGAACCCTCGGTGCACGCGGGACGTCCCACCGAGCAAGGACGCACGCCGGCCAAGGAATGACTCCTCGACGCGCGCAGGGCACTAGATGGTGACGCTCGCAACGTCATCAACGCCCGGCGCACCAGCAAGGCGGACGCGCAAGCGGCAAGGGGTTACCACCCTCGACGGGGGTGGACGCTACGACGGCCGGCGAGGATCGCTCCCCGACGCCGGAGCCCCCCGGCACCCGTGTGTTCAGCCGGGAGATCCGCGCGGCAGCGTTCCCCCAACGCTTCCGCCAACCCTCGACGATCGTCAAGTACAACGGGGAGACGGACCCCCGCGTGTGGCTCAACGACTACCGCTTGGCTTGCCACCGGGCGGGGCCACTAGCGACGAGGTCATCATCCGCAACTTGCCCCCGCACCTTGGCGATGCGGCCCGACATGGCTCGAGCACCCGCCCGCCACCCGGATCCATAACTCGGGACGACCTAGTCCACACGTTCGTGGGCAACTTCCGTGGCACATACGTGCGCCCCGAAAACTCATGGGACCTCGCGCTCCCGCACGCGAGAAGCCCGGCGAGTCGCCGCGGGACTTCATACGGCGCTTCTCCAAGCGCCGCACGGAGCTCCCCGCCGTGGCACGTCCGAGATCGTGCACGCCTTCCTCGAGGGCACCACGTGCCGGGACCTCGTGCGGGAGCCGGGACGCAGCCCCCGCCCGCGGACTCCAACGAGCCGTTCGACATCGCCACCGCCTTGCCTCCGGGAAGAAGCCGTGGGGGCGATTTTCGACGGCAAAAAGGGCAAGCGCTCCGAGGACGCGCCCCGCGGAGGGCGGCAAGTCCAAGGAGCCGCACCGCAACGACAAGCGGGGCAACAAGGGGAAGAAGCGCGCGCCGCGAGGCGCGCGAGCAGCGGGCGCGACGGCGGCAACGCCGAAGCCCTCGCCGTCGACCCGGCTCGACGGGGCCCTCGACCGCCCCTCGAGGCCCGGGTATTCGACGACATGCCGAAGAAGCCATGTCCCTACCACAAAACCCCGGTGCAACACACCCTTGAGCAAAGGCGACATGCTCAAGAAGTTCTATGGCCGCGCCGCCGCGAAGGAGGCAGAGGCCAAGAAAGACGGGGGGGGATGGCGACGCCGGCGGCTTCCCCCGCCGTCGAAAATGTGTTCCTCATCTTTGGGGGGACCTACCGTCGACATGTCGACCGGGCAGCGCAAGAAGGAGCGACACGAAGTCCTCGCCGCAGAGAGGGCGCCTCCGGCCTTTCTCAATTGGTCGGAGGACGTCATCACCTTTAGCCCGAAGACCACCCGAATCGCATCCCCAATCCGGCCAAGATTCCGCCGGTGGTCGATCCCATCATTGGGAACGCCCGGTTCTCAAAAGTCCTTATGGACGGAGGCAGTAGCCTCAACATCCTCTTCGTGCATACATTGCGCCCGATGGGGATCGGGTTTGACCACCGCGGCCCAAAGACGAAGCCATTCCACGGCATCGCGCCCGCAAGGTGTTCGGCCCCTCGGGCGTATCGACCGCCGGTCCGGTTTGGTACCCCTAAGAACTTCCGCAAGGAGACCCTCACCTTCGAGGTGGTGGGGTTCAATGGGGCCTACCATGCCATCCTTGGGCGACCTTGTTATGCCAAATTTATGGCGGTCCCCAACTACACCTACCGAAGATGAAGATGTCCGGCCCAAACGGCATCATCACCGTCGGGTCGTCCATCGAGCACGCATTCGACCGCGACGTCGAGTGCGTGGAACATGCGAGGCACCGGCGTCGGGATGAAGCGCCGGTAAACACGCCGGGAGAAGATGGTCAACGAGGACCTCAACTCCGCCGCCAAGCACGTCGGCACCTTCGAGGCAGAGAAAGCGGCACCAAAGGGGTCCCCCTCGACCCTTCAGCCCCCGAGGGCAAGGCGTGAGGGTCAGCTCCACCCTCGACCCCAAATAGGAAGCAGTGCTCGTCGACTTCCTCCGCGCCAACGCCGACATCTTCGCGTGGAGCCCCTCGGACATGCCAGGCATCCCGAGGGAAGTCGCCGAGCACTCCCTTGATATCCTGCCAAACGCCCGCGCCGTGCAGCAGCGGCCGCGCCGCCGCGACGAGGAGCGGTGACGGCGATCGGAGCGGAGCTGCGGAAGCTCCTCGAGGCCGGATTCATCAAGGAAGTATTCCACCCTACGTGGCTAGCTAATCCCGTGCTTGTAAAGAAGAAAAATGGGAAGTGGCGGATGTGTGTAGACTATACTAGTCTTAATAAAGCATGTCCCAAAGTTCCTTTTCCTCTCGCCACGCATAGATCAAATCGTTGATTCAACAAACCGGGTGCGAATTGCTCGTTTCCTTGATGCCTATTCCGGTATCACCAAATAAAAATGAAGGAGTCCGACCAGCTCGCGACTTCATTCATCACACCGTTCGGGACGTTCGCTACGTCACGATGCCGTTTGGCCTCGAAACGCGGTGCAACATACCAGCGCCGCATGCGGCACGTTTTTGGGGATCACATCGGACGGACGGCCGAAGCATACGTGGACGACATTGTCGTGAAGACCAGAAGGCGACGACCCGGTTGGCGACCTTGGTGTCGCGTTCGACCGCCACGGGCCAACGGGGTCAAGTTAAACCCCGAAAAATGTGTCTTTGGAGTGCCGCGAGGCATGCTCCTGGGGTACATTGTCTCCCAGCGGGGAATCGAGGCCAACCCTGAAAAGGTCGCGGCCCTCGAACGAATGGGTCCGATCCGGGACCTTAAAGGGGTGCAGAAGGTGTTGGGGTGCCTTGCCGCCTTGAGCCGCTTCATTTCGCGGCTCGGTGAGAAGGGCCTACCCCTCTACCGCCTACTCAAGAAGCACGAGCGCTTCTCCTGGACCACCGAGGCCCAGGATGCGCTCGACAAGCTAAAGGCGTCTCTGACACACGCCCCGATCCTCACGCCGCCCCAGGACGGCGAGCCCCTGCAGCTCTACGTGGCCGCGACTACCCGTGTGGTAAGCGCCGTGATCGTTGTGGAGCGCACGGAGGAGGGGCATGCCTTGCCCGTGCGGCGGCCGCCGCCGCCTACTACATCGCCGAGGTCCTCTCGGACACAAAGACGCGCTACCCACGAGTCCGGAAGTTGCTATACGCGGTAGTCCTTGCGCGGCGCAAGCTCCGCCACTACTTCGAGGCCCACCCCGTCACGGTGGTCTCTTCCTTTCCGCTAGGGGAAATCATCCGCAACCCCGACGCCGCGGGAAGGATCGCCAAGTGGTCCGTGGAGCTGATGGGCGAAACGCTCGCCTACGCCCCACGCAAGGCTATCAAGTCGCAAATCCTGGCGGATTTTGTCGTTGAGTGGACAGACACACAGCTGCCACCCCCACAAATCCAGGCAGAGGCCGGACTCCGTTCTTCGACGGCTCAGTGATGAAAACGGGAGCGGGCGCGGGCCTGCTCTTCGTGTCACCCCTCGGGGAGCACATGCGCTACGCAAGACGCCTCCACTTCCCCGCGTCCAACAATATGGCCGAGTACGAGGCCCTTCTCTCGCGGCCTCAAAATCGCCATTGAGTTGGGCGTCAAGCGCCTCGACGTGCGGGGGGGACTCGCAGCTCGTGATCGATCAAGTCATGAAGAACGCGAGCCGCCATGATGACAAGATGGAGGCCTACCGCAAGGCCGTGCGGGCCCTCGAGGACAAGTTCTACGGCATCGAGCTCAACCATGTGCCCCGAAGGTACAACGAAGAGGCGGACGAGCTCGCCAAGATCGCGTCCGGCGGATCACCGTTCCCCCCGAACGTTTTCGCGCGCGACATCGCTCAACCTTCGGTTGTCTTCGAGCCCTACCCCTCGAACCACAACGAACCCCTCGGGGGCTCCCTCGAACCCGGCCGGGTGCGGAGCCCATGGATGAGGACCCCTCGAACGAGGCGTACGTGCTCTCCCTTCTCGAGGGGTACGGCTCTCACGAAGCCGATGCGATGGACATCGAGCCGGTTCCCCGTCCAAGCGGATTGGCGGGAGAAATACATCGCTTGGATCGCTCGAGGGGAACTCCCCGCGGACCGGCCGCGGCCAGACGCATCGCTAGGATGGCTAAATCTTTTGCCCTCGTCGACGGCGAGCCGTACAAGCGCGCCGCCTCCGCATCCTACGGCGGTGCGTGCTCATTCCCGAGGGGCGCGAGCTCCTACGGGACATCCATGCGGGGATCCGCGGCCACCACGCCGCACCCCCGCACCCCTCGTCGGCAACGCGTTCCGCCAGGGCTTTTACCGGCCTACCGCGGTCACGGACGCCGCCGAAATCGTACGCACCCGTGAAGGGTGCCGTTCTACGCCCGCAAGTCCAACTTGCCCGCCCACGCCCTACGTACCATCCCCGTCACATGGCCGTTCGCCGTGTGGGGGCCGGACATCGTCGGGCCCCCGCGGAAGGCGCCGGGGGCTTTACCCACTTGCTAGTCGCGATCGACATGTTCTCCAAGTGGGTAGAGGTGCGCCCCATCACGAATCTAAGGGTAGAGCAAAGGCGGTGACATTCTTCACCGATATCGTCTACCGCTTTGGAGTACCAAATTCCATCATCACAGTACAACGGGTCCCGTTCATGGGCCGGAAGTTCTTGGAGTTCTCGTGACAAGTTCCACATCCGCGTGGATTGGGCACCGTGGCACACCCACGTACCAACGGCCAAGTGGAACGTGCCAACGGCATGATCCTACAAGGCCTAAAACCCGTAATTTTCGACCCACTCAACAAACCGGGCGAAAATGGCTCCAAGAACTACCGATGGTCGTGTGGAGCCCAAGGACCACCCCAAGCGAGCCACCGGGTTCACCCCATTTTTTCTAGTCCACGGCGCGGAGGCCGTCCTCCCCACGGATTTAGAATACGGGTCGCCCAAGGTTCGAGGCTACGATGAGGGTGCTAACCGGCCGAGCCCGCGAGGACTCGCTGGACCAGCTGGACGAGGCACGCCTCGTAGCCTTAATGCACTCCGCGAGGTATCAACGGCCCCTAAGACGCTACCAAGCACGCAAAATACGTCGACGGGATTTCGCCGAGGGGGATCCGGTCCTAAGGCCGCGCCAAGATAACCGAGGGCGCCACAAGCTATCACCCCCATGGGAGGGACCCTACGTCGTGGTGAAAGTACTCAAACCGGCACATACAAGCCGGCCAACGAGGACGGCGAAGAGCTCACCAACGCTTGGAACATCCAACAGCCTACGTCGCTTCTACCCTTAGGTAGGATTTTCCAAATATCTTTGTTGTAAAAATCACATCGCCAACGCCCCCGCCTGACAACGACTATGTAAATACTTCAAGTCTAATGAAAAGGATAACTCGGCTTTCCCCCGAAACCGAAGTTACCCTCGGGGCTACCGCGGGGGGCACCCCCCCCCCAAATGGTCCCATTTTTCCGCGCAAAAAACAAAACAACACGCGCTAGGTTTGTTTCCTACTTCAACCTCGAGCCACGATTCGAACAGGCGCGTGCGGCACGGCGGAAGGAGCGCGCGAGCCAGAGATAGCCTACGCCGCGTGGACATGGCCCTTCTCTCTCGCCTCCAACCCAGCAGCCCCCCTGCGAAAATCGAACTCCCCTAACTAGAATCTACTCAGGAAGAAGGAGAAACAAAAAGCGTGATAAACAAAGAACTTCATTTACAGCAAATGTTTATGTTCATAAAACGACTTGTTCATTTACAAAAGGCCACGAGGCCAGAATACTGATACACATAAACAAAAAACGGGCCTAGCGCCCAACTACTTTCAGGCGGGAGGAGCAGCAGCCGGCGCCGGCGTCCGGAAGAGGAACTCCTCGAAGGCCTCGGCGAGCGACCCGGCGGCATCGTAGCCGAGCGCATCCACGCGCTCCATGGCCACCTCGTCCGCACGCCCTCGGGAACGATGTACCCCTCCGCCGCCGCTCGAAGTTAACCTCGTAGTGGGATCGCACCACTCCGAGGGCCTTCGGACACCCACCGCCGCCGCCCCGCGCATCCGCTCGGTGACATGGCCACCAAGGGCACGCAGACGGCTGGCCAGGGAGCTGCCGGCCTGGGCCTCGCCCTCCTCGACGGAGCGGCAGGTCTCGAGGGCCGCATCGCGCAGCTCCCGCAACTCCCCGCCGGAGGAATTGTAGGAAGCCTCGCAGCCGCCTCGCCCGCCCGGCCGCATGCCCCAGAGCGGTGCGCAAGCCTGGAAACGCCAAGGCAAGAAAGAAATCAGAAAAAGGGAATGCGAGTTCCCAAACGAAAAACCAACAAAACAAGAGTCAAATAGTGGCTCACCTTCGACTTGTTTCCTCTCCATCTCGAAGTCCCGACGCACGGCCTCGACCGACAGCTCGAGGCGCCGTACGGTTTCGCCCCCGCTCGCGAGGGCCGCCTCCCCGGTTGGCGTTGCTGATGCTGAGCATGAGCGCCTCGTCCTCGACCTTGGAGAACGCGGTGTTCCGCTCCTCCAGGGACTTCCGCGTCACCTCGTGGGCGGCGCGCTCCCGCTCCAGCGCTGCGCGGGCGTCGACGAGGGCGGCTCGCCCCCGCCGCAAGCCGCTCCTCGCCCCTTGGCGGCGGTGCTCTCTTGCGGGAGCCGCTTCTCGCCGACGATGAGGGCCGCGGCCTTGGCGTCGAGGGCGGCCTTCGGTCGTCGGCCTCCTTGGCGCGCCGCTCCGCCGCGCGCGCCCGCTCCCTCGCCCCGGCGCCGTTGCGCCCGCGCCCCCTCAAGCGACGTGCGGAGCTCCCGGTTTCGGCGCGAGCGGCGGCCACCTCCGCCTCCCGCCTGGCGGCCGCCGTCCGCGTCTTCTCCAAGTCCGAGCTCGCATTCCACGCGCCTCATCACGATCAATGAGGGCCGCGCGAACCCGCCGAGGCTCGAGCGACGCGCCGTGTCCCCGCCTCGAGCTCTCGGGGAGCTCGTCGAAGCCGAGCCGAGAGCCCGCACGCCGCCCAACCGTCCGCGTCCCAAGGGCGTCGCAAGCGCGTCGAGAGCGCGCACCGCTCCCGAGCCGGTGGACCTCGGCGTTCACCCGGCCGAACGCGTCGTACTTGTCGTGCGCGCGACGCTCGAGCTCCCGGCAATCACGGAGACCGAGCCCGTAAGCACCAAGACTTGAATGCAACGTACGAAAACGAAAAGGGAAAAAGGACGAGCAACCATGGCTCACCCGGAAGATGAGCCGGGCCGGCCGCCGTGGACCCTGCAGCGCCTCGTTCGGCCGCGCGGCTGAGCGTAGCGCCGTGGCTCCGAGCTCGCCCCGCAGCCTCGCTCCCCCCGGCGTCGCAAACGCCGGGGATCATCGACGGCCCCCCTCCACCGGGCGGTGGCGGCCGGCGTGGGAGGACGAGGCCTCGGCACCATGTCCTCGGCCCCCCACCACCATATGACCCTCGTGCCGCCCTCACGAGGGCCCCCTCCCGGGGCTCGGGGGGAGTTCGAGGGCCACCGGCCCACCGATTCCACCCGTGCGGCGGAGAGTCGTCCGAGACTTCCACCACCTCCGCCCGCAAATCGCCGGCGGGCGCAGCCGCTTGCGCCGCCTCCGCCGCACCTCCACTCGCGCCCGCGCCGCGGGGCGCCCGGCACCCGCGCCGCGCCCACCACCTCTCGGTTGCGCCTCGCAGCCCACGGCGCCGCGGGTTGCTCCCGCTCCGCCTCCTCCACGAGGCAACCGCCCCTACGGCCGCACCTCCATCACCGCCGGCCGCCGCGGCCCGCACCTCCGCGACGGACCGGCGCCGGCCGCTCCTCGCCGACCGCCGGCCGCGCCACGGCGCCCGATCCGATGGCCGAGACCTCGGGGTCCCGGCCGCACCCTCGCGAGCTCTCACCCGCCGCCACCGTGTTTGTCCCCGCCCGCGACGCCCTCGACGAGCGCCGCCGGGTGGGGATGGACGCGTCCGTCCTCAGCACCTTGGCGGTGTGCGAGAGGAGGCACGGTTGGCACCACCCTGCACAGGCACGGACAGAAGGTTAGGGCACCCGATCATCGACAAATCAAACCAAACGAAAAAGGACAGGCTCCTTACCTCGAAGAGGAAAAGGCCCGTTTCCTCTTCCTCGAAGCCTCAACGCATGAGGCCGGCGCGGCCGGCGCGCCCCGCCGCCGCGTCTCCCCGACGCGCGCCGCCACGCGCGCGGGCGCGCCCGCCCGCGCGCGGCCGCGCCCGATGACGCGCCTCCCAACGACGCCGCCGCGCGCGCGGGCACGCTTGCCCCACGTGTGTGTGTGCCCGCCGCCGCACTCCCCGACGACGCCGCCGAGCGCGTGGACGCGCTTCCCCCGCGCGCGAGCACGCTCGATGCGCGCGCCGGCGCGCCGCCGTGCGCGCCCCCGACGAGCGCGCCGGCGCCCCCGCGCGCGCGCCGCCCTTGATGTCGATGGCCCGGCGGCGGGCGCCGTTGCGCCCGCCCCGCACGATGCCGCCCTCGCCGCCGACGCCGGCTCCGGCGAGGGAGGCGCAGCCGCCACCCGTCCGAGGGGCCCTCCCCCTCGCCCTCTTCCTCTTCGTCCTCCCTCCGAGGACGAGGGCTCCTCGGCTCCCCGGGGAGGAGAGCCCCCCCCCTCTTCACGCCGCCGATACTCCGCGGCCCGCCGGCCGCGACGCGCTTGACGTCGCCTCGCGTGCTCCCCTCTGCGCGCCGCCCGCTCCTCGCCGCCGGCCGCCGCGCCGCCCGACCCGGGGCCGCGCGGGAGTCGGGGGTAGGCGGGACGGACTTGGCGATGGTGAAGGTCACCACCGTACACGGAAGCAACAAGGGCGCGTCAGGAGGCAAAGGCAACGCTAAGAACCAAAACGAAATCAAGAACCACACTCACCAACGGGCCGGTGGGGAGCATCTCGATGTCCCACGGGGTCCGACCCGCAGGCGGCGGCACCCGGGTGTCGACGGCGCTCCGCGCCCAGGTGAGCGCGTACGGCCGCTCGAGGGGCGTCGGGAGCATCCGCGACCTTGCCGTGTCGACGGGGTTGGCCGCCTCCGTCATCTCGAAGATGCGGTAGCGGCCTCTCCATCATCGGCACGATCCGCCGGTGATGAAGGAAGGCGAGGACACCCATCGCGTTCAGCCCCCATCTTCGCCGGGCGCCGCAGCCGCGGCCAGACCGACCCCTCGCCGCGCCCGATGCCGGGCCGTGGACACCCCCGTAGCCCCAGGAGTCAGGCCTCTCCTTGAACACCCGGCCGGTGTAGGGGGGGAGGCCGGGCTCGGCGTTACGCAAGTAGAACCATCCCCGCTCCCGGCCCGGCGTTGTTCGTCGTCATGGTGCGGGGGATGTAGACGTCCTTGAATTGCCCCCGCAGGCAAGCGACATCCCGCCGGCGCGCATCGCGCGGCGGGTCCCTCGCTCCGTCGTGGGCCGCGTGATGAGCTCCGCGCGGAAAAGATGTACCCGCAGCTCCCAATTGACCGGATCCCCGGGTACCCTTCGCGGACACCCACGAATGTGGCCGCCGCGAGATCGCGTTGGGGGCGAAGTTGTGCGGCTCCACCCCGTAGTGGTGGCACATTGCCCGCATGAAGGTGCTCGCCGGCGCGGTGAAGCCCCGCTCGTGGTAGCGGATGAAGCTCACCACGTAGCCCTCCGGCGGGTTGGGCTCGTGGTCCGCGGCCGGCGGCACGATCCACTCCGCCGGACGCCCGTCTTCGTTGGCCGCCACCGGCCGGCGGCGACCCGCCCGCCAAGGGCCGGCCGCGTCACCGTCGACCTCTCCCGTGCATATGGCTCCGGGATCCCGAGGGGGAAGCTGAGGCGGCGCCATGAGGAAGGACGAAGGAATGCGAGGACGGAGAACGAGGAACGGAAGAAAGGCTCTAATGGCGGCACCGCGCGGTGGCAAGAGCTAGGCGAAGACGAAGGGGCGGGGGACTGAAAACGGTGAGGCGTCAAGGTAAAAAACCGCCGTCTCTTCCACCCCTCGCATTTATAAGCCGACGGGGCGAGCTCTCCGAGCGTACGCCCCGCTAGCATTAACCGGCTGCGAGGAATCTTTCCTTCGCGTCGACGGGCGGGCCCCACCACGACGCGCAGCGGCCACGTCATTGCAGGCGGGCCATCATTACGGCAAAGACCCGCAGCGACCGAGGCGAAGCGGTCACATCCGTCCGCCGCGCCGCCCACTACGCGCGCGCGCGCGCGCCGAGCCGCCTAAAAAGGCGCGCCCGCGCTGCAAAACCGCGGCCACGATCGCAAAGCATTTAAAATAACTGGGTCCCTTGCCAAGCAAGGAGAACCCTCGAGCGGGGCGAACTCTTGGCTCAAGACCGGGAAACCCTCAATGGGATATCGACGTGAGAAGGTCGCCCGGACCCGCTCGATGTAGAGCGAGCACCACGGGTACCCATGCCACGTAAGACCCTCGAGCGGAGCAAGCCCTCGGCTCAAAGCGAAGACAACCCTCGATGGGATATCGACGTGAGAAGGTCGCCCGGGACCTCGTTCGATGTAGAGCGGTGCACCACGGGTACCCATGCCACGTAAGACCCTCGAGCGGGACGAGCCCTCGGCCCAAAACAATGTCAGCCCTCGAAGGGATACTGACGTGAGAAGGTCGCCCGGGACCTGCTCGATGTAGAGCAGGCACCGCGGGTACCCATGCCACGTGAGACCCTCGAGCGGGACGAGCCCTCGGCTCAAGACAATATCGACTCCCCAAGGGAGGGCACATACGCTGTGCCGCCAACCAGCACCTCGAGGGCTGGCTCGCCCAGACCCCGCGATGGCCGCAAACGTAAAAAGACGGGGCCGCCCAGGCGCCACCCCGCACGGCCCTACTGATCAGAGGTTCGAAGCCTGACCCTCGGCGGGTTCGAACAGCGCCACGTCGCATCGCGAGTTAGGGACGACGAGGGCACGCGCATTCGAGCCGTTCCTCGAGCCCGTCGGCTCGGGGGTGCCCCACATGTCGTGTTCGAGAGCCGCCGAGGGCGCCTAGCGGGGGGATCCCACCGAGGGAGAGCTTCCGCGCCCTCGGTCCCTATCGAACGGGACCGAGCCCCACCTAGCAAACCCACGCAAGTGCTTCCATGGACGTGTCTCCGGACCGCGCAGCCTACCCTTATCGAACGGGGCATGGACGTCCACTTGAACCACCCGCTAGCGGCCTCGACGAGGAATCCGCAATCCGCGACCCGCTCGATGGGGGTTGCGGAAACCTCACCCTCCGTCCCGCGGAGGGACGGCGAGGGCGCGTTAAAAAACAAGTCGCCAAGCTCTACCCGATCGCCTCGAACGGGCCAAGGCTCGGGGGCTTGGCGCACGGCTACACCTCCTTGAAATTGCACCCACCGAGACAAGTGCCGGCGGTGCGTGCACCCCCGAGCCGTGCACCCCCGAAGCCGTGCACCCCCGAAGCCGGCCGAAATACCGCCGATGCCGGTTGGCATATGTGCCACGCCTCTTTGACCGGAATTCTCGCGGTTAACCCCTCGGCAGAGAACCCACACTCCCCGCAGGGCTTCGGGGCTAGACCCGCGGGTCCGCCGACGCGGCCCCACGGAAAGCGTTCGCAAACAAGGAGGGAAGAATGTCCTATCGGTAGATTCCAGCATCTGCGGGAGCCTCAACGGCAAACCCACAGATGCTCGGGGGCTACTGTCGGGGACAGCCCTAGGGGTCCCCTTAAACAATGGGGAAGACCTCACTTAAAACCCGCAACGAAACCTAAATACGTTAAGCCTAACCATGCAGGCACCTAACCATGCAGGACGCAGCCCACGGGGACTCCGACGGCCCATCGAGGCGGCCCACGAAAGGACCCCCCTCGAACAAGCTTCGCCCCGCTCGAGGGGCGGCATTTCCCTCGAGCGGGCTCCGCCTCGCTCGAGGGTACGCCCCCGCCCTCGGCCGGGGCCCGCCACGCTTGAGGGTGCCCCTCACGCGTGCGCCGGCCCCGTACACGGGCATTTAACGCCCCGACGCCGCGCAGACGGCGCCATCATGCGCCGGGGCTCGCACCCCGGTGCCGCCGCACCAACTCCCCGGGGAGGAGCCCATCCCCACCACGGGGGGGGGGACCGTGCGGTACGGCCGGTGTCGGCCCGTGACACCGCGCGCCTACCGCAAAGACGGGCCGACGCGCCCGACCCTCGAAGGGGGGCCGGCGCACCCTCGATTTCACTTTCCCGTGACCCTACGGGATTAGGTGGAGGCGCTAGGCCGGTGGATCGCCATCCCGGCCACCGTAACGGCGTGGCCGCCGTACCCGCGCGTGCGGTGCGCACGCCGGACCCCGTAGCAACGACTCCGCCCCGTGAGGCACGTTGGGAAAAAACGCCGTTCGCTCGCCCTGTACTCCGTACAAGATTGCGTCAGCACCACCCCCAAGCCTATCAGAGGACATCACCGCCATCTGTTGCTCTCCTACCCTCGAACCGCCACTGTTCGGGTACAAGTCAGGCCATGATGACCAGATCGTGGCGGGGATCGCCCGGACGGCCGCCCACTCTACACCGCAGCACGTCGCACCTCTCCACATAGCTAGGTAGCGCGGCGTGCATGTAACCCGCTGCCCCCTTGATCTATAAAAGGGGGGGGGTGCGAACCCCCAGCCGCGGGGGGAGACGGACGAGCGCAGAGACACGAGAACACTTCACACACCACGTACTCATTCTCCTTCTCCCACAACATCTTCAGCCACTCCTCCAGGGACTTGGAAGCCACGCTTCCTCTCCCACCTTGCTTGTATTTGCCCCACTACAAGCACCCCCGTGCTAAGTAATATAGTGCCCCGAGCACGCCCCCGCCGGACGTACGGCCCCCTCGGCCGGAACCAGGATAAAACCTCTCGTGTCACTTGTTACTTAGCATCGACCATTGAGGGATAGACCTCGGCGCTATCTACCGGTTAGTGTCGGGACCATATTCCGCACCGACGGGGCGGCACGCGTGGCGGCGCGCGCGCCGTCGGGGACGGAGGCGGCGGCGCGGGGTGGGGGCGGCGGCGCGCAGGCACCGCGCGCGCGGGGGCTCGCGGCCTCTTTATAGGCGCGCGGCCCCACGCGCCCCTGTGCGCGCACGCCGGCCCCCCGGCGGCGGCGGCCATGGCGTGGTGGCCGATGGGCTAGGCGGGCCCGGCCGGCCGGCCGGCGCGGGCGCAGGCGGGTTGGGTCGGGCCTTGGTCCGGCCCAATCCGTAGGATAGGGTTTTCTCTTTTTTTCGTAATCTATTTCCGGTGCGAAAAAATAATCCGTAAAAATTCCGTAAATTATTTTAAAGCACGAAAAATACTCGTAAAATCACAAAAATTCCAGGAAAATTCCTAGAGATAGATTAAGACACGAACAATCCAAATAAAGCATTTGGTGCTCATGAAAAAGATTTTAGAGCCTTCTATTAAATAGAAAATGCTCGGAGAAAATGAGAATAAATTCCGTAAAAATCCGGAAAATTCTCGGGAGAGTTTGGACAAATTCTCCTAAACGCATTTTTGAAACCTTTTGCACTCAGGAACCACTAGATGCATCGGCATGAATGCAACACTCACAACTTTTTATTTAATTTAGAATATCAAACAATGGATTTTTCCTATACTATATTCCCTGTAAGGAAAATAAATGTTGGAAAAAAATTTTAAAATTATGAGAAAATTGTTATTTAATTATTCTTCCTATTCACATCCTGAAATTGGAAATTTCAGGGTGTGACAAATCTACCCCCCTTAAAAGGAATCTCGTCCCGAGATTCGAAGAAAGAAGAAGCAAGGAGGAGGGAGATAAACAAAAACGTTGCTCCCAAGTTAGGTAGGCGGTCATCCTCTTTTGTTGATCGGCGTGGAGTCTTCAATCTTTTTCTTCAGTGATTGTTGGGGTCTTCATCAGAATGAGCTAGGTGGGACAAAAGCAAGCACAAGGTGGGAAGGAAGGTAGAGTGATGTCTTCTTTTCTTCATCTTGCATCTGCCTTCAGCCTTCCTTCTTGTATTGTCCTCTAGCGAGTTGAAACAAAGAAAGATGACAAGGGTGTGGGAGGTATGAAAGGAAAACCCAACTAGGCAACCGATGTCATTGCAGTATATAAGACCCACAATACACCAACACTCACTTCAAAGAACCAACACAAGCAATATCATAAAACCAAGCATCATCATGCAAACACACAATTCCACCAATCAAGGCATGTTTAAGGGAACGATACTACACATTGTTAATATAGTCGTGGGTATCCTCCTAATAGATCAGATATATCTCCCAGCAAGGATATCCATAACTAATGGATTTTTCCCAGATCAAGGAGTACGAAATTATGAGTTCAACCCAACTGGAATCACCTCAATCGGAGGTTCAGAACTCGAAACATGAATTAAAGAAGACGGCTATGTCAGCAGTGTTGGCAGATTCTGAATGCTCCACTAATTCGTATGTATCTCCATGAATACAAAACGAATACTGCTGAATTTTGGTCATAGAAAAACTGATGAAATTACTGAACTACTCCAATTGGATTTACCTCAATCGGAGGTCTATAGCCCAAGATATAGAATATTGAAGGTAACTAGGTCAGCAGAGTTTACAGTTTCTGATAGCTCCAATGTTTCGAGCATAGCTCCTGGAACAGGTACTGGATAGGGCTGGATTTTTGATAGAAATTCACTTATGAAATTTAGGAACTGACCCCACTGGTTTCATGTCGATCGGAGTTCTGTAGCTCGAGAAAGAATTAAAACAACGCTGATGTGTCAGAGAGCTGCGCGAATAGATGGAATGCTTAGGGTAACAATTCCACCAATAAATCAAGGGGGTGTTTATTGCTTGAGGGAATGAATAGGCGAGGTCGAAGAGATGTCCAAGGAGAGTGAAGATAAATATACAAGAATTCATGGTATAGAGAAGAGAAGATGGTTAAGATGTGAGATCCTTCATCAGAGAGGTCAGGGATAAAGTAAGGAGGGGTTGTAGAACAAAAGAGGCATTAAGAAACGACCAAGTGTTAACTAGGCTTACGTCCTACGGCCGATACAGCTCTGATACCACTCTGTCACACCTGCTTTTCCGAAGAAAACCAAGTGCATACCTATATGCATGCCAGGATCAAGTTTCATGCATATAGTGACAAATAAGTGAATACAGAAACAGTATCACGTAAGAAAAAGAAAGATTATCAGAGATTTACGCTTAATCCTGGAAACGAAGGCTCCAAACATCACAGGCAATCGACTGGGGGTTGCGTACGCCTAGCACCAGCGACATCTTCACAAGACTTCAAAGTAGCATCCTCTTTCTGAGCAACAATGGTTATAGCAAGGGTGAGCACTTGTCGTACTCAGCAAGTGTGGAGAAAAGAATGAATGCAAAGGCTTTATAGTGGACTGGGCTATAAGCATTTAAGTAATTTTAGTTGGTCAAATTTTATTAGCACCGATTACTAATAAAGTATAAGTTTATACCAACCCACATTAAGCATAAGGTAAGAAATACGCCACAAGCACATGGCAAGCATAACCAGAGAGAGCGATTTAAGTCCATCTTCAAGTTCAATTATCATGTGAGGGTCCGGTGCCGCCCGTGACCGTGGGCACGGCTAATCGATTAGTTTTACACTCGCGGAGGTTGTACATCTTTACCCACAAGTCGCGTAAAAGTCCCGAAGAACTTTAAACCCAACCATGCGATGCCGGCCAAGCATCATACCACACTACCGAGGTGTGATTGCATAGGGACGCTACGAGGCCTTTACAAAGAGTCCTCCCGTGCGTATTAGTCCATAGTAGTATGTCATAGAGGCTATCTTTCGTACCACACTTCTATTACGGACGGTCGCCCATAGAGTACTTCCGTTCCAAGACCACTCCGAATAGAAGTAGCCATAAAAGCATTCCTCCGTCCCCAACCTACTATGCGAGTAATAACCACACAAAGACTTCCCTAATTAATCGGCCAAGACCAGAGCCATATAGTCCTTGTGGTTGCACTGTTGTCCTGGGTGGTTCTCCATGTTCCGATTAAGCATATGGTCTTGTATTAAGCAATCAAAGACATAGCATAAAGGTATAACACATTTCATCATTAATGTTCATTAAAACCACCATAACCCAGATATAGCAACTAAGCATAGCTACCCAACATAAATGTAAACCCAGGTTAACAAGGAATGACAATCAAAGACTAGGATAAACCTTAATAGGAACCCATCAAAATTAATGCAAGCAATGCAATGAGTGATTAAGTATAATTCTTAGGACAAAAGATCAAGGACACACTTGCCTTTAACCAAAGTAATGTCGTTGCTCAGAATCTTCAACTTCAAGTTCTTCCAAACTTCTCGAACGGCGTTCACTCTAAGCGCATCAATCATCGGGCACAACATACAAAGCAAACAAACACATATACTAAGAACAAAGCACCAATCATAAGAAAGCTTTAAAAGAACGCACTAAAGGATAGGCTTGATTAGATGGATCACTAAAGAACACAAAGGGTGCTTGGAAAGGCTTGGTTAACTTTGAAGAGACGGTTGTGAAAGATTGAGCAAGAACCGGAAAGATTACACTCGCATTGAGCCGAGAAAAGGACGTCTAACGAACGTTTTGCATATATGAGAGAGCAAGGCTATGAGCCGGATTCATTTTATTTAACAAAACAAATATAAAGGATATTTCAGAAATAAAATACCCTGTGTTGACATTAATGCAATATTAAACTATATTTATGAAACCGGTGTAAAGAACTAGGCAAGTTTTATTAATAAAGATTCATATATTGATTAAACCGATTAAACATTTTAATTTAGAAAAACTAAACTATATGAACAATCTAAACGAAACTTTGTAATTCGAGTAGATCATATTATTATTAAAAACATTATGGTATTGACATTAATCAAATTAATATTTATTATAAAAGCCGATGTAAAAGACTAATCAAATTTTAATTAGAAAAGATTAATTAACTATTAAACAAATTAACATTTGGTTTACGAAAACCGAGATAAAGATCTAATTAACTTTTATGTACAAAAACATGTGATAGAAACATTAATCAAATTAAATTTGCTTATGAAAAACGGTGTATAGATCTATATAGCTTTTATTTATAAAATGCATGCATAACTAGTCATTAATCAAAATTAATATTAATTTTATTTTCAGAAACAAAACATGGTGAAAACACACCACTAACGTGTGCTTTACATTATTATGGACCTAACGCAACTTGAACGGATGAAATCGGAGCTAAAACGAAAAAGATATGAGAAAAACAAGATTGAAAGGACCTGTTCGCGATTAACTATAGATTTCGGGGAGTAGGCGAAAAGATTCCCGAGTCACAGAAACAGGTGCTCGTAAAATTGATAAAACTCGGGGTTAGATCTATAAAGTGCTTGGGATGGATTGGATCTAGGGAATCTAATAGATCTAGGGGGTTACTTGTAGTTTTGCTAAGACACATGAAACAAATCAAAAATTACCGAAAAGGCCAAGGATCTAAATGCAAACCGGCCGGCCTCATCTTCTTCCTCAGGACAGGGGCACACAGGAGCACACAGGGGGCAGCGGCGGCCCTGGTGGCGCTGCACGCCGGCGCTAGGGGCGGCCTAGGGTTTCGGTGAGGCGCGAAATCGAAAGAGGGGATCGAGGTGGACTTAATGGTGTGCTCACCAAGGGTGGAGGCGGGCCGCAGGTGGCCGGCAACAGATGGACAGCGGCGGTTGGCGAACTTCACGGTGGCAGCGCCGCCCTGGGGAACGTCCGGCGACGAGAAGGGGCGGCGGAGCTGCGGCACGACGAGCCGGACCTTGCGGCGGGGGCGGCTTGCTCCAATCGATGCTCTCGGCGGTGAATCGAGCGGCGGCGGCCGGTCGGCGAGCTTGGCGCCGGGGGCGGCGGTACGCGGGCGGCGCGCGCGGCCGTCGGGACGGGGAGGCGGCGGCGCGGGGGTGGGGCGGCGGCGGCGCGAGGCACCGCGCGCGCAGGGGCTCACGGCCTCTTTATAGGCGCGCGGCCCCACGCGCCCCGAGCGCGCACGCCGGCCCCCGGCGGCGGCGGCGGCCATGGCCGCCGGCCGATGGGCTAGGCGGGCCCGGCCGGCCGGCCGGCGCGGGCGCGGGCGGGTTGGGTCGGGCCTTGGCCCGGCCCAATCCGGTAGGATAGGGTTTTCTCTTTTTTTCGAATCTATTTCCGGTGCGAAAAAATAATCCGTAAAAATTCCGTAAATTATTTTAAAGCGCGAAAAATACTCGTAAAATCACAAAAATTCCGGGAAAATTCCTAGAGATAGATTAAGACACGAACAATCCAAATAAAGCATTTGGTGCTCATGAAAAAGATTTTAGAGCCTTCTATTAAATAGAAAATGCTCGGAGAAAATGAGAATAAATTCCGAGAAAAATCCTGGAAAATTCTCGGGAGAGTTTGGACAAGCTCCTAAACGCATTTTCGAAACCTTTTTGCACTCAAGAACCACTAGATGCATCGGCATGAATGCAACACACATAACTTTTTATTTAATTTAGAAAATCAATCAAAGGATTTTTCCTATACTATATTTCCTGTAAAGAAAAATAAATGTTGGAATTTTTTTTAAAAAATTATGAGAAAATTGTTATTTAATTATTATTTCTATTCACATCCTGAAATTGGAAATTTCAGGGTGTGACAGAATTGTTGCTTTAGCTCTAAGGTTTAGGAGGATAATTTGTGGCATGATGTAGGATTTGTGTAGGATCCAATTTTAGTTAGGATTTGTTTCGGAATTAGGTACATTGTCATTAGGTATAGTATTAAGGAAGTGTTTGGTAATTTAGTTTATGTTGGCATTTATGCGAGTAGATAATGTCGGGGAGACCTAAAGACCCCGTATGGGAACATGGTGTAAATCTAGCTCCCGGATGGCGATGCAATCACCGCGGTATGCAAAAAAGTGGTGGTGATTCAACTAGGTTGAAACAACATTTGGCCGCGCGCGGATCATCGGTGCTCCATTGCAACAACGTTCCACCGTACGTGCGGGAGTACTATTCAAGTACGGAATGCACCGCGACGACAAGAACGGAGCGAGAACCGCCAGACGGCCGCCGACTCCCCGGCGATGCACGCCATGCCTCTACCTGTAGCTAAAGAGTGCGGCATACCTGTAAACCGCCCTCTCCTTTGTCTATAAAAGGAAGGCGATCCCCCTCGCCGCAGGGACATCGACACGAACATTCGAAACCACACCACGCACACACTCCTCAATTCTCCCACAACATCGCCAATCACTTCGTTTGGGACTTGGAGGCCCCGCCTCCTCTCCCGCCTTGCTTGTAGCCGCCCCACTACAGGCACCCCGGTGCAAAGCAATATAGTGCCCTGAGCACGCCTCTGCTGGACGTACGGCCCCGGCCGGAACCAGGATAAACCAAGTGTCTCTAGTTGCTTAGCACCGACCATCGAGGGACAGACCTTGGCGCTCACTACTAGTTAGTGTCGGGACTATATTCCGCACCGACAGTTGGCGCCCACCGTGGGGCCTCGGCGTCAAATGTCAACTTGACACCAGCTCTCTCGATGGTGATTCGCACCGAGTACCGCGGCACGCGCTACTCCATGGGCAGCTCGGACCCCCTCCATGCTGGGTTCGAAATCCGGTTCGGGGGCCTGAATTTTCAGGCCACGGGGAACGGCTACCTGATGCGCCTCACCAACCGTGAGGAACTTCGTGCACGGCGCCAAGCCGGGTCCACCCCGGTCGCCGCTGCACGCGTCGCCACGACGCCAACGCCCGCCGGCACGGACCTTTGCGGGCCCATCGGCGTCACGGCGGCACCGCCGCCCGGCCGGCGCTCGCGCCGCGCGCGGTCAAAGCGACGGCACGCCGAGCGCGTCGCATCCCAACGCGGCGTGCCCATCGGCACGACGACGGCCGCCCCGGCGGGGGAGCGCTCGGTCTCCGGACCGCGCTTCCCCCACGGCGGCCTACGCTGCAAACACCAATGCCAGCGCCACGATGCGCAGGGTTCCCCTGGCCGCCACGTTTTCGTCGCCAGGGACCCTAGCGCCTCCGCCGGCGACGAGTCGTCCCTAGGCTCCCTCGACGCGTTGCCACCCGCCACCTCGCATGGGTACGCGGAGTGGGACTTCTCCGGCGTGCCGGACCCAGTAATGTTCAGGCGGTTCCTCGACGCCACGGACCACCGGTTCTGGTGGCCGCTCTCGACGACTCCGGGCCGGGAGCTACGACCCCGCGCGGGAGTGCCGTGTCGTCATCGCCAACGACCCGCCTAACGCCACCGCACGGCGGGCGCCGGCGACGGAGAAGTTCCGCCCGCTCTAGGGACCACTTCGCGCCTAGCTGCGGGGCCAAGTGCCCCTGCTCCTTCACCCCCAACAAGGGCCGATATCAACGTGCAGCTAGCCCAAGCACGCGAGCTTGAGGCCAAGTTGGCGGAAGAGTACCGGACGGTGCGGTTGCTCCGCGCCTCCATGGCGAGGGAAGCCTCCGCGCGCGGCGAACGCGTGCGCGAGCTGGGCATACAGGCCCGCGACCGCATTAACGCCGATTTCAACGTCGACAACCCGGATACGCCCCCTCGAGCGAGCCAAAAGCTCATTGCCGCCGCGACGCAGCTGCGGGCCATGCCCGTCCCTTCAACACCCGAGGCGCGAAACCTGCACCGCGAGGCGCAGGCGCTCATCGAGCAAGCGGCCGTCCAACAAAGCCGAGAGCTCGGTGTCCCGCATCCGACAAAGCATGGTGACGCGCGGGACGACGGGGGCGCGCGAGGGGCCCGAACCCTCGGTACACGCGGGTAGAGCAACGGAGCGCCCCGCCAACCCGGGCGCACGCCGCGTGCGGGGAAAGGCTCCTCGACACACGCGGGCAAGCGCGAGACGGCGACGCCCGCAACGTCATCAACGCTCGGCGGACGAGCAAGGTGAAGGCACGGGCGGCGGCAGGCTACCACCCTTGACGGGGTGGACGCTACGACAGCGATGAGGACCGGTCACCGACACCGGAGCCCCCGGGGACCCGTGTGTTCAGCCGGGAGATCCGCGCGGCGTCCTTCCCCCAACGCTTCCGACAGCCGACAACGACCGTCAAGTACAACGGGGAGACGGATCCCCGCGTGTGGCTCAACGACTACCGCCCGGCGTGCCGGCCCGGGCGGAGCCACCAGTGACGAGGTCATCATCCGCAACCTCCCCCTGCACCTCGCCGACTCGGCGCAGACATGGCTCGAGCACCCGCCGCCCGGCCGCATCCATAACTGGGACGACCTGGTCCGCACGTTCGTGGGGAATTTCCAGGGCACGTATGTGCGCCCAGGGAACTCCCGGGACCTGCGTTCTCGCACCCGGGAGGCCCGGTGAGTCACTCCGGGACTTCAAACGGCGCTTCTCCAAGCGTTGTACGGAGCTCCCAAGCGTGGCGTAATCCGAGATCGTGCACGCCTTCCTCGAGGGCACCACGTGCCGGGACCTCGTGCGCGAGTTGGGGCGCAGCCCGCCGGTCGACTCAAACGAGCTGTTCGACATCGCTACCAGCTTTGCCTCGGGCGAAGAGGCCGTGGGAGCGATCTTCGACGGCAAGAAGGGCAAGCGCACGGACGACGCGCCCGCGGAGGGCAGCAAGTCTAAGGAGCCCCACCAAAAGAACAAGCGGGGCAAGAAGGGGAAGAAGCCGCGCCGCGAGGCGCGCGAGCAGGGACGCGACGCCGACGACGGCGAGGCCCTTGCTGTTGATCCGGCTCGACGGGGCCCTCGACCGGCCCCTCGTGGTCCGGGAGTTTTTGACAACATGCTGAAAAAGCCATGTCCCTACCACAAGACGCCGGTCAACCACACCCTCGAGCAGTGTGACATGCTCAAAAAGTTCTACGGCCGCGCCGCCGTGAAGGACGGCAAGGCCAAGAAGGATGGGGGTAACGGCGACACCGGTGGCTTCCCCGCGGTAGAGAACGTCTTCCTCATCTTCGGGGGGCCAACCGTCGACATGTCGAGCCGCCAGCGCAAGCGGGAGCAGCACGAGGTTCTCGCCGCGGAGAAGGCGCCTCCCTCCTTCCTTGACTGGTCAGAGGATGCCATCACCTTCAGTCGCGAGGATCACCCGAACCGCATCCCTAACCCGGGCCGTACCCACCGGTGGTCGACCCGGTCATCGGGAACGCGCGAAGGTCCCGATGGACGGAGGCGGCAGCCTCAACATCCTCTACGTGCACACGCCGCGCCCGCCGGGGATCGGGTTGGATCGGGCCGGCCCGAAGACGACGCCATTCCATGGCGTCGCGCCGGCGGAGCGCGTCCGGCCCCTTGGGCGCATCGACCGCCTCGTTTGGTTCGGCATGCCGGGCAACTACCGGAAGGAGACGCTCACCTTCGAGGTGGTGGGGTTCGTGGGCGCGTACCACGCCATACTTGGGCGGCCTTGCTACGCCAAGTTCATGGCCGTCCCCAACTACACCTACCTCAAGATGAAGATGCCAGGGCCGAACGGCGTCATCACCGTGGGCTCATCCATCGAGCACGCCTTCGATCGCGACGTCGAGTGCGTGGAGCACGCAGAAGCCCCGCGCTGGACGAAGCGCTGGTGGCCAACTTGGAGAAGATGGTCAACGAGGACCTCAACTCCACCACCAAGCACGCCGACAGCTTCGAGGTCGCGGAGCACACCAAGGAAGTGCCCCTCGACCCTGCTGCCCCCGAGGGCAAGGCGTTGAGGGTCAGTTCTACCCTCGACCCGAAATAGGAAGTGGTGCTCGTCGACTTCCTCCGCGCCAACGCCGACATCTTCGCGTGGAGCCCCTCGGACATGCCAGGCATCCCGAGGGAGGTCGCCGAGCACTCCCTTGACATCCTACCTCACTCCCGCGCCGTGCAGCAACGGCTCCGCCGCTTCGACGAGGAGCGGCGGCGGGCGATCGGAGCGGAGCTGCGGAAGCTCCTCGAGGCTGGGTTCATCAAGGAAGTGTTCCACCCTACGTTTGTACTAGTAAAGAAAAAGAATGAGAAGTGGCGGATGTGTGTAGACTACACCAGTCTTAATAAAGCATGTCCAAAAGTTCCTTTTCCTTTGCCACGTATCGATCAGATTGTTGATTCGACCGACGGGTGTGAGCTACTTTGTTTCCTTGATGCCTATTCCAGGTACCACCAAATCAAAATGAAGGAGTCCGACCAGCTCGCGACTTCATTCATCACGCCGTTCGGGATGTATTGCTACGTCACGATGCCGTTCGGACTCCGAAACGCGGGTGCAACGTACAAACGGTGCATGCAGCACGTTTTCGGAGACCACATCGGGCGAACCGTCGAGGCGTACGTGGACGACATAGTCGTGAAAACCAGGAAGGCGGACGACCTGGTTAGCGACCTCAGCATCGCGTTCGGCTGCCTACGGGCAAACGGGGTAAAATTGAACCCCGAAAAATGTGTCTTTGGCATGCCGCGAGGCATGCTTCTAGGATACATCGTCTCCCATCGAGGCATCGAGGCCAACCCCGAAAAGGTTGCGGCCCTCGAGCGAATGGGTCCGATTCGGGACCTTAAAGGGGTGCAAAGGGTGCTGGGTGCCTTGCCGCCTTGATCCGCTTCATCTCACGGCTCGGCGAGAAAGGCCTGCCCCTCTACCGCCTCCTCAAGAAGCACGAGCGCTTCTCCTGGACTGCCGAGGCCCAGGAGGCGCTTGACAAGCTGAAGGCGTCCCTGACCCACGCTCCAATCCTTACACCGCCGCTAGACGGCGAATCTCTGTACCTCTACGTGGCTGCGACTACCCAGGTGGTCAGCGCTGTGATAGTGGTGGAGCGTACGGAGGAAGGACACGCCCTGCCAATCCAGTGGCCGGTGTACTACATCAACGAGGTCTTGTTCGACACCAAGGCGCGCTACCCCCAAGTCCAGAAGCTGCTCTACGCAGTGGTCCTCGCGTGGCGCAAGCTTCGCCACTACTTCGAGGCCCACCCTGTCACGGTGGTCTCCTCCTTTCCACTAGGGGAGATCATCCACAATCCGGACGCAGCGGGGAGGATCGCCAAGTGGTCGGTGGAGCTGATGGGCGAAAAGCTCGCCTACGCCCCGCGCAAGGCCATCAAGTCCCATATCTTGGCAGATTTCGTTGCCGAGTGGACGGGCACACGCTTGCCGCCGCCACGCATCGCGGGAGAGGCCGGACTCGTATTTCGACGGCTCGGTGATGAAGACAGGGGCGGGCGCGGGCCTGCTCTTCATCTCACCCCTCGGGGAGCACATGCGGTACGCTGTACGCCTCCATTTCCCCGCGTCAAACAACATGGCCGAGTACGAGGCCCTGCTCTGCGGCCTCAAGATCGCCATCGAGATAGGCGTCAAACGCCTCGACGTGCGGGGGGATTCGCAGCTCGTGATCGACCAAGTCATGAAGAACGCAAGCTGCCACGACGACAAGATGGAGGCATACTGCAAGGCCGTGCGCGCCCTCGAGGACAAGTTCTACGGCATCGAGCTTAATCACGTGCCCCGCCGGTACAACAAAGAGGCGGACGAGCTTGCCAAGATCGCATCGGGGCGGATCACCGTCCCCCCGAACGTCTTCGCTCGGGACATCGCTCAACCATCCGTCGCCCTCGAGCCGCCCCCTCGAACCACGTGGAACCCTCGGGGTTCCCCCGAATCCGGGGCCGGGCGCGGAGCCCATGGACGAGGACCCCTCGAACGAGGCGTACGTGCTTTCCCTCCTCGAGGGGTACGGCGCCGGCGAGGCCGAAGTCATGGATATCGAGCCGGCCCCCAGCCGGGCAGACTGGCGCGACAAGTACATCGCCTGGATGGACCGAGGGGAACTCCGTTCGGACCGATCCGAGGCCAGGCGCATCGCCAGGATGGCCAAGTCCTTTGCCCTCGTCGACGGCGAGCTGTACAAGCGCGCCGCCTCCGCATCCCCGGCCGATGCGTGCACATCCCCGAGGGGCGCGAGCTCCTCCGGGACATACACGCGGGGATCCGCGGCCACCATGCCGCACCTCGCACCCTTGTGGGAAACGCGTTCCGCCGGGGCTTCTATCGGCCCACCGCGGCCGCGGCCGCCGGGGCCGAGATCGTGCGCACCGCGAAGGGTGCCAATTCTACGCCCGAAAATCCAACCTCCATGTGCACGTCCCGCGTACCATCCCCATTACATGGCCTTTCGCCGTGTGGGGGCCGGACATCGTCGGGCCCTTGCGAAAGGCGCCGGGGGCTTCACCCACCTCGTTGGTCGCGATTGACAAATTTTCCAAATGGGTGGAGGTGCGCCCCATCACGAACCTCGGGCGAGCAAGCGGTGACGTTCTTCACCGACATCGTCTATCGCTTTGGAGTGCCGAACTCCATCATCACCGACAACGGGTCTCGGCTCACGGGCGGGAAATTCCCCGGAGTTTTGCGATAAATTCCACATCCGTGTGGACCGAGCAGCCGTGGCACACCCACGTACCAACGCCCAAGTAGAGCGTGCCAACGACATGATCCTACAAGGCCTCAAGCCCGGGAATTTTCGACCACCGAACAAGTCCGGGTCGGAAATGGCTCCGTAAATTGACCGCGGTCGTATGGAGCCTAAGGACCACCCCAAGCGAGCCACCGGTTCACCCCGTTCTTTCTAGTCCATGGCGCGGAGGCCATCCTCCCCACGGACTTAGAGTATGGGTCACCCGGGGTGCGGGGCTATGATGAGGACACCAACCGGTGGGCCCGCGAGGACTCACCGGACCGCCCGGATGAAGCGCGCCTCGTGGCCCCGATGCACTCCGCAAGATACCAAGAATCCCTAAGGCGTTACCAAGCTCGAAAGGTGCGCGAGCGGGACTTCGCCGAGGGGATTTGGTCCTACGGCTACGCCAAGACAACCGAGGACGCCACAAGCTATCACCTCCGTGGGAGGGACCCTACGTCGTGGTGAAGGTGCTCAAGCCCAAGCACGTACAAGCTAGCTAACGAGGACGGCGAAGAACTCACCAACGCTTGGAACATCCAGCAGCCTACGTCGCTTCTATCCTTAGCTAGGATTTCCAAGTTTTTCTACCGTAAATCGCAAAGACCAACACCCCAGCTTGGCGGCACAAATGTAAACAGCAAGTAATTCAATAAAAAGGGCAACTCGGCTTTCCCCCGAAAACCCTCGGGGGCCACTACGGGGGGCACCCCCCAAAAAAATGGTCCCATTTTTTCGCAAAAAAACCCACGCGCGCTAAGTATGGCTCGACCTTGGCCTCGAGCAAAATTCAGACAGGGCGTGGACGGCCTAGCGGAAAGGATGCGCGAGCCAGAGATAGCCTATGCCTCCACGAGGATACGGCCCTTCTCTCTTGCCCCGGCCCAGCAGGCTGCTCGCGAAAATCGAACTTCCCTAACTCGAATTTACTCAGGCAAAGGAAGAAACAAAACAGCGCGATAAAGTAACAAACACCATTTGCTTCCGCAAGTGTTTGAAACAAATTGTTTGATTATTTACATGGCCACGCGACCCATATACTAACATCCAAATAAAAAAGGGCCTGGCGCCCAGTGATCTTCAGGCTTGAGGAGCGTCAGCGTCAGCGGCGTCCGGAAACAGGAACTCCTCGAAGGCCTCGGCGAGCGCCCCGGCGGCATCAGCGGCTAGAGCGTCCGCGTGCTCCATTGCCGCTTCATCCTCGACGCCCTCCAAGACGACGTATCCTTCCGCCACGGCCTCGAAGTTGACCTCGTAGTGGGACCGCACCACGCCGAGGGCCTTCCGACGCCAAGGCGCGAGCGCGGCACATGCGCCCGGAGACATGCCCGCCGAGGGCGCGCAGCGGCTAGCCAACGAGCTCCCGGCCCGCGCCTCGCCCTCTTCGACGGCCGGCGGGTCTCGAGGGCCGCGGCTCGCGGCTCCACCGGCCCTGCTCGGAGGAGTTGTAGGCGGCCCGCAACGTCTCAACCCGGCCGGTCGCGTGCCCCGGCGCGGTGCGCAGCCCGAACGTCACCGGCCGAAAGAAATCGAAAGAGAACGAACCCTTGAAGGAAAGATCAAGCAAAACAAAAGACGAAACGACGACTCACCCTCAACCTCGCTTCTTCTCCACCTCGAGAGCACGGCGCTCGGCCTCGACCGCCTGCTACAGGCTGATGACGGTAGCGCCCTGCTCCTTGAGGGATAGCTCCTGATCCGCGTTCACGATGCTGAGGGCTATCAGCTCGCCGTCGAGCTTCGAGACATCAGCGTCCCGCTCCTCCGGCCGACTTCGCGTCGTCTCACGAGCGGTACGCTCCTGCTCGAGCGCTGACCGAGCGTCAGCAAGAGCGGTTCACTCCTCGCCGGAGCCGACGCTCGGCCTCTCGGGCGAGCGGCGCGCCCCCGCCGAGCCGCTCCTCCGCCGTGACGAGCGCGACGACCTTGGCGTCGAGGGTGGCCTTCAACTCGTCGGCCTCCTTGGCCTTCTCGCTCGCCCGCGCGCGCCCGCTCCTCGGCCCGGCTCGCCGGGCCTCGCGCCTCCCGAGCCATGTGCGGAGCTCCCGGTTGTCGACCGACGGTGACCACCTCTCGCCCTCCCGCTTGGACGCCACGATGCGCATCCTCTCCGCATCCCCCGCGCTCGCGGCAGCCGCCTCATCCCGATCGATGAGGGCCGTGCTAATCCGCTCGAGAGCGGGGGACGCGCCGTGGCCCGGCCCTCGTGCTCCAAGAGCCGGTCGCGTAGGGCCTCCGCCCGCACGACGGCCCGCCCGTCTTGGGTCCCCAAGGCCTCCGCGTGCGCAACGAAGGCGTCACGTCGCTCCCCGGAGCCGGTGGAGCTCGGCACTCATCCGATCGAAGGCGCCATACTTGTCGCGGGCGCGGTGCTCCGGCTCCCCGCCGCCACCGGACCGAAACCGGTAAGCATCACGCCGTAAGAAACAAACACGAAAACGACGAAATCGAGGAAAAAATGCAACAACGCTTCAACAGGAAGACGCGCCACGCCGGGCCGCCATGAATCCGCAACGCCTCATTCAACGCCCGGTTGAGCGCGGCGCCGTGGTCACGGAGCTCCCCCCACAGTTGCTGCTCCTTCTGGGCGTCGGTGAAGGCGGGCGGCTCGCCAACGCGCCCCTCTCTCCGGCGCAGCGGCCGACGCAGAAGAAGAAGCCTCGGCGCCGTGCCCTCGGCCCCCGACCACCATGTGGCCGTCCCACCGCCTCATGAGCGCCCCCTTCGGGACTCGGGGGATGGCATGGGCGGGTTCACCCACTAGTCTCACCCGGCGGTGGGGCGTCGTCGTCCGGGATCTCCACCGCCATCGCCGGAACCGCCGGCGAACGCGGCCTCCCCGCTGCGCCCCCACCGCCGCCTCCGACCGTGCCTCCGCGACCGCGGGCCCTGGCGCGCGCGCCGCGGCGGCCGCCTCCGGCCGCGTCTCGGCGGCCCCGCGGCGCCGGCGGCCCTCCACGGCGACGCCGCCGGCAATGCCACCTGCGCCGGCGCCGCCGGCCGTACCTCCGCCCTCCGCCTCGCCACCGCCGCCGCGCGCCGCTCGCTCGCCGCGCCCCCTCGATGACCGGCGCCCGCCTCTCCTCGACGACCGTCGGCCGCGGCTCGGCGAGCGAGACCACCGGCCGTGGCCTCGAGGCCTCGCCCGCGCCTTGCGAGCTCTCGCTCGCCGTTGCCACCGCGCTCGCCCCCCGCCCGCGGCGCCCTTGACGAACGCCGCCGGGGTGGGGACGGACGCATCCCCTCTCGGCACCTTGGCCGGTGCGAGAGGAGGCACGCTTGGCACCACCCCCGCGGAAATGGAAACATACCGTCAAAATTCCCCGCCCGAAGGGCACGCAACCCCTCGAAGGACAAGTCCTTACCTTGAGGAGGAGAAGGCGCGCTTCCTCTTCCTCGAGGCCCCCGCCGACGACGCGGGCGCGGCCGCCACCTCACCTCCGCCGTCTCCACCGCACGCGCGGGCCCGCCCCGCACGCGGCGCCTCCGCCGCACGCGCGACGCCTCCGGGCGCGCTCCGCGCCTCCGCGGCAAGCGCCGCCTCGTCGTCGAATGCCGGTGGCGGGCGCCTCCGCGCCCGCCCCGAGCGATGTCGCCCCTCGCCACCGGAGCCGGCTCCGGGTGACGGGGGTGCGTGCTCCCACCTATCGGGGAGGGCCTCGCCCCCTAACCTCTTCCTCCTCCTCGTCCGATGACGAGTATTCCTCGGTCCCCGGCGAGGAGAGCCCCCCGCCGCTCGCGCGGCCGAACTCCTCACTCCTCCGCTCGCGACGCTCTCGATGTCGCGTCGCACGCTCCTTCTTGCGGGCCACCCGCTCCCGCTGCTGTGCCGCGCGCGCGAGCGCGCGAGGGCGGGGAGTAGGCGGCTCGGACTTCGCGGCACTCACCCTCACCATCTGCAGGCGCGTGTGTCAGCAACTCGGAAAACTGGCGAAGCTGGAAATGAAATCAAGAACTCCGCTCACCAGAGGGCCGGTGGGCAGCATCTCAAGATCCCACAGGGCCTTGTCATTATAGCGCCCGGACTTGGGGTCAATGGCGCGCCGCGCCCGGGTGGCCGCGTACTCCCGCAAGAAGGGGCTCGGCAGCCGACCGCGGCTCCGCCAACGCGACGGGGTCCGCGTCCTCGGTCATCTCGTAGATGCGGAGCTGCCTCTCCATCATGGGGACGATCCGCCGGTGGTGGAGGTGGGCGAGGACAACTTCCGCGTCGCCCCGCGGCCCGCCGGATTCCTCGGCACGGCCGGAGAGCGAGTCCAACCGTGCCCGGTGCCGCGGCGGGGACACCCCGTGGTACCGAAGGCGGGCCTCTCCCGAAGCACCGTGCCGGTGTAGGGGGGGGGAGCCGGGCTCGGTGTTACGGAGGTAGAACCACCCCCGCTCCCGGTCCGCGTTGTTGGTTGTCATCGTGCCGGGGATGTAGTCGTCCTTGCGCCGGCTCCGCACGGCGAGCGACATGCCGCCGCACGCACCGCGCGGCGGGTCCTCGTCTCCGTCGTCGGCAGCGTGTACAGCTCCGCGCGGAAGAGATGAACCCAGAGATCCCAGTTCACCGGGATCCCCAGGAAGCCCTCGCAGACGCCAACGAATGTGGCCGCCTGCGAGATCGCGTTCGGCGCGAAGTTGTGAAGCTCCACGCCGTAGTGGTGGCAGAGGGCCCGCATGAAGCGGCTCGCCGGCGCCATGAAGCCGCGCTCATGGAAGCGGACGAAGCTGACCACGTAGCCGCGCGGAGGGTTGGGCGCTCGCTCCCTTTCCGACGGCACGATCCACTCGGCCGGCTGTCCGTCCTCGTTCGCCGCTAATTGGCCGCTGGTCACCAGCTGTCCCAGGGCCAGCGGTGTCACCGTCGAGCGCTCCCATGCCAACGGGTCGATGATGGTGAGAGGTTGCTGGCGCGCCATGCGAGCGGGCGAAGAAGCAGAGAACGAGGAGCAAGAAGAGCTCTGAAAACATAGGCGCGACGGCGAGAGCGACTCAGGGGCTAGAGCGCAGGAAGCAAGAACGGCGAATGCTAAGCGCAAAGGTAAAAACCGCCCCTTCCCCTTTTGTAGGATTTATAAGCCGCAAGGCGATCTCTCCGTGCGTGCGCCCCGCGCGCATTAACCGCAGTGGAATATTCCCTCGCCGACGGACGGTCCCCACCACGACCGCGGCGGCCACGCGACCGCACGAACGCCATCATCACGGCGCGGTAGAACCGGGAGGGCCGTGGCAAGGGCGGTCACGTCCGCCCGCCCACTCCGCCCGCCGCGCGCGCGGCCGCGACGCCTGAAAAGGCGCGCTTGCGGCGCGAGACTACAATCGCGACTGCGAGCATTAAATGGCTGTGTCCCTTACCAAGTAAGGAAGACCCTCGAAGCGGCCCGAGCCCCTGGCTCAAACAAATATGACCCTCGAAGGGCGCGAATTTCGACCAGTGGCCTCGAAGCCCGTTTGAAACAAGCGGGCGCCACAGGTGCCCTCGATTCACGAGAAACTACTGATCAGCGGCTCGAGAACTGGTGTGGCCAGGGACCCTCGAAACCTGCAGATGCGAAAGACGGGAGCACCCAGCTGCTACCCCCGCACGGCCCTACTGATCAGAGGTTCGAAGCCTGACCCTCGACGGGTTCGAACAGGCGCCCCAGATCACCGGAGTCAGGGACGACGAGGGCACGCGCATTCGAGCCTTTCCTCGAGCCCACCGGCTCGAGGGTGCCCCACATGTCGTGTTCGAGAGCCGGCCGAGGGCGCCAGCCGGGGGGATCCCACCGAGGGAGAGCTTCGCGCCCTCGGTCCCTAGCGAATGGGACCGAGCCCACCTAGCAAACCCACGCAAGCACTTTAATGGACGCGTCTCCGACCGCGCAACCTACCCTTATCGAGCGGGGCATGGGCGTCCACTTGAACCACCCGCTAACAGCTCGATGAGGAATCCGCAATCCGCGACCCGATCGATGGGGGTTGCGGAAACCTCACCCTCCGTCCCACGGAGGGAGGGCGAGGGCGCGTTAAGAACAAGTCGAAGAGCTCGCCCCGATCGCCATGAATGGGCCCAGGCTCGGGGGCTCGGCGCATGGCTACACCTCCTGGATTGCACCGGCCACGAACAGTGCCAGTCGCACGTGCGTCACCGAAGCCGGCTGAGATATCGCCGACGCCGGTTGGAATATGTACCACGCCCACTGGCCAGATTCCACGGTAAAACCCCCCGCGAGAGCACCCACGCTCCCCGCAGGCTTCGGGGCTAGACCCGCGGGTCTGCTGACGCGGCCCCACGGAAAGCTTTAGCAACCAGGGGGAGAACGTCCTATCAGTCGTCCTCAGCATCTACGGGAGCCTGACCGGCGCACCCGCAGATGCTCGGGGGCTACTGTTGGGGACAGCCCTGAGGGTCCCCAAAAACAACTAGGGGAATCCTGCTTAGAACCTGCAAAAAAACCGAAACGAAACACCTCTCACTTAAGCACACACCCAAGGCACGGCCCACACTGCGGTGGCCCCCCGCGGCCCACCAGAGTGGCCCAGTCAAGGGCTCCCTCGAGCAGGCTCCGCCTCGCTCGAGGGTCCACACCTCCCTCGAGCGGGCTCCGCCTCGCTCGAGGGTTAGTCTCCGCCTCGCTCGAGGCCTCCTCACAAGCACGCCCGCTCCCGCACACGGGTATGGGCATTTAATGCTCTGACACGGCAGAGCAGCGCCATCATGCGCCTGGGAATCACGCCCCGGCGCTGTTCTGCCAACTCCCTAGGGGGAAACCCATCCCCGCCACTGTGGGGGACTGTGCGACATGGCCAGTGTCAGCTCCGTGGAACTGCGCTGCCTACTCCCGTACGGCTAGCGTGCCGCGCCCTCAAAGGGGGGCCGGCCACACCCTCGAACCACTTTCTCATGAACTTGCGGGGCCAAATCATGACGCTAGGCCGGCGGGACGCCATCCCCGCCACTGTTGGTCCTGTGCGGCCGCCCCCGTGCTCACGCGCACCACGCCGGCACCGTTACAACCACTCCGGCGCTATGGGGGATGCGGGGATGGAACGACGCCACGCCCGCCACCGTGACCCGTACGGGTCGCCGTCAACGGCTTCCTCGAACCCGTCCGAGGAGGCCACGATCAACCACTACGCCCCTACCCTCGAAGCCGCCACCGTTCAAGTACGGAATGCACCGCGACGACAAGACCGGAGCAGGAACCGCCAGACGACCGCCGACTCCCCGGCGATGCACGCCATGCCTCTACCTATAGCTAAATAGTGCGGCATACCTGTAAACCGCCCTCTCCTTGGTCTATAAAAGGAAGGCGATCCCCCTCGCCGCAGGGACATCGACACGAACATTCGAAACCACACCACGCACACACTCCTCAATTCTCCCACAACATCGCCAATCACTTTGCTTGGGACTTGGAGGCCCGTCTCCTCTCCCGCCTTGCTTGTAGCCGCCCCACTACAGGCACCCCGGTGCAAAGCAATATAGTGCTCTGAGCACGCCTCTCGCCGGGACGTACGGCCCCGGCCGGAACCGGGATAAATCTAGTGTCTCTAGTTGCTTAGCACCGACCATCGAGAGACGGACCTTGGCGCTTACTACTAGTTAGTGTCGGGACTACATTCCGCACCGACAAGATGATGTCTTCGGTAGCCGAGGGAATTCAATAGGGAATGTGATTTTTAGTCCCATTCCGTTATTGTCTTTCGGAGAGAATTAAGAGTGAGAGTTTAAGTAAGACTAGATATCCCTAGTTTAGTGTGAGGGTTTAGAGATGAAAAATTATACTGTCAAGCAAATTCCCACCTAATTTCCACCTCTCCCTCTGGGAAGTGATTGGTGGGAATTGTCCATCTAAACTTCCATGTCCATGAAACAAACAATACCATTCTCCGTCCCATTAAAACTCCTATGTCCATCAAACGAACAATATAATTTTAATCTCTTCCCTCTAAACTCCTTTTCTCTTCCACCAATTACCTCCAACCAAATGAGCCGTACAGGTATTTGCACCCTAATCCTGTTTCATGTCAAACCTTTGTTCGGTTAACTGGGATTTTTTAAGAAAATGGAAATATATCCAGCCTCTGCGAAAACGCACACAACCAAAATTCTTACAAAAATTTCAACTCAACAACCAATCAATAAAAATAATAATAAAGCAATAAAGAATAATTAGGAAGAAAAGAATAATCATAAGCAATGTCTAATATTGCTTAGCACATTCATTCTTGAATAGACGGTCTTCCTTGTTTCCTCACGCTGCATTGATAAATTACAGTCAATATATCCCCAAAAGGTAGCCTCCAAGGTGAAGAAGGAAATCACCCATGAATAACTGGGTGCGAACAAGGAAAGTTGAGACACCATATGGATCTCCACGACGATGTCTTCAGGAAGAACATAACGCCAATGACTTCATCATCATCGCCCCAACATGGCATTATATTTAGGTGCTGATGGTGCCGAGTAGGACCACGGTTGTAACCATCATCAAGTACCAACCACCGGCGTCTCGACTCATATGTGTCGCCAATCTGTCGCACCTGGAGTATCCCAGCAGAGGTGGGGGGCAACATCACCGCAATGCCTCCGGATATTGCAGCTTCAAGCACGCAGAGTATTGAAAATTTCCACACCTGTACTTCGCATTACCAGCCCACAAGTTATTGCCGCAAGTACAGAAGTACATTGCCCAGCCAATAGTCTGTCTTCATTAAAAAAAGAATATACCTGGAAAAGAACCTAGAGACCAATCAAGACTAAGCTGGAGACAAAAAGAGCCCCTCAGCCCTGGGTAAAAGAACCAGGGCTAAAGAGTTTGTTTGAAAAAAAAATAACACTAGGAAGGGCCTGCCCACCCATACTTGCTCGTTGTCGTTTCTCCGCCATTCCCTGCGCCGCCCTTCCCTGCCGGAGATCCACTTAGAGCTCCAACTCAATTAACACAAGTTTATTACAAATCCATCTTCTCAAAATCATATAAATCAACTCACACAAGATTCGCAACATGGGTACAAGTTCAATTTCATTTGATTCACGTAAGATTCATAATCACAGTCAGTACATGAATTCAATTTCGCAGACAAATCAAAAAAATTTGAACACTCACGTGCCTGCCTCAGGGCCGTGGGCCGCCGCGCCTGCTTCGAGGCCGCAGGCTACCGCCATGGCAAATCCACTTGCACAAGAAGAGGAAAGGAGATAAGGACGAGTAAGAAGATGAGAAAAGAAGAGATGAGGAGAGTAGTGGTTGTGTGCAGTTGGTGAAGGGGAGATGGCCGGATGGGGCTTTTGTCTCGGGTGGTATTTCCTCCCGGGATTAAAGGTCCCCTTTAGTCTTCGGGTGGAAACACCACTCGAGATTAAATTTTTAGTCTCGGGTGATGTTTTCACCCAGGACAAAGGCGGACCCGAGACTAAAACCCACACCCATGATTGTTGCTGCACTAGCCATCGGACACAAAACCTTTAGTCTCGGTTGATGTTTCCACCGGAGATTAAAGTGGTGGTGCATTCGCGGTCACGTCGAACCAAGACCCTTAGTCCCGACTACAAAATTCACCCGGAACTAAAGACCTCGAACCAAAGGTCGATTCTCTACTTCTACTTAGTGTCATTAACTTGATACATCGGCTGTTGTTTTCTTTGTATGCATAGGAAATCAAAGCAAAGCTACATTATTCAAAGTTCAGCTGCCTAAGCATTTTCTAAATTCTGGTGGCATCCTAATATAAAAGTGGTAATTAAGTAATATAGTTCTATTTCTGTGACCGGGAGAATTTAATTTGACCTGAGCTAACGGTCAGTGAGGTCAAATTAAATAACAGCTTTAGCAACACGCAAAGCTTAAGACTCAGCGTGTAAAAAGAAAACTTAAGACTCAGTGACATCAGTGAGGTTACAGTGACAGTATCTAATAATAAGGATGCCACTGTTCTGTAGACCAGATTTTATTACATACCAAAAGGGAGGTTACTGACCGGTACTGTAGGCAGTGGCAGATCCAGGATCAAAATACTAAAAGGGAGGTTACTGACGGTATTGTAGGCAATGGCGGATTCAGGATCAAAGTCCGGGGGGCTCAACTCTCGCCTCCTCCTCCTCCCCTTCTCTTTTCCTCCTCCTTCCTCTTTACCTATGAATGAAATTCGCCCATGACTGTAGAAGTAGCCCTGCAAATGATTTTTGAGCCAGAATCGGTTTAACAATATATTTGGATTTCACCGCAAGCTTATTTGGCCTGGGTGATAATAGATCGACCAACTAACGCTGTAAGTGAATTAACTTAGTTTGAACTTAAGCTGTCAATAGTTTGGTAGGCGGAGATAATTTCCCCCCAAAAAATGCAACTAGCTAGTGCATGATTGCTGTTGACCTGTTGTCGATAGTACTTGATTATTACCGCTAGTAGTGCAGGTAAAACTACTATCTTGTGCGCATGTCACTGATTCAGAAGTTTATCTCCGCTGCCCCTTCTTTTCTTGTCTTTTGCTACAACCTTTTTCGTCAAAGTCATGCGCTGGCTGGCTGGGTTAAAAGTGTCGTAGAAGTGGATGTGGACAATTTGGGTCGTTGGGTCGCACGCGTTGTCGATTCTCTGCTACCCCCATTCAAAAGTGATGTGTGCATTGTTTCATCAGCCCTTTCTTCGTCTGACCCTTGTTTATTTTCTCACTGATTTCTTCGCAAATTGAGCTTCCGTTGAGTTTACTGCTGGCTGCCTCTTCATGCAATGCGTACATGCATGTACTACGATTCCTTCGACTCGACGTGGACGAGTCGTCAAAGTCGGGCGCGGATGTGAGTACAACGCGTTGTCAATTCTTCATGGTCCCCGGCCCCAAATAAAAGGTACGATTCCACGGCAGCAGTGACGCGGATTTTTCTTGCATCGCAAGTGTCAACGAACTTGGTGCAAACTGTCCTGGGTTTCTCCTCTCTAACGAATGAAGCTGGCCGGCGGCAAAAGATTTTTCCCTGTGGCCGGCCGGGGAAATGAAGCTACTAGCTGGTGATGACGGCATGTGTTAATTTGTAGTTTGTGTCGTGTGATGCGTGCGTGCCATACTGGATGGGATGCGTCTATCTACCGTGATTGTCGATTGTAGAGAAAATTAGGCACTCTTTTTATTTCCATGTGACGAGTGTGCAAACTTTGGGAAATGTCTGCGTACTTACATTTCCTATATATCGTTCGTTCTATTTTTCAACTGATGGTGAGCTGATTCCGACAAGAACGTCCATATGCGGCCTCCTGTTATATATCCTGCTGATGGAATTGTCAAGTGTTTTGTCTAATTTCGTTTCCGAATGCAAAGCGCACGTACGGATGCAAGTCGTCGTTGACACACTTGGAAGCAAAGAGAAACGCCACTTTGCTATATTATTTGATCGACACCAGTTAATCCTATTATTGGTATATACGGGCGGTTTTCTGCAAAATGTCGGCGAAATCGGAATTTCGTCCTCTTGGTAGTGGAATATCTTGAAACGCAGGGGGCTGAAGGGTTTTCTTTGCAAGTTTCCACGGACCGGTGGCGGGTTGCTAACCGTTGGATCCGCGCGATCTAACGGCCGCGAATTATAATGGCAGGAGGACCACTACTTCTACAGGGGAATGAATATCGGTTGTTGACTTGGTATTGGTCAGTCGGTACTAAAGGGGTCCTTTAGTATGCATGGTAAATAACCGGTACTAATGGGAGGGCATCTAGTACCGGGTGGTTACATGACTTGGTATTAAAGGAGCCAGCCATACCTATTGTCACCATCCCTTTTCTTTTATTCTTCTTTTTTTTTGTTATTTTTCTATCCGAGCAATCATGCATACATCTCATAAGAACCTCATCGATCAATACACCATAGATCTACAATCTCACAAGAATCAGATCGACCAATACATTACAATCTCACAAGAATCACATCGATCAATACATCACAATCTCACAATCTTCCCAGAATCACAAAACATCTTACAATCATAATCTTACAAGAACCACAAGACATCCACAATCACAATCTTACAAGAATCACAAGAATACACCATAGATCCCACAATAAAAAAGAACCCATCATCAGGGCCTCCAATCCTAGTGCCGGCGGGCTCGCACCGGCAGCTAGCCCCCGCGGCCTGCCCTCGTGCCAGGGGCTGTACCGTCCTAGCCAGCGCACACCGCTACCACACCGATAGCCAGCCCCTGGTTCAGGGTCCTAGTCGTCGGACCCAATACTAATGCTAGCTATATATCATTAGTACCGAGTGCCAACGTAACTGGTGTGAATCTTTTGGAGCCCCAGGAACGAAAATTTGGCTTCCCCAGTAGTGGAGGTAAGTGATCTAATATAATAAGGTTTCAGGAAATGTATGAATGTCGAACTTGTTACCAGTGGATAATCATTATATATGCACTTGATAGCTAGCTAGCTAGTGGGTTGTTAACGGTAAGCTAGAGTTTATCACTAATTAACAAAGCAAGAGGCCAACTTGCATTCTTTTTCTATATATGTGTGCTGCTTTTTGTCCGTGTTTTTCCGGTCATCATTCTTCGTGTCCGTTGTACCGATGGTTCGTTCCTTCCGCTGACCGTCAAAATCTTGCGCCGTCACAATAAAGGCAGCACCCAGCAGGTGGGACACATCGATCGATCGGTTCGTCGCATCGCAGCCAAATTAAGTCTCCCCTTGAGTTCCCACTTCCCACTGCACGGACGGATCGAACGACGTTGCATTGGTCCGTCCTTCTTCCATGTCATGTTCCAACGTACGTGGATACTCTTAGCTTGCATTGGTCATCGATCCCTCTGAGTTTCCGTGTGGTCCCACTTATTCTTGTGCACGTGTGCACTCGATCTTGCTTGATTCTTAGTAATTTTGAGCGCGTCGTCGTTCCACTTATCCTTGTGCACAAATTAACGAAAAGACAAGTTCTTTTCTTGGAGGGAAATTTAATTATTTGTAGAGCTTATATTCTTGGAGCTAGCGTGCTAAATTAATTTACGCAAGAATATTAATTATATGTTAATTTACTACAAGCTAATATAAGGTCACCGTGTTTGCACCAGCATGGTCTGCATGCTAGCTAGAGCCTAGAGCTATATACTTATATACGTAACCTTTTTTATTTGGGTCACAGCGTGGGAACACATATATAAAATGCAGGGTTAGCTTGTTTGCAGATATGTAAGACAGCATATGTTAACATGCATGCGTCGTCACCATGACCTAGGTTAGCTAATCAAGCAATGCATATGTTTAGCTAAGGGAATGCTGCCGCCGGAGGCAATCGATCGATCGATCTAGTAAAGTCCATGTCAAATATTCTGACCATATCTCGTTGGGTGGAGGTCGTTTTCTGGCCCTTCCATTTAATTAATATATTTAGCTTTATTTTCACACGCCGCGTGCAGACATCAAAAGGCATCTCAACTCAGGCTAAGATTAAACACGTACTCTTGGCATCACACCCAACTTTTTACGAAGCCGGCCGGCCGATAAATTAAACACATATATATCGCAGCTGCTGCTACTTTTGCCTAGAGGAATTAATATAACTAGTCCATCAACCCGTGCCACTGCACGGGCTAGCAACTTTAACATAATTATTCGTTTGGTTTATCAACCATCCGTCAGTCGAACAGAGGCAACAATACATAAATATAAATGACCACATATTTAGTTTATTACCTAAAAATGTCATTATTTTCCATATACCCAGCATTTTATCCAACAGCTTGTACCAATCAATCTGATTTAAGCTACCATAAAATGTGACCATTTTGTTGTAGAGCGAGTAGTAGAATATTTAAATAAAATGAATTAAAATTGAAGATCTAGTACATCCTTCTTTTTTACATATCACAATTGCTTTATCACAAATCAAATATGTCCAACTTTGACCAAGTTTATAGATATAAATATTGTTCTACCAAATATATGCATTATCAAATCATACTCCATGGTGAATTTGATGATGCAAATCTGGTATCATAGATGTTGTTATAGTTTCAATAATCACCTCGATGTAAATGTGTATTATTTCATCATTTTTCCCAAATGCAAGAAATTGTTATGCAGAGGAAATAAGATCTTTAATTTCTAGCGGCTAGCGAATATATACTGCTACTCACATGTCATCAACTCAACATAATCCTAAAGTCAAGATATCATCAATATACAGTGTATTCTTTTTTTAGATTTTAATTGTGTCAACCACTTTTCCGCCACCTATGTCTATCAAGCTCTATCATCGTAGGACATAAAAAACTTGATATTTTGGTTAGCAAAATCAGTTTTATCTGGTCACCAATGAAAATATGCAGGAAGACATCCCTCGATCGTGTACTTTTCTCCATCAATAGGCATGCATGCTTTCTCTCAATCTCAAACATAACAGTTGGCTACATTCTTCTCGATCATTGCCATTTGCAGCACGATGAATGACAATGTGTCCTAGAGCATAGTTTGACTCCTTCCTGCTGCTTGTGTCATGGATAGCACCCTTGCTTGCGGCATGTACTCTGTCCTTGCTTGACTGCTTGTGGTCTGCTCGATTTGTGGCAGCCTTGTGGATTACTACGTACTATGGGTTGCGGCTGCTTTCATGCTCATCCAAAGACCACTTAGGTTTAAGAAGGTCGAATTTGTGTGTGAGACGCACCTCGGGAGTCGGAGATTACATATGAAGATTATAGGTGGTCGAACATCAAATTTATATGTTTTGATAATTGCATAGATGGATAGTTTAGAGAGCAGATTTAAATTAATTTTATAAAACGCAGATTTTAGGTAATTTTAACATAGATACAAGGGTTATTTTAGTTCATTATCTGTAATGGCAAAGATGTGTAATTTTATTCTGTTTTTAGGTGTCCACCTAGGATCCTAGGTGGCTTCATGTGGAGGCTTCTTTAATTTTTCTTTTTTTTCTAGACTGTCCACCTAGTATCCTAGGTGGCTTCGCGGTATGCGTAGTGGCAAAGGTGGGTAATTTTATTCTTTTTTTAAGTGTCCACCTAGGATCGTAGGTGATTTCATGTGGAGGCTTCTTTATTTTTTTTCTTTTTTCTAAACTGTCCACCTAGGATCCTAGGTGGCTTCGCGTGGAGGCCTCAAAAGAAGCTTCCAATTAACAATGGTAAGATCCGACCGTCTTTGCTTGAGATCGAGCTGGTCCGGAAGGTACTTGGAAACAATTCTGTGACATTATTCACACCAAGGCAAAGGGTCCAGGTTTATCACCTCACCATATCTATCCTAAACAGATAGCCATCTGTAGTACAATCTATCCTAGCAGCTGGCCGGATTATTGTCTCTTAAGACGCCAAGTAAACAAAGCGTTTCATGGCGGCTAGTCTTTAATTTGGCCACGCAACACATCAGGCAGGTGTCGCAGATCCATACTAGCTCGGCAGGTGGTAGGTGGCCCTTGCCTGATCCCGCCCGCACCATACATGATCTCGTTACACGTAGATTGTAACTCTCATCACGAAGGAACAACACAACAAAATATATAATAAATAGTCTCGCTCGCGTAGCTATCTCAATATTGACTTGGGGAACTCGATCGATCTAATCGCGGTCGGCTGAGTCCACAAATTCCTTCTAGCATTTTCCTTATACGTAGTTTTTGATTGATATATATAGATCATATGACATACTACGTACGTTCTGAACATGCTGAAAAGAAGTTCAAATGTGGGCAGAACAAAGAAGTTCAAATGTGGGCAGAACAATTGGTCGGCTGGGAACTCCGTATCGGAATGATTGTCGCTTTCGCTTCTCGATAAACAACTTTGACAAATATATATAAAAATATATCGATATTTATGGTACAAAAGTAATGTATGTACCTTTTACGAATCTGGTCAAACTTATGATACGAAAACCAAAGACTACAAATCGATTGCATGATAACTTATCTCAAATGGATCAAAATTAAAGGAACCATCATCAGAAAGGACTTATCTCATATGTACGATTATTTTTTAAGTAATTTATGAACTTTATGAAGAAACAATACACCTAGTGCTTTACATATTAGTAATCACAAAAGTTACCACACAAAATGTATCAGTTTTTGGAGCACTAGGAGGTTTCTGTGCACTGTTGCTGTTATTGTGGAACACTTCATTATTTTCAGCTTCTGCAAAAGCTAGCCGCTACTTGTACATTTTGCTCTAAATTTGCAATGTTCATGTGTTGGAGCACCACGCAAAATATATTGGAAGCATCAATGGTCTTTGCCAATTGTTTTTTGGTGGAAAATTATCTTTGCCAATTGTTGAGATTGAAGGCAGCATCGAAGACGTAACCTTGCCTTATGGTAACATGCATTTAGCACTTCTTTTCGGTCTCTGTTTCAACAAGCATGCGAGATGTGTGTGACTGTTTCTTCCATGCACAAATAATGGAAAGGTTACACACGGTACATGTGTATTATACAGTCCAGTGCATTGGATACGTACTCCCTCCAGTTTGGTATTAGAAGTCGTTTTGAACAATATTTGAGTCAAATATTAGGAATATAAATCATGAATAATTTTTAAGTCGTTGAGTTTGGAAATATGAAAATCATATAAATAGATTTGTCTTGAAAATTACTTTCATAAAAATGTACATGTATAACTTTCTAATAAATATTTTTTCGGGTATTCTAATAAATATTGTTTATAAAAAAGAGAATATAAAGTTGTGCTTTGGTGACCGTGTCACTATCCTAAATGACTTTTAATACAAAACCGGAGGGAGTACCGTATGCAAGGACGGCATTCCTATGCCAAGTGGAAGGACTTCCCACGTGAAATAATAAGATACTCTATATATAATGATGTTCTCTCTCTATATATATATAGCTAATTTAAGTGGAAACGGAGAATTCAACTGCGTGACATAATTAAATTATCTTGTCCTAAAGGTGTGAACGAAACTAAGTGACATTAACTCTAGTTAATGACCTTGCTGCTAGATCTAGAGACCAAATAGCGTGTTTGATTTCATTCTACGAGCCCATATACATGATAGAGTAGTGTGTTAGTTGTGGACGATTCGGAGGTCTTTCCGAACACGACAACACGGGCAGATGGAGCAAATAACAATGCATGGTTGAATAATATATAACGCGTCGAACATTTGTGAGCATCCATTTTTGTTTAGTTAAGTTTCTGCTTCTAAACAGCACACACGCGCGCGTATAATGTTACCATGCATGATGCATGCACACATATGGAAAAGCTACATACGCACGCAACATATATGCGTGCATATGCTGCAAGCGTAGCGTACAGTGTGCGGTGCATTTGCATGCAGACGGATCGGAAAACATGTGTATTCTCCCAAGCTGATTACTGTGCGTACGTACTTTCCAGTGCAACATACATGGGACGCCAAATTAAAGACTTTGTTCATTCCCTGGGCTTGGTGCTTTTGTACGTCCTTGCATTGCGACGCGGTGGAAAGTACGTACGCGCGTGCACTACTGTTCAAACCTTAGCAACCACATTTTGACCGCCCTGGTCGCGCCTGGTTGGTGTGTGTGTGTGTGTGTGTGGTGTGATTGTCCTTTTCACGCCACCTCGTCGTCTCCCGCCCCGGCCGCGCGCTTTGATGAGCCCAGCATGCACCACCAAGCCCCGGCCCGGCCCCTATATATACACACACAGACACATGTGCTAATAACCCACACACAGCATGCTCTCACAAGCATCAACAACATACTAGAGAGAACACGCACTAATCGACCAGCAAATCAATACCCTCACTTCACCATCATCTCCTTCACCACTAGCTAGCTAGCGCACTACTAGGCGGCCTTTGCGAGGACGACGACGATGTCGGTGACGGTGGAGATCACGCGCCGCGCGGTGATGAGCCCCCCGCCGGCGAGCCGCAGAGGTGGCGGCGCCAAGTCCCCGCTCACGGCCTTCGACCGCGCCTCCACGGACGGCTACATCCCGGCCGTCTTCGCGTGGAACGCGCCGGCGCCGGACAACGCCGCGCTCGTCGACGGCCTCCTCGCCGCCGTCGCCAGGTACCCGCACCTCGCCGGCCGCTTCGGCGTCGACGACGACCGCGGCAGGAGGTGCTTCCACCTCAACGACGCCGGGGTGCTCGTCGTCGAGGCCCAGGCCGACGCCGACCTCGCCGACGCGCTGGCGGCGCACGACGTGGCCAAGCACATCAACGATCTCTACCCCAAGGCTGACATGGTATAGTATACGTGAACGGTTTATTTACGTACGTGTGCGTGTTTCTTTTGAACAACGTGTTCGGTCGTTAACAAGAAGAACCGTACGTACAAGGGCATGCGTGTCGAGTATCTCTCTCGAAGGATCTGCTAGCTAGCCTCATATTAGTCCGCAAATCATGCAGTAAAAAGTTTTGGCAGTTTGAATTCTTTGCGTATGATTTTGACGTGTTGATCATAAACTTCTTTTTTTGCAGGAAAGTGCCGACGAGCCGCTCTTCCAGGCGCAGCTCACCCGGTACCGGTGCGGCGGCCTGGTGATCGGCACGGCGTGCCAGCACCTCGTCGCCGACGGGCAGTCCATGAGCTTCTTCTACACCGCGTGGGCCACCGCCGTGCGCACCGCCTCGGCGACCCTCCCGTCTCCCTTCACCGACCGCGCGGCGATCGCCGTCCCCCGCGACCCGCCGGCGCCCAAGTTCGACCACCGGAACATCGAGTTCCGGGGCGAGCACAGCCCGAGCCACTCCTACGGCGCGCTCCCCATGGACAGGATCAAGAACCTCGCCGTGCACTTCCCGGAGGAGTTCGTCGCGGGGCTCAAGGCCCGCGCCGGCGGCCGGTGCAGCACGTTCCAGTGCCTCCTGGCGCACGCGTGGAAGAAGGTCACGGCGGCGCGGGACCTGCCGCCGGAGGAGCCCACGCAGGTGCGGGTCGCCGTCAACTGCAGGGGCCGTGCGCAGCCGCCGGTGCCCGCGGAGTACTTCGGCAACATGGTGCTGTGGGCGTTCCCGAGGATGCGGGCCCGGGAGGTGCTGTCGTCGAGCTACGCCGCCGTGGCCGGCGCCATCCGCGAAGCCGTGGCGCGCGTCGACGCCGAGTACATCGAGTCCTTCGTCGACTTCGGGGAGGTGGCGGAGCGCGACGGGGAGGAGCTGGCGTCGACGGCGGCGGGCCCCGGGACGGCCTTCTGCCCGGACCTGGAGGTGGACAGCTGGCTGGGGTTCAGGTTCCACGACCTCGACTTCGGCCACGGCCCGCCGTGCGCGTTCCTGCCGCCGGACCTGCCCATCGAGGGGCTCATGATCTTCGTGCCCTCGTGCTCAGCCAAGGGCGGCGTCGACCTCTTCCTGGCGCTCAACGACGAGCACGTTGATGCCTTCAAGCAGATCTGCTACTCCATGGACTGATCATCATCCCGTTCAGTATCGTTAATGATGCGCGAGTAAATATCTTACGATATACGTGTATATGCATGCATGGTATATGTGCAATAACCAAAATGTTCTTGCAATAATACTGCAAGGATGCACGTGTGAGTAAATCCGTAACTGTATATGTACAAGCACACGTTTGAAGTCAGTCTCTCTCTATGGGCATCTAATGGATGTCAAAAGATAAATGGAAGCTGCTTGATGCCTTGATGTGCTGTTGTATATATACACCATACCCTTTGGTCCGAAATCGTTCTTATTCGGGAAAATACGAGCACCTAGACTTGAATTTGCGCATGCAAGCATATTTAGTGATTTGCATTTGTTCTTTTCACATAAAATTTAGTGAAATTACCAATAAGGTACTACTACTAATGCCTAAATTTTTTAAAAAAATATGTTTAATTTGGGCATAGCTAGTTTAATTAATTTACAATGCACGACTGTGACCATCGCTTTTTTAAGCCTATACTGTTGACTATTTCAAAAATAGTCTTTTGGACGTCATATTTTTATAAAATGTCTATTAATACTCTTTTCACATGTGAACCCAAATAACTTTATGTGCGTTAGTGTGGTTAAAGTTCCTTTTTATCAAAAAAATATATAGTTTCTAAAGTTGTGTGTGGCGGCTATTTGGTTTGAGACTTTATTTATGACAGTGGAATGAAGAGAGGCAAAGAAGAATATTTCTATCTCGTGACACATACACGGTTGTTGATTTCTAAAATTGATGCACACTACTCCATCCGATTCAAGATAGCAAGCGTATTATTATATAATTTGAAAAGTGAAGTTTAATTTATAAATTTTGAAAAACAAATACCCAGACTGTATGCAGATATTAATTATTCTTAGTGTGTATAGAAGAAGGGTGAATTGATATTGGTGTTTGTATCCATCATCAGTGATATGTATATTATTGTAAAATAAACTGGCGGTAGTCAAAATGTGCCACTAGAGACTTTTTGAAAAAGACAAATCCGATCCTAAAATGTCTCTAGCTTGAAGATACGGATGGAATACACTCCTAGTGAGTGATGATCATCATACTACCCTATCGTGTTAATTAATATAACGTGCGTATATATATAGGAACCCTCAGCTAGCTCTTTTGGGGGTGAAAAAATTAATAATAACCAAGGAAGAGAAAAGGGGATGATGGATGGGCATGCGCGGCGGGGTGGATATGTGACGCGATGCAACGAGCCCGTGGTGCACTTGGCTTGCGTGACGGAACGCTCCGCTCCAGGTGGAGGGAGGTTGGTGGCGACTGCTGGCGAGACCCCCTCGCGGTTACGTCGGAAGAAGGTGCAACCCGGCCGGAGAGACAGACTTTCGGGGCTTATTTAATTAACTAGCCCAGCCGGAGAACGAATAGCTACCGACGAGTCGTGTGCGTGTGCGTGTGAATACGCTGGTAAACACATGGCAGGGCTGATGGACAGCTGGAGCCCTTTATCTTTTCGCTTTCTCGCCGATCTCTTTTTGGGGAAGAAAAAGGAATTTCAGATGATTTGCGGTTAAACAATCATATCATTTCCACGTTTAATTACCTTTCTTCAGCCCATGCATATGGTCGGCTGCGAGCAGTGGCGAATCCAGAGTCAGAGGTAGAGGGACTCATGCATCAACCCATCATTTTTCTTCTTCAATTCCCTCTCTTTTTCCTTCTCTTCTCCCTCCTCCCTCTTTTCCTTCTTTTCTTCTTCATCCACGATCACAAATTGTTGAAGGGGCTTACGAGGGGCTCCATGGGGTTTCCAGCGGTAGGGGGGCTGAAGCCCCACCCGACTCACCGTTGGATTCACCCTTGGCTGCAAGACTGCGCAACCGTGAAAAAGCCTCCGTACAACTCCAACAGGGTTTAGCTAAATCTATTCTCAGAGGGTATTTGGTTCCCAGAAGCTTTGCCACACCGAATATTTTGATGCCATCTAGAAAGACTAAACATAATTTAAATCACCTATACATATATACATATATAACAGCACCCCACTAAGGATCATAACTTCATTTCTCTCAACATGTAAGCTATCCATGTCAGCACCACGCGCAATCCACTAGGACTATCGATTTATTTCTCTTACCATTTTTCTATGATAAATAACATCCACACGTATAATTTATAAGCCTTTGTGAGTACCACACTACAAAAATTCCACAGTAGAATACATCGTCGCGGAGTATCACTGTAAAACTTAAACTATCTGCGTGTCATATTGTGATAAAAAATTCTCAAATCCCGCAGCAAACCTAGTAAAAAAAAGACTAATTGCATCATGAGATGAAACTATTAAGCCTAATTAATACATGATTAGTATTTGTTGATTGTAGCATCACATTGGTTAATCATGTTCTAATTACACTTAATAAATCCATCCCAAAAAAGCTGAGTGGTTGGATAAAAATGCAAAAGGCAACAAAAAAAACTCCACCCAATAGATTTTCATCTAGCTTGCTAATCTATCTGGGTTGGTATCTCGGGTCTCCTACTAGCCATCTTTCGCGAGCCTCCCGCTCGCCATTCTATGACATCTCATGCTCCAAGCATGCTCTCCCGCCCTCCCGCCTCGGCATGTTTCCTTCTTTTTATAAATTCGATACAAATACTTGAGTATCCAAAAATTATGAAATCTTTAGCAGGCATAGATTGTAGCAAGACCAACCCATTTTTTTGGATTTGGCACAAATCTATCCCATATTTGAAATTAAAATTCTTCAAAAATGAATATATTATTGGAATTCAACTAAGTTGTTTGCCCTCAAGAGGGCCTCCATAAATCTAGGAAAAATCACCGAAACTAATATATCATGCCCCTTTTATCATAGGTCCTATGGAAAAATTTGAAGTTCCTTCCCAATTTATTCAGGAGTTTGCAGTGCCTATGTACTAAAGTTGATTTGACTAGTCTTTTAGAGTGTACCGAAATATGGAGGAGAATCTCAGCTACATATATAGATAGCTAAATGGGAATATGGAGAGTGATATTTAGCTAGCTTGGAGTTTATTTCTGGTGTGCGTCAGGCCGGTAACTGCTAATAAGGGGGCAGTAACAAGGTAAGCCGACCACAGGCCAAAGCAGGCCGATCACTTTTACAATTGGTCACTCTAGTGATGGGCCTTAAAACAGATCATCACATACTACGAAACACCAAACAACAACTGTAATTGAATGAATTAACTCGTGGCTTTGAAAATTAAGTGTATCAATCAGGTCTGCGTGGCCTTGATAAAACAAACTAAAATTTGTCATCCTGAAACACTTAGCACAGATATCCATTGGAATCAGATGGACCAAGGTGTGGTGGTTGGCGTAGAACACCATAGTCGTGTTTAGCTTTTCAGTTTACCTAACATGTTTGCTGACATCTCGCTTGTTGCCATCTTCTTGTATTCCGGCCACCCAGAGATGGATAGCTTTTGCTGCTCCGGCCGGCCTTATATATGTGCGCGCATGCTAAGAGCAAAGCAAGCTACGAGAGGCGAAGTTAGTGGCAATAGCAAGACTATACAGCATATTGATAAAATGGCGGTGCCCGTCGAGATCACACGACGCGCAATGATGAGGCCCAAGCCCGACTGCGACGACGACGCCGTCGGCCGGATGGTCCCGCTCACCGCTTTCGACCGCGCCGCCACCGACGGCTACGTCCCAGCCGTCTTCGCGTGGACCGCGCAGGCCGCGCCGGCCAACGCAGCCGTCGTCGACGGCCTCCTCGCCATCGTCGCAAGGTTCCCGCACCTCGCCGGTCGGTTGGGCGTCGACGACCGCGGCAGGAGGTGCTTCCTCCTCAACAACGCCGGCGTGCTTGTCCTCGAGGCCGATGCCGCGGCGGACCTCGCGGATGCCCTGGCGCACCCCGACGTGTCGGAGCACATCGACCAGCTGTTTCCCAAGGCGGACATGGTACTGTACAAGTGTACATACCGTACACGCAAAAAAACAGAATTTTTTCCCATGAAATCGTTCGTAGTTTAGTGAGATTTCAAGTTCCGTCGCAATCCGATCCTCCTGCAACTTACAAAATATGAAGTAAATTAAAATGGACTTTTGCTCTTGTGCAGTACCGTGCCGACGAGCCGCTCCTCAATGTGCAACTGACGCGGTACAGGTGCGGCGGCCTGGTGATCGGCACGGCGTGCCAGCACCTCGTCGCCGACGGGCAGGCCATGAGCTTCTTCTACGCCGCGTGGGCCACCGCCGTGAGCACCGGCTTGGCCGTCCTCCCGTCGCCGTTCATCGACCGCACGGCCGCGGTCGTCGCCCGCGGCACGCCATCGCCGGCGTTCGACCACCGGAACATCGAGTTCAAGGGAGAGCACAGCCCGAGCCGCTCGTACCCTGTCATCCCCATGGACAGGATCAAGAACCTCTCCGTGCACTTCTCCGAGGAGTTCGTGGCGAGGCTCAAGGCCCACGTCGGCGCGCGGTGCAGCATGTTCCAGTGCCTCCTGGCGCACGCGTGGAAGAAGGCCACGGCGGCGCGGCGCCTGGCGCCCGAAGAGGTCACGCAGATACGGGTGGCCGTGAACTGCCGGAGCAGGGCCAAGCCTCCCGTGCCCACGGACTTCTTCGGGAACATGGTGCTGTGGGCGTTCCCAAGGATGCGCGCCGGGGAGCTCCTGTCGTCAAGCTACGCCGCCGTGGTCGGCGTCATCCGCGACGCCGTGGCGCGCGTCGACGCCGAGTACATCCAGTCCTTCGTCGACTTCGGCGAGGCGTTGGAACGCAGCGGGGAGCAGCTGACCGCGACGGCGGCGGTCGCTGGCACGGCGTACTGCCCGGACCTGGAGGTGGACAGCTGGCTGGGGTTCGGGTTCCACGACCTAGACTTCGGCGGCGGGCCTCCGTGCGCGTTCCTGCCGCCGGTGTTGCCTCTCGAGGGGCTCATGTTCTTCGTGCGGTCGTGCACGGCCAAGGGCGGCGTCGACCTCTTCGCTGCGCTCCACAACGAGCACGCGGATGCGTTCAAGCAGATCTGCTACTCTTTGGACTGATGATCGGCAACACCTACACCCATCAGCGACGTCTATGTGTGCATGTACGTCTTGGAATTAATATTTCTAAAGGTGGTTTGATTATATCCGCATTTGTGTTAGTGAAGCAGGTACGTGTTATGAGTTGGTCATGCGGTGCATCTACATTTGTCCATATTGTTTGGAGTTGGAGATCAATATGTTTAATTTGTGGTGTACGTACTTATTTAATGAATATAAGATCCGATCATTATGTTTCTGTTTAGACCATCTACGCTGCTATATATTCCTCAATTCTCTGCGTGTTGCCGCGAGTATGTAGGAGAAATCTATGAGTTAGAATGTTACTGTCACCCTCCTATTCTTTTTCTTTCTCTTTTTCCTTTTCCTTTTCCTTTTTTATTTTTTTATTTTTCACTTTACTCTATACCAACTATCATCGATGGAGCCTATTCGTCGTTTTACAAAATATATTCATATGAGATCTTGTTTTGAAAGATTTATTAAAAGGAATCCAATGGTGTAATCATAATTTAATTAGGTTTTTTGATTTTTGAGTAATAACATTTTTTAGCTAGTTCGAACAATAGGGCCCTGAAAGGATCTTGTGATGCCTAGAGGGGGGTTTGAATATCATCACTTTAAAGTTCTGCAAAAACTTAGCAGCGGATCAGGGACTGGATGACCTGGCATGACTGACTGTGACGCCCCAGGTTTTTAATTAACCCTAACAGCCAGTCAACACAGCTGACAGTGGTCAAATCACGGTCAACCTGGGCCCTCACCTCGAAAAACTCACTAACCTACTCTAGTGAACCCTTTTGACTAGTAAACACACTTGTGGGGCCAACCCATGGTCAAAGACTTGGTCAAACCCCTTGTCACCCTAGTGTCCATAGATGTCTGCCGGAACTTTTGCCGCGTTCTCCAAAATTCACCTAAACACTTAAAATTCTACCTTTATGAAAGTTGTCCATCTTGTTGAGGGACACAACTTTCATGCATATTGGCATTTCAAATTTTGAGTGGAAAAGCTTGAAAAATTGGTTGCAAAGGCAGAATCTACTGTTCAGTCAAACAGGCTGACATCCGAAGTTGGCATTTGAATTTCTCTCTCGATTTGAATCCAAATCACATTCGTATTTAGCCAAATTCTAGAGGGTAGATCCATCTACAACTTTCATGTCTACTGGTTGTGAAGCTTACATGTAAATTTTTGAGAAAAAGTCGCTCAAACAGTACACCAGCAACACTTGCACGCCAGGGTGCCGCCGCTCGCGACGTCGCGCACGTCCTCGCGCCACGGCCGCACGCAGGCCGGCCTCGACGTCCGCGCCCCGCGCCGCCCAAGGCCACCGCCGCCCAAGGCACGCACCTCCCCATGCGCCGCACCCCGAGACTCCCCGAGTCCTCCCGGGCCTCACGCGCCGCGCCGCACCGTACCGGCCCGGGGCTCGCCGCGGACCGGCGGTCCGTCGGCGGCACCCCGCCGTACGCGCGCCGGCCGAGGCCACCGTGCTACGGAGGCATCTTGCGCCGTCACCACAACGTCACCGGAGTGAGCGCGCCTATAAAAACCAAGCCACACTCCTCCCCGCGCCGTCACCGCCCTCCTCCGTGCCCGCCATTGCCGGCCGCCGGCGAGCTCACCTCCCCACCCTTTCTCCAGTGCGCCCAACCCTTCTAGCCTACTCCCTAGGAGCCATAGAAGATTGCGCCGCCATCGTTGCTCGGCATTGCCCATCCACCGCCAGAACCGCAGCCCTCCGCGGGCGCCACCGCCGCCGTCGCCGCGCGCCCTCGCCGAGCTAGCCCCCGCTCAAACCCCCGACTCCCCCCGCGCCCTAGGTGAGCCTGTGACCGTACCCCACCGCCTCCCCGGCCGGGAGCGCGGCCGGCTCGCCGTAATTCGACCGGCACCGCCGCCTCCCATGGCCGAGGGACCCAATTGCACAGCCCTTATTCTTTGCAGGGGGCCCGGAGCAAAAGTTCATCTTCTATAGTGTTGCATTTCTGCAGGAACTTGTAAAATGTGTAGAAAATTGTAGAAAATGCAGAAAAATGTAGAACCTATTTTGTTGGATTCATGGTGGAAAATACTACAACTTTTGTTATTCTCACAAGTTTTGATTCTAGATATTTTTAACATGAAAAATAGGATTGTGAAATACCTCGATCTGCCATAACTCAAAAACTATAACTCCCCTGCATCCAAATTTTGGATATGTTGTGTGTATTGTCATGACTAGCTCCTGTGCCGAAAACTGCATAAAGTTATAAAGTAAATCTTTTTATATAAACTGTTTTCCAATTGTGCAGAATCTGCCTAGATGATTTATGTAGCTAAAAATATTTATGTTTTTGTGCCCAACTTGTGCATGCTGTCTTGTTGTGTCAAAACACACCTTTGGTGAATTTATAAAGATTTTTGGTTTATCAGAAATAATTATTCTTAATTTGTGCATGTTTTCCTTTGTAATTTAATAAAGCAAGTTCAGTAGAGATTCTAGGTGCACTTGCTGGTTCTTTAAGTTTGTTTAGGACCAGAGGTCATGCATGAGCAAGATTGGATTATTTTTATGCTTATTTATTTTTTGTATGCATTTAATTTGAATCACTAGCTAGTCTTTCTTATTTTCCAAAGTATTTTATTCTCTAGCTTCCAAGCCTTGCTTGTGGGTCCAGTGGTCCAGTATAGGTGTTTTTATGCTTAAGAAACATTTCTTTGAAATTTTGGTGAATTATTGCTTTATAAAAAGCTTTAAAGCCCTTTTAAAGATTAAAGAACAATTAAATAAGTAAAATACCTTTTTAATTCTTTCCTTTTAATGAAAATGTTACCTAACTTAATTAGAGGTTAAGAACACAGCCTTGCTGATGAAGAGATTAAATTATAACTAACTATCTTGTACACACCTTACTAGTGAGAGGAAACAAGATTAAACCTTCACATGAAATAACAAGTGTAAAATGAACATTAATTCAAATGTGCAATAAAAGAATGAACCACATATAACTAATAACCTTCCTAAAAGAGATGTAATATCTAGATACTTGTTAAGGTGAATATGACCAACAAGAGTTGGGTAAGATAACAAACTGTCACATCACCTGAGCCTTGCATTGCATTCCGTGTAGATCTTCCGGACGGTGACTACTCCCTCGTCCCGGAGTCCGAGGAAGGAGGAGCGGAAGATTCGCTGCAGTACGTGGAAGTGCTCGACGACACCGAGGGTGCCCAAGCTAACCTAGCTGACGAAGGCAAGCTCCGGTGCATCTAACCTAGTTTTCAAAATTTTTTATTCAATTATCTATGGATGACTGTGCATTTAAGTTCAGGAGTTGAATGGAACCCTAGATGCATGATCCCTAGGTACCTTTGTCCTTACTAGTATGATAGGTCGATAGCTGCTAAGCTATAGGACCATTACAAGTCGGGTGATGACCTCACTCGCGAGAATAGGTTCCTAGATAGGAATCACAATATATCCTTAAGTGGATTGCTCATGTGGTAAGAGCATGGGATTTGGGCTCCGGTCTAATGGCTACTGTGGGTTAAGTGTTTGAACGTAGTAAGCACTTGTCGGGAATGGGACCGGTAAGCCTAGTACCTTAATGAGGCGGCGAGGGATCCTACTATTACTACTTTTGGGATACGTCTCACGGCTAGACCGGTGGTGTAAGGTGACTCCGGGTGCCTCGCGGGGTATGCCAGATAGCCTGCACCAAAGACTGTAAGATTCGATCCCGACCCGAGGATTTTTGGGAACTGCTTGGGAAGTTGTCCTCGTGGGGGCAGCCTACCGTGTGTTTAGGTCTACCTTGCAAGGTTTGAATCAATTGATTGTCGGCCTCTCACCGTTATCTGAGACTACTTACTCCACTAGCCATGAGATCCCTAATGATGGAAGTTGATGAATACTATGCTTGATTAATTGTATTGTACAACTTTGTCTGTACTAGATGGCTAATTTAGTAAAGAATAATCCTACAAGAACTTGTGCTAAAATCTTGAAAGTAAGGACATACTCTTTGTTACTTTTCAGCAAAAGAAACTCAGTGGCCAAAAGCCTTTCATCTCTAGAGTTGGTGAAGTAGTTATCACCGATGGGTAAGTCTTGCTGAGTATTAGTATACTCAGCCTTGCTATAATATGTTGATCCAGGTAATGCTTTCGGTGATGTGTGGCCCGGAGAGATCCCGCCCGGCTGGGAGATGGAGTGGGTGGAGGATGACGACTGAAGGCATCATGGATGGCCTTCCGTGGTGTTTCCGCTTTCCATTAGTTTAATTGCGTTGTTTCAAAGCTCTGAACTACTTCTTCATGGCAAAAACTTCGGTTTGTAATAATTAAACCCTTCGGGGTACAAATTTGGATGTTAATGATGATATAACTCTGGACTCACCTTCGAGTGAGTTTTAATGCATATATGCCGATCCTTGTTGCTATTCAAGTGATTTACCGGGCGTTAACCCGACGACTAACGACAGGATGATACTTTATTATCGCTTAATGACAAAAGTGTATTGGTTTAGGCGATAGTACGGTATTTTCCTGGGCGGGTTGTCACACTGACCGGATGACCCGGGGGTCCGGGTCACCCTGGCACTTGTCTTAGATCAACCAGCACGCGAAGGTAGAGTACAATAAGCTATGAAAAACTTGAGTTTCACTACGTGAAAACCTCAAATAGGTCACGCAGCATTTGTAACGGGCCCTTAACACCCGTTACATGCACCCACATCTGTAACGGTTGTTACTTGGCACCCGTTACAGATAAGCGTGGCAGGTCGACCCTGGGGTTGGCCTCCGCAACGCCCGTTACAAATGTGGACTTCTGGTAACGGTCTTCTTAAACGCCCGTTACATGAATTCTCTGTAACGGACGTTAAATAGAGCCCGTTACACAAGTGAAACCTATCGGTAACGAACTAGTAAAGTCTGTTACTGATCAACGCCCTATCGGTACCGGGCTGTTTAAATCCGTTAATGATCACTCCGTATTGGTAACGTGCTATAAAGTCCGTTACCGATGAGCATTTGACGCCTGTTACTAGTTTGAGAGCCCAATAATTGAAGTCTGAGAGCATTAACTATCATGAAGTGGGAGCGAGGCGTCAGTGAACAAATGAGACGAGGGTTTGTTAATCATCGTCTCCTTTGAGTCTGTCCTCATTGACAGGTCAACTTGATCCATCTCTCATTGCTTCCATTTCGACATACAGACACAATCAACACACATATCTTCCGAGACAAAACAGACATCATAAGAGAGATAACTTGTCCACAAAGATGAAGATAACTTGTCCACAGGAATAAAGATAATTATTACAAAAGGTTAACTTTTCCATATATCAGGCTAGGACTTAACTAGTCCATCACATTATTCACTATATGGTCGTGCTATTTGACCATACACATCAACAAAGGCATGCCCCTTGAACATCCACAAAAGTATGGCTACTCACCCTGCACATCAACAAGCTTGAACTAGATCATGCCCCATCAGGATTATTGGCTCTTTTTGTAGCCTCTTCATAAGCAACCAAGGATTCTTGAAGCCCTTCTAGCGCACCTTCAATGAGCTCGAGATTTTGTTCAGTAGTATAATGCAACCTCCTTATGTGCTTAGCCTTTTTGATGAGGATGTTCACTTATTTTGTGATTGTTTCAAACTCAAGTTTCACAAAATCCCAGACATTAAGGTTAAGAAGTAACTCAAGCTCGACTTGCGACTCAAAGAGTTTTGCAGGGTCAAACATGGTATAAGAACAACATAGTTAATTCAGAACTAATTTGCCTCATACCTTGGAGCAGGTGTGACAAGTAAAAGCAGAACTTAGTTCAGAACTGATTTACCTCAGAACTTGGTATAATTAAGATCATGACAAGCATGGAAGACATCATCATAGGTACTAATTAACTTTATGAAGCTCAAGCTCAAGCTATCTTAAGATCCATCTATAGAACAAGTAAAAAGGCAGTGAGATTCAGAGAAACTTGCCTCGCCGTCGTCGTAGTCGTTTCCAGAGTCGGAGATGAGGTCGTCTACACCTTCTTCGCCGCTCCCTCGACACCTCTTCGTAGTTGCCAGACACTTGTGCTCGCAAACGTGAGGCAGGTCACTCGCCCACTTCGCTGCCCCCTCGCCGGCACGCTCCTCCTTGCCGCTGCTTGGCCCCTCGTCGGAATCCGAGAGGATCCAGTCGAGGACCCTCGTCTCCGGCATTGGGTTCACTCCACCGCCACTTGGCCCCTCTCCGGCGCTCATCGTCGTCTCCCTCTTCGCTGCCATCTCGCCGGCACACGCGAGGATCCAGTTGCGACACCGCTTCGCGTTCCGGTTCTCCTCGATCCTTTAACACCCTAAAATTCCATCATGCAAACAGTAGCAACTTAGTGTCTAAGTTTTAATTTTTCTAAGGAAATAATAATTTATCAATCAAATTTTGGCTCTAAAATAATTAAACATCATTTTGAGTAATTTTAGAGGTAATAAGTGTTTGTGCATAATCTTTTGGATACGTGGTGATTTATGTGTTGAGTGAAGTTTCAAAAGTTTTTAAATTGTTTTGGAAAATTTTGAATGATTCGGAAAGATTTTAAAGTTTGAAAAGTTTGAAAAGGTTTAAAACAAAAGTTAAAAAAAACAAAACTCCCAAACCCTCAACCCTCCCCTTCTCCCTTTCAGGCCCAAACCCCTCCCCGCCGGCCTGCTTCACTTGCCTGCGGCCCAACCTCTCTCCTCTCCCTTTTCTTCTTTCTTTGCAAACCGCCGGCCCAACACCTTCTTCCGGCCCAGGTGCTCCCGCACGGCCCGCTCCGCTCTCCCCTCTCGCGCGGCCCATCACAGCCCAGCAGCCGCCCGCGCCACCTCCCCTCTCTTCTGCGACTGACCGGCCGGGCCCGCTTGTCAGGGTTATCCCCTTCCTCTGGTCAGCCCCTCCCTTTCTTCTGTTTTGAACACCCAGCGCCGCCGCCGGCCACTTGCTCCGCATTCCCCGCCCTTTCCCTCCTTCAAGCCGCCATCAAGGAGCACTAATCCACCGGTTTTATCCTCCCCATCAATTCTCCATTCGGTTTTCCCTATTCAAGCACCCCCCTTGATTACCTTGAGGCAACCGGCCGCCGCCATGGCCATCAATGGCCAATTGGCCCGGTCGCCGCTTCCTATCCCTCCCTTGGCCTATAAAGCGCGAGCACGAGTCCTTGCGCGCCCCTTTCCCTCGCCTGTGCACCCTGCACCTTCCCCTTGTCTCCGCACGCGCCGCCGCTAGGGAAACCCGCCGTCGTGCCATCGCCGGCCATCCGGCGCTCCCCGTCGCCGGTGAGCAACCCCTCAGCATCCTCGCGTCCTTCCTCGCCTCCCACTCCGCCGCACAAGAACCCGACACCCAAGAGCACGCAGCTGAGGCCGCAACATCCTCCCTGGCGGGCACCCGTGATCCCGACCGCTCCTCGTCGCCGCACGACGTCTACACCGCCTCACCGCCATCATCGAGTATCTGGTGAGCTTCGCACTGTCCTCCTCTTGCTCCCGGTCCAATCCATGTCGCAAATGGTGCCCCGTAGCCTCGAGCCGCCTTCTCCGGTGATGCCTCGGCGAGCTCCGCCGCCGGCCCCGCCGGGCGCCACCGCCCACCGCCTTGCGCGCCTCCTCTGTGACAACCCGCCCAGGAAAATACCGTATTATCGCCTAAGACCGATCCACTTGGGTCGTTAAGCAATAGTAAAGTATCATCATGTCGTTGGTTGCCGGGTTAACGCCCGGTAAATCACTTGGACATCGAACAGAGGATCGACACATGCATTAAAACTCACGCGAAGGCGAGTCTAGAGTACAACACGAGTTAACATAATTTATTACAAACCATTGCTCATGACATGGAGTAAAGGTTCAGAGTTCGAAAATACAGCGGAAATAATTTAAACTAGCGCAACGGTGAACATCACAGGAGGCCATCCATGATGTCCTTACTTGTCGTCACCCATCCGGTCAATCACACCTGCAACAACAATTTTAAAGCAAGGCTGAGTATACTAATACTCACAAAGACTTAACCGTCGGGTGATGACTACATCACCAACCTCTAGACATGGAAGGCTTTTGGCCGGTGGAGTTTCTTTTGTTGAAACAGCTACTAAGAGTAGATCCTTACTTTCAAAATTTTGGCACAGGTTCTAGTTGATTACCATTTCTAAATGTGCCATCTAATCCAATCAAGAATTGGACAAGCAATTAATTCATACAACAATATTTCTCGAGTTCCATCATTTGGGGATATCATGGCCAGTTGATTAAGCAGTCTTGGATAACGGTGAGAGGCCGACAATCAATTGATTTAAACCTTGCAAGGTAGACCCAAACACACGGTAGGCTGCCCCCGCGAGGACAACTTTCCCAGGCCGTCCCCAAAAATCTTCGGGTTGGGATCGAATCTTACAGTCCCTCGGTGCAAAGCTATCCAAGCATACCCCGCGAGATACCCGGAGTCACCATACACCACCCTTCCCGGTAGCTAGCCGGTTAGGAGATTTCTCAAGAGTAGTAATAGTAGGATCCCGTGCCGCCTCATTAAGGTACTAGGTTTACCGGTCCCATTCCCGACAAATGCTTGGTACGTTCAAAAGCTTAGCCCACATGACCACTGGACCGGAGCCCAATCCCATGCTCTTACCACATGAGCAATCCATTTAGAGATATCTTATGATTCCTATCTAGGAACCTATTCTCGCGAGTGACGAACGTCACTCGACTTCTATCAAGTCCTATAGCATAGCAGCTATCGACCTAGCATACTAGTGATAGAGCATAGGTATCTAAAGATCATGCATCTAGGGTTTCAAATCAGTTCCTGAAACGTAAATGCACAATCGTAGCAAACATAATTGCATAATTTTAAAAGACGGGGTTAATGATCCGGGGCTTGCCTTCGCTGGCAAGGTTGGCCTTGGGCCCTTCTGGACTTGGGTCCAGGTCTTGAGCTACGTTCATGCTCGGCAGCTCTTTGTCGGCACCTTCGTCTCCTCCTTCCGCACGAGCGTACGTCTCTCGGCGGAAAGATCTACACGAAGATGCAAATGCAAGATTTATTCGACAGTTTTTACTTTAATCACTTACAAACCATATTGACAATCAAGGGGTGTATTTGTTGGGCACATTTACCTAGATAAGAATACATTTAGCATACTCTTCCATAAATGAACCATAGGCAACTCTTACTAAATATTCTTTTTGATGGTGACTGTGTACATATATATGTAAATAATTTAATTTAAATTCACAAACAGTAGTGGGTAGGTGCATTTAGCCTTTTAAACATGATTTGCAACCACACACCAGTTAACATGGGTGGTTTGGTGATTTCTCTTTTAGGAAGGTTATTGGTTGTACATGGGTTATTCTTTTATTGCACAATTGAATAAAGGTTTCTTTGTACTTGTCATTGCATGTAAAAGCTTTAATCCTTTTCCTTTCACAAGCAAAGATATGAATAATATTTTTATCCTTGAATTAATTCCTTATCAGCAATGAGAATTAATTATCTTTTAATTAAATTATATAATACTTTCAAAAAGGAAAAAGAATTAAATAAGGGCTTTTCTTTATTTAATTTCTCTTTAATATTAAAAAGGCTTTTAAGTTTTCTATTAATCAATTAAATTACCAAAAATCAAAGGAGTGTTTCTTAAGCCTACTAGCACCTATCTTGGTCCATTGGACCCACATGTAAGTGTTGGATGCTAGGAAATTAAATATTATGGAAAATATCAAAGGCTAGCTAGTGGTTCCATTTAAATGCATATAAAAATAAATAAGCATCAAAATGATCCAAACTTTCTCATGCATGCTCTCTGGTCCTATACAAGCCTAAAGAACCAGCATGTTCACATAAAAACTCTACTGATCTTAGCTTATTAATTTACAAAGGAAAACATGCATAATTAGAGGATAAATATTTCTGGAAAGCCAAAAATCATGATTAATTCACAAGATGTGTATTTTTGTATTACAAGGCAGTGTGCCCAAGTTGAGCTCAAAAACATAAATTTATTTAGCAAGAAAAATCATTTATGCGGATCTGCCAAAAAAGGGAAAACATTTTTATAAAACGATTTACATCATAACTTTGTGCAATTTTTGGCATAGGATCTAGTCATGACCCAACACACAACATATCCAAAAATTAGCTACAGAGGATATATGGTTTTTGGATATTGCAGATCTAGGTTTTTCACATTTGTATTTTTCATGCAAAAACTAACAGAAATTAGCTCAGGCCAGAATAACAAAAGTTGTTTTATAATTCACCATGAATCCAACAAAATTGGTTTTGCATTTTTCTGACTTTTCTGTGATTTTCTATGCAATTTACAAGAATCAGCAAAACAGCAATACTATTTGAGATCCACTTTTGCAACCAGGCCCCTGACAGGTTTTCCAGATTCACAGATATGCCCCCGGTTCCCGAAAAACACCCTGGAAACTATTGATTCCTTGCAATGTCGCCCTTGGCACGGAGGGTGGCGCGGCGGCCGGAGTCCGGCGGCGGCGTCGCCCTCGGCCGGGGAAGGGGCGGAGAGGAGCTAGGGGATCACCTAGGACCCGGTTGCGCGTGGCTTCGGGGCGGGGAGGCCGGCGGCAAGGGCGCGCGGTGGCGCGGCCGGGTGGCGTGCGCACGGAGCTCGGCTCCGGCGAGCTCTCGGCGGGCTACCACGCGGGCGGCGGTGCGGGCTCCCGGCGGGACCTAGGGGTGGTATTGGAACCGTTGCTCGGCCGCGGGAGCTAGTGGGGACGCGGCTCGGCGGCGGCGGCCATGGAGGGAGGCGGCGGCGCGCACGGTAGCGGCCGGCGGCTCCGCACGCGAGGCGAGGGGAAGCAACACCTTTATAGGCGATGCGCGCGCCGGCATTGACCGGTGGACCGACGGCGGTGTCACGGGGCGCTTGCTACCGGACGACGGCCGACGGACCGCGGGGCACCGTGCGGAGCCGTACGGCGGCGCGGAGCGCGAGACATTCTCGGGGTGCGGGCATTGGGAAGGCGCACCGCGACCTTGGGAAGGCGCGCCGCGACCTAGGGAAGGCGCGAGGCGCGGTGCCGGCGGCGCGGCGGACCGTGGCGCGGCGCGCGCGCGCGCGGCGGCCGGGCGACGTCGCGGCGTCGACTGGCCAAGTTGTGTCCAGGTGTCCCTGTTTGAACACGTAAAACTCCCAAAAGTTGAATAGAAGTGCACAAAGTGGTGAATAGGAAAGTTGTAGATTTAACTACCCTCTACAACTTTCAAAAAGGCCATATAGTGTTTTTCTCAACGGATTTTGTAGGAACGTCGTGCCAACTTTGAATGTCGGCCTGTTCTGGAAAACATGAGGTACTGTCCGTCGATCGAGTTTTTCACCAATTTCCACTCAAAATTTGAAATGCCAATCTATATGAAAGTTGTGTCCCCCAACAAGATGGACAACTTTCATAAAGGTAGAATTTTAAGTGTCTAGGTGAATTTTGGAGAACGCGGCAAAAGTTCCGGACGACATTCGCTGACGTCAACGGTTAAGCCGGTTTTGACCGTGTCTTTGACCAAGGGTCCACTACGGGTGTGTAGGCTTGGTCAAGGGGTTCATTAGGGTTCATTGGCGAGGTTTTCGGGTGATGACCCAGGTTGACCTAGGTTTGACCGGGGTTTGACTGGTTTGACTCGACTGATCCGGTCATTAGCGTTAATGACGGTAATTAAAAACCTGGGGCGTCACAGCCTACCCCCCTTAAGAAGAATCTCGTCCCGAGATTCGAACTACAAGAGGAGTGGGGAAGTGATTTTGGGATGGAGGTGTTACCCATAGCGTTCAACCGGTCTGGCTTTTCTGGAAAAATTGGGTTCTCGCCGGGAGCACGCTTAGCTGCTCCGAGGTTCTGATTCTGATGCGGGAGATTTGGGCAATCACGCCTGAAATGCCCGGGTTGTCCAAAATGGTAGCACAAACGGGGTGGAATGTCTCTGGGTTTGGAGATCGGTTGCTGGGTTTTCTCGATAAGGCGGAGCCTCTTCCTCTCCTTTTTCCTTGCTGACTTCGTGGCTCGCGAAGGTGTTTCACTAGCAGGGAGTTGAGTGGTCTTGTTTGTGTTACATCTTCGTTTGCCCTTGTGCGGATGGGTCTCCGTACAGGTAATTTCCCACTCACTTACATCTATCTCAGATAATACTCGTTTGTTGCCTCGGTTTGCCCTCTCTTCTTCTCTAAGATCCATTGGTAGTCGAGAAGGTGGTAATATTAGTCGGAGGCTTGGGGTTGGTCTTGATTAACATACTCCTCCAACAGATTGAACAAACGGGCTTGTTCGACCATAGAGTCAGATAAGGACTGAGAGAGACTGTCTGCCAAACTATTCTGATATGGTTTCCCATAACGTCCTTGGATAATATCGTACACCATCTGGTTCAACATGGAATTCTGCCCTTCTAACAGTTGAGCTGCGCCGACAATGGCGTTTATGTCACTCTGGGTAGGTACTTCGGGTGAACAGGGCTTGGAAGGTGGAAGCTTCGATTGCATCGGTGGCATTTGTTGTAGTTGTTGAGCCATTTGTTGTTGTGTCTGCAGGAGCTGGCACAACACTTCGGTATGTGCTACTACGAAAGCTTCGGTCAACATCGTGGGCGGCGGTAGCGTAAGATCACCACTACCCGATGCATCAAAACCAACGGGGTTATTCCATGCCGGTCGGACCATCTGAAAATTTAAGTCCCTAATTAGCACATGTTCGGAATCTCACCCATAAGCTTATAATTCGAACATGTTCTACGAGACTCGTTCACGGTAAGCAATGCAAACCGGATATCCAAACAGTCACAAATCTCATCTTGGTAAAGCTTCGTCTACACACCCCATGACTGGGAAATGCAGATGGGACAAAAAGGTACAAGGTGCTTTTCCTTACTACCTCATCGCCGTTCGTGAGGAAGCGGGCGATGAATGTGCACATGCACAGCTATTAGCAGACATAATCCTCCTACGATACAGAGGTACATCCCTAACAATGTCTAGCGAAACGACTCGAGCTCTTCCGAAGACGGAGTCATGGGTGGCAGCTTGGATTGATTTCTGCTTTCGGTCTACTCCGAGCTTCTTCTTGACGTCGGAAACGAACACGGGAGAACAGCTTGCTCGAGGGGATTGAAGTAGGTGGAAGAAGGAACAAGAACAGTGATACTGCCGAGCTTGGACGGAATATGAGTTTTCGTATCGGCGGTTCCGGTTAAACGGTTCCATTTTATAACCGCTGCGAGGCTGTAACGGTCAGTTGACCCAGTCGGGTATCTGGTGTATACAACACGGAGCTCGACAATGGTCAGCCCGTGAGGCATCGGCGTCGTGAATATGGTTGCAGAAATTGATGGTAGGGCGACGTCATGGCGTCGTACGGTCGTGACCCTGATGACGATGGGGCTCAACGGTCTAAATAGTCGACCGTAAAGGGGAGCAAAACGAGAAAAGTTTAGTGTACAACACTTCAACTTTGTGATAGCAACAAAGAGAAGCGTAGCAAAAAGCTTCGATCGATCCTGGGCGTACTTCCTTGCTCGATTCTGAGGATTTGAAGGTTATGAGCACGAACCAAGAACGAATACACGATGGATGACTTCTCCATGTTGACTATTCGAGAACCTTGACTGCTCGAGAAAAATTTCTACTTTTACTGTTTCCATTTTGCTAGCAGGAAAAGGAATCGATGCTACAAGGTCGTCGAGATTGGCGGCATGAGACCAAGTCGACCGGACTTTCCAAAAGATCATTATGAGGAAAAGGAAGGCTAATAAAAGAGTTCCCACATTTTCTTGTACGGATAATGGCTTTGTGCGGAAACTTCAGAATAGCCTTGCTCACACCTTTACTTATTTCGCAAATTTGAGGTTTTGGCAACTCCTTATTTTGAAAGTGCAATACTTTTCAAAGTTGATGCAATGCATATGCTTGTGCAGTATGGTGCTCATGATGCACGTTAGAATGACTGGGTTACCCATATGCGTTAATGATTGCAAGGGCAATCAAAAGTAGGGAGAGGATTTGTGTGACGAATTGCTATCTCACAACCAAGATACCTAGCGCGCTCCTAGTGGCAGTCGTGTGGCTGCAGCGCACACGATACCCTAGGTTCCGTCGCGGCACCTTTGGCTATGGGGTAACAACATCACCAATCCAGGGAGGTAAGGCAAATGTACGGAGTTTTCATGTGAATACACATTAGCATACCCAAACTTCCCAAATGCATATGCGATGCAGTGCATGCTCAAAAGCAACCTTTATTTTAATTCTAAAACACATGGTTGTGAGCAAGACCAAAAGAATAAGTTCAGGATTGATGAATCGATTAGATCTTTGACTGGCACAAAATTCGTGGAGTACGGATCTTGATTGATCACAACTTAGCATAAATAATGCTTACAAAGATCATTACGGAAAGAGGTGTTTAATCAAGGCATTACATCGATAAGGGTTTTCAGGATTACCAAACGACATTTGGAAATACAATGCAGACTAGCTGCAATGACAAGGTTCCTAGTTCAACCGACATCAATAGATAATTCAACGTGATTATTGCGCACGAGTGTTCCTTACAACTACTACACTCTTACGACTCAGAACTTTTATTTCCAATGGACCAACTTCCGAGGGTGGGATCTTCCATGCTGAAGGACTATGGTGACTCGGGTCCAGACTCAATTCCAGATTCACCTTGGATATCCTCAACATCTTCTTCTTGCGGGTCCGGGAATGACGGGTTGCGGGGGTGGAACGGCTAGAGCTTCCAGTTGATTTTCTAGTTCAAGCATATATTGATCGTTATGCTGCAACAAGAAATTATGCTCATGTATGATCTCGGTTAACTCTTGTATCTTGGCCTTATCCTTTCGTTTTTCCTTCTTGAGAGTAGCGATCATTGCTCGGGCTTCCTTCAACGCTTGAGCTGAACACTCCACTTCCTTAACTTTGTATCTGTAGATTTGGTGTCTATAGAATACGCTTTCTCCCACCATCCGTTGGTAAGTGTCGTACAGGGCTTCCGAAAAGCGGACTGAGGTGACAAGGTCAGGACTATAGTGAGAGTTGTTCTGGGCTGGGAGGTTAGCTTCTCGCTCACCACCCGGTGTAACGTGTCGCTCGGGTACCGGAATGATTTTAGCTGCAGAGTTGGCTATCTCGGCAGGGTGCTTTCCACAGAAAGTTGTGAGTGCTTCGAGAGCAGCCTTCTGCACTGCGTCGGACAAGTTTCTTCCGTGTGCCGTACACTCCCACTCATCCCAAGCAGGATTGGTCGGGCACACCGAAACCTTCACCTTCACTTCGCAACGAAGGAGTTGGCTTGTGGTCATGACCTCACGTGTCGTGTACTCTGGGTAAGTGGTGTACCCAAAGTCCTTCAAGGTGTCCCACAAAAGTGCAGGAAAACCACCCTACTCGAGGTAGTCAACGAGAGTCCATGATTCCACATCAGCCGACGTAGAGCCAGCGTTGTCCATCTGGACATAACGACAAAAGTGAGAATCAGGCGGGTGCGAGTATACAAAGGTAACTCGATCCACGAACACGGGTAGGGTTAAGGTATGGGGTAATTATGCATACTAAGATCCAACGTATGCTGGACTCGAACGAGCAGGCATACCAAAGGGTACAGCCCCGGATTTCCTAACTTGAACCAGAGTCCAGCACTTCACAAATCTGCGGCTGTCACACCCGGTTTTAAAGGCAAAACCGAATACATTGATCACGTGTGCGCCAGGATCAAGTTACACACACGCTTAGACATTATGAATACCAAAATCAGTGCCACACGAATAAAGAGTTATTACAAACCATAGTCTTAAACGAATCTTAGACAAACGAGTTCTCGCAGCGGACAAAATGCCTCCACGGGCGGTACCGAGCGAAGACTACGCACACCTAGAACTCCCGGAAATCTCCGGAATATCTTCAAAGTTCTCCCGGTCGAAAGCGGCAAATCCGGGTATTGTAGATGCAAGAGAATAAACAAGCGTGAGCACATATCGTACTCGGCAAGGGAAAACAACATAACATGCAAGGCCATATGGTGGATGGCTAAGGTTCAAGCACTTTAGCATTTTAGTTGGTCAAGTTTTATTAGCAACCTGATTACTAAAGGTGTAAGTTCATACCAACCCAATTAATAAGATATAAGCATCATAAATAAAGAATAAAACAACAATTTAAACATCAAAATTCCATAATTTAATCATGTGAGTGTCCAGGCCGCTCTTGACCGTGAGCACGGCTAATCGATTAGTTTAACACTCTGCAGAGGTTGTACATCTTTACCCACAAGCAGCGTAAAAGCTCCGAAGAACTTTGGACCCAACCATGCGGTGTTTGCAAGACACCATATCACACTTCCGAGGTGTGATTGCATAGGGACGCTACATGGCCTTTACAAAGGTTCCCTAGCAAGTTATGACCCACAAGGTCCGGATCGATTAGCAAGGTATAAAGTCCCCTAGCGGTCGATACCCCACCATAAAAGAATAACTCACCCAACCCCCTGCTAGAGCGAGTCCATACCCCACAGTACCGCCGATCCCTTGTCCTTATCAGGTAAGACCATCCCAAGCTAAAGTTCCCAATTAATCAGCCAAGACCATTGCCCATTAGTTCTTGTGGTTGTATTGTTTTCCTGGGTGGTTCTCCATGTTCCGATTACACATTAAAGGTGGTCTTGTAAAATAAAAGATCATAAACGGAACATAGAATAACAAAAAGGTAACCAAGTTGATTAATACCAATTCCTAGTTGAGCATGCTAAGCAATAACTACCACAATATTAATTTAATTCCCGGTATCAAGGTAAGGGTAGTAAAAAGCTAGGCATGATCCTTAATAGGTTCCCATCAAATCAATGCAAGCGAAAAGGTAAAAACAGTGAATTTAGATGCATGTTATGTAGGACAAGCGGGCATGCATCAAGGAATACTTGCCTTCAACAAAGCCTTGCTGCTCAAACTCTTGCACGACTTGATCTTCAAATCCCTCGAACGAAACGCTCTCTACGGTCCACAATCATCACATACAAGCATACAATAGGAATAAATAAGAAACAGTCACCAAACAGATCAAACAGATCTAAACAGTAGCATAAAACTAATCTACGCTTCGAGACGAACGTGTGGACATAAAGAACGCTAAAATCGGAGCTAAAACGACTAAGTTATGGCTTAGGAAAGGTATAGGGACTAATCTGCAAAACTGCCAGGGCTGGCGGCGGGTTTGACCGGCTGACTCGAGTTGACCCGATCTAGATCCGTTGGATCTAGATCTGATGGCTGTGGTTGCATGCGGGCGAAGCGGTGCGGCTGGGTTGATCAGGGGCGTCGGATTTCAATCCGGCGGCTGGGGTCTTGCGCATGCAGCCAAAGCGGCGGCGGCCGGGGACGGCGACGCGTGGCGGCGGGCGGCGGCGGAGCTCGCCGGCGTACCCAATCCGGGGGTTCGGGGGCTCGGTTTGGAGCGCGGGCGGCACCTACACGAAGCGCGCGAGCACACGAACCGATCTAGGGGGCGGCGGCTATGGCGGAGGGGCGGCGACGCGGCGGTCGGTGCGGCGGCGCGGGCGCGAACTCCGACGAGGCCTCCCCGGTTGCTACGGTGCACGAGGGCGACGACACGCGACTCCGGCGGATTCCTCACCTCCTTGCGCGTCCCCGGTGCGCTCCTCGACGATGAAGCGGCGGCGGCGGTGGCAAAGCGGTGGCGCGGCTAGGGTTTCCGGCGGCGCGGGACGGCGGCTTGGCTCGGGCGGCTCGGGTGGGAGGTCCGGGGGCGGCGGCGCGCCTTACGTAGCCGGTAGAGCACCTAGGCGTGCGGGCCCCGCGTCCGGGCGTGCGCGGCGGCGGACTCGCACGGCGGCGGCCGGTCGAACTCGAGGGCGAGTCCGGGAGGCCGGGACACGGGAGGTCGGGGATGACAAGGGGGCCCCACCCGTCGGCGGCACGGGGGCGCGGAGGCGGGCGGGCGCGGCGGCGGCGGGCGGAAGGCCGGGTGGGGCCGGGCGGCTGGCCGGGCCGCGGGGTTGGGCCGCGCGCCGGGCGGGGCTGCGCGGGCGGCTGGTAGCCGGGCCTAGCGGGCGGCGGGGCTGCGCGCTTTGTTCTTCTTTGGCTGGGCTAGAAAGGGTTAAGGAGTAGGGGTTAAGGGGGAAAAGGTTTTTGGGATTTAGGAAAAAAGCTTCAAACCAAAAAGAATTCAAATTTGGAATTTGAACTCCAGCAGCCAAAAGTAATGCACCAGCATGAATGCCACAAATAATTCCTATATTTCATTAATTTTATTTTAGAAAAGTTTTAAATGCCTAAAATTAAATAAAACAACCTTATATTCCTTAAGCAAATAAATGGTTGCTAGCAAATTTTAATAAAGCCAAATTTTTAATAGAATTAGGGTGTTACAGCGGCGTAACTTAGCAAGGTGATGAAACTCAAGTTGAGTATGCAAGGTTGCTAGAAGATTAGGAAAGGTGCTATCTAGGCAAGGTATCAAAAAGGTTCTAGGAATATGGCAAAACAAAGGTTGACTAACCGAGCATAACCTGCGGTAGACCAAGTTACGATCGCGAACTTGGGTGAGCAGAACGGGATTAGATTGGAGCAACCTAGGTGAGGATCACCTAGACGAAAGATTCTTGGACAAGAACAGCAATTTAAGCAACAATTCTATTAAATTTAAGCATGACAACACATCTACACCTAAAGAGGCTAAACAGGACAAAACACGCTATCACTAGTTTTACCTCCGAGAACATGGAAACAGACATGAGTTCAGTTTAGGTTCTTTCACGACTTTTAACATGATGCAAGACGTCCTAATCGTCCTCACAAGGCATCCAAGCCAAAACTCGGAGTTAGCGCCGGTGGCATGGCACATACACGTATCTCCCTATAATAACTAGTCGAGATCTAGTCGATGTTTACTTAACGACTTACGAAACGAGGTTAGTGTACCTGCAGAAGATCACAGAACACAACGAACCTTTCATGCCAGCACTCATGAAATCATTCCCATACATTACCGTTCACTATAGAAATGGCATCCATGCGTTAAGCCGCTGCATGGACAGCGTCCAACCTCGGACATTCTCCGTTTGAATGGAGTATATCTTTGCCTCGCATGAGCGGCATGCGGAATGTTCACGTATGAAACACATGGCGACAACACAACTCATAACCAGACGCGAAGATGGGATCCGTGGAATGGATCACTCCATCAACCCTCGTAATTCCCGTGATGCGGAACAACACACGTATAAAACACGTGGCTCATCTAGTTTGGTTGTGCAAGAAAGTAAGTCTGACATAAAGTAATGTGCTAGGAGTTAGCAAAATAAACCATAGATTAATAAGCCACCTAAAAGAAACCAAAATTTCCCTCTAGTGCCTCTCGGTCTAGTTTATCCTTAACAGACCAACGTATTTTGCAAATCAGACAATCTTGGCAATTTTTATTCGGAAATCATGTGATTAAGATTGTTAATTAAACTCTGGTGCATGCAGTCGCTCTGATACCAGCTGTGACAACCCGCCCAGGAAAATACCGTACTATCGCCTAAGATCGATCCACTTGGGTTGTTAAGCAATAGTAAAGTATCATCCTGTCGTTGGTTGCCGGGTTAACGCCCGGTAAATCACTTGGACATCGAACAGAGGATCGACACATGCATTAAAACTCACGCGAAGGCGAGTCTAGAGTACAACATGAGTTAACATAATTTATTACAAACCATTGCTCATGACATGGAGTAAAGGTTCAGAGTTCGAAAATACAGCGGAAAAAATTTAAACTAGCGCAACAGTGAACATCACAGGAGGCCATCCGTGATGTCCTTACTTGTCGTCACCCATCCGGTCAATCACACCTGCAACAACAATTTTAAAGCAAGGCTGAGTATACTAATACTCAGCAAGACTTAACCGTCGGGTGATGACTACATCACCAACCTCTAGACATGGAAGGCTTTCGGCCGGTGGAGTTTCTTTTGCTGAAACAGCTGCTAAGAGTAGATCCTTACTTTCAAAATTTTAGCACAGGTTCTAGTTGATTACCATTTCTAAATGTGCCATCTAATCCAATCAAGAATTGGACAAGCAATTAATTCATACAACAATATTTCTCGAGTTCCATCATTAGGAGATATCATGGCCAGTTGATTAAGCAGTCTCAGATAACGGTGAGAGGCCGACAATCGATTGATTTAAACCTTGCAAGGTAGACCCAAACACACGGTAGGCTGCCCCCGCGAGGACAACTTTCCCAGGCCGTCCCCAAAAATCTTCGGGTTGGGATCGAATCTTACAGTCCCTGGTGCAGGCTATCCGGCATACCCCGCGAGATACCCGGAGTCACCATACACCACCCTTCCCGGTAGCTAGCCGATTAGGAGATTTCTCAAGAGTAGTAATAGTAGGATCCTGTGCCGCCTCATTAAGGTACTAGGCTTACCGGTCCCATTCCCGGCAAATGCTTGGTACGTTCAAAAGCTTAGCCCACATGACCACTGGACCGGAGCCCAATCCCATGCTCTTACCACATGAGCAATCCATTTAGGGATATCTTATGATTCCTATCTAGGAACCTATTCTCGCGAGTGACGAACGTCACTCGACTTCTATCGGGTCCTATAGCATAGCAACTATCGACCTAGCATACTAGTGATAGAGCATAGGTACCTAAAGATCATGCATCTAGGGTTTCAAATCAGTTCCTGAAACGTAAATGCACAATCGTAGCAAACATAATTGCATAATTTTAAAAGACGGGGTTAATGATCCGGGGCTTGCCTTCGCTGGCAAGGTTGGCCTTGGGCCCTTCTGGACTTGGGTCCAGGTCTTGAGCTACGTTCACGCTCGGCAGCTCTTTGTCGGCACCTTCGTCTCCTCCTTCCGGCACGAGCGTACGTCTGCTGGCGGAAAGATCTACACGAAGATGCAAATGCAAGATTTATTCGACGGTTTTTACTTTAATCACTTACAAACCATATTGACAATCAAGGGGTGTATTTGTTGGGCACATTCACCTAGATAAGAATACATTTAGCATACTCTTACATAAAGGAACCATATATGCAACTCTTACTAAATATTCTTTTTGATGGTGACTGTGTACATATATATGTAAATAATTTAATTTAAATTCACAAACAGTAGTGGGTAGGTGCATTTAGCCTTTTAAACATGATTTGCAACCACACACCAGTTAACATGGGTGGTTTGGTGATTTCTCTTTTAGGAAGGTTATTGGTTGTACATGGGTTATTCTTTTATTGCACAATTGAATAAAGGTTTCTTTGTACTTGTCATTGCATGTGAAAGCTTTAATCCTTTTCCTTTCACAAGCAAAGATATGAATAATATTTTTATCCTTGAATTAATTCCTTATCAGCAATGAGAATTAATTATCTTTTAATTAAATTATATAATACTTTCAAAAAGGAAAAAGAATTAAATAAGGGCTTTTCTTTATTTAATTTCTCTTTAATATTAAAAAGGCTTTTAAGTTTTCTATTAATCAATTAAATTACCAAAAATCAAAGGAGTGTTTCTTAAGCCTACTAGCACCTATCTTGGTCCATTGGACCCACATGTAAGTGTTGGATGCTAGGAAATTAAATATTATGGAAAATATCAAAGGCTAGCTAGTGGTTCCATTTAAATGCATATAAAAATAAATAAGCATCAAAATGATCCAAACTTTCTCATGCATGCTCTCTGGTCCTATACAAGCCTAAAGAACCAGCATGTTCACATAAAAACTCTACTGATCTTAGCTTATTAATTTACAAAGGAAAACATGCATAATTAGAGGATAAATATTTCTGGAAAGCCAAAAATCATGATTAATTCACAAGATGTGTATTTTTGTATTACAAGGCAGTGTGCCCAAGTTGAGCTCAAAAACATAAATTTATTTAGCAAGAAAAATCATTTATGCGGATCTGCCAAAAAAGGGAAAACATTTTTATAAAACGATTTACATCATAACTTTGTGCAATTTTTGGCATAGGATCTAGTCATGACCCAACACACAACATATCCAAAAATTAGCTACAGAGGATATATGGTTTTTGGATATTGCGGATCTAGGTTTTTCACATTTGTATTTTTCATGCAAAAACTAACAGAAATTAGCTCAGGCCAGAATAACAAAAGTTGTTTTATAATTCACCATGAATCCAACAAAATTGGTTTTGCATTTTTCTGACTTTTCTGTGATTTTCTATGCAATTTACAAGAATCAGCAAAACGACGAATACTATTTGAGATCCACTTTTGCAACCGGGCCCACGACGGGTTTTCCGGATTCACGGATATGCCCCCGGTTCCCGAAAAACACCACGGAAACTATTGATTCCTTGCAATGTCGCCCTTGGCACGGAGGGTGGCGCGGCGGCGGGTCCGGCGGCGGCGGCGCCCTCGGCGGGAAGGGGCGGAGAGGAGTTAGGGGATCACCTAGGACCCGGTTGCGCGTGGCTTCGGGGCGGGGAAGCCGGCGGCAAGGGTGCGCGGCGGCGCGGCCGGGGTGGCGTGCGCACGGAGCTCGGCTCCGGCGAGCTCTCGGCCGGGCTACCACGCGGGCGGCGGTGCGGGCTCCGGCGGGACCTAGGGGTGGTATTGGAACCGTTCTTCGGGCCGCGGGAGCTAGTGGGGACGCGGCTCGGCGGCGACGGCGGCCATGGAGGGAGGCGGCGGCGCGCACGGGGTAGCGGCCGGCGGCTGCGCACGCGGGGGCGAGGGGCGACATCTCCTTTATAGGCGATGCGTGCGCCGGCCTCGGCCGGTGGACCGACGGCGGTGTCACGGGGCGCTTGCTACCGCACGACGACGGCCGACGGACCGCGCGGCCTTGCGTGGAGCCGTACGGCGGCGCGGAGTGCGAGATGTTCTCGGGGTGCGGGGGTATTGGGAAGGCGCGCGCGACCTTGGGAAGGCGCGAGGCGCGGGTGCGGGGCGGCGGCGGGCCGTGGCGTGGCGCGCGCGGCGCGGCGGCGCGCGGCGACGTCGCGGCGTCGACTGGCCAAGTTGTGTCCAGGTGTCCCTGTTTGAACACGTAAAACTCCCAAAAGTTGAATATAAGTGCACAAAGTGGTGAATAGGAAAGTTGTAGATTTAACTACCCTCTACAACTTTCAAAAAAGCCATATAGTGCTTTTCTCAGCAGAGTTTGCAGGAACGTCGTGCCAACTTTGAATGTCGGCCTGTTCTAGAAAACAGGAGGTACTGTCCGTCGATCGAGTTTTTCACCAATTTCCACTCAAAATCTGAAATGCCAATCTACATGAAAGTTGTGTCCCCCAACAAGATGGACAACTTTCATAAAGGTAGAATTTTAAGTGTGTAGGTGAATTTTGGAGAACGCGGCAAAAGTTCCGGACGACATTCGCTGACGTCAACAGTTAAGCCGGTTTTGACCGTGTCTTTGACCAAGGGTCCACTACGGGTGTGTGTAGGCTTGGTCAAGGGGTTCATTAGGGTTCATTGGCGAGGTTTTCGGGTGATGACCCAGGTTGACCTAGGTTTGACCGGGGTTTGACTGGTTTGACTCGGCTGATCCGGTCATTAGCGTTAATGACGGTAATTAAAAACCTGGGGCGTCACATCCTCTCCTTCCTCCTCCACCCTATTAAGGCGCCCTCGAGACCTCCTCCACCCGCATCTCTCCCCCGCTTGCTCCCTCCGCGTGCACAGCACGGTCCCCGCCGAAGCCGGAGCGCCACCGCCGGAGCCGCCGCCCGATCTACTCCGACGGCGCTCTTCCCTCCCCTCCGAACCCCTGGTGAGCTTCCTCATCTTCCCCTCTTCCTCCTGGAGTTATTTCCGCGCGATTAGGTGCGGCGAGCCTCGCGCGCGCGCGCGCGCCGGCGCCACCGCGGGCCGGCCGCCTCCCCGCCGGCCTCGCTCGCGTGTGACCAGGGCCGTCCAATCGGTGCGGACGGTCCAGATCAAAAGGGGGCGTACCCCTTTGATCCGGTTCACGGTGGACCGGTGGGCCAGGTCCACAGGCGCCGGTCTACAGCATTGCATCAGCATGGCGTCAGCATCGCGCCAGCCCGGCCAATCACAGTCCGCCACGTGGCGCCCCATCAGCCCTCCGCCGGACGCCCAGGCATTTTTGCAAATAAGCCCCTGCAGTTTTGAATATCACAACCATAGCCTTCCACCTTTAAGAATCCATTCAGTTAGGTCCTGTTTTCAACGTTTAAGCCCCTGTCCTTTTTAGTTCTTCCCATCATAGGTCCATTCTTGATCTTTTACACTGTAAACCTTGGGTTTATATGTGTAATTATGTTTTAGCCCCTGGATTCTTGCAGATAAGCCCCTGGAAGTCCTGTTTCTTCACAGAAAAGACCCTGAACCTTGTTTTAGCCATTTCTTTTCCGTCCTAGCTCCGTTTTAAGCGTTCTTGGTGTCCACGCGACCGTCTTTTCAAGCCCGTCAGTTTTAGAACCTTGTTTTGGCCGTATCTTGTGCGTTTTAGCTCCGTTTCCACCGTTTCAAGTTGCGTTAGGCTCATATCAATTAAAACTACGTGTTAGGACCAATGTTGTACATGTTCCTTGTTTTATAATTTATTTAAATGTTAAATATGATTAAATCTTATTATGCATGCTTTTCTAATTAAAATCTAGCTAGAGTTCAACACGTGTTTTCATAAGAAAGTTAATATGCTTAATACTAGTTAAATATTTCTTATAATTAAAAGCTAATTAGATGTGTACCTTGGTTTTCATAATCAAACTTAAATTGAGTAATATTTATGCAATTTGCTTCTTAAATAAAAGCAATATAGGTTTATCCCGAGTTTTCTTAATTAAATTGTTAGTTTGATTAAAATGAATATAAATGTGTTTTTAAGTTGTAATATGATTAGTTTAACTCGGAATATAAAGATAAACGCCTAGATGCTTTTACATGCTTCTTTTAAATTAAATGTTTAATTTGCATAAGTTAAACTTGAATATTTATAAATAAAATTTGACTAGATTTCAATCGTATCTTAAATATAAAATAACTTGCTTAATTATAAATGGGGTATTTCTTTGAAATAACCCATACACATGACTTTATTTACTTAAAATATACCAAGCATATAGCTAGCTCTTATTTGTGATCATCCAAAGCTCCCGATAGTTCCTAGTGCTTTTGTGTTCGCGTTCCTAGAGCCAATCCTTGTTCTCTCTTGGTGAATCAACTATGTTCTTACACCTAATCTTTTCTAGCCACCTTTCTTTAAAAGCTACCTTGTTGTCTATTTCTTCTGTCAGATCAGTTTACCTTTGCTTGGTGTATTGTTTTATTTATTTATTGTATGTTTTCTTGTGTGCTCGTAGACATCGTGCCAGTTTCAAGTGAGCAGCCAGTTGGAGTGGATCAAGAGCAAGTGTTTGAAGAAGAAGAACCCCAGTGTTTAAGCAAGGAAGGCAAATGGACTTCTCCCCCTGCATATTCTATTGTTGTCCCACACAACTTGCATGATAACTAAGTTTACTTTTAAATGTTGTATTGCATAAACTTGATGGGAAATTACCTTTTTAAGGACATGACTAGAATTTTATCCCCTTTACCTTGGACAACCCTTTTAAATAAATGTTTTGGGTAGAAATGCTTAGTTGCTATAACTTGGGATGGTTTAAATGAATCCTTTGCTATATAATGAATGTTGATCATGATAATCTTTGGTGATATATATGTATGTGTGTGCTTATGGTTAATAACAAGATCATATGGTTTAATCGGAACATGGAGAACCACCCAGGAAAACAGTGCAACCACAGTCCATATGGCTCTGGCTTAGCCAATTAATTAGGTATGTGATTGTACTGGTGACCTTATCCGAAAGGAACACAGGGGGCTCGGGGTTGCAGGGGTATAGCCCGGTTCTTTTGGGGTAGCAGCCTTTGCTAAGGTGCTGACCACTAGGGAGGGTTATGGTCCGCCACGAGTCAGAATCGTCGTGGGTTGTTGGTCTTTTGCATGTCTTTGTAAAGGCTTCGTAGTGGACTCCTAGCCACTCACCTCGGAAGTGTTTAAGGGCCTTGCAAACCCGGGCGACATGGGGAACACGAACTGTGGGTAAAGTGTACAACCTCTGCAGAGTGTAAAACTGATCGATCAGCCGTGCTCACGGTTATGAGCGGCCTGGACCCTCACATGATTAATAAACTTAAATATGAAATTAAATCATGGTTTCTTGTGGGTTTTTGAGAGGAGATGCTTTCCTAAATGCTTAATTGGGTTGGTATAAACTTACATCTAGTAATTAGGTGCTTGCTAATAAAAATTTGACCAACATTAAAATGCTAACCGCAGCAAAACTCTTAGCCTATCCTTGATAGCCTTGCATCTTCCCCCACTTGCTGAGCTCCAACCATAAGTGTGCTCACCCTTGCTTACCCGTTGTTCAGAGGAGAACACTGGAGAAGAGTACTTCAGCGACTACGAGGAGTTCTGAGGCTTGCGTGCCCCCAGTCATGTGCCTGTGGAAGATGAGGATGGAGTTGCGTCTTCATAGTTATCGTTTGATCGTTGTAAAGACCTTCGAGTCTAACGTCTGAGTGTAATAAAGAGATAATGTAATGGTTTAACTCTTGTACGTTTTTATTGCTGTTTATTGATATTTCACTCATGACGTCTATCGTATGTGTGTAAACTTGATCCTGGCGCACATATGAGATGCATTTGATTTTCTTTGGAAAATCAGGTGTGACAGATCCCGGGTGCGCGGGGTCGTCTGCTGCTTAGCCCCTCGCCGGCGCTCATCGTCGTCTCTGTGTCCACGCCTCCTCTACGTTTTTTTCAAGGAAAGTGCTGCACTTATCCATTCGGAAAGAAGAAGGGGGCAATATTTGGGATGGAGGGGGTAGCAGTCAATGCTGACGCAGGTTAGCAAACCTGGGTTGCTTTGTATTTTGTATGAAGAAATAATTGGTGTAATGAAGATAAAAAGAGATAGAGTTAATAACCCTTAGTTTGATGGGAGATTATGTGGGTAGCTTGCATGAAGAGAGAAATGAAGTTAATGATAGTTAGTGGGTACCAATTATATAAGTTATATAGATATAGATTAATAAAAATACGAACAATTCATAGTTTTTTAAGAATCGAACAACTCATAGGAGTAGTTGGCATTTGGTATTTTGAATAAAATATGAACAGTCACACGTCTCCTTGTGACCACACGATTTTTGTGGCAAGAGCTCTCCTGAGCAGACACGGGTTCCGAGGCGCGTGACCGACCGCCTGACGGTTCGCCGTCTTGTCAATATAATCCTGGCCGGCCAAGAACTTCGTCAACCGTGGCACCAAGAAAACCCAGCACCACCATCTCCGGTCACCAAGAAGTGAATCCAAGAGCTTCTCCTCCTCAAGCAAGCGCATGGCGTCAAGCAATCCATCTAGGAAGCGGGGGAGGGAGGAGGTGTCGCCGCCCCCGCCTTCCGAGCCCGAGGAGGTGCCGCCGCCCCCGCCCGAGGAGGTGAAGCGGTTGAAGCTACCCCGGTGAAAGGTGGCGCGACAGCCCGTGGTGCCCCTGTGTGCTCCAAAAGTAGATTTTCAGGATGCCTGTTTTTCAGTGAAGATGCTCTACCAGGCTTGGCAGAGTCCTAGAAAGCTGGCCGTTCATCTCGGGGTCCAACGACCCACAGATCTGCTGCAGACGACCGTGACGGATTACGCCTTCAAGGTCAATGTCTTAGCTGGGCAGATGGAGAGAGAAGTGGTCCCCTCCGTCTACGATGACGACGACAACGATGGCGGCCTCGACGTCTCCAGCTCTGGCTCCGACTCCGACGGTGGGGCTCCTCCGGCGGCAACTACCACTGCTTAATTAATTTGTTCCTCTGTTAATGTGTTCTTACAGTGTGCTTTTTGAACTTGTGATGGACTAGCTAGTAGATCTGTGTATGTTGAACTTGTGATGAACTAGTAGATCTAAGAGACGTGGTAGATCAATCCATGTCTCCTATTTTCGAAGGCATTGCAATGTCTATGGTAGCAGCTTACAATGAATTGCAATGTGTATGCCAGAAGTTTGATAATCTGTTTGTGTCATTATATGGTAGCAGTTCACAATGAATTGCAATGTGTATATATGCTAGAGTTATGCCAGAAGTTTGTTACTTTGTTTGTCTTAATAATCCGCATTTTCTTTGCCTCGTGCTGCAATGAAATGTCAGCACAAATGAATTGATGAATTTTGTGATGTGTGACACATTAAGATTTGTGACCCAATTGTCATTCCATTCATTCTTCATTCATACATTTAAGTTTGTCATATGTGACAAATTTTTCATTCTTCATCCACACAGATGATGAAAAAGCACCACTTTTAACATCAGAATTACTTCTTTACAGTATACATCCCTGGTAAACATCCAAATACTACACAAACAACAGCCACAATAATCAAGTTTATCTTCCAGATCACATTGTCCATCTTCTCTTCCAGTGCTTTCTTCCTCTGCTTGTCCTCCAGTGCTTGCCTCTGCTCGCCGCTCCCAATCTGACATTCCACTGAATCAACTACTTCATCGACCGTGTCTGCCCAGTTCGACGGTCGAAAAACAATGACGCCAGCATCCTTCAGCATCTGGAGATACTCCTTGTGGAAACTATAAAATCCACAATTCTTGGTGTACTGCAGAATCAAAAGCACATAAGAACCCTAACTCAGATTTGGGAGACACAACAGACTACTCACTGAGTTCCTTGCACACTTGAAATAAAGACGACCGTGGTTTTCACCTTCCTTCTGCGTCCGCCCCTCCACCACCCTAGCCATACCACAGTCCGGGCAAGGGACCAGTGGAAAGCCGCTTAGCTAATCGACTGGATCCAAGCCGATGGAGTGATTGCGGCTGCTCCGGCAACCTTGGACCCTGCTCCTCGCACGTGCACCTCCAGACAAATCGGCGTAGTGCGACATGTGTGCGACAGTGGGGAAGGACGGGCGGGCGGCGACGGTGGAGCTCAGATCGGGGAAGAAGAAGGGGGCAGGGGTCGGGGCACCGGGGCGGATGCATATTCATTCAGCAAGGGGCATTTCTAACAATGGAGCACTTGTTGTCGATGATGGTTAGTGTACCACCGTCGACGGGGTGGATGCCGGCCAGGGGTGGAACACTTGTTGGCGACGATGGTTAGTCTACCCGGATCGCCTTTGTCGGTCAGGCAGGCTACAGTTATCTTTTTTTATATAGGCTTATGACGCTGACATGTGGGCCCGACACTATTTTTTCTGAATTGAAACTTGCTTCCCTCAAATATTATACCCCATAAACAGCACCAAAAAATTCGTAAAAAATACGAATAATCCATAGTTAGTAATTTAGTATTTGAATAAAATATCAACAACCACACTTGTCTAACCAAATTTCTTAAAATTAGAATTTTTATCTTTTGTTTACGATATAATAATTATAATAACGTCTTAGTGTGTTCTAAAAATTCTACAAATTGACTTGATAACATAATTTAAGTCCCTAAGCTTGTCTACAAAAATTCAAATGGTTTCGAAAACGGAAGATTATACTTATGTACAAATGTCTACATCTCTCACATAGTTTCTTAGAATGTTACTTCAACATTGAAGTTTTCCACACTTTAAAACATGTTTGAACTCATATGCATTTGAAATTTTAAAATAACCTTATGTTCACCATAAGATTACGAAATGCAAAGTTTAATTAGTAATGGTTGTGTAAAAAAATATTATTTATATGTTGTACTTATAAGGAACAATATAAGGTGTATAAACAACATCCAAGAAATGGAATTACATACGAAAAATGTCATAAATGAATAGATGTTGATTTTAGAAAAATTCAGAAACAAATATCATCAAATTTGGATTACGATTGACTGAGAAAAACGTGATACAAAATTTGATTGCAGATTAAAAAGGGAAAAGCAAATTGTTCTTCATTCGAACAGACCTGGCCCCGCCCCTTCATTGGTGACGCGTGTTTGTTAATCATCATATCATTTGCGCATCTGAACCTTTTTAATAAACGCTCTGCCCTGCCTTCCGCCTTCTATCCCCTTCTCCGGCTTCCACCTTCCTCGTCTCCGTCGCAGCCTCGTCTCCGTCGCAGGTATGACCCGCGACTCTAGGTGAGGTTCTCCAAGGAGGAGGCCCCGCGGCCACGTCCCCGTCCGTCTTCCTCGGTGCTGTCCGCCACCCCCGCCAAGAGAGTGAGGTTCCGCGGTGACGAAGAGGAGCCGTCCCAGTGCGCTGCCTCCGTGCGGCTTCCTCGACGCTCTATGGAAGAGGCCGGTTCTTCGTCGGCCCGGGGAAGGAAGTCGTACACGCGCGCAAGAGTCAAGTTGGCGGACTCCAACGACGCCTACCATGGAGAGGCAGGGTTTTTTCCTCAACGCAAAGGAAGAAGCGGTCCACGCGCATTGAGGTGAGCTCGGACTCCTCCAGCGACGACCCGGGCAGAAGAGTGGTGCTGGTAGACCTCATCTCCTCCTGCGACGACTCTGGCAACAACTCCGTCAACGACTCCGGCGACGATTCTGAAGACCATGAGGCAAGTTCTGAAACCATCATGCACGAGATTTGTCCTTGGACCTTCACATTTTCACTGATCAATTGTTCTAATGCATCAATTTCCATTTGTTGTAGGAAGTTGTTGCACATGACATTGACAGGATTTGTACTGAAATCAACAAGCTCAAGGAATCGGCTGAAGAGAAGCAGGCAAGTTTTGAAACTAGTTAGAGCTAAAACAGCTTTCTCGTAAATTACAACTGTTATGAAGCTTGCATCAATATAATTTTTTCCTTTGTTTTAGGGCCGTGCTGTTACTCATGATGACATTGACTACATCTGGAAAGGAATCGACAAGCAGGATGAGCAGCTTAAAGCCGCACAAAAGAGGCAGGAGATTGAACATCTAAAGAAGAATGTTGAGCTGGTAGAAAGAGTTGCAAAACTAGAGACAAGGCTAGCTGAACTTGAGGCAGCAACACAAAAGAAGCCATCTAGCTAGCTAGCTAGTTCCCTTGCCGCAACAATCTAGTTTGGTGATGCACCCAGCTGACGCAGTCTTATTTTGGTGATGTGCCCTCTGATGCATGTCAGATGTGAATATGTTTGGTATGACTTATGAGTTAGTTTGCTTGGTGATGTGACCTACGTACATTACTCATTTTAAGGCCCACACAAGCCCACTCGCGCTAGGTTAGTACTTAGTAGGGAAGGACGCATCCCTCACACAGTCTCCTCCCACTCTCCCCCTCGCACTGCCGCCACCACTTTCTCTCCCCCTAGCCTTCGTCCCCCTCACCTCCCCCACGCCGTGACCCACTCTACACCCCTTCGCTGAGACGCGCACCACACCTCTGACAGCGAGATCTAGAGGAGGAGGGACCCAGCTACGGCGGCGGTGACGATGACGACGACTAGAGGAGGGATCCAGCGACGACGACTAGGAGGGGGAGGGACCCAGCCACGAGGCCGACGCGAGGACGAGGACGTGGCGGCGAGCAGGTAGCGACGAGGAGTAGAGATCCCTCCGCTCCGGCAGTGCGAAGGTCAGTGGCGAATCAAGGATTTGAGTTTATGGTATGCCGCTCTAAAAATGTCTTATACAATTCGGTAAATGCATTCTCCCAACTCGGTAATAATTGTAAAATTAACAACAATTCAGTAATAAGGTAATTTGGTATATTTTCTCAAGTTTATGGAATTAGGCCAAGCGCGCTTTTGCAGCACACATGCGTTTAGGTAATCAAGTATACAACATATGCGTGCATATGGTTTTCTTTTTATATAAATGCGTATAATATACTTGTACTTGTGAGAATTGCAGGGTATGTCGTGGCTCCTTTCTATAAGTACATGTGGACATACTTAGCTAATGATCGTATACATACTTAGCATTTCCCTTTAGATTGACTCTTACATTTGGTTTTGCTCTTGTTCCTATGCACATCTGCACATTCTCTCCAAGCTGAATAAGTACTTCATCAGCAACCGAGGCAGCCTGCATCTTGCTCTTTAAAATGGTATGGTCGCTTTGCCTGCACTAATTTTTTGGTTACTGAATTTTCCATTTATGTTAATGGTTTACCAAGAACCAATGACATTACGGTGGGCTAAAATAGTTACTGTAATTCCCTTGACTATTAATTCACAGGATAATTCTGACGAAGACTATAGACTTGGGCCACAAAATGAAGAAGAGGGTTATGGCACTGTTAGTGCACAACAAGACCAGATGAATGGGGCTCAGCGCTGAGGCAGAGCGCCAAGGACATCCACAAAGTGGCCAAGTGACACAATGATAGTCACTAAGGTCGACATAGTGGGGATGCCAGTACCATTGACTCAAAAGCGGAGGTTCAGGGCGCTTACGGGGCTCGTTGCTAGACCAAAGATACCTTTGAACATGCCGGAAATCAAAGAACTAAGCAATGATGAAAAGTGGGACTTGTTGATAAGCATGTGCAGAAACACTTGAAGTTCCAGGAAGATGCGAAACCGCAGGCATTCAAGCTTTTCTGGAAGACGGCAGCCAATGCATGGAGACAATTCAAATTTCAGCTTAGGCGAGATTTTATCAGAAAAGGACTTGAGCCATTTACAAGGCACCCGTTTATTGTACCGGAACAGTGGAAGGAGTTCATGAAATAGGCAGAAATCGAGCAAGCCTCATCTGCTAGTGTTAAGTTCAAAGAACTTCGAAGCCGGAACACAAGCAAGCACAACATGGGTCCAGCTGGTTATACTGTGAAACAAGAACAATGGGAGGAAGAGGACAGACAATTAGCTGCAGCTGGTATCCCCAACCCATATGACGCCTACCCTGACGATCATTCCAGGAATTGGCTACGAGCAAGAAGTGAGCTAGTAATTAAAGACTGTGTTGTCGTGATAGTGTTCAACAACAAAGAGGCAAAAAAATTAGTTGCGGACATCAAGGAAAAGATTGCATGTGCAGAATCTTCAGGAATGGCAGGGCAGAGGGAGTATGATGTGCTAAGTCATTGCTTGGGCTGCCCTGAACAACATGGTCGTGTGTGTGGTGTCTCCAGCTACCAGGGCTGGAAGTATGCGTGGCCTCAGCACGTCGAGATGTACAGGAAAAGGAAGAGGATGAAGACCGACACATCAGTTGATACAGAAAAGATAAAGGAACAAATCAAGCAAGAACTGGTGGCTGAGATGCGGATGCAGAACATGCAGATGCAGAGGTGGTGTTGTCACCAATGTTCAATCGTGCAAGCCCTTCACCCACCACATTGAAGAACAGTTGTGCGTCCGCAGATGTAGGTTTGATCGATGGCACTGCAGAGTTGGCGACGGAGGTGCACTGTGAGGATCGTACACACGAAGACCTTATAGGCATGTTGACTGAACCGACACACTGTGGCCTATGGATCACGTGGACGGGGCTTCAATGTGAGGCTGCACTTAGTCTTGTTCATCCAGAGGAGACTATGCTACAAACAGTCCCGATTCATGAAGACTGTGTTGTGGTTGAAGTGATCACTGTATATACTATATTTGCGGATGAACTGTTGGAATACCCTCCTAATGACGAGGTGATGAAACTCGGACAAGCTCAAGGACAGAGGTTACAGTGGAGAAGGTGTCGGATTGACATCAAAGGAGCACCAACATGTATATCTCGTTCACAGGCTATTGTACAGATTCCTTGTAGTTCACACAGTACGGTACAGGTTCCTTCCTCAGATGGTTCCCCTCCTCCTCCTCCTCCTCCTCCTCAATCCCCACTCGTTCCATCCCCACATCAGGAAGGTACACAAAATATTCCATCCCCACCTACCCCTAGTCCTGAACAAACAGAAAAACTTGCATCCCCACATTCGCAAGAGACACCAAATATTCCATCCCCACCACCACACCCACCACCTCCTCCTCCTTCTCCTCATGAAACAACAAAACCTACACCCCCAAACGGAAGTGCTCAAAACAATCATGCCAAAGCAGGTACATCTGGGCCTAATACCTCTGTAATAGGTCCTGGTGAGACACCACTAGGCAAGAAAGCCCTTGAGAACCTTTCAACCATTTCAAATCAGTAAGAAAAAAAACTTGCCGAAAATAATATCTCTACACCACGTACAGCAGGCAAGCAAGCCCTTAAGAAACCTTCTTCAGCCATCTCAAAGCAGCAAGAAAAGGAAATTGCTGTAAATAAAACCTTTAAGAGGCCTACTAGAAAGCAATCTAAAAGAAACACCAAGGAGAATCGTCTGTATATGACTAACCCAAAGCAATCTGAGAGTGACAATGAGAAGAATCCTTGGGCTATGGCTAACCCAAATTACAAATTCGGAAAGAACCTTTTCAGTGATGGTGATCTCAAAAAGGTTGCTCCTTTTACCAGAAAGCTCCACACATTCTACATGCAACGTGGTAAGTCAGATGATGATTCTGACATTATGGTCGCACTTCGGCCCGGGACCAATGCATGGCTGAAGTGAAGAGAGATGAATCGTCAAACGAACTCCAGCAGCTACCTGTGCAACTCAGTGATTTGTATGATCTCTTCAACTTGGATGCTTTGGATCTGACACTTCTCCGCTACTTCATCCTGTAAGTTGCTTGAAAATTTAATTTGCTTCTCACTAATCACATCCTTTATCGAACTGTGCTTTTTGCCTCACATCATCTTTATTACCATGTATTTTGCCTCCTTATACTTTGTTTTTTCTTACTAATAGGAATATGATTGTAGAAGTTGATAACAAGGGCCCTGCAGTTGGCTACCTTGATCCTAAATGCCTTTGCTCGACAACGTTGAGCAGCACGGATGACACTGTTTCTTTCTCTGTTGACCATATGCTCAATGCCTTCGAACAATATGCTACAAAGGATTTAATGCTTACCGCTTATCTCAGTACGAACCACTGGATTGCAATGGCGATCGTTCCGAAGCAGCGGAAGGTCTACTATCTTGATTCATTGAAGACAATTAATACTAATACTAGCCCTTTCGAGCTAATCATTAATGAGTAAGTTATTTCTTTCTTAACCTGTGAACGTTCCTCAACAAACTGTACAGAGTATATTAATTAATAGTGTCCTAACCATTGTTGATATTTTCGTTGTAGGGCTTCGAAACGTTACTGCCGCAAAAAGTTCTCGCGCCGTGGCGCCTTGACACACGTCAAAAATGTTACGGTACATACCACTTATTTCCTTCATGTGGAAGCTAGTACTAAAGCTTGAGTTTATTTCTTCTCGATCACCACTATTTTTCTTTGTACATTTATTGTAGTGCCACCAACAACCTACTGGATCCAGACTCCGCGGCTTCTATTGTGACTATCACATGCTTCGATTAAAAGAAAGCGGCCCACATATGGAGGTACTTTATTGGGATCTTCATTTGTAAAACCTGCAACTGAGCACAGTTCTTGCTTAATAGCACTGCACATGTTTGGTAACCACCTATATATGTGTGCCGACTGGTGACATTGTTATATCTAGAGCTTAGGGCTAGAGGAGCATCCTCTCGACAAATCATTGTTGGCAGATGTTCATGAAAGAATTGCCACATTCCTCATGGAACAGGTGATCACAGCCGGAGGAAAATTTTTGTTGATGACGCTGTGTGGGCTAAGATTATGTTTGGTGACTAGGAAATTTTTGCATTCCTCCTTGTCCATGAATTTTTGCATTCCTCCTCATTGTCCATGAATGTTTGTGATGTTGTTGCATTCCTTCTTGGGAGCTGCATTTCCTCCTCGTGTGAGATGATGATGCTGAATTTTGTCATATGATGCATGTGAATTTGGATGCTGGATTTCTGTGAATTTGGATGCTGGATCTAATTTCTGTGAATTTAGTCATATCTTGGTTGGTTCCAGGATGTAGCCCCTGATGGCTGCCAAATTCTGGCTGGATCCAGGATGCGGCGGCAAGCGAGCAAAGAGTTCATTGTAGGGGTGGCCTATATATCTGTAACGGGCGTTAATTAAAGCTCGTTACAAACACTGACCACTGAGTAACGGGCTTCAATTGGAACACCCGTTACAAACTTGCCAACAAAGTAACGGGCACCGTAAAAGTCCGTTACCAATACGTGGCCCGTTCGTTGAGACATCGGAGACGCAGGTTCACCATACGCGTCTCTGATATTGATTACACAGTAACTGGCTTTGTTGTGGTGCCCGTCACCAAAGTTCCCTGTGGGCCCAGAGAAACAGTCATTTTCACGTGACTGGTGGCTAGTTGTGGTAACAGTTGTTGTTTTATGCCCGTTACGAATATGTGTTATCAGTAACGGGCATCTGCCCGTTACCTTTCTTGGCTTATTTGTAACACTTGATTGGTAACGGGTGCATTGCCCGTTACCAAAGGCGATCTACGCCCGTTACCAAAGCCAGTTTTTCACGTAGTGTTTGCAGAAAGTAAAAGAATCAAACTTTGCGTATACAATGTAGATACCACCTGCAGCCAAAGATTTTACAAGCAACAACACAAATATGGAGACCGATCCAAATATAGCTTATAGGGTTAGAGGAGGGGATGAACTCAAGCAAGCAAGAGACAAGCGAATTAATCTGAAGTTCACTCCCACAAAGGAAGCTACGTCTCCGTTGAGGATCCCACAAAGGGAGGGCTATCACCAAAAGCCGCTTTTCCTCATTCAATTCCCATAAAGGAAAATTGATGCTCACTAAGAGAAATCCAGAAAGGATGGGCAATACAAATGATCCTGGGTGCTCCACACGGAGAGGGCACTCAATGGGTGACGCCTAACCATCTAGAAGCAAGCTTCAAGAGTAACAAATGTGAATCAGTCAACCAAAGCCACCACAAGTGCTTCTTGTGAGGAAGGAGTGAAGAGCTCTCACAAAGGGGCTAAATCCTACACCTCAAAGGCCTCTCACACCCAAACCCTAGAAGGAATCCTTGCTTGGAGTGCTTGAAAGGGAGTTGGGAGAGAGGGATGAAGCTTTGGAGGTGTTTCAATCGAAGGGGAGGCGGAACCCTAGAGAGAAGGAAGAAGGGGTATAAATACCCGACCTCCCCGAGCTAGCCGTTATGTCCTGCCTACGGCCTGGCCGGGTCACCCAGCTCCCTCCAGAGCTGACCCAGATCGCCCATCCACTCATGTCAGTTGACCCAGTAAGGTTGGGAGAGCTAGGTTAAGCTAACCAAAGGATGTTTTCGATTTTTCTAAAGGTTTGCTAGGGGTTTTCACTCTTAGAAAAGATGAGAGAAAACAAGAAGAGGACTCGTAGTGAACCTTGACCAACCGACCACATCCCTCTTTATAGTACGGTATTTCCTAAACTCAAATTCAACAATTGAGCCTCAACACCATTCATATGAAAATGAGGGCCTTCCTTCGAGTGTTCACATTTATTTATTCTTTTAAGCCTGCACACATCTTATTGAAAGCATTAATCCACCCTAATTGCATTGTCATTATCACCAAAAGAATTAGGAGCCTAGATGCACTTTCAATCTCCCCCTTTTTGGTGATTGAGACAACACATTTTGGTTAAATAAAAGAGATGTGTGTATCCAACAATCTAGTGAGAAACTCCCCCTAAATGTGTGCATTGTCAACTAGAGAGACCTCAAATGCCTTTGCACACAATTTTGGCAAGAGCTCCCCCTAAATCTTTGCATTAACACATTGTGCATAAGTGTGATAAGAAATATCTCGTGATGCATATGACATTATATATCACACCAATAAAGTGAGAAATAACAAATCATCAACAAACACATGCATGACACATAATCATTAAGATCCTTACATCACACTAGCATAGATAAAAGTACCATAATTAAATATTATAAATAAAAGTTTGCACTTGGCACACCATCATCCATCACACCACACATAGTTCATTACATCATTACATGTCCACTAGTTCTATTACATGAATAGCGATAAGAGATAGATAAAGATAGATAGGGGCTTCCATCCACCAAATTCACTCTCCCTTTGGCAACAAGCACCAAAAGGGGAGCTACTCCTCGTCGTCCTCGTCGTACTCCTCCTCCTCACCTCCATAGTCTTCTTCTTCTTCATCAACCGGAACCCAAGAGCCACGATCTTCCCACGAATTTGGAACGGGAGAAGGAGGATCAAAAGTTCTCATCTCATGGACCGGAGAATGTGGAAGATTAAGCCGAGCTGCCATGTCCTTTTGATTCTTCTCTTGCCTATGAAGCTCTTGAGCCAACCACCGACGATTGGCCTCACGCTCTCTATCATCTTTGCGGAGCATGTTGAAGCAAGCAAACAAACCCTTGGCAAGAAAGTTGAACTTCCCTCTCTTACCCCCTTGGAGCCCCATGAGAGTGAGAGGCACCCTCCATGGGAAGGGGATCATACAGACTCTTTGTTGGTGGAGCTTGAGAGGAGGAGGTACCCGCATCAATTGGTCCATCAAAAGGATAAATGCCTGGATACGGTCCTCTAGCATCAATACTGGTCGTATGCTTGCCAAGACGGAAAGATTGAGCAAGTTTCCCTTTGCTAGTCATGTATGGATCATGAACAACATTTGTCTTAAGATCAAGTTTAGTGGCATGCTTAACCATCATAAAGATATACGGTGCATAGTGACATCCACTAGAGGAAGTGTGTGAGCAAATGATAATCTCATTCCAAAGGAAGTGGCAAGCATTGAACTTAGGTTGACTGGGAGCCATTTGATAAAGAAGGTTCCTAGCTCTATGAGATATGTTATCAGAATCACCACCTCTAGGACAAAGGGTATACCTGAACAAGAGGTTGAGCATCTTGTAATAGGGAGTGAGTCCACTAGTATGACCATAGTTGATATTTCCATAGGCACGATCATACATAAACCTCATCTTAGTCACTTCTAGCTCATCTTCATTATGAAGTTGGAAAAGTTCACTAGAGAATTGGTTTGTTGTGGTCGCGCCTCTAAGTTTGAAAAGTGAAGCAAACTCACTGACAGAGATTTTGAACCACTTACCACCAAGAGTGAAGTGCATCTCATTCTCACCAGGGCAATGCAAAAATCGTGAATGAACCAAGTCAAAGGAGCGGTGCCAAAAGTCCGGGTTCGAGGTGTGAATGAGTGGTTGGCTTGTAAATATATGAAATTAGTTCCTGACGAGGGCCCAGATTAGCACCCCCTTTGACGGCGAGATCACCTTCCTTAAGACAACAAGATGTTCCAACACCATTGACAATGTGAAGGCCAAGATCGACAACGTCAAGGAAAAGATTCAGGACAAGGAGGAGAGAAGACCCTGGTCAAGACCCACACTGGCAAGATGTCCAGTCTTTGGCCAGTTGGCTGCATCTCCGACCAAGTTTCCCACTAGAGGAACCCCCACGACAAGTCTCTGCCTCGCACGACAAGTCCAGTCCCGACTGGTGTGTGGGCCGAGACGCACGGCACGAGCATCGTCACCGACGCGTGAAGAGGAACGAATCTCCACGTCACGCAAGTGCAACAGCTGGCGGCCATGCAGGCGGCCCGCCCTGCCAAGAGCCTTAATGCTGGCCTGACCAGCTGCACAGCCATCACATCGCCATCATCTCCCACTCTGCCACACGCAAGCTTAGCCCGAGGCACTCAAGCACCCTCTACGACGTGCACAAGCCTAGACTTAGGCTCAGGTGTGGCAAGCTAGGCAAGTACTCGGGTAGACCGAGACAAGCCCAAACTACTTGGGGATGAGGCCAAGCGTCCCAGAGTGAACAGTCCAACCCGGCCACGCGGCGGCTCCCCCGACAAGGCATCACGACTTGGCTTCAATGCACCCCGACGGACAGCGACGTGCGACGGGACATGCCAGCTGCCAGGCATTGTAACTCTTTTTTATTTCCCCTTGTGCCCCTCCCCTTGTGACTATAAAAGGGAGAGGAGGGCAACAGTTACAAGGGTTAGACCTTCATAGGATCGAACACCATCTCCCGGGACTTGGGCTCGACACCCTCTCCCGACTAGCTTGTAACCCCTACTATGAGCACACCTAGCTCAGGAACACGGCAGCAACACACTAGACGTAGGGTATTACTCCTCGGAGGCCCGAACTAGTATAAATCCCGTTGTCTCCTATGCTAACCATCCGAGCCCGACGCACGATCGATATAAATTTACTACCGGTGGTAAAGAACCCTGACAGTTGGCGCGCCAGGTAGGGGCACATCGTGTGTCTCGACGAACTCCAGTGGATTGGATGGACGGTCACAGGGTCATGCTAACTCCTGGGACCACCCTACGCTTCGGCTCTCTCGGCTTCGTCTACACCGGGCCGGTGGAGCCCGTCACCGGGCGAACCTTCACCCGGCCGCCTCACCCCAATGTCCTCGCGGGGGCTGCGGGCCGTGAGGCTTTCGTCCGAGGCTTCTCGGACGACGTCATCCTCCGCATATTGGGGCCAAACCCAACGCAGGAGTGTTTTAGGCTCACCGCCCACTACCTCACTAACCTCGCCTTCCAGGCCAGCGGAGACGGACCGCTGGGCTGGGGGTAGTTCATGGAGCGGTACACCACAACGTACCCTCGTGGACAGCCCGGCCTCCCGGACGACCCGGTGACGGCCAACGTCAACAGCCTCCGCGCGATCGGCACTGCCCCTGGGTCTGCGACGACTCGGGGGGCACGGACCATGCGACGCCACGACCCCATGCGGGAGTGCAACGTCTGCGTGGCCTCTTCGTCGAGCAGCTCCGAACAGGAGCCAGCACCGCGCCACCACAGCGCCGACGATCAGCGGCGTGCGCGGCTCGACGAACTCGCGGAGGTGAGACGCCAGCTCGACGAGGAGCTGGCCCTTCTACGTCAAGAGCTCGGCGTGGATGCCGAGCCCCGCGATCAACAACCAGAGCAGGACGTTTCTTGTGTAGGGGGAGCCCCGCGAGGGGAATGGCAACCGGCGCACCTACTCCGTCAGCACACGGGCCAGAGATCGACAACAACCGACGCACCAATGAGGGCGCGAACGCCGACGCTGACGCTCTGCCACTTTTTGGCGGGCGTCTCAGAACCTTGCCGCCATGGCCATGCTGCAGCGCGGCTGTCCGGAGCCTGCAACCTCCGAGGAGCGGCGGGTGCGCCAACAGCTGAAGGCGCTGCTCGAGGTTGCAGCAGCGCGACAACGGAGAGCTCCACCTCGCGCCAGAGCTCGGAGCGCGAGCGGGCTGGAGCGCCATCCGCCCACGGCCTGAATCCGCCTCCTTCCTAGCATCGAGAGCGCGGAGAGGGAGTCGGAGTCGTGGCATCGGCGGTCAAGAGTCGGCTTGGGCCCAACCGCGATGCTCGGAACACCGTCGAGGCCCGACAACGAGCTGAGAGCGTCGACAACAACCTCGACAATTGCTCACACCACCACGACGACCGTGGATGCGGACGGCACCGTGACAGTGATGACGACCGCGAGCGCAGCTGATCACGAAACCAGCAAGGTCCGCGGGCCTTTGGCCGGAGCATCCGCGATGCGAAGTTCCCCTCGCTCTTCCGGGCTCTGACCAATGTGCCTAGATACGATGGGAACACCAACCCCAGCGTATGGCTCGAGGACTACCGGCTCGCATGCCACGCCGGTGGAGCAACCGACGACCTCTTCGTCATCAAGAACATGCCGCTCTACCTCGGTGACTCTGCGCGCACATGGCTCGAGCACTTGCCGCGCGACAAGATCAACGACTGGACCGACATGTGTCGAGTCTTTGTCGGCAACTTCCAGGGCACGTACATGCACCCCGGCAAGCAGTGGGAGCTGCGCAACTGCAAATAGCCGTCGGGGGAGAGTCTTCGCAAGTACATACGGCGCTTCTCCAAACGCTGCACCGAGCTCCCCGGCGCAACCGACAACGACGCCATATCGGAGTTTCAAAATGGGACGATGTGCACTTCTCTCATACACCGACTCGGGTGTCGCATGCCACGCACGACCCGTGAGCTCTTCGACATCGAGAGCAACCACGCCGACGATGAGAAGGCGGTTGCCGCAACGCTCACACCCCTCAGGGCAAGGGGAAGCAAGTCGTAGACCATGGCGAGGGGACAAACTCGCGCTTCAAAAAGAAGAAGAAGAAGAACGACAAGCGTCGTCGTGACGACAACTTTGTCGCGGCGGTGGAGCGCAAAGCATCGCGCCCCAAGGGAACCAGGCCAAGCCCGCACCATCCAGGGACCACTTCGAGAAGCTCTTGGACGCACCGTGCCCGCACCACGAGGTCCCCGTCAAGCACACGCTCAAGGAGTGTCGGCTCATGAAGAACTATGACAAGGGCACCCTCAAGCCGAAGACAGCGGACCAGCCCGACAAGCACGACCCCACCCACGACAACGATGATGGCGTGGGGGCTGTGTTCCCTGGTGAAGACGGCGTGGTGCACATGATATTTGGGTGATCACCGACAAGACCCTCAAGACGGCATGAGAAGTTCATCTGGCGAGAAGTCCTCAACGCTGATGTTGCAAGGCCGTCCTACCTAAAGTGGTCGGAGGTTCCGATAACCTTCGACCGCAAGGACCATCCCGACAATGTGCCTCAGCCCGGATCCTACCCACTAGTGGTAGCTCCCCTGTTCAAATCCAGAAGGATCCACAAGGTCCTGATGGATGGGGGAAGCGGGATCAACGTGCTCTACGTGTCAACGCTTGACGAGATGGGCATCCCGCGGTCCGCACTGAGGTCGTCGACAGCGCCATTCCACAGGGTCGTACCTGAAATAAAGGTGCTCCCCCTCGAGAAGATCGATCTGCCCGTCACGTTCGGGGACATGCGGAACTTCCGCACAGAAACCCTCACCTTCGAAGTGGCGGGGTTCTCGGGGACGTACCATGCGATCCTCGGGAGGCCGGCATACGCGAAGTTTATGGACATGCCCAACTATACGTACCTGAAGCTGAAGATTCCCACACTGAAAAGGATCATCACAGTAGGGCCAATGTATCGGCGCGCATACGAGTGTGATGCTGAGTGCTTTTAGTTCGCTGAAGCAACCATCCGGTACGAGAGGCTCCATGTCGAGCCTCAATCCGAGGACCAGGATGTCCCCAAGTCGTCCAAGCGTGCGGCCTGCTCTTTCGAGCCCGCCAAGGACATCAAGAATGCGGTCGTCTCCGACGACGGTCGTACACTCCGCATCGGGACAGCGCTCGATCCTAAATAGGAAAGCGCGCTCGTCGACTTCCTCAAAGTGAACCTCGATGTGTTTGCGTGAAAACCCTCCGACATGAAGGGAATCCCGAGAGAGGTTGCTGAGCACAAATTGAACATCAAGCCGGGATCAAAACCGGTCAAATAGCGCCTTTGCCGCTTCAACAACGAGAAGTGCAAGGCGATTGGCGAGGAGATCTAGAAGCTCCTTAGTGCAGGGTTCATCCGTGAAGTCTTCCACCCCGAGTGGTTAGCAAACCCTGTACTTGTAAAGAAGAAGAATAAGAAATGGAGGATGTGTGTTGACTACACGAGCCTTAACAAGGCGTGTCCCAAGGACCCGTTTCCTTTGTCTCGCATAGATCGGGTAGTCGATTCAACAGCAGGGTGTGAGACCCTCTTTTTTATCGATGCGTACTCCAGGTACCACCAGATAGCGATGTGCATAGCGGACCAACTCGCGACCTCATTCATTACTCTGTTCGGCGCATACTGCTATCAAATGATGCCCTTTAAGCTAAAAAATGCAAGCGCTACTTTCCAACGATGCATGCGACGTGTCTTCGAGGAGTTGATAAGCTGCATCATAGAAGCGTACGTCGACGACATCGTAGTCAAGTCGAAAAAGATGGGGGATCTGGTCCCCGACCTCACTGAGGTCTTCATGAAGCTACGACAACACGGGGTGAAGATAAATCCCGAGAAATGCATTTTCGGGGTTTCGAGGGGCATGCTCCTCGGCTTTGTCGTGTCAGAACGCGGCATCAAAGCTAACCCCGACAAGATCTCGGTCATTATGGACATGGGGCCAATCAAAAATCTCGCAGCTCTAAGTCGTTTCATAGCAAGACTCGGAGAGCGCAACCTGCCACTGTACAAGTTGATGAAGAAATCCAACCACTTCACGTGGACGCCCGAGGCGCAAGAGGCTCTCAATTCTCTAAAGAATATCCTCAAGAGTCCTCCGATATTGAACGCTCCGACTACAGAAGAGCCAATGCTCCTGTACATCTCAGCGATGACCCAAGTGGTCAGTGCGGCTCTGGTGGTCGAGCGAGAAGAGCCCAGGAGGTCCCAAAAGGTGCAACGACCAGTGTACTTTATAAGCGAGGTACTTTCCGACTCCAAGACGCGCTACTCACAAATGCAGAAACTTGTCTACGCAATCTTGATGACCAAGCGCAAGCTCCGGCATTACTTCGACGCACACCAAATCATTGTGGTGTCCAAATATCCACTCGGGGAGGTCATCCAAAACCCCGAGGCCGAAGGAAGGATCGCCAAGTGGGCGCTCGAGTTGATGGGGCGGAATATCGCGTATGCTCCGCGCAGCACGATCAAGTCCCAAGTGCTCGCGGACCTTGTGGCCGAGTGGATGGAGATTCAAACTCCCCCACCGAAGATCGAGCACGAGACTTGGATCATGTACTTCGATGGCTCAGTCATGAAGGAAGGAGCCGGTGTAGGCCTTGTCTTCATCTTGCCTCTGGGCGTGCGTATGGAGTACATGGTGCGACTACATTTCCCGGCATCAAACAACGCCACCGAGTACGAAGCCCTGATCAATGGTCTCCAGATTGCTGTTGAGCTCAGGTTCAAGCATCTCGAGATCAGGGGTGACTCGGAGCTAGTCGTGGGACAAGTCATGAAGGACAAGAACTGTGTTGACCCAAAGATGGCAGCATACTGTCAAGTCGTACGAGATCTGGAGGGCAAGTTCCACAGCCTCGAGCTACACCACATACTACGTGACTACAACAAGGCGGTCGATGTACTCGCGAAGGCTGCATCTAGTCAAAGCCCGTTTCCCCACGGGGTTTTCGCAAGTGATCAACATTAGTCGTCTGTACGAGAAGAAGGCGAGAGGCCACCTGAGGAGTCGGAGCCCGAAGTCATAGCGATTGATCAGCCGCCAGAAGTGAACCTCGAAGACCCTGATTGGCGATTTCCCATCCTCGAGTGGCTAGTCAAGGGGAAGCTCCCTCCCAACCAGACGAAAGCCCGGCGCATTGCCCGCCGAGCAAAAGCTTTCGTCCTCATTGACGGCGAACTCTACAAGCGCGGGGCTGTCGGCATACTCATGCGGTGCATCCTCGGGGATCAAGGTCGCGAGCTGTTGCAAGAAATACATGCCGGCGCCTGTGGTCACCACGCCGGTCTGAGAACACTCATCGGAAAAGCTTTCCGACAAGGTTTCTACTGGCCCACAGCGGTCGCCGACTCGAAGGACATCGTGCGGCACTGTGAAGGATGCCAGTTCTACGCCCGGCAAACTCACCTTTCGGCGCAAGCATTGCAGACAATCCCCATCACGTGGCCCTTCGCAGTTTGGAACCTCGACATGGTGGGACCTCTCCGACAAGCACCCGGGGGCTTCACCCACCTTCTCGTAGTGGTCGACAAGTTCTCGAAATGTATCGAGGCTTGACCCATTGTCAACGTCCGCTCCAAGGAGGCAGTCCCGTTCTTCACCAACATCATCTATCGCTTCAGCATTCCCAACACGATCATCACCAACACGGCGCACAGTTCACGGGGAAGAAATTCCTCAACTTATGCGACGACAACCACATCCGTGTGGACTGGTCTGTTGTTGCCCACCCGAATATGAATGGGCAAGTCGAGAGGGCGAACGATATGATCCTATAGGGCTTGAAGCCAAGGATATTCAAGTGGCTCAACAAGTTTCGAGCAAGATGGGTAGCTGAGTTGTCGTCTGTGTTGTGGAGTCTGCGCACCACGCCGAGCCGGGCCACGGGATTCACACCTTTCTTCATGGTGCATGGCTATGAAGCGGTCCTGCCCACAGACATCGACTACGGTAGCCCACGAGTACGAGCTTACACCGAAGATGGGAATCAAGTCGCGCTCGAGGACGCGATCGACCAACTCGACGAGGCACGCGATGTGGTGCTGTTGCGGAGTGCCAAGTAACAGTAGGCATTACGACGCTACCACGAGCGCAACATGCGTCCGCATGAGTTCCATGTCGGCGACCTCATGCTCCGACGAGTTCAGGGCAGCAAGGACAAGCACAAGCTGTCGCCACCATGGGAGGGGCCGTTCATCATCCACGAAGTGCTCCGACCGGGGTCATAAAAGATCCAGTACGAGGACGGGAGGGTCGTCACCAACGCATGGAACATCGAGCACCTGCGCCCGTTTTATCCTTGAGTAAATGTTCAAAACTCATGTGGCAATAAATAGGTGATGCATGCCTTGTTCACATGTCTCTGAGTTGCGGCAACGTTTGAGCTTGAGCAGAGAGCGTCTTTGCGCCAAGGCAAAGACGCTCCCTGCTCAGGGGCTACCAAGGGCACGATGCCCTCGTTCCCTTCTCGTTTTTTCGATTTTTTTCAAAAATTCCGACAACTTTGTCGAGACCGATCGCACGAGCGAAAGGTTTTTTGACGGAAACTCTATTTCGCGAAAAGTAAAGATTGCGGCTTGCGTGGAATGATGGGTTGCTATTCGTTCAAATCTCCTAGTGCTAACACCACCGCGGCTACAACACGAAGACTTGCGGGTACTCCTCTAATTCCCATCCTTCATCCGATCTCTTTTCTAAAGCACTCGAGTGACCGCCAGGACTCCAGTCCGAAAAAATGTTTTCACAAGCAAAATCTCGACAAGTTATCTCCCGAACCTTTCGAGTTCTCGGGGGCTGCGAACGAACGATTGCACTTAGTGGATTGAAGGGGCCAGGCCTTCCGACTCCTGCGCCTCCGTGGATCCAGAGTGCGGTTTGACTGTTTCAGTTCTCTAAGTTCGACTGCGCATTGCGGTAGTCGTCCTCGAGCGCTCGGAAGTGATCCAGCGATAACACAAGATAAAATACTTAGCTATGAACTTGGTAGCCTTGCAACTTGTTCAAATTATTACAACGAAACAGTTCATGGCATGTTTAATTTGGGGGGCTGGGAACTCCTGGGGCCTCTAATTCGTCTTGTGGCAGCAGCTCCAGGTCCTTCAGAGCAGCGTCGGCCATGTCGTGAGCAAAGGTGGCGTAGTCCTCCACCAGCTCATCGCATTGGTCATCGGAGATGCCTGGGGCCCAGCCGCCACTCAGCACCGTGCGGTCCATCCCTTAGTAATGCGACTCGAACATGGTGAGGACCCGGTGCACCGCACGACGGGCCGTCGACAACTCGAGTTCTCTCACCACGCCAGGAAGGCACCCAACCTCTTTGATCAGCGTCTCGGACGTCCTCGGACCAAGCGACACACCGATCCTGGCCATGGACGAACTCATTGCCCTCCCGAGCTTGGCGATATCCCCAATCTCCTTCTCGTTGATGGCCTCCGACTTGCGCCAGGCGCCGCGGGCCTGGCTCAGGACGGCTGTGTCCTGCTCCCGATATGCTCGAGATTGCTCCAGCTCGGACTGGACCTCTGAAAATGAACAACGATGAGAAGTCATGGTGGGCTCGCGGAGAAGAAGAAGACAGAACCAAGGTTCGACACTCACTCTGAAGATGCTCCGACAAGCGCCCGATGGCTTCCTCCTTTTCGATGACCTTGAGCACAGCGGCGTTCCACTCCTGCTTGATCGCCGCTAGCTTCGCCACCATTCCAACGCGGATCACGCGCGCCCCTGCAACCACGGCCAATGAATCAAGGTCCGATATGGAGCAAGCGGCGAACCGGACAAGGAGAGGAGGGGACCGTCCGACTTACCATCAAGATCCTGCGACAACTTGGTGTTGGTGTCGCGAAGCTGCGCCACCTCCTCGGTGACCACCAGTAGTTGGTTCGTAACCTGGGAGAATTGGAGGCTTGTAGTCTCCAAGTCCGTCGTGGCAGTGCCCAGGTCACGCTCCAACTCCAACACCCTTTCTTCAAGCGCCGCCTTCTCGCGAGCAGCGACATGGGCGGCGTCCCGCGGCCGTCTTGGTTGCGGCCCAGCAGTCTTGGCCCTCTCGGCGGCTTCCCAACAGACGTTGCGGCTACTCGGAGCTTCTCGACCTCGGCCTTGGCGAGTGCTAGCCTCGACGCCAGCGAGTCCCGCTCGGTGGTAGCCGCAGCGGCGGCAGTCTCGGTGGTGGCGGCGCGATCATTCGCCGACTGGTGGGTAGCTTCAAGGGACGTCCGCGCGGACGCCTCAATCGCCACAGCAGCGGCCGCCGCTACCCGGGCCACGACGAGCTGCATCTCTAGTTGAGTCTGTTTCGCACGGAGCTCCCACGCCTCGCGGACATGTCTCCGACCCGATGACGCGAGTGTCAGCCACCAGCAAAGCGAAGATAAGTGGCGCTCCTTGAGAAGACCAGAGAATTAAAGACGTAACCTTCAATCAAGAAAGCTTACCATGGTCGCGGGGAGGATCAGCTCGTCGAAAGCGCGGCGTGCCCAGTTCAGCCCGCGCTCCAAGGTGTCGCGTGCCGCAGCCTCCTCTTCGCCCTCAGCGTCGTCACCGGACTCGGAGGTAGCCGCCCACGAGGTGCAGGCGAGCTCGAGGGGCTGCGCCTCACCGCCCGCCGTGCCCATCAATGCAGCCGCTCCCACTTCCTCGACCTCCTGGATCTCCGAGGAAGCGGCCATTGTCACATCCACGGGAGCGATTTGCTCCTGAACGGCGGCGGCGGGCTCGTTCGGTACACGAGCATCATCGGCACCAGTGGCGACCGAGTGGGACGGCGACGACCCAACCTCTCCGACAACACCCACTGTCACGCCCATTGCAGAGGCAGCGACCGTGGGTCCGGCAACTTCTGCTGGTTGGGAAGGAGTGCTTTCGCCCCCTCACTAGTCGACGGCGGCGCGGATGCAACCGCAACTGGCTCCATGTCGGTAGCGGACTCCTCTGGAACCACCTTCGCTGCCTCTGACACGGTGGGGGGAGCGAAGCCACCAGCGCGCTCGTACTCGTGCAGCACCATCGAGACTGACGTGATCGTCTCCATGATCGACGGCTCGGCGAACATCCGCTCCGTCACCACCTCCAGCACCTTCTCCAGGAGTTGGGGGCTTCAAGGTCAATAACCCCGACACCGGGGAAGTCGATGTACTGGCACGTGGCCAACTCCATGACCTCCTCGACGGTGACGGTGCTAGGGGCCGAGGAAATCTCCGCCGCCTCCGCGGCCGGGGAAGGACCCGAGACCTCAGCCGCCGGGAAAGGCTCCGGCACCGGGGTCATCACGACATCGCCCCCCCCCCCTCCGGACGGGGGGGGGAGGTGCCGAGTCTTCATCCAAGACCACCACCACGTCCCCGCCGCTCGAGCCGGCCTCGGTCGGCGGCTCCGTGGCCGCTTGAGGGGGCGGTCGCCCCCGCGGCGGTCGACCCTCCTCCATGACGACGGCATGGACTGGAGGAGGTGGCGCGCCCGATGCCTCCTCCGCGGCGACCACGGCGGGCACCTCTTCAGCCCGCGCCGGCAACGACTCGACGCTCGGGGGCTGGGAACGGGGCTCAGAAGTCACCACTCGGGCGCTTAGCGCCAAGCGCTTCAAGGGCGCAAGGCTGAGCACCCCGGTGTCGGCGTGCCTACGAGAAGACAGAAAGCGACGTCAGCATACAAATCGAGTCGGAAGACCTATGATAAAGAAGTCCGAAGTCGGGGAACTTACATCTTGGCCCCAGCCGGCGACGAGGGACACGTGAACATCCGGGGCCCTGCAGCCCCGGATAAGCAATGACTGCAAATGCCGTGGGGTAGCGCTTGGCTCCGCCACTGACGGTGCGCTCGGTGTCAACGCCGAGTCCAACGACTTCTCCCGCGATCGGCACCTCTGCATGGAGTCGGAGTCAGGGCGGTTGGAGCCATCGTAAAGCTGGCGGGCGCACGCCGGCCGCTCCTCCGAACTTCTCGGAGGGTCGACTTGGCAGGGCGTGGATCTCTGCGACTCGGAGGCGCCCGTCCCGCGAGGCGCCACACGAGGGCGGACCGTCCGCCAGTCTTCTCGGGCGGGGCGAGCCACCTGACGCGAGCTCGAGCCCACGGTCTTGTCGCGCATGGACACCTGCGGCTGGCGCGACGATGACACTTCAGCGCCGCGAGGAGGCGACGACGAGGACAACCCCAACATGTTGCTCTAGTCGACCGGGCGCTGGTGACATCTCCGCTCCACGACGGCTCGGGCGACGGGTCTTCATCAGAGGAGACACCAAGCTCCCCTGCCTTCCGCCTCTTGATGCGGTTGTCGTTACGATTACACTTGGCGATCTGGCACTTCTTGTGTTGCGCCTTGCGCGTAGCACGCCTCTTCTCCGCCGCGGCCTTGTTCTAGTTAAAAATCGCCTCCTCCGGGAGAGACGCCTTGGCTGGAACGAGGTGGGCGCACTTCAACTACAACAACAAGAAGGCGCGAAGGTTAGCCGAGGAAACAAACTCCGAGAAGATCGACATCACGACAAGAGCAAATAAGATACATCGAGAAGACGAACTACTCACGACTTTTTCTGTCCCCGCGTTGGGGAGCATTGGGAGCAGCCGCGACGGCGGCCACAAATAGGTCGATCTCCCGATCGCCTGCGCCACGCGGCGCTGGACCACGAGAGACGACATGAGCGACGGCGCAGTCACGGTTCCCTCCCAGGGGGGCCTGTCGGTCGTCATCTCGCAGAGGCGAAGCGGCCGCCTCCGGAGCGGCATGACTCCTCGGGTGTGGTACTGCCTGATCACCTCTACCAGGGTGACTCTGGCTGCTCAGAGGCGCCCCAGCACGGCCCAGTGGTGCTTGAGGATCTTTTCCTGCTCCTTCTTGGCGGGCCCGTCCGCCTAGTTCCTCTGCGACTTCGCGATGGAGTTCCCGGTGTACGACGGGAGCGCGAACTCGGGGTCGTTCCGCAAGTAGAACCACCCCTTGTGCTAGCCACTGTTCGAGCTGGTTGGCGTCACTGGGATGCAGTCGTCACTGCGGCCTTTCTTCATCCGGAGATTGGCGCAGCCGATCGTCGCCGCGCGGGAGCCATCCCTCAGGCAAGTGAACCTGAAGAAGTACTGGAAGAGGTGCCAGTGGGTGCCGATGCCGAGGTACCCCTCGCACATTGCTTCGAATGCAGCCATCTGTTGGATGCTATTCGGGTTGAGGTGCTGGAGTTGCAGCCCATACGCAAACAGCACCCCACGGATGAATCGGCTAGCGGGGATGGAGAAGCCGCGCTTGAGGAAGGCCACGAACGACACCACATACCCCTTGGGGGCGTGGCACGGACTCGTCATCGGGAACCCTCCACTCGACAGCGTCAGTGAGTGGAGGAAGCTGGCCCGCCTCGACAAGATGGAGGAGCTGCTCGCGGGAAACATTGGAGCGCGTCCAATTCGACATCGCGACAGCAAGGTCTTGGGCTGGCTGGAAGCACAAGCAGTGGCTCTATTGAGGATGTGGAAGAGCTCAGAGCGCAGAGGGCGAGTGCGAGAGGAAGAAGAAGAAGATGGGAAAGCAAAGTCCCAAACTAGCGCCCGGCGCGCGGTTTTAAAGGGGGGCGACGTGACCCCTTACCTTCAACGCCGGACCCACCGTGTCAGTGAGACTTTCTCCCACTTGTGTGCGTGTCCCAGCGAAACAACCACCCACTTGCGCGACACCTCGATTCCCGCAGAATACGAACTTGCAGAGTCTGCGCGCAGTCATGATGGAGCGGTCATGTCCGTCACGTCGGCCGAGATGCCCGCGCCCATAACTGCGCCCACGTTCACCACGGCGGACACAACTGCCCCGACAAAACATCCCCAAGCTACAACGGCTACAATTACAAATAAAATCTCGCGAGCGAGTCTCCAACTCACTCACAAGCTCGGGGGTACATCCGGCGGATGCGCTCACGCGCACCCAATGAGAACGTGAAGAACACCAACAACACCAAAATCATCCGACTGAGCCTAAGCGCGACTCCTTGACTCCCTCTCAGACTCGGGGGCTACTTACGAGGGCCCGGATTAGGGCCCCCTTTGACGGCGAGATCACCTCCCTAGGATCGAACACCATCTCCCGGGACTTGGGCTCGACACCCTCTCCCGACCAGCTTGTAACCCCTACTACGAGCACACCTAGCTCAGGAACACGGCAGCAGCACACTGGACATAGGGTATTACTCCTCGGAGGCCCGAACTAGTATAAATCACGTTGTCTTTTGCGCTAACCATTCGAGCCCGACGCACGATCGATATAAATTTACCGTCGGCGGTAGAGAACCCTGACAGTTCTGCAAATCACGGGATGTAAAAGACGTTCATGTACATGTTCACATTTGGAATATTCCCTAGATTCGAGGGTAATCTCGGAATGTAAAAGTCCCTTCATCTCTCTATAAAAGGGGGCTCGAGGGCACGTGTAAAGGGATTCACAACTTTTGAGGTGAGCCCAGACTTTCGGAGATTCCTTGTCTCCGTGTTTGCGAGCACTTTTGTGTGTTTGTTCAGGAGTCTCATTTCATTTGTATTTGGGGATCCTATCCGATTCTCTGACCCCCCCCCCCCCCCCCAACAACAGACCGGGTTTTCACCTTGCAGACTAAATGTATTTGGAGACACAACAACGACACCTCTAGCGAGAACGACTATGTTAGTGAACGCAGCCGTTGTCGGCACCGACGAAGATTGAGTGAGGCTTTCGCCAGGCTCCAAATCCACAAAGCAAACCATGAGGCTTGGAAGATAGGCGTTCCGATGGGAAGTCGACGTGCAGCCAGGTGTGAGAGCAATGAGGATTTAGCAGCAGGCCAGCGACCAACTGGACGACGACCCATAATAGCCAATCAGGAGTGAAGAGTGGCGATGGGGAAGAGGAGAGGAGCAGTGACCACCCATCGGATCTACCCGCCGACCGTGCCTGTCACCGTCTGTGCACACGGAAAGAGGTAGCCGACGTCGAAGCCTTTGGATGAGCATTTAAGCACTATGATAGTATGTATATGATCTTCAATGTGTATTGCACTCACTTCAAAACAATCCAGCAATCTTAAAAGGGGGGTGGAAGGGGTGTAAATAGCTCAACACATCAATATAATCATTGCTCTAACGGCTAGTTAAGATGTATCATTGGGATATTGGATGTACTGATGACCCCCTTTTTTAGCAAATATGGTAGGTGCTCTACCTTTTCATTATAGAAGAGTAGAATTTGTATTTACAATACTGGATAGGACCAGATTGGATGATGTTGTAAAGGAAGAGAAATAAACAAAACCCAAAAACTATCTCAGCAAAACTGTAGAACTATACTACTCTATGATGTTGTTTGCCTCACGGTAGGCTAGTACGTCGTATTTTATCGTTGCAGCCAACTGATCAAAAGAGATTGCTTTGTTCTGAAAAATTCTTCTGCGTCTCTCTTTCCATATATTCCACACCGTGTAGATGACTACCTAAAGTCGGTTATCTTTGTTTGTTGCATCCGCTCTCATTATCAAGTTCCACCACATGCGCATGGTTGCTGCATTCTGTGCTGGCAATTGAATATCCAGCCATGCTGCTACTTTCTGCCAAACAGCCTGTGCGTAAGTGCAATTGGCATATGAAAATGTGATTCTGTTGTCGTGTTGCAAAGGGTGCAAATTGGATTTGCTTGGTCTCCTCGCTGGATGATGCGGACAGCCGTTGGTAATCTGAACTGAAGGAGCAGCCAAGTGAAAAAACGACATTTTTGCTCCACTTTTGCCTTCCAGATGATCCCCAACGCTTTTCAGTGAGAGCCCCTATGAATTGAACATCGTATGCTGATCGTGCAGAGTAGCAGCCATCTTTCTTAAAGCGCTACATTGTTTTGTCTTCCTCATTGGTCAGTTGAACTTAAGACAGTTGTGTCCATAATTCAATAAACTGCTGCAACTCTTGTTCAGTGGACATTTGGCGCAGCCCTTGCATCCATCTTCTAGTCGGAAGTGCAGCTGCCACCGTGTGGTTTTTGCACCATGCGAGTTTGAAACGATCCGGCGCAATGTCTTTTGGAGATCTACCATTGAGCCATTGATCCTTCCAGAAGCTTGCTTTCCCTCTGTTGCCCACTGTGGTTGTGGTGCATAACTTGAAAAGAGCACGTTTGTCCTCAGTTAGTTTCAAAGGCATAGTTGTCCAACGTTTAGTTGGTGCAGTCCATTTGGACCATAGCCATCGCAGCCTAAGGGCCCTATTAAAACAAGTGAGCTCTTTAATTCCCAAACCTCCCAGGTGTTTTGCTCTGCACACTCTGAACCAATTTACCGGACAGCTGCCTCATTGTGGATCATCATAGCCTTTCCAAAGGAAATTCCTTCGTATATGATCAATCTTTTATATTGCCCATTTAGACAGGGGAAGGATGTCATGTGATACTGCTATGGAGGTTAGAACTGAATTGATCAGTGTCAATCTGCCAGCACAATTCAGGAGCCTCCCCTTCCATCCAGGTAGTTTTGCCCCAATCTTGTGAAGGTCCTTGTTTGGTTTTGGTAATTGAGTGACAACTTAGGTGCTAATGTGTGGTTGAGTGAAATACACAGGTGATTAGTCCACAAGTAATTATGTGATGAAGGAGCTCATCGCATTTGAGACATGACATGGAGTCATGTGACTAGATGGAGAAGATCAAGACAAGACTTGGCTTGACGGACTGGTTGCAAGTGTGAAGGGCAAGTCAGAGGTTAAGTGCTGGACCGTGTGGCAGGATGCTTGAGTAATGACTTGGTGCCGATTGACCAATGCAACGGTGAAGAGCAAGTGAAGTCAAGATCGATGAACCAATATGTCGCATGATGATATGAAGTGGATCATAATATTTGTGATGGTGTTGATGGATATTAGAGAGATGGAATGGTATGCGCAAGGCAAAGGTAAATCCAATAGGAATTTCATTTCACCGGTCATAGTTGTGTAGAGAAGTTTATGACCGGGTTTAAGATAGATGGTCGTACTATCAAGAGGGGCAAATTTGTTTGCATATCGGTCATCTAGTGCCACTTGAGCGATCTAACATTGCTATGTTGCTAGGATCGAGTGGCGTGGTGAAGAGAGTAACTTTGAAAAATATTTGTGAAAATGCTAACTCACTCACACTGAAGATGGTACACTTATGGGGTTGACACATTTGCAAAGGGGTTAAAGAATTGGTTGATGCTTTTGGTTTGTGGTGGATCTTGGTTTGCGTTTCTGCTTTGATCCAAAGTGTTTTGGGTCAAGATTCAGTTGGGATGGATACTCCTCTGAATAAGCTTTCCATAGAGTTCAAGATCATCTAAAACGGACATCAGAGCTAAAAGTTAGAGTCGTTTTACCGAGCCTCAGTTGTGCTGAAAATGGAAGGTTGCTGCGATTTGATCGAGTTTTAGACAGAGGCATGTTTTAACGATCCAAGGGGTCGCGAACAGTCCGTGGTGGTAGGACGGACAATCCGCCAGCCCAACGGCGAGTTCTGACCTTGTTTTGACTTCGAAAAAGAGTCGTTGGCGTTCAAACTCGGACAGTCCGTGGGAGGGTCACGGACAGTCCGCGAGTGCCCTGCTTTAACACATTTTGAACACAACAGCTTGTTTTTTGAATGGCGGACAGTCCGTGGGAGGACCTCGGAAAGTCCACGAGAACCGTTAGAGCTAGGGAAAATGGGTGTAACGGCTAGTTTTCTCCCTCCCTCTTTAAATAGAAGGGTACTCGGGTCTTAGAGAAGGTTGAGCACCTTTGGGGTGTGTTTCCTATGGTAGTGCTTGGCTTGGGAGCCTCTAACTCACTTGTGCTTGCGAGATTGCAAATCGATTGTGAGTGAGTGCGAATCTAGTGCGTTGCTTTGTGAGATTGCATCAAGTGGCACTAGGTGTTCGTGTTGCAAGTCGGTGTGCTTGTTACTCTTTGAGGTTGCCACCTCCTAGACGGCTTGGTGGATTGTGGCTCCATTGAAGCACGCAAAGAGATTGTGTGTAGCTCTGGAGAAGACTTTGTGAAGGGGATTGTGCTCACCCCGCGGGGGTCGCGAAGAGTAACTCTAGTGGAGTGTGTCATTGAGCTACCACACTTGCGAGTAGTGTCTTGGTGTGCCCGGAGTGGCCAGCGGCTTGAGAGACTGGCCCAAGAACCATCCAGGTGTTGGTCGACACAACGAGGACTAGCTTGTTGGCAACCAAGTGAACCTCGGGATAAAAATCACCGTGTCAACATTGTCTACTCATCTCGGTGGTTTGCACTTCTCGATCACAAGCTTTGTGTTTACATCATTACGCATCATTGTGTTTGTGTAGTTGCTCTTGTAATTAGAAGCTTGTGTAGCTCTCTAGTTCTCTTCTTGCTTGTATAGCTAGAAGTAGTAATGTTGTGACTAATTAGCTTGTGTAGCTTAATTAGTCTCTTTGCTTAGTTTGTGTAGCTAAGTAAATTGAGCTTTTGGATTAGACTTGTGTCGTCTTGTCCATTATGCATCTAGTGAGCTTAGGTAGGCATTGTGCTTTTGCTCATTAGAATTGTGTAGGAGCTCCCCGGTGCTTAAAGTACTAGTGGCATAGGTTTGTGTGACCTTGCTCCTAAATTTGTTTAGGTGAGCTCATGTTAGGCCGACACCTTATTTGCTTGTTTAGGATCTTTAATAAGGTGTTGGCGAACATAGATAGAGGGGTGTAGTCTTGGCTATACCAATAATTTTTATTGCACATTTGTTTCGGTTAGCCGATGCATTAAGTTTTTAGAAAGGACTATTCGACCCTACATCTTGTCTACAAGAGCTTGCTCATCTGCTCTTCTTGTCCGATCAATGTGTAGCGGTAACCCCGAGTACTTCGTCGGTAGCTGGGGCACCACTCCCTGGAAGATAGTAGTCATTGGTTCAATGTGTATCATGTACGGTGCTGATTTTTGCATGTTTGTATTTAATCCCGTTGCTGCCCCAAAAGCTGCTAGTATTTGTTGTGTGTTGGTGACATCCTGGACAGTTGGCCGGATGAACAAGGCTGCATCATCCGCGTATAGGCTCGTCCCCAGCACCAATTGGGTTGAGTAGTGCTTGCTGCGTTGCTCGGTCGAACATCTTCTGTATGGGATCCATTGCCACGATAAGGATCGGGATCCTCTGAAGTTCTCTCAACCACCTCAGACAGACGTAGCTTGTTATCAATCATTCAATCGGCATCCAACGGCTAACACCAGAAACAGGACTTGGTCATAATCAATCGGCATCCATACAGTTCGTAAACAATAGCCCAAGCTTACCACGGGAGGTAAAGTGCTTCTGTTCAACAAAAAACTCCGTACACTTAGTTTTTTTTTCAAAATCAAATATTTTGTATATTACTTTTTTTATTTAATGTATTGGTGCGTCTATGTCTATCCGTTTCATTAAAAAATCTCTAAAATAATTTACTTTAGAAAAAAAGGATCACTTGTGATAGCACAATAAATTTACTAACATCATTTTCATGTTATTAGTCTCTATGATTATTCCGTTATTCGTGATCAAATTGATAAATTTTAACTTTTTACATTGTTTAAATGTAACTATATTCTAGACGGATGGAGTAGCTGTTTTGGGGTGTGAGCATCTTGCCACTGCCCACAATTCTTCTATATGTCGCGACTCGCCTCTTGACATCCCGATCGTCGAGTGTCGGACCTCGCTCACCATCGTGCACCGCTACCGAGTGTTGCGCTTCGCTCGCTACCGGTCGTGGTTTTGGTTATGTTTCTTATGACAAAAATGGGTAATTCGAGTTCAAATATTCCACTCAGTAATGATACTTGCATTTTTTTAAAAAAAAGTTTATCTTAGACCTAGTTTAGATCAGTAGTTTCAACTATTCCGGATATTTTTCATGATAATGAAAAATATTAAATATAGATTTCTGATAAAACTCATTTCATAACTCTGGATAAATTAACACATCTATTGAGACTAATTAGATTACGATTAGACAATATGGTGCTACAATAAACATCTTCTAACTAATTTAATTAGGTTTAAAAGATAAATGTGTTTTTCTAGTGCACGGATGCCCTTTACCCATTCGTGGCCAGCTAGGACCATTTGATTATTCGTCATGACTGTTGGATGTAGAACGAGTGGCTAGCAGCAAGTTACTGCTCTCTGAGGTAGTCTCAAGAACTTCAGAGGATCCGGTTCCCAAGATAAATAGCATGGGTCAGTCCCCCTGACGCAGTCCTCGAAAATGCCGAATTGGCCGTCCTGGTATCCCATTGAGCATACTCCCTCCAGTTGCATATTATAAGTCGTTTAGGACAGCGGCGCGGTCACCAAAGCACAACTTTGACTTCTCTTTTCTATAAAAATCTTTATTGGAAAGTTATATATGTATATTCTTATGAAAGTAATTTTCAAGACAAATCTATTTATATGATTTTCACATTTTCAAACTCAATGACATAAAAGTTATTCATGATTTATATTCCCAATATTTGACTCAAACCTTGTCCAAAACGACTTCTAATAGGAAACCGGAGGAGTAATTCTTGATGTTGTGTTTGCTCACAAAATGCATATCAGATCACACCAACGTTGCCCGAAACCCAAGCGCTGCATCAACTCTATCAGATAGTCCCATCGAAAGAACACAAAATGCATATCAGATCACGCCAACGTTGCCCGAAACCCAAGCGCTGCATCAACTCTATCAGATAGTCCCATCGAAAGTAATCAAAAGCCTTTGCAATGTCTAGCTTGAGGAAGAACATTGGCGTCTTGGATCGGTGAAAGTGATTAGTTGCCCCGCCGCCATCCCCCAAGGGACCCGTCGCCATCCCCGAGGGAGGTCGTGCGGATCTCCCGCCCCAAATTAAATCCGTCGCCGCCCCCTTCTTCTCGTCGAGCCCCTACTCCTCTCTCCTTCTTGCCAGGCGGTAGCGCGACGCCGGCATCCGCCAGCTCCATCTCCGCCGCACGGCCCGCGCCCGGCCGTGCGGCCGAGCTCCGCCGTGCGGGCCGCGACCGGCCGCGCGCCGAGCTCTGCTCGCCAAGCCGAAGGTCCTCCGAGCGGTGACCCTATCTTCCTCCTGTACGAGATGGAGCTCCAGCAAGCCTGCACTATGGGAAACACCACTTATTTGTGTTTCCCACTATGCAACTCGTACAAGGACTTTTGCATAGTGCAAGCATGGCTATCTTCTTATGCGGGCTACCAAACACCAGCGAACTGCATTACGCAAGTCTGGATAGCTACCAAACACCCCCTGTCCTTCTTCCTTTGATGAAGGCGCTCTGGCTTGGAGATACCATTGTTGAGAGACGTGGTGCTAATCGGGTGGCTAGTACTTTGGACAATATCTTGGACACACTATGCATTAAACTGATGGGTCGGTAATCAGCAGCAGTGGAGGCGTCCTCTTTCTTGGGTAGGAGCACCACATTAGCAGAGTTCAGAAGTGATCATGTGTTTCCTCTTAGACTGAATATTTTATTTGGTTCAATGCCTGAACGAGGTCCCTCTTAATGACAGGCCATGCTAGTTTGTAGAACAGCCCAATATCACCCTGTTCGCTTGGCTTATCACCAAAGAAGATCTTTCTCTCGAAACAAACCACCACCAAAGAACTACCAACAAGATCTTTTCTTGAACAAACCAAAGACCAACAAACCAAAGACTACCACAAGCCAAACGAACAGGCTCTGTATCCGTCTAGTCCCGGTGCTTTCCCGATTGAGTGTTACCTCTCTTGTGTTGATGTTTCCAAGCAGTGATTTGTAGTGAACTAGTGATCAAACAACTGCTTTGCTTTGTCCTCATGCCGTGATACAGTACGCCCCTGTGCTGTTAGTGATGCAATGAAAATTTTTCCTTCTCCTTGCATTTGCCCGCAGATGAAAGCGGCGTGTGTTGGCATCACCCAATTTAAGCCATGTTAATCTCGATCGTTGTCTGATCTTAATTCTGCGTATCGCTGCATAGCCTAGGATTCTCGCCTTGGCCTTTCTGTGTAATGCAAGTTCAGATGCCTCCAAGGTGCGGTGCTCCTGTGCCTGATCGAGACGACAAATCACCTCGGTAGCAATTTCAGCCTGTAACTTCAGGGTCATAACGTGTTGTTTGCTCCATTTTTCCAGTGCCTTGGCCAACCTGGATAGTTTGATATGCAGTACTCGATGTTTATCTCTTGAGTGTACAGGCCTTGCCCATGTCTGTTGCACCACCTCGAGAAAGTTTGGTAATTTGGCCCAATATGTCTCGAATCTGACCCCGCCCTTGGTGCTGTGAATTGGTATGTAAGATAGCAGCAATCCTACTTATTGGATGCCCTTCGTAGTAGCATTTGACGTATACCCTTCCGTATTTTGCCCATATCTATTTGTTTATTTGTTTAGAACTTCGTTTAGATGATCTTGTACTTATTGGAAAGTTTATAAAATACTACTTAGGATTCTGAAACAATCCTGACCATTCAATCAACTTTTGAGCTATGATTTTTTACTTCGACGGTATCGTAGCTTCATCTTGTCTCACCATATTGCTGCTCTTCGTATTTTAGCTATATTTTTTTACTTCGAACTCAGTTTTGAGCGATTTTATACTTGTTTGAAAGCTTATGAAATTTGTCACAGATTCTGAAAAAAAATCATGATCATTTGAGCACTTTTTAAGCATCGGAACATCGGATGACCGGTGCTTCGTCCGCTCCTCCGCAGCCCCACGCTCCTGTTTTTTTTTCGTCCGCTCCCAAGTCGCGACTCGTCCTTTTCTCGATCCGCCGCCGCCGCCGTCCACCCGCGTCCGTGATCCGTCGTTCTCCAGAGCTGCCATCCCCGGTCCTCTCCGCCGCCGCCGCTGTCTCCGATCCACCTGCGGCCGGGATCCCCCACCCGCTGGAGCCGCCTCCATCGCTCACACCCGCGCGCCCGAAGGATCGAGTACTGGACGTCGGCTGCCACGCCTACCGTGTCGCCATTGCCAGCAACCGCCGTCTGCCTGAGCCGCCACCCCCCAGGTTAGTTTCCTCGGACGATCTACAATAATTTGTCATACATCCGACCGTGATCCTGTTGGCATACATTTGTTGGGATGTTGGCCAGGGGACTGACTAATTTAGTGTAGTTGCGGTTTTGTGATGACATGTCCTTGGTGATCGAGGATCTCTCGACCGGGGACAAATAGATCGAAAGGGCCACGTACTGACTAATTGGAGCAGAAGAGCTAGCTGATAAAACCATGTTAGTTTCTTATTAATACATGGTAGTGCAAACAGGCTGGGGATAAAGCTATTTGTATCATTTGGGGCAAGTCTTTTTTTTCGATTTTGCAAGCAACTGCACTGTTATTTCTTTTCTTGGTAAGTTTTGTTGATGAATTGGTGGTATTTACAGGATAAATTGGTGGTGTTAGTTTAACGTGGTTGTCAGGGGGTGCAAAATGCTCTGAACAACCAATCCTTTAGTCAATTGATATATTTCGGTGCGAATTGTTCGTTGAATGATTGCGAAGGTCATATACTCATATCTAGATTTGTGGCTAACTGATAACTCATTATTTGTGGAGGAACCAAACTGAACATCTATGAAATAAACTGAAGCTTCTATGCATTTTGATTGGATAGGCGGAGCCTCTCACCAGAGGAAGTGCGGCAATTCCAAATGGAAATTACTTGACCTTGTGAGGCTATTGGGTCCAACTAAGCCACTCTTCCACTAGGCTTTTTAACCTAATTTCTGGAATTGTCTCAGTACTTAGAAGCACTCCCTTTTCCTTGCCTTAAATTGGTGCGCAAGTAGCTAGCGAACCGCCGCACTCAGCAGGAGGGCGCGAGCTGCCACCGCGACTCCGACCTCGGTGCAGAAGCAACGCCACCCGCCGCCGCTGACTCCCACCTCCCGCCTCGGCGCTCTGCCCAGCCAGCCAGACAGGTGGCCTCAATACTGTGTCTGTCATCCCTTCCGGTGTTCCAGAACCCTGACACAAGCCCCGGCGGTCCGCACGGCTGAATCTCCCTCGGCGCCTCCCCCTCGAATCCGCTCCCCTCCTACCGGGGACCAAGGATTTTGACATAGTGTATGGTAGGCCAACAAAAAACACACTTCAAGTATAAAATAACATATTAAGTCTTCAATTCCACAAAGTTTTGCTTTTGCGACTTGCATATCGGAATACAGATTGTTCATATACATTAAGTTTGAAACATGTGATGTCCCCTATTCCTCTTCATACTTCAACAATCCTACAGATAAAATATACAATGTATCAACAACCAAGCGAGTCCTCGATTCCTACAAGGTACATCATTTAATCTACTACAGTGAGATCATAATTAGTGTTTGTTCCTCTAAAAAAACTGCACCAATTCATCTACGACAGGTTAGGGTTTTCAATTTCCATACATTGGAATATATCCGCAGGCACGGAAGGCCGAAGTTGATGACTCTGCCTGCACTCATGTCCTATGCTGGGTTCACCCTTGTTAATATATTTTACATCGATCAGGTTGTCTGTGTTCTTTTGACAATAACTTGCATATTGTTTGTTTCTTAATTTGGGAATTGTGTTAAAAGGTTGGTAAGAGAAGAGTCGGTGAATATAATTCAGTTATTCAGTGGCTAAAAAAAACGTATGCCTTTCTGTGAACTGTAAATCTATGATTGTACCAAGACAGTTGTTGTGTGATATTTTTCTAGTTGTTCAGAGGTAGGTAATAGTCTCTTTGAAATGACACTTTGTTTCTATTACAGGAATCTGAATTAAGACGAACTTCAGTGCGATGTCTTTCCTGAGATTGTTACCTCAAAGACTACCTCGTCTTATCAGGTAAGGTACTCCATTTATGTGTCCATAATTTCCTGAAATAGCCAGAAATAGATCATGTTTTCATGTACTTTCTTGATGCTCTCTCTCAGGCAGGTGGAGCAAGATGTTGAGACTGTAATCCATGTTCTCCAGCCAGGTCCAATAGGAATCGTGGAGCACAAATTCACAGACGTGGAGATCCTTGAGGCCAGAGCTGCAGTAAAAAGAGCAGTGGATAATTGGCAAAGGAACTGGGCCCTTGAGAGAAATCTTGGCGGCGGCTCTTTTGATAAATGGAAGAAGTGATATAGTCCTCAATTAGTCAACTCCTCATGACTCCCAGCTGCAGTATACTTGAAATAAAAGGGTGCCATGGTTGGCCCCAACAATTGCCTTTCAATGGTTGATTTGTCTATTCCCTTTACGAATTTCGTGGAACTGTGATGTGTATACTTTTGTTTTCATTTGTAAAGGTTCACCGCGCCTGTCGCACGATTGATGTATATACTTCATGTCTCAGTCGCTGTGAAGAACGTCTGCTTATCCAGTGTTCTGTAAATTTTTTCTAATTTGCAGCAGCTTTATGCCGTCTACTTTATGTTGTACCTCATGGCTTGAAAGGAATTTGAGTAAGATTCATGGCTTATTTGGGAAAGATAGATTTTTTCATTTTCATCATATTTCTCTACTGCACATTTTAGTTTTGCTCATCACTATTGGATTTACCTATTGAATGTGAGCCATACTGCTCGTTGTGGTTTCCGCACAAAGATTCAAATGCAGAACTCCAAGCATCTTCATGTTACTCGCATGTTACGCTAGGTTATGCATCTTGCTATAACAGTTATGATGAAAAGTAATGCGTTTAACCGCTTAAGTAGGATTTTGCATTAAAGTTATTGTACAGCTCGATAAGTATATAGCTGGAATAGCTCAGTTGGTTAGAGCGTGTGGCTGTTAACCACAAGGTCGGAGGTTCAAGCCCTCCTTCTAGCGTATTGTTTTTATTATTTTTTCAATTTTCAAATCTAACTCAAAAGTACCAATGAACTTCAGATAGTTTATTTCAAGCAGATATTTTTTCTTTCTTTTTTAAAGTTTCAAACTTAATTTCAAACCTAACTCAACGTACCAATGGACTTCAGATAGTTTTTTTCCAAGCAGATAGGTTTTTCTTTCTTTTTTAAGATTCAAACTTAAGAAAAGCAGCAATAATTTTGCATTACATCAAATTATTTCTGTATTCTTTCTTATTTCAAACTTCATGACTTAGACAAAGTACCAACGAACTTCTGACTTAGAAAAAGTATAATTACTAAATTAACACTTTAGTTTTCTTTTTTCACGTTTAAAACATAAAAGCAAAGCAGCAATGTTTGCATTACATCAAATCTTTTATGTTTTCTTTCTTTTTTTTCTAACACCAGACTTAGACAGAAGTAACTACTAACAAAGTAATTTTTTTCAAGTTTCAAACTTAAGCAAAGCAACAATGATTTTGCATTAAATCAAAATATTTATGTTTTCTTTCCTTTTCTTTCTCTAACTTCACACTTAGACAAAGTAACTACTAACAAATTAACACTTTAGTTTGTTTTCCTTTTTCTTTCAAGTTTGAAACTTAAAGCAACAATATTTGCATTACATAAAATCATTTCTGTTTTCTTTTTTCTAACTTTAGAATTAGACAAAAGTCACTACTAACGAATTAACACTTTTAGCTTGTTAAAACTTTTGATGATGATAAAGCAAAATGGTTGTCAGTTTCCCCTGTGTTTTCCTGATGCTATAGTAGCTTCAGTAGGACTTTTTTTTTTTTGAGTCGTAGCTTCAGTAGGACAAATGAGGGGTATTTTTTTTTTACTAAAACAGGGAAGGAGGGTGGTGCTCGTTTCCCAAGGTTTCGCTAAGCACGACCACGGCGGTTTACTCGTCTCGTTTCCTCCGAAAAACAAACGTCAAAACCCCACACCAAGCCCAAAGGACATGGCTCACGTCGGCGCCGCCGCCGCGGCCGAAGGCGACGGCGAGGCATTCTGGACGGCGTGCCCGCACTGCTGCCACGTGCACCTGTACCCGCGCCCCTACCTCGGTCTCCGCCTCCGCTGCCCGGTCCCGGCCTGCCGCCGCGCCTTCCCCTCCTCCGAGCTCCCCGCCGCGCCGCCCGTCGTCCCCGGCGCCGACATGTACTTCTGCACCTGGGCATTCTTCCCGCTCGGCCCGTCGGCCACCGCCGACGCCTGGTTGCCCTTCGCCCCGTTTCACCCCTTCAGCCCCACGCCCTCCCCCTCCCCGTCCCCCGCCCCCCGCCCCTGCCCCGAACCCCGCCGCCGCATCCGCGGACACGCTAACCCGTCCGATGTCCAGGAGGAAGGTCGGGGTATGCCTCAAGGGCAGGGCACGGGCCGAGGCGGAGGAGGAGGAAGAGGAAGAGGAAGCGACCGCCGCCGCCATCAATCTCGAGGCCGGGGCCGGTGCGCTCGTGGAAAGGGACGGCAGCGGCAGCGGCTTCGACATCAACGAGACGGTGGACCTCAGCGACCTGGGCTTCCGCGTCGACGACATGGGGGTCCTCCACGACTTGCTGTGACGCAGTCGTGGACTCGTGGGGGCGGGTGAAAGGGAAAGGTTCTGCCTTTTGATCGCAATCTTGTTCTTGCTAATGCTGCTTACTGACTAACAGGCCAACGAGGTGGATGGTTTGTTGGAAAACTTAGAAATGCATTGGAATCAGCCTACTTTTGCCTAAGCTTAGTTAGTTTCTGATGATGGAAATGTAGGGTTCATTGTTGCAAAGCTGTTAGATTTTCTGATTGAACATCATGGAGGTGGAGATGCAGAATGTGGCTCCTTTTGTGTTGACTTGGTGGTGTAAAGTGGGATCCATGCTTAATGCTGCCTCTATCTATATGAAATCATAGTTTCTGTTTCTGATTCTGCTTGGTTTCATCTGAAATGAATTGTGAGGTGTCAATGCTTTGTGCTGCTCACATGGCTTGCTTATGTGCTCTCTCATGCAAAGATGATGGGAGTTTCAGACAACTGTCTTGTGCCTTGAAGATGTAAGGTGGGATTCGTGCCAGTCTCTACGAGGAAGTTTACTTAATTTGCGTCAATGTACATAGAATTCTTAAGTTTCTGTTTGTGTCCAGTTTCATCGGATGATGCTGCTACCTTGAGGATATCTTTCAGTTATTGTTTGTGTTTGCTGAAATGAATTGTGAGGTTGCCCTACAATTGACAAAAAAGGAGTGAGAGATACCAATGCTTGGTCATGTGAGTTTGACTCATGTTTAGAAAAATGGTAGGTAAGTTTTCTGTTGGTGCACAATCTAATTGCCATCAATCAGAGAATGAAGCTTTCTGACATTTTTCACCTCTGTAGTTTCATGTTTAGTCTGGTACCTTGAAAGTTAAAGTTTTTAGTGGATTTATATGGCCATATCTCATATAACTGGTTATTTGATTTTTTTCCCTCATGCATTTGCTAAGGAATCATGTAACATTGCTGCTGCTTTCCGTTTCATTTATGCCCAAGTTTTGTCTGATCTTTGCGTTCCCATCATATGGATAGAGTGGCATTTGTTTGTGAAGTTTCTTGTGTTTATTTTCCTTCATATGCATTTTTGGTTACTCGTGATATAAAGCGGAACTCTTGGCTATAGTTTTGATATACTACTGTGGCTTCCTCACGATGTGATCTGTCAGGTTTAGCAAGTTTGACGATGCTGAATCTTATTTACAAGAAGATAAAATCTTTTATGAGTTGCATTTTCTGTCACATTTCTGTTCAAGTTGTGTGTGATAGATCATGAAAATGACTGTAATGTGGAATTGTTGATACAGTTATGCTTTCTTGGTGAAGCTTCTGATGTTCATTCTACTTCCTTAATAAATATATTGTTAGTGATGTTATAATACTGGTACCTCTTGGATGTAGTTATCTATATGATAGTTTAGCTGGATCAGAATGTAGGCTCCAAACTTAACCATGTCAGCATCTTGTTTATAAAGACAAACACATATTTGTAGCTTATGTCGTGTTGCAGATTTTTTTTTCTTCCATTTTGGATATTAGTGTTTATTTAGTGTTTCTTACAAAAATCTGGAGTAAAGAGGTTGCAACTTTTGCTAAGCTTTTATTAGGCTGCTTGTTTCTTTGTATATGTCCACTTTGTGTCAATATTGTGTTGTGCCTGATATTTGCTTGACAAAAGTTTCAGGTGATAGCTTCCAGGTGAAACTTAGGATGTTTGAAACATCCACAGATGTTTGCTGTTGTGTTCTTTTGATTACATGATTCATCTGCTTGTAACTTTAGTTGGTTAACTTGGCATCTTGGCAGAAGATATTGTGAGGTGATCAGCTACGTGTCTGCATCTTGTCAGTTTTCAATTACACAAATCATTTTTTACGTGTGGCGCGATACAGACAACATAAAAACTTCCAATGCGAAGTGAGCAGGATAGCTTAGTTTTTCACATGAGATGGTTGACTGGGTAATGTTGGATTTCACTAAACCCCAACTGGTTGGTGCTTAATTCCGTGGGGATGGGATGCATGCATGCACCTGAGCTTGTGCCCGGTTATCACGTCGAACCTTTCCTAGATCCACTTGTCAGACCTGATGCTAATTGGCTAAAGGTGAGTTTGTTTTTTTTTTTGAAGTGTTACGGGTTAAACAGATGCCCCATAAACCCCAGGGTTAAATGACATTAACCACAATACCCTGGGTTTTGTGACATTAGGGCCACGGAACCAGGAGTTCAATGAAATTTACTCATAATATAATGTGGGTGACTCATCGATTATAGTTTGTGTTATAGTATGGTTGGCTCAGAACCTGGACTGTCAGGTCTATCTCTAGTCCTCTCCAAGCTCCCAAATAATTTTGTTACACAAAACTATAATCGATGCTGCAAGGCTATGCTAGCAAAGTTTCTCTCTCTTTTTTTCCATTCACCATACTTAAAATATGTCTTTGGCTACTGATGACAATGAGTTGGTAACCCTTGATGTACCCTTTTTTTATTTACCTTTCTTTCCCTTTTTGAAATGGGATGGCACTAAAATGTAATATTATGGCTCGTCCAAAATATAACCATTCAGATCTGGTGACTTTTACAATAATGCTGGCATGTTGCATATTTTTTTCTTTCAATTGGGATATTTGGTGTTTATTCTCATTGTTCATAGAAATGTAGCAAAGGTGTTGATACTTCTTATCTGTAGCTCAGTATCTATATTTGTATTGGTATTGCGACTAATGTTTGCCTGCTATTAATTCGTAGTGCAAAGTTTCCAAAGGCAACTTAAGAGTCATTTAAACATCGAGAAATTTCTACTAGAAGAGGGTTTTTGGTTGCGATGTTTAAGGCTTGGAACACATGGTGTTCTTTTTGGAGGCCACATGATGTGTGATGTGCAATTTGAAGATTTGACTCTAACAACCCACTGCGCAGTAGTTTTCAGTGATAAATGAGTCCATCAAATCAAAGATATTTGAGGATTGGCAGCCTGTTCGCTCGGCTTATCAGGCACCGGCAAATAAAGCTTTTCTCTCGAACAAATCGGCCACCAAAGAACCAGCAAAGAAGTACTCTTCCGTCGAACAAAAACCAAGACCACCACCAGCCAACCGAACAGGCTGTGGATTCTAGCAACTGACTTAGCAGTAGTTTGCAGTGATTACTGAGCCCATCTAATTGATGGTCATGTGACGCTGGGGGTGGGATGGGATGATTTATTTCCTATGTCTATTATACAAAGTGTTTACACTCAAAGAAATAAAAAGTGCTGTGCCAAAAGCTCCTAACTTCGGATTGTCAGACCAAATTAACAAAAGCCAGCAGAATAGCAGATGCTCAGCTGCTAAGGTCCATTGTACAAAACAGTACAATACCTTCTCTCCAAGCTCAGTCTGTAACTTTCAGTGCTTAACGAGGCACCCGTTGAATCAGTAATGCTCGACATTCGAGGTGCATCAGGAGTTGCTTTTCTCTAGTATTCTTATTTCCTGCTCGATGTCAACAGCTGATTTGGCCTTGTGGATGATGTTTGTTCAAATGTATATGTGATAAGCTTCCAGACTTAGTTTCATGATAACTTAGTCTTTAGGTAATTCATTTGCGATCGACTCATTTGCATGTAATTTTCAGTGCTTGATGTGGCATCAATTTAACAGGAGAACTGTGAGTTGATGCTGAGTTGCAGGTATATATTACAGTGAGCATCCTGTTGTTTTTTTTTTACAGCCATCCTGTTGGTTTTTAGTTCCATACAGTGTCTACATGTAGCACTTGGTGCCATACCTGATACCTCCAAGCGAGAAGGGAACTTCCATTGTCAGATTAGTGGCATAGCTTTGGCTGTCACACGAGATGTCTGTCTATTACTACTTGTTTCCCTGGCTGCTCTGCATGGAAATGTAGCCCTGTGTATTGTTGAGAACTACTCTCCCTTTCCAAATTATAAGTCATTTGACTTTTTTAATCTCAAATTTGACCGCTTGTCTTATCGATTGCACAATTTTTTAAATAAGACTGAGTGATCAAATTTGAGATTAGAAAAGTTAAATGACCTATAATTTGGAACGGATGGAGTACTAAGTAAAAGGTACATGTAGGTAACCGGAATAGCAAATGCTCATCCCGATGACTTGCTTAAAAAAGTTTTGAAGTCTTTGTGTTAAGCCATATGTACGTGTCGAGGTTTTCTGAAACGCTGCCATTTTTTTATGGACGATGTAACATGTGCAAAGTTACTGCGTGAATTAACTGTTTTTTTAGTGAGTTGGCGTAGAAACACGTTTTTAAACTTCTGATTGCAGAGCTGTGTTGAGCATTGTCCACCATACTAGGTAGGAGTAGGCGTGATGGTTTTGAATCCATTTATCCATTAAATAAAGTGATTGAAATGTTACAAGTGGCTGCAGGGTGTCTAGTTCTCCATTGCAAAATTGGAAGGTCTGCAGCCACTGACCCTCAGGGAGAAACTTTGGCAAAGCAACGCAATATGTATCCACTACATAAAGCAACCATCATAAGCTAAACCCCAAGACGAGAGCTTTACGTGTGTGTCAAGAGTTATTATGCTGCTACTACTACTACGCAAAGACCCACCAGAAAAGACAATATGTATGAAAAAATAGATAGAATGGCATGCAAATTGAAAATTTTATGACATGAGGGCATTATGAAAATTTTTGTAGCACTAAAAAGTTCTGTCGAAATATCTGTGGCAATGAGGGGATTTTCTCAAAAAGTTTACAGTGAAGTAATAGAGGCTCGGCCACACATGGAGAGCCACATCTGCTCTACAAAAGGCATCCAGGGCACAGCCATCATTCCCCCATGCAGAACCTCCTCCGATATAAGGAGAAATATGTATGTATCCCCTTTTCTGAGCTTGGTCAAGTGCAGAGGTATGATTTTTTTAAAAAAAAAAGTAGAGAGGTACACCGAGGTATTATAGGCACAAGGTCCTTAATTGACAATCAAAGATGCAGAGAATATTTTGGTCCTTACATAATTCATTCATGGGAGATTTACTCTTTTGTGTCGTATAGTTGACTCTCGGGGTGTAACTTCTAAATAGACGCCCAATAGGGTATCATTTGTAAAGGAAAGGGTGTGGAGAAGAGTACAATCTATTTGTTTTTAATGGATTTTTTTAATGAAAAATGGAGAATCTATTTGTTATGTTATACTACTCCCTTCCCCTTCGTCGGGGGGAGATGCAAAACCCAGCTCCCCCGCAGCTCCACCGGCACCTCCCCGTCGGTTGCCAGCCCTGCCCCTAGTGGGGTCCATCGGTGGTCGGCGGTTGCAGGGCGCGGGAAGAGAAGGGGGCAACGGCAACGAGCGCGGCGCGGAGGTGGACGCGAGCGGCGCGGGGAGTCCGCCGGCGGGAGCCGGACGACGCCGGTCATGGGGGCGCCTCCTCCCCCGCGGCATTCGCGGCCTGGTCGGGCGTCGGGGCGTCCGGTCCGCCGCGCGGCATCTCGAGCGGGGAGGTGGAGGCCGCTGCCGCCGGCGAGATCTCGAGTAGGACGGCGCGGAGCCTAGACGGCGACGACGGCGAGGTGAGCGCGGCACAGAGGATCCCTGTGCTAGATCCAGAGGAGGAGGGTGTGGTGGAGGGGGTCACCTGGGAAGAGGAGGGCCGGAGGCGGGCGACGGCCGTGGTGGAGGCCGGCGGGAGGAGATTCCGCCGACGAGGAAGCCGGAGGCCGGCCGGCCGGTCAACGAGGGAGCAGGAGGAGCGGGAGGGTGTGGAAGGGACTGGAAAGGGGTGGCTGTGTAGAAGGGGTGGCGGTGGAAATAATGAAGGGAGGAAAAATAAAAAAGAAAAAATGAGAAGGAAAAAAGGAAATAAGTAAGAAAATCTAAAAAGGAACAATAAAGAAAATAGAAAGGCATTATGGACAATTGTAAGCGCAATCAAGCCCTAAGTGGGTTTTGGTGAATTAAGTGACAACTTGACTAAAACACTAACACTCTTGTGAAGCATGTGAACAGGTTAATAATATTTGATAAATGATATTTATGTGTAAATTCATGCATTTGGCTCATATTGCAAATAAGACAAGAGTGGATCATGACAATCTACTTGATTAATTATAAGGATGCTAAGAGTGAATGTCATGATAAAGAAAGGATGTTCTTCCCATTGGACTTTACATAAAGCCTACAACAAGCAATCCTAAGCTAAAGAAAAGCAAATATAGAGGCATGGTTATATGTGATGATTGGTTGGCTTTTCTATGTTGAGCAAAGCACATTTTGAGGAAAAGGAGAAGCTTGTGGTATATTAATGGGAGAATTAAATTAAAGTTGAATATGGCATCAAGGGATTTCACCATTGACACATGATAGAGATTGATGACCAATGTTGTGAGCTTTGTCAAGAAAAACATCAAGGGATTTCACTATTGCTACAAGATGGAACTTGATGATCTAGACAATGAGTTTACTAAGTTCAATATCAAATGGTTTTCACTCTTATACTTCATGAAGTTTATTGACTTGTTCAAAGAAGATATTTGCAAGACTTCGAGTTGGATTTTAGCAAAGGTCATTTGGCTATCTATATTACTTTGGACCTGCAATTGGAAGATTGCAAAAGCAAGGATAATTGATATCAATCAAAGGACAAACAAATTGAGTGGCATCTCGATTATTTTATCTCTATGGTGCAAGGCTTGACTCAATTGTGGCAAGGATAAGTGCTGAAGAGATCAAGATGGCTAAAACGAGGAACTAAGCTAAGGCTATGGATAGCGACCATAAGCGGAGTGGCTAGGGTGAAGTTAAGAGCATCAATGATTTCGAAGTATCATATCCAAGCCTACCGAGAAAAGTGATAAATTGCATCTAACGTCATGATTGATAAATTCAAGTGGCTTAAGAATTCAAAGTGATTGATCCTTACTCTATGGAAGAATTCTAGGTCACTAGTTCAAGGTGGACATGTTCAAGCACATGCATATAATTGGTCATCTACAACATGTGCTCGGTTGGTACACATCATTGGAAGCCCTCAAATCATTGAATATCATTTATCAGCATACCTTGGAGGTTCAAGCTCAAGTGGATTAATTAAGGTTTATCTTTTATATTGAGTTTAGGTATGCCGTACTATCAAGAGGGATGAATCATTGGTTGGACAACAAACATCAAAAAGTGCTCAAGTAAAACCTAGAGAGACTAACCCGTGAGATCAAAACCTTAGTTGAACTCTCTGGCCAAAACCGGCCTGACCGGTTCCGGAAACCGATCTGACCGGTTTGGCAAACCGGTCTGACCGGTTTTGTCTGACAGACTAACGGCTAGTTTTGAGTGAGGTGGGTATTTATACCCTTGAGCTCCTCTTTGAGGGGCTGCTGGTTCTCTTCACTCCTAACACATTCTTGAACCATAGCAAAGCTCTTCCCAACCTCTCTAAGTGAGATTTAAGCCTCTAGTGTCATATCCTTGAGTTGGGTTAAGAGAGTGACTAGTGTGAGAACTTTATAGAACTTTGAGAAGCCTAGTGAGCATCCCACACTTGAGCATCTGCTGATTTCGTTGAAGATCATTGAAGCATCTTTTACTCTTGGAGCATTTGCTTCTAGACAGCTAGAGGTCGCTTGGAAGCTCCAATCTGAGATTGTGGAAGCTCCAAGAAGTTTGTATTACCCCTGTGAATCTAGTGGAAACCTTCTCATCTCAAGAGGTTGTTCTCTTGACTTGAGACCGAGGTAAAGGACAAGCCTTGTGTGGCGAGTCTATCCTTGTGTGGATACCTCAACAACGCGGACGTAAGCAAGCCTTTGTGGCGAGCTGAACCACGGGATAAATCCTTGTGTCAATTGTGCATTTACTTCATATATATCTTGTTTGTTGATTTATCTCTCTTTCTAGCATATATCTTGTGCTTCCGCTTCGATCTACTTTGGTGTGCTTGTGCTGTGTGCAGGGACTTTGTTGGTACTCTTGGAAACCCCTGTGGAAGTCCCACACCAAGTTTGGTTTGTGATAGAACTCGTAGAGGGGATTTACATATTGTCGGTTCTGTATGGGTAAGTTTTACACATACAGAACCGACAATATGTAAATCCCCTCTACGAGTTCTATCACAACTAGTTTTGGAAACCGGTCTGACCGGTTTCAGTACTGACAGTGGGTTGAATTTTTATAAAGTGTGCAGATTCGTCTATTCACCCCCCTCTAGGCGACATCAAGATCCTTTCAACAATTCACATTCCCATCCACCTCACACAGCCAGGAGAAGCTGTTTTGCCAAACGTTTTCCTAAAACGGATTCAGCTCCCTCACAGAATCCGCTCTACCGGCACGGCCACAGCCGGAGTCGGAGCCCTGCCAAACGCACCCTAAAGGCAGTGCATTGATGAATGCATGAAACCATACGCGTTTGTAGGTCAGGATGGTCATCTTCTTTAGATATAAATTGTAAACACATTCCTTGATCTTTTTTCAAGATAATGGAAATATATCCAATTTCAGGCATTCTACAAATCATCCTACATCTGACTAAAATTTAGTGTAAGTAGTTATGACTACAAAGTTAAAGGGTACGGCCCTTGGACTACAAAGTCTAGGACATCCAAAAGCACCAGTATTCATTAAAAAACCAAGGCTTGAAATCCTATAAATTGAATGAAGGTCTGATTCAAGCCACTGACCATGTGATCCATGTGTGGGCCGCGCTTTGGGATTTCTTATAAAGTTGTTTCGTTCTAATTATCATCTTCTTAATTGAGACATTATTAAAAAAATACTTAGAATATCCTCCAAACGTATATAGAAAACAAACAATGTAAATTCTAAAGATCAGGAAATTGGTTATTTATAAAAAGATAAAAAATAATAAGAAGAATACGCGTGCTTTTGCGCCGGTCCCTTGCTCGGCGGCGCTGTGGGCGCGCCGCACCAGTGGGCTGCCCAGTTGGGCTTTTTGATTTCGTGTAGAGTTTAGCTTCTCCCCACCCCCACTACTCTCTCTCTCTCACACTACTGGTTCGTCCTCCCGTCCTCGGTTCACCTCCTCCCCGGCTCACCTTTCCCCTCTCTCGTCGCCCTTCTCTCCTGGCGGGTGGCGGCGACGGCCGGACGGACGCGTGCGGCACCCTTCACCGGTTCTTTGTCGAGACGAGGCCTTCGCCGGCGACGAGGATCCACCAGGTGCGCATATTTTTTTGAGATTCAGAATGTCTTTCCCTTCCCTGTCCTTGGATGCCCGCTGTGCGAAACCTAGTGTAGACTAGACTTTGGATGGAAGGAAGGTATGATTAGGCTTCACGTGGTTCGTGCTTTCGGAGCGATCAGTATCCGGCGGCTCCTATCTCTCTCTCTCTCACGGCCGGCGGGAGGAGCTGCTGCGGTGGCGGTGGCGGCCGGCTTGGAGCTCCGGCGGGTACGCCTCCCTCCCTCCCTCCCTCTCTCTCCGGTCCTCCCCACCTCCGCCCGCGCTCCTCCGGCGCAGCCCCCTCCTCCGCATCGGCCTGTGGCCGCCGGATCTCGAGTGGCGGGAGCGTGCCGCCGGCGCGTATTCAGGCGTAGGCCAGCGGGCTCCAGTTCGGATCCGGCGAGGCGCGGCGGTGCGGAGGGAGGGTCTGTGGCGGCTGGATCCACCGAGGCGAGGGCCAGCCGCGCCCGATGGACAGGGCAAGTGGGGGCGAATCGCGGCGTCGGGCAGGACGCGCTCGCCGGCGGAGGCGCATGGGACGCGGACAGGCCTCGCGGCAGCAGCAGCAGCATGCTGCGACGGCTGGCACCTGGCGGCGGCACGCTTTCTCCCTTCTCTGCGGTGGTCGGCTCCCGGGCGGCGCCCTTCCTCACCTCTATGCCTGTCCCTCCCTCTTCCGTCTGTGCCCGCGAAGAGAGGGGGCGGTTGGTGCCGGTGGCTTAGGCGTTGGCGTTATGACATATTCAGCGTGAATCCGGGCGTTACACCCTCATAGCGGAAGTTTTGCCGTAGAGCGCTGCAGCTCTTTTACTCTATTAGGCTTTGCCGTAGGTTTTACCGTTCCCCACTGCGGCTAGTCTTAGTCTGGCTCTGCTGGAGGAAACATGATGATAGGTGTCGCTTCAGGTTATGATTGGTGTGCCATTTTTGTTTATTGCATTTGGTGCTCTGCGCATACTCCCTCCGTCCCAAAACGCATGCCATTCTAGAAATTTTAGGACAGGTTATTAAGGAGGTAAAATGACGTTGGTTGCCCTTATTTATTTACCATATTTGGTGCCAACTGACTGTTGCATGTCCACATGCGCATATACACATGCCAAATTAAGTAAAACAACATGCTTTTTGGGACAAATTATGAATCCTAAAACGACATTTTTTTTGGTACGGTGGGAGTAGGTTTGTTATAGTGTTGACAACTAAATTGCTCATACTCACTAAATTAGATAGCGTGAGTATACTATATAGTATGCGAATAAGATCTGAGTAAAATTTAGTATGTGCATCTTGAGAATTCTCACCCAACATTTGTGTTACTCTTAGCCACCCCACTTGTAATTTTGTCATTTCTGTGGATACTGGGACTTATGTTCTGGAGCAATCGAAACCATGATGTAGTTGTTTGAAGCCCTTCCTTGTGAGATTGCAAAGTGTATGCCCGTGTTGCCTGGTCTGTAATAATTCGATTGACCAAGTGGTTCTAAAACAGATCATAGTGTTGAAAATAGAGAGAAGGAATTAACTCGTTGAATGAGCTCAAGCCAAATGGAAGGAAGGCTTCTATGCGTTCGGGAGACCAAATGGAAGGGCCGAGAAGGCGAAAGAAGTGGAGAATACGGCTTCAAACTTTGGTACACGGGGACAACATCGGGTAGGAATGGTGTAGGTATCTTGATCGATAGGAGCCTTAAGGATGGGGTTGTTGATGTCGGGAGGCAAGGTGGCCGGATTATCCTTGTTCGGTTGGTAGTTGGTGATTCGGCTGCGAACGTGATCGGTGCTTATGCACCTCGGGTAGGTCTTAGCGAGAGCATCAAGAGGCGATTTTGGGAAGATCCGGATAGCATGGTTAGTACGGTGCCTGTCAGTGAGAAACTCTTCATAGGAGGAGACCTCAACGGCCATGTGGGTGCGACTAATGTGGGATGGGAGCGGGTGCATGGGGGGTTCGGGTATGGTAGTAGGAATCAAGAGGGGGAGGATGTCCTGAACTTCGCATTAGCCTACGACCTATTGATATCGAACACCCTCTTTAGGAAGAGGGAATCCCATCTAGTGACTTTTCGTAGTGGTCAACACTCTAGCCAGATCGACTTTATTCTTGCAAGGAGGGAGGATAGACGTGCGTGCTTAGGCTCGTAGGGTGTTTCCTGGGGAGTGTGTTGTCCCTCAACACAAGCTTGTGGTGGCGGATTTTCGCTTTCGGGTACGTGTCCTCCGGGACAAACGGACCAAGATTGCAAGAACGAAGTGGTGGAAACTTAGAGGAGAAGAAGCGCAACGGTTTAAGGAGAGGATGCTAGTCGAGGGGCCTTGGGAGGAAGGCGAAGATGCGAGAAGACACGTGGCTAAAGATGGCAACATGTGTTCGGAAGGTGGCTTCGGAAGTGTTTGGTGTGAGCAAGGGAGGCAAACGGGAAGTGAAAGACACTGGTGGTGGAATGACGAGGTGCAAAGGACTATCAAGGAGAAGAAAGAGTGTTACAAGCGCCTCCATCATGACAAGAGTGCGGCCAACATTGAGGGATATAAAATAGCAAAGAGGGTCGCAAAGCGAGCGGTGAGTGTAGCAAAAGGTCAGGCGTATGATGACCTTTACCAGCGGCTAGGCACGAAGGAAGGGGAGAAGGACATCTATAGGTTGGCTAAGATCCGGGAGAGGAAGACAAGGGACATCAACCAAATCAAATGCATCAAGGACGGAACAAATCGACTTCTGGTGAAGGATGAGGAAATCAAGGACGAGATGGAGAGAGTACTTCGACAAGCCGTTTAATGGAGAGAATGAGGATCCTACCCTTGAGTTGGATGATTCATTTGATGATACCAACGAGACGCTTTGTGAGGAGAATTCAAGAGGCGAGAGACCGCGAGAGGCCTTGAAGAGGATGACGGGAGGCAAGGCATTGGGACCTGATGGTATCCCCATTGAGGTGTGGAGATGCCTGGGTGCCAAAGCGGTAGTTTGGTTAACTAAGCTTTTTAACCTTATTTTTCGGTCAAACAAGATGCCTAAAGAATGGAGGAGAAGCATTTTAGTACCGATCTTCAAGAACAAGGGAGACGTTCAGAGTTGTACGAACTACCGTGGAATTAAGTTGATGAGCCATACGATGAAGCTCTGGGAGAGGGTTATCGAGCATCGCCTAAGAAGAGGGACGAGTGTGACCCAAAATCGGTTTGGGTTCATGCACGGTAGGTCGACCATGGAGGCGATTTTCTTAATACGCCAATTGATGGAGAGATATAGGGAGCGAGAAGAAGGACTTGCACATGGTATTTATTGACCTCGAGAAGGCATACGACAAAGTGCCGAGACACGTCATGTGGTGGGCACTCGGAGAAGCACAAGGTCCCAACTAAGTATGTTAACCTCATCAAGGATATGTACGGGGATGTGGTAACGTGTGTCCGGACATGCGATGGCGATACTAGTGATTTCCCAATTAAAATAGGACTACATCAAGGGTCGGTGTTGAGCCCTTATCTATTTGCTTTGGTGATGGATGAGGTCACAAGGGACATTCAAGGTGATATCCCCTGGTGTATGCTCTTTGCCGATGATGTGGTGCTAGTTGATGAGAGTAGGGCGGGGGTAAATAGGAAGTTAGAGCGTGGAGGCATACGTTAGAATCGAAAGGGTTTAGACTTAGTAGGACCAAGACCGAGTACATGAGGTGCGACTTTAGCGGTACGACGCGTGAGGAGGGAGACGTCACCCTTGATGGGCAAGTGGTGACCAAGAAGGATACTTTTAGGTATTTAGGTTCGATACTACAGAAGGATGGCGACATCGACGAAGATGTTAGGCATAGAATTTCAGGCTGGTTGGTTGAAATGGCGTCAAGCCTCGGCGTCCTCTGTGACAAAAGGGTGCCTCAGAAGCTAAAAGGTAAGTTTTATAGGACGGTGATTCGCCCGGCGATGTTATACGGTGCGGAGTGTTGGCCTACAAAAAGGCGACATGTCCGGCAATTGAGTGTGGCGGAGATGCGTATGTTGCGTTGGGTTTGTGGGCACACGAGGAGGGATAGAGTACGGAACGATGATATTCGGGACGGGGGGTCGGGGGTGGCGCCAATTGAGGAGAAACCGATCCCGGCATCGGTTGAGATGGTTTGGACATGTCCAACGAAGGCCTCCCGAGGCTCCGGTGCGTAGTGGGGTCCTAGAGCGGGACGACAATGTGAAGAAAGTTAGAGGTCGACCTAAAGCCGACTCGGGATGAGTCGGTTAAGAGAGACCTTAGGGAGTGGAATATCTCCAAGGACTTAGCTTTGGATAGGGGCGCTTGGAGACTAGCCATCAACGTTCCCGAGCCATGACTTCTTCTACGTGTCTTTATGTTGATGGTACCTTTGGGTTTCATATCTAGCCTACCCCGACTTGCTTGGGACAAAAGGCTAAGTTGTTGTTGTTGTTGAATGAGCTCAAGCCAACGAACGAATATATAGTTTCCCAGAGTCCAGCATATGTTTTTTGTTTCCTATTCTGTTTGGCCTAAGTTGAGGTTATATTGTGGAGATTTGTTGTTGAAATTATATTCCGGTGAAGATTTAGACCATTGATATGTTGGCAAGGGAACACTGGATGTAGCTGCTTCCTATGAAATTTGTATAACTCGTAATTTTTTTACCTGAACCAAGATTTGCTTTGCAGGTTGATGTCGATTGGCTGCATAGTTGAAGACTACTATCTTTTTTGATCCTGAGGGGAAGAAGTAATGATCCGCCCAGGCTCTAAGGAGTCACAAAATTATGATAACAATAACCAAAAGGTTCATCCTCAACCAATTGATGAGAATATGAATCAGAACGGGGACTCGATGGACACTATGATCGGTAGGATATTCAACAACATATCCTCTTTGAAATCTGCATACATTCAACTGCAAGAAGCCCACACCCCATATGACCCTGACAAGATCCAGGAAGCTGATAAGCTTGTCATAGAGGAGCTTACAAAGCTTTCAGAACTCAAGCATACTTACAGAGAAAAAAATCCTAAGCCAGTAGCAGTGTCACCTCAAGATTCACGATTGCTTTCTGAAATACAAGAGCAGCAGAATTTGTTGAAGACCTATGAGGTCATGGTAAAGAAGTTCCAGTCCCAGATCCAGACTAGAGATACTGAGATTACCCATTTACAGCAACAAATTGATGAAGCTAAACTCCGAAAATCAAAGCTGGAGAAGAAACTGAAGCAAAGGGGCCTGCTTAACAAGGAATCAGAGGAATCTGACGAAGAGGAAAACTACTTTTCCATTGAATTGACACCAAGTTTGTTTACATCTGCTGTCGATAATGCATACCAGTCGATGCATGACTTTTCAAAGCCTTTGATCAACATGATGAAGGCTGCAGGTTGGGATCTTGATGCTGCTGCTAATGCAATCGAACCTGCTGTAGTTTACACAAGAAGGGCTCACAAGAAGTATGCTTTTGAATCTTATATTTGCCAAAGAATGTTCAGTGGTTTCCAAGAAGAGAGCTTTTCTATCAAGGATTCTAACATCAGTGTTTCCAACGAGGCTTTCTTCCATCAGTTCCTCGCGGTACGAGCCATGGATCCTTTGGATGTCCTCAGCCAAAATCCTGATTCAGTTTTTGGCAAGTTCTGCAGAAGTAAATACCTACTACTTGTGCACCCCAAAATGGAAGGTTCTTTCTTCGGCAACATGGATCAGAGGAACTATGTCATGAGCGGTGGCCATCCAAGAACACCTTTCTATCAGGCTTTTCTAAAGCTAGCGAAGTCAATATGGTTGTTGCACAGGCTGGCATACTCCTTCGATCCAAAGGTCAAGGTCTTTCAAGTGCAAAAGGGAAGTGAATTTTCGGATATCCACATGGAAAGTGTTGTGAAGAACATCATCCTGGACGAAGGTGCGGAGAGGCCGAAAGTTGGCCTCATGGTGATGCCTGGTTTCTTGATTGGGACCAGCATCATACAGGCCCGGGTGTATCTTTCAGGTGTCAAGTGTGCTGACTGACTGAGGATGCCCTGCACCAGTCACCAGTTACACCAGGAGGGTTGAGGGGCCTTGCATCTTTGGGAGATAGACCAATCGCATCAGAAAAGGTGGACTCATGTCCGTCTTGTATGTCATGCTTCCTGTTTTGTATGTGATGCTGTTGCTTCTGAAATGTGGGCACCAATGGCATTTGTGAAGATATCCGTGTGCTATGTAACTCTGTGCAATTGGCTTTTGTCGTTTTAAGGACTATAATATATTCCGGTTTCTCAATGCTAGATCTTTCATGTGGTATGTAATTCTGCCCAATGTCGTATTAATATCACAGTGATTGATGATTGTACAGGGAGTCACTTTCACCTCAAACGTATTTGCCCAGCCAGGTGATTTTATTGCCTCAGACGCCTATGGTGTTGTGTTGATCCATAACAGAAGAATCGCTTGAGATTATTTTTTGGAACTTGTAGTTTGATGACAATTATAATCCTTCGAGGACACGGACATGGAGGAGCTTTTCAGCTGCCAACACATGTGATGAGTGTTCTAAATTGCGGGCATAGCAATTATTTTGCGCACCTGCCACTTATGGGGTCGTACGACCACAGAAAAAAAGAAGGCGACGAAGTACTGAAAATTTGCTACGGCATACTGAAAATAGATGCGCCACTGAAAGAAACAAAGTAAAAGGTGAGGATATCATGTACAAAGCTCCCACTCATACTCGGCACTGCAATTTATTCAACATGGGAGGCAGCGAGGAGGTTGAGACAAATGCATCGCATCTAGCCACATCTTACAGCACAAGCACCACCTCAGGTCTCAGGAGCTAGCTAGTCACTCTACTAGTTTTCCCTAGTGCTGTTCTTGAGCCACTCTAGGTACTTAAGGTTGCCTCCTTTTATGGGCAGCGCGATGACTTCAGGAACGCTGCATCAAAAGATCAATCTGTAAATCCCCGTACAAAGCAATGTAAAAGTTCCATGAACCACTTGGCACTGGTTCATACTCAAACAGTATGAACATAGAACTTACTCATACTCATGGTTGGCTTTCACATGTTCAGTTAAGGCATCTAGAAGAGATTCCCTTGTCTTGATGATGAGCAACTCTTCAGCATCACTTTGCACCTGAGAACAGATCAGTGTTGAACACTAAATTAACATGTAACACTGTTCAATTAAAGGTGTCCATTTAGAACATAACATACCTTTCCCTCCCACCAGTAAACAGATTCAACACCTGGAAAGAGGAGCAGTCATAAATTTTGTAAGTACAGAATGCAGCATATCAGGTAAAAATAGATGATAATATGCCGCCCAAACAAAGTGAGCTAGTCCAGTATTACTGACAGGAAACACATAGAAAAGACAGGATCAACAAATGGCTTGATTGTAGATTTAGGTTCATCTGTTAATAAGTCAAATGCAAATTTCACAGTATAGCAATCCCATTTTCATTTTAATACAGAGCACCAAACTTCAGAAAATTTGGCAACTGTTCCGCTAAGTCTGCATACACAAGACATGCATTCTGCTTCAAGCATACAAGGGAAAAAAATGTGGCCCACATGTCAGCCATCCAGTGCAAGCAATCAAGCAAAAGAATATAGCCCACGTGCCAGATGCGCAAGCGAATTCAACGATAGAGGAACACCTAAAGTAACTCACTGTAGGTTTGTATTGTTGTTTCTTGTCAATTTAAGTTCAGCTTTGTGCCCTCCTGTTTACTAATGTTTCAGCTGAGACTAATTTGATCAGCATTGCCCAAACAAAGCTGAAACAGTGGTGCTCAAAAGCACTAAACATGGCCAAACGAGGCTTGGACAACCATAATATTGGGCTTCATGATTTTTATTTAAAAAATGGTTAACAGTGAAACACCTTAGCCATATCACTTTATCGCCAAACTCAAGATTATGCAACTATTTGACTAAATGGAGCACTCAATTGATAGCATTACTACAGAGCACATAGACAAGAAATGATCAACAGATGGCTTGATTGCAGATTTAGGTCCATATGTTAACAAGTCAAGTGCAAATCTCACAGGATCCCGTTTTCATTTTACTACAGAGCACCAAACTTCAGGAAATTTGGCAATTGTTCCACTAATTCTTCACAAGCAAGCATGCATCTGAAAACTTGTCCACATCAATTCTGGTTCAAGCATACAAGCAAAAGAATATAGCCCACATGTCAGATGCGCAAGCAAATTCAACTAATAGAGGAACACTAATTGTGTATCTTCAGGTATCTCACTTTAGGTTTGTATAGATTGTTGTTTCTTGTCAACTTAAGTTCAGCTTTGCGCCCTCATGTTGACTACGGTTTTCAGATGAGACTAATTTGATCAGTATTGCACAAACAAAGCTGATACCAATGGTGCTCCAAAGCACTAAAAATGACCAAATGATGCTTGAACAACCAATAATATTGGGCGTGATGTTTTTTTTAGAAAAATGAAACTTGACGTGGTTATCAGTGAAACACCTTTAGCCGTATCACTTTATCGCCAAACTCAAGAACACAAAGATGACAGGTCACAGGAATATGGAATTCTTTGACTAAATGGAGCACTCAATTGACAACATTACACAGAAATGACAATTTTTTGAAATTAAACACAGAAATGACAATCAGAGTGAAGACGATGTGCTTGTCGTGAAATGTATGCTGAAAGACAATTGACAAAGCCGTTTAACTATGCATGTATCACATAAAGAAACCAGAGAAAGAATGTAGTTTCTACCAGGCACTATGTTAACACAGGCAGCAAGCTTCTCACTGATAATGCTTCCAGCTAGCCTCTTGCCTGCAGGGGAAATAATCTTTATAATGCGCAATAAAGAAAGAGACCAAACTTACCGACATAGAGCACTATAACTTCAAACGAAAAACAATTCAAATACATGTGTGATGTGGAAATAAGTTCCAGGTGGTTCTGTACAGTTACAGCTTAAGTACGACTGGTAGCATGCAGTTAGTTCAATGAAAAAGCACAATAACTATATAAACCAGCAAATATATGTGATTACCTGCTTCCCTGTTTGGAACAGTCACATACACAACAATGGAAGGCACAGTGGTTGAAGCAGACTCCATTTGAGCAGAGCTAAGACTTCTTACCCTGCAACAATTCAAAAGTTGTTACTAATTATATTGACTGCTCTACAAAAAGAAATTTACACTAGTCACATGCTTCATTAGGAATGAGAAGACTGCAAATATTACTCCCTCAAGTTAGAAAAGCCAAAACTGCACAGTTCAGCAAAGCACAACAGTACTATCCACATTCCCAAAGTAATGCATTGGGGTTAAAAATCTTGCAGGAACCTGTGGTGGGCATTTCATTAGGGTTACAATGCATATCTCAGATTACTTCTCTTGTTAAGTTGTTATTTTACAAATGTTGGTTTTTTAAAACTTAATTTTACAAATGTTGACAGCTTTACATCAATGAAGCACAACTGGACACAAGTATTGAGTAACAATTCAAGAGGGTAATAAAAATCTGCAGTATAAAGGTCCTATCCATTCATTAGTAATAACTAGACTACTAGTAAGTTCACTCCGAAGTCCGAAGTACGGCTGTATCCTCAAAATTTTAATTCTACGAACAAAATGGCCTATGTTTCCCAACAAAAATACAAATGGACACCTGTCGATCAGTCCAAGACCCTACGGAACGAAAGGACCCGCTACGTAGAAACTTCGAGTGCGCAAGCAAAGAGAGGACGAGGAGTGAACAGTCACCGGAGCAAGGGGACAACGCACCCCGCGACGGCACCGAGACTGAGGAATAAGAGGGCTCCGGTGAGCGGCGAGCGGCGGCAGAAGGCGAGAGGCGGCAGCGCGGTGGCGATCCGTCGTGGGGCGGCGACGGCACTGGGGGAGAAGAGGGATCGGAATGGAGTCCCAGCGAGTACCATCTCGAAGTTTCTTTTCCCCCTTTCGTCCTCTTTCCTGGGCCAAGTATACGTAGTATGGGTTGATGGAATGAGCTTAGTGGACCTTTTGGCCCGCCACGGCCTTCCTGCAAATTAAACCGAAATGCTTGACAACCACACACCAAAAAAGTCCAGAGTTGCTAAACGGAAATTGCCTCGCAGTATACAGACACTGATGTAGAAGAACGAACACAAATTGAACTATTACAAAATACTTCCTAAATTTTCAGTAATAAGTAGTACATCACATACTTGTATCAGAAATAATTATGATGCAGGAAAAGGGGAGGGGTGTCAAGTGCAAATTCCGCTCGAGGATTAGTGTGACAAATTGTTTGTTGCGGATAGATTTTTCTTTTCCATTACACGTTTTTGTCTTGGCAGTGTAACAAATTGTTTGTTGCGGGTAGATTTTTCTTTTCCATTACAATCAGAGGGCCTCTTGCGTAGACGGCAGACATGGGACCAACGTTAACCAAGCAATGCTTAGTTCCAATGTTATTGAGAATACTTGTGTCTTACCCCAGGTCGAGTTTTTTTACAATACTTGAAATGTGTGCAATGGTACTATGAATGACCCAAAACGAGCATAATCTAACCGTAATGCTCAAAACCGAATTTAAATTTTATTACTTATTAATTTGGATCAAATGACAGTTGAAGCAAATTTGTAACGGATAAAAGCAGAACTAAAGTACGACATCTGGCGAGGAACACAAACATGTGGCGAGGTACAGCACTCAGCAGTGCCACAGCAACCACTACACACGACCTGATCCATAAGCCAATATTGTACTTCACGTTGCCAAAAAAATGAATGCAACAACAAAACAAAAAATTACATAAGCATAAAAGATTTGATTAAAAAAGCAAAAACGAAATGCCAAAAAGCTAAGAACTGCATATCAAAACCAACTGCTACATCAGTGAAATAAGAAATGAAACAATGAAAACAAAATCATAGGCAGATGATGTAGGTAGTATATCACAACTTAGCAAGCAAAACTCGACATTTTTTCATGACTGTTTGCAACATCTTAGGTACCAAACCCCGAAACACCAGGTTCTGCATTGAAACTATTGATTTTGATTTCTAGAATACATATTTGGAGTGACAAATATTAAAGCAAGATACCCAGATTCTGATACATGAAAACAGTCACCAATCCAACAGGATGCATCCTCAGGCAGTCTCGGCCATAGGGTACTCATAGACCACATCCTTCCCGCAAAGCCTGCGGTACACAGCACTGAATGTCTCCAGCTTGTACTCAGTGTTGTTGCGCTCCTTTGGGTCCAAGAAGATCTAGCAGCAAATAGTGAAATGACAGAGCTCAATACTCGGCAAGTTCAACACCAAAACAAGTAATAATTTATCATTAATCTAGTTGGTTCATTATTATTTGATTGCAGCTAATATGTCCATAACAAATACAGCACATGTGCAATTGTCAAGACAACCAGGCAGGACATGACAAATTATAGTAACTAGTGGTGCTGAACATTGGTTTTACCTTGATAATCTTTGATCCATCAAGGTGATATCTGACACGTTTTCCCACAATCTCAGCTGGGTAGACAACATCCTCCAAGATACCATCATGAACAGCAGTTAGAGTTCTGGTGCGCGGGCGAACAACAGCAGAACCCTTCTTGGGTGGCCTCACAATCCGCCTTGTTGCAACAATCACCACATCCTGCATGAAAAGTTTAACTCCATGTTAACTATCACTTTTATATGTTCATCAAGACATATCTTTCATACCAACCATAATATCATAGCTATGTCCTACGTGGTTGTCAATTGTCCTAATTTACTGATCACAAAAGGGGTTGGGGTGAACACAACTGGAAAATAAACATGGGAACAGCAGCATGTGCTTTTCAAGACAACATGTGCAGCACATGACAAGGCCATAAGAACAAACGGACCTGCACCCCACATTCGGGATATCGGGAGACATGTTTACCAGTTTCATAAGTGAAACATCCAACTGATTGCTGACTTTTACAGGGTTTATATTATTACCTACAGGCATTTGCAACACAGATACAAAGACAACTGCATTGCAACTTAAAACCAATCAGCAAAATAGAGCAATTGAGAAGCCAAAATATTTTTGCTTGCAGACGCATCCATTCTATGAATTATGACAGCATGCAATTAGGAAATCCTTCATAACTACACAGCCTGCACATCTATGCTCGGGAGCTATCGAGTCAGACTAAATGATGACTCTAAAGTGTATTCTTCCTCATTATCCCTAACCATCACTAGGAGAAGGCCTACCTAGTAGTCTTTGACTCTTGACTACATTTCGTGCACCTAACTAATGCTTAAAACATCACCTTTCCATCCGTCCGCTAACATTTCAGAGCAATCAAAGCAGCAAAAGAAAAAATGGTAGCAAAGCCAGAATTCAGACCTTGCCACTGAACTTCTTCTCCAGCTCCCTGACGAGCCTGACGTGGATCTTCTTGAAGGCCTTGCGCAGCCTGTAGGGCACGTGGATCACCACCGCCTTCCTGCTCCCGGCAACGTCCATCTGGCTGCAACCACAGCACTACAACATCAGCAACAACCACATCGCCCACCACTCCGGTGAAAGTTAACCAAAGGCAAAGCAACGTGGCCACTCACAAGGCAGAGTTGATGTAAAGATCCCTGAGGTCGCTCTTGAGCTCCTGGTTCCCATTCTCCAGGTCAAAGAACGCCTGCAAAACACGCGGCGAACAGCATCAGAGCGAAGCCGGGGAAGATCTCCGGGCAACGCCTATGGCGGCGGCGGCGCCGATGTGAGGAGTCAGCCCGTGTATACCTGCGCCACGGAGTCCTCGAACTCAGAGGGCTCCAGGCCCTTGTCCTTCTGGATCTTCTTCCTCGCGGTGTACATCCTGCCTCGCTTGCCTGACCTTCGCCGGAGCTCAGCGCGAGGAGCGCGTTTGGTCGAAGGGCGGCGGCGGCGGCGGCGCTAGGGTTGGGAGGGTGGCTTTGGAGCTAGTGCTCCCGGCACTGCTGGATCGGCTTTTGTAGGTGAGGGAGTTGCGGGCTGGGTTTGGGCCGGCTGTTTCATGGCCCAATTTGGCATTATCTCAATTCATAAAAGTAGCTAGCCCAAAAACAAACCGTGAATAAATTTGATGAACTCAGCCCTCACCGAGTCCTATATATATCTTCCGCAAGTTGGAAACGAGATTAAACTTCCACTTTTTGATTCGTGCGAATAATCCGTTGGATCTTATCTAAACTCTACCCCCTCTCTCCTCTCTCTATTGCTCCCCGCGCCTCTCGTGACCCTGCGCGCCGCCGAGGCCTCCGTCGTCGGCCTCCACCCGCTGTTCGGGCTGCCCTCATCGGCGTTTGCGCGCTTCTGGGGTTGCCGTCGCGCCCCTCGCCAGCCAACGTGCCCCGCCCCTCATGGTTCGTCGCGCGCCCTCCTGCGCCGCCGCCCTCGCCGGTTGCTAGAACCGAAGCTGAAGATAGAAAACAAATTCTCCACATTTTTCTGTAAAATTTTGGTCAATATTTTTGCTGCAAAATGTTGGCAATGTTTTTCAATCCAACTTTTCAAAAAAAATGTTGTTCAACACTTTTCTTTGCAAAATGTTGAAAATATTCGTTGCGATCATTGGTGGAGTGGTGGATGGAAGTGTCAGGGAAGAGAATAATAAAAGTTTAAATGGGTTTTGATGGCCGGAAGTTTCAACTCTTATTCATCTTCCAGAATACATATAGGAGCCTCGTCCGCACCACACATGCTTTATGACCAAGTGGAACATGTCAGATATCACCAAAGTTGATGTCATATCCTATGAAATAAAGGAAAGTTATACCTCACCATGTCCAGCACTAGGGGTGAGGGTGTTGTTCAATGCGACAATGGCGGAGGTTGGAGGTTGTGGTGTGTGGTTGTGGGAGTGGCAGAAGGCGCCCAATGCCGACATGACCCACCCCGCTAGCGCCGAAGTGGCGGGTGGAGGGGCTGGGCGGGGGACTAGGGGGCGGCGTCGAGAGGTAGAAGACTCGTGTGGGAGAGGAGATAAAGAGTAGCAACACTTGCGTGAAAGAGACGTAGGAATGCTCCAGTGTGAACGGTAATACAAAGGTATGAACAATACAACACAACGCGTGAACCTAGCTCAACTGGTAAGGTTATTTTGCGGTGGAACCTGCTCATCTCTCGGCATTGGTGCTCACATTTTTTGAATTTATTCTAGAATTTAATCAGCACTATTTTTCTATGGTAGATGAATGTTCTTTGACACCAGTTGACTTCGTTAATCCCAAAGTCTACCTAACTTAGTTTTTCGATTATGCTCATAGAGTAGTGATGTGTGTATTTGTTGGAGCGTGTGTATGTACATGTACGTGAACATCTCCATCTACACCATGTTTCGAGAGAAAAGGGAAAAATAAACAATAATAAAGGGAAAAAATAAAAAATGACAAATGGCTCACGACACCACTGAGAGGAGTATTGAAATTGAAAGAAAACTAGTTACAAAAATAATTACACAAATGTCGGTGCGGAATGTAGTCCCGACACTAACTAGTAATAAGCGCTGAGATCTGTCCCTCGATGGTCGGTGCTAAGCAACTAAAGACACGGGGTTTATCTTGGTTCCGGCCGGGGCCGTACGTCCAGCAGTGGTGTGCTCGAGGCACTGTATTGCTTTGCACCGGGGTGCCTGTAGTGGGGCGGCTACAAGCGAGACGGGAGAGGAAGTGTGGCCTCCAAGTCCCAAGCGGAGTGATTGAGTGCCAATATCGTGGGAGGAGCGCGTGTGTGATGTGTTCTCTGATGTCCGTGCGTCGTGTCCCTGCAGCGAGGGGGATCACCTTCCTTTTATATACCAAGGAGAGCCGCACTGTTTAGCTACATGTGGAGGTATGGCGCACAGCGCCGGGGAGTTGGCGGCCGTCCTAGCGGTCTTTGCTCTGGTCTTGTCGTCGTGGCGCGTCCCGTACTTGAACAGGGGCGGCTTCGAGGGTGAAGGTGTAGTGATTGGCTGCGGCGTCCTCTGACGGGCTCGAGGAAGCTGTTGACGGCGATCCGTACGGGGTACGGTGGCGGGGGCGTGGCGGCGTCCGTCCCGCGTGCTCACGGAAAGACCGGAGTTGTTGTAGCGTGCCCGGCGTGGCGCTACGGGGGCGGGGATGGCGTTCCCCGCCGCTCGACGTCATGGTTTGACCCGCGGATTCACAAGGGAAGGGTTCGAGGGTGCGGCCCGCCCCCTTCGAGGGCGCGGCGCGTTGGCCGTACGGGAGTGGGCGCACGGTGCCACCGGGGGCGACACCGGCCATACCGCACGGTTCCTGCGGTGGCGGGGATGGGTTCCCCCCTAGGGAGTTGGCGGAACAGCGCCGGGGCGTGATTCCCAGGCGCATGATGGCGCGGCTCTGCTGTGTCAGAACATTAAATGCCTGTACCCGCGTGCGGGAGCAGGCGCGCTTGTGAGGGAGCCTCGAGCGAGGCGGAAGTGAGCCCTCGAGCGAGGCGGAACCCGCTCGAGGGAGGCGCGAGCCCTCGAGCGAGGCGGAACCCGCTCGAGGGGGTCATGAGCCCTCGAGCGAGGCGGAACCCGCTCGAGGGGGTCGTGAGCCCTCGAGCGTGGCGGAACCCGCTCGAGGGCGTCGTGAGCCCTCGAGCGAGGCGGAACCCGCTCGAGGGAGCCTTTGACTGGGCCACTCCGGTGGGCTGCGGGGGCCACCGCAGCGTGGGCCGCGCCCCGTGTGTGCGTTTAAGTAAGAGGTGTGTTTTGTTTTTATTTTTTGCAGGTTTTAAGCAGAATTCCCCCTGGTTTTTTAGGGGACCCTCAGGGCTGTCCCCGACAGTAGCCTCCGAGCATCTGCGGGTGTGCCGACCAGGCTCCCGCAGGTGCTGAAGCCTATTGATAGGACATCCTTCCCCCCTGGTTGCTAATGCCTTCCGTGGGGCCGCGTCAGCGGACCCGCGGGTCTAGCCCGAAGCCCTGCGGGGAGTGTGGGTGCTCTGCGGGGGGGGTTTTACCGCGGAATCTGGTCAGTGGGCGTGGTACGTGTTCCAACCGGCGTCGGTAATATTTCAGCCGGCTTCGGTGACGCACGCGCGACTGGCACTATTCGTGGCCGGTGCATCCCAGGAGGTGTAGCCATGCGTCGAGCCCCCGAGCCTGGGCCCATTCGAGGCGATCGGGGCGAGCTCTTCGTCTTGTTTTAAACGTGCCCTCGCCGTCCCTCCGCGGGACGGGGGGTGAGGTTTCCGCAACCCCCATCGATCGGGTCGCGGATTGCGGATTCCTCATTGAGCTGTTAGCGGGTGGTTCAAGTGGACGCCCATGCCCCATTCGATAAGGGTAGGCTGCGCGGTCCGGAGACTCATCCATTAAAGCACTTGTGTGGGTTTGCTAGGTGGGGCTCGGTCCCATTCGCTAGGGACCGAGGGCGCGGAAGCTCTCCCTCGGTGGGATCTCCCCGACTAGCTGCCCTCGCTGGCTCTCGAACACGACATGCGAGGCGCCCTCGAGCTGATGGGCTCGAGGAGAGGCTCGAATGTGCGCGCCCTCGTCGTCCCTGACTCTGGTGATCTGGGGCACCTGTTCGAACCGTTCGAGGGTCAGGTTTCGAACCCCTGATCAGTAGGGTCGTGCGGGGTAGCAGCCAAGTGCTCCCGTCTCTTGCATCTGCAGGTCTCGAGGGTCCTTGGCCGTGCCAGTTCTCGAGCCGCTGATCTGTAGTTTCTGTGATTCGAGGGCACCCGTGGCGCCCGTTTGTTTCAAATGGGCTTCGAGGCCACTGGTCGGTGTTCGCACCCTTCGAGGGTCGCATTTATTTGAGCCAGGGGCTCGGGCCGCTCGAGGGTCTCTCTTACTTGGTAAGGGACAGGGCCATTTAATGCCCGCAGTCGTGGCTATAGTCACACGCCGCAGGAGCACCTTTTCAGGCGCCGTGGCCGCGCGCGTAGTGGGCGGAGTGGGAAAGCGGATGTGACCGCCTGCCGCGGCCCTCCGATTACCGCGTCGTGATGATGGCGCGCGTGCAGTTATGCGGCCGCCGTGGTCGTGGTGGGTCCCGCTTGCCAGTGAGTGAGCATCTCGCATGCGGTTAATGCGCGCGGGGTGTGCGCCCCGGAGAGCACGCCTCGCGGCCTATAAATCTGATAGGCGGGGAAGGGGCGGTTTTTTACCTTTGCATTCAGCATTTGCCGTCCCTGCTCCTTGCTCCTCAGCTCCCGAGCCATTCTTGCTCTCGCGCCTCCATTCTTGGAGCTGCTCCATCTTCCAGTTCTCCGTTCCCTCACCCGCTCGCGTGGCTCCCCAACAGCCCCTTACCATCATTGACCCGCCGTCGTGGGAGCGCTCGACGGCGACGACGCTGGCCTTGAGTCAGCTGGTGGCTGGCGGCCAGCTGGCGGCGAACGTGGATGGGCAACCTCCGGAGTGGATCGCACCGTCGGAGAAGGATCGAGTCCCCAACCCTCCGTACGGCTACATTGTTAGCTTCACGCGCTTCCACGAGCGTGGCTTCACGGCGCCAACGAGCCTTTTCCTGCGGGGCCTCTGCTACCACTACGGCGTGGAGCTTCATAACTTCGCGCCGAACGCGATTTCGCAGGCGGCCACATTCGTCGGCGTCTGCGAGGGCTTCCTGGGGATCCCTGTGAACTGGGATCTCTGGGTCCACCTCTTCCGCGCGGAGCTACACACGCTGCCGACGTCGGAGCTGAGGACTCGCCACGCGGCGCGCGCCGGCGGCTTGTCACTCGCAGTGCGGGGCTCGCGCAAGGAGGAGTACATCCCCTGCACGATGACCAACAACAACGCAGACTGGGAGCGAGGATGGTTCTACCTCCGCAACGCCGAGCCCGGCCTCCCCCCTACACTGGCAAGGTGCTCCGGGAGAGGGTCGCCTCCTGGTACCACAGGGTGTCCCCGCCCCAGCACCAGGCGCGGCTGGACTCGCTCGTGGCCGCGCTGAAGAAGCTTGCGGACCGCGGGCTGACTGCGAGGTGTGTCCTCGCCAACCTCCACCACTGGCGGGTCGCCCCCTTGATGGAGAGGCCGCTCCGCATCTTCGAGATGACCGAGGTCGCGGACCCCGTCACGTTGGCGAGATCGCGGCTGCTGCAAGATCCCTTCCCGCGGGCGTTTGCAGCCACCCGGGCGCGGCGCGCCATCGACCTCAGGGCGGGACGCTGTGGCGACGATGTCCTGTGGGCGTTCGAGATGCTCCCCACCGGCCCACTGGTGAGCGGAGTTCTTGACTTCATTTCCAACTTAGCTGGTTTTTCGAGTCGTCGACGCATTTTGAGGCTTCGCCTGGCCCCTGCAGATGGTGAGCGTGAGCACCGCGAAGTCCGACCCGCCCACGCCTCGGTCCCGCGCGCTCGCGCGCGCGCGGCGCGCGGCCGAGAGCGGGAGCGGGTAGTCCGCAGGAGGGAGCGTGACGCGCGGCATCGGGAGCGTCGCGAGCGGAGGAGCGAGGAGTTCCGGCTGCGCGAGCAGCAGGGGCTCTCCTCACCAGGGACGGAGGAGTACTCGTTATCGGACGAGGAGGAGGAGGAAGAGGAGGAAGGGGTCATGAAGCAGGTTCTCACTGATAGGTGGGAGCCTGCTCCCCCGTCACCAGAGCCGGCTCTGGTGGCGGGAGGGCCATCGCACGGGGGGCGGGCGCGGGCGCCCGCCACCGGCCGATCTACGACGGAGGCGGCACAAGCGCGAGAGGCACGCGCCACGGAGGCATGCGTGCGCGCGCGGCGGGGGCGTTCGCGCGCGCGCGGCGGGGCGCGCGCGCGGCGGAGGATGGTTGGGGGGTGCGGCGGCGGCCGCGCGGCCGCGCCCGCAACGTCGGCGGGGGCCTCGAGGAAGAGAAAGCGCGCCTTCTCCTCCTTGAGGTAAGAAATTGTCTTTCGAGGGGTTGCGTGCCCGATAGGCGGGGACCTGATGGTTTGTTCCCATGTTCACAGGGTGGCGCCAAACGTGCCCCCCCCTCGCGCCAGCCAAGGTGCTGAGGGCGGACGCGTCCATCCCGACCAAGCGACGCTCATCGAGGGCGCCGCGGGAGGGCGCAAGCACGGCGGCGGCAGCGAGCGGGGACTCGCAAGGTGCGGCCGAGGCCTCGGGGGCCACGACCGGGTGGCTTCGCCCGCCGGGCCGCGGCCGGCGGTCGGCGGCCGAGCGAGGGCGGCGCCGGCCGTGGCGGAAGCGCGGCCGGCGACGGCCGCGGCGGAGGCGCGGCCGGTGGAGGGGGCACGGCCGACGGTGCCGGTCATCGTGGCGCCGCCGGCGACGTCGGTCGCGGAGGCGCATCGGGCGCTCGCGGCCGCCGAGACACGGGCCGGAGGCGGCGGCGCTCCGGGCGATGGCGGTGGGAAATGCCGGATGACGACGCCCGCCGCCGGGTGGGACCGGTGGGCAAGCCTGCCCACGCCAGCCCCCGAGCCCCAGGCGGGGGGCGCTCGTTATACGGTGGAATGGCCACATGGTGGCTGGGAGCTCGAGGCACGACGTCGAGGCTTCTTCCCGCGCCGGCCCCCCAGCCCCGGGCGAGGAGCGTGTCGACGAGCCACCCCCCTTCTTCCCCGACACCCAGGAGGAGCAGCAATTGTGGGAGGAGCTCCACGATCACGGCGCCTCGCTCAACCGAGCGCTGAACGAAGCGCTGCGGATCCACGGCGACCCGGCGTGGCGTGTTTTCAGGTAAGTTGCTGTCGCTTTTCCCTTTGATCTTGTCGTTCCCGTGCTTACTTCTCGCGGCGCGACACTTATTGGTTTCCGTCTGTTGGCGGCAGGAGCTCGAGCACCGTGCCCGTGACAAGTACGGTGCCCTCGACCAAATGAACGCCGAGCTCCGTCAGCTCCGGGAGCAGCGCGACGCTCTAGGAGCGCTCGCGGAGGCCCTGAGGACCCAGGACGGCTGGCTGTCGTACCGGGCGGAGGCCCTGCGCGACCAGCTCTTGAAGCAGGAGGGGCAGGCCGCGGCGTGTCCTCCCGCCATCGAGCAGATTTGCACAGCCCTCATCGATCGGGATGAGGCGCTGCAGCAGGCGAGGGGGGATCTGGAGAAGGTGCGCACTGTGGCGTCTGATTGGGAGGCGGAGGTGTCGACCGTCGGGGCCGAGAACCGAGAGGTCCGCGCGTGGTTCCGGGAGGCGCAGTCCCAGCAAAGCCGGGCCGAGGAGAGGGCGCGGGATGCCGAGCAGAAGGCCAAGGAGGCCGACGAGTTGAAGGCCGCCCTCGCCGCCAAGGTCCCTGCGGTCGCCACAGCGGAGGAGAACCTCCGGCAGGAGCGTGCTGCCCGCCAGGAGGCCGAGGGCCAGCTCCAGCAGGAGCGGGCCGCCCTTGCCAATGCCCGGTCGGTGCTTGAGCGGGAGCGCACCGCTCTCGAGATGACGAAGAAGTCGCTGGAGGAGCGGGATGCTGAGGTCTCGAGGCTTGATGGGGAGCTGATAGCCCTCAGCATCTCGAACGCGGATCAGCAGCGGTCCCTCGAGGAGCAGGGCGCCACGGTTGTCAACTTGCAACAGGCGGTCGAGGCCGAGCGCCGGGCTCTCGAGGTGGAGAAGAAGCAGGTTGAAGGTGAGTCGCCACTTCGTTTTTTGTTTTGCTGATCTTCCCTTCGGGGGTCAGTTCCCCTTCTGATTTCTTTTGCTCGCGTCGTTCAGGCCTACGCACCGCGCTGGGGCATGCGACCAATCGGGCCGAAACGCTGCAGGCCGCCTACAACACCTCCGAGCAGGAACTGGTGGAGCTGCGCACCGCGACCCTAGAGGCCTGCCAGGTGGTCGAGGAGGGCGAGGCACAAGCCGGAAGTTCGCTGGCCAGTCGTCTGCGCGCCCTCATCGGGCACGTCTCCAGGCGCATGCATCGTGCGCTCCACCTAGGCGTTCAGAAGGCCCTCGGCGTGGTGCGCTCCCACTACGAGGTGAACCTCGAGGCCGTGGCGTCGGGCTACGTCGTCCCGGAAGGCGTCGAGGACAAGGCGGCGATGGAGCAGGCGGACGCGCTTGCCGCTGATGCTGTGGAGGCGCTCACCGAGGCGTTCTCAGAGTTCCTGTTCCCGGATGCTGCCGACGGCGATGAGCCTCAGGCCTGAAAACCTGCTGGGCACTAGGCCCATTTTTGTCTAGATGTTAGTATCCTGGCCGTGCGGCCGTGTAAATAAACAAGTGAAACTTGTGGGGTATTAATCACTTGTAAATTTAAGTGATGCATTTCATTTGTCGCGCCTTTCGGTTTTTCCCCTTTGCTCGAGCGGATTTAGGTTGGGAGAGTTCGATTTCGTGAGCGGTCCGCTGGGCCGGAGGCTAGAGAGAAGGGTCGTATCCTCACGGAGGCGTAAGCTATCTCTGACTCGCGCGTCCTTCCCGCATGACCACCCGTGCCCTAGCTTGATTCGCTCGGGGCTTCGGTCGAAACGTACTTGGCGCGTTCACAAGTTAAATTTTTGCGAAAAAATGGGACCATTTTTTTGGGGGGGATCCCCCCGCAGTAGCCCCCGAGGGTGACTTGGTTTTCAGGGGAAAGCCGAGTTGCCCTTTAACTTTATTGAACTGCTGTTATTTACATTTTCGTTGCCAACTGGGGTGTTGGGCATGTAATTTGCAACAAAAGACTTGGAAATCCTTGCTAGGGGTAGAAGCGACGTAGCTGCTGGATGTTCCAAGCGTTGGTGAGTTCCTCGCCGTCCTCGTTGGCTAGCTTGTACGTGCCGGGCTTGAGCACCTTCACCACAACGTAGGGTCCCTCCCACGGAGGTGATAGCTTGTGGCGTCCTCGGTTGTCTTGGCGTAGCCTTAGGACCAAGTCCCCTTCGCTGAAGTCCCGCCAGCGCACCTTTCGAGCTTGGTAGCGCCTTAGGGACTGCTGGTATCTTGCCGAGTGCATCAGGGCCACGAGGCGTGCTTCGTCCAGCTGGTCCAGTGAGTCCTCGCGGGCTCGCTGGTTGGTGTCTTCGTCATAGCCCCGCACTCTGGGTGACCCATATTCTAAGTCCGTGGGGAGGACGGCCTCCACGCCATGGACTAGAAAGAACGGGGTGAACCCGGTGGCTCTGCTTGGGGTGGTCCTGAGGCTCCATACGACCGCAGGCAGTTCCTGGAGCCATTTTCGACCAGACTTGTTCACCTGGTCGAAAATTCTGGGCTTGAGGCCTTGCAGAATCATGTCGTTGGCACACTCCACTTGGCCGTTGGTCTGTGGGTGTGCCACGGCTGCCCAGTCCACACGGATGTGGAACTTATCGCAAAACTCCAGGAATTTCCTGCCCGTGAATTGGGACCCATTGTCGGTGATGATGGAGTTCGGCACTTCAAACGGTAAACGATGTCGGTGAAGAACGTCACTGCCTGCTCCGCCCTGAGATTTGTAATGGGGCGCACCTCCACCCACTTGGAGAATTTGTCGATCGCGACCAACAGGTGGGTGTAGCCCCCGGGCGCCTTCCGCAAGGGCCCGACGATGTCCAGCCCCCACACGGCGAAAGGCCATGTGATGGGGATGGTCTGCAGGACGTGCGCAGGGAGGTTGGATTTACGGGCATAGAACTGGCACCCTTCGCAGGTGCGTACAATCTCGTTGGCGTCAGCGACCGCGGTGGGCCAGTAGAAGCCCTGGTGGAACGCATTGCCTACGAGGGTGCGGGGCGCGGCATGGTGGCCGCAGATACCCGCGTGTATATCCCGGAGGAGCTCGCACCCCTCGGGGATGGGCACGCATTGTTGCAGGATGCCGGAGGCGGCGTGCTTGTACAGGTCGCCGTCGACGAGGGCGAAGGATTTGGCCATCCTGGCGATGCGCCTGGCCTCGGACCGGTCCGAGGGGAGTTCCCCTCGGTCCATCCAGGCGATGTATTTGTCGCGCCAGTCCACCCCACCGGGGGCCGGCTCGACATCCATGACTTCGGCCTCGCCGGCGTCGTACCCCTCGAGGAGGTAGAGCATGTACGCCTCGTTCGAGGGGTCCTCGTCCATGGTCTCGGCCCCTGCTGGATTCGAGGGAGCCCCCGAGGGTTCCGCGCGGCTCGAGGGGGGCGGCTCGAGGGCGACGGACGGTTGAGCGACATCCCGAGCGAAGACGTTCGTGGGGATGGTGATCCGCCCCGATGCGATCTTGGCGAGCTCGTCCGCCTCCTCGTTGTACCGGCGGGGCACGTGATTGAGCTCGATGCCGTAGAGCTTGTCCTCGAGGGCCCGCACGGCCTTGCAGTATGCCTCCATCTTGTCGTCATGGCAGCTCGCGTTCTTCATGACTTGGTCGATCACGAGCTGCGAATCCCCCCGCACGTCGAGGCGTTTGACGCCTAACTCGATGGTGATCTTGAGGCCGCAAAGCAAGGCCTCGTGCTCAGCAATGTTGTTCGACGCGGGGAAGTGAAGGCGCACAGCGTATCGCATGTGCTCCTCGAGGGGTGAGACGAAGAGCAGGCCCGCGCCTGCCCCTGTCTTCATCACTGAGCCGTCAAAGTACAAAGTCCAGCATTCCGCCTGGATCTGTGGCGGCGGCAATTGCGTGTCCGTCCACTCGGCGACGAAGTCCACCAGAATTTGGGACTTGATGGCCTTGCGCGGGGCGTAGGCGAGCGTTTCACCCATCAGCTCTACCGACCACTTGGCGATCCTGCCTGCTGCATCCGGGTTGCGGATGATCTCCCCTAATGGAAAGGAGGAAACCACCATGACAGGATGGGCCTCGAAGTAGTGGCGAAACTTGCACCGCGCGAGAACCACTGCGTAGAGCAGCTTCTGGACTTGCGGGTAGTGTGTCTTGGTGTCAGACAGGACCTCGCTGATGTAGTACACCGGCCGCTGAACCGGTAGAGTGTGTCCTTCCTCCGTGCGCTCCACCACGATCACGGCGCTGACCACCTAGGTAGTCGCAGCCACGTAGAGGTACAGAGGCTCGCCGTCTTGCGGCGGTGTGAGGATTGGGGCATGGGTAAGGGACGCCTTCAGCTTGTCAAGCGCCTCCTGGGCCTCGGCGGTCCAGGAGAAACGCTCGTGCTTCTTGAGGAGCCGGTAGAGGGGCAAGCCTTTCTCGCCGAGCTGTGAGATGAAGCGGCTCAAGGTGGTGAGGCACCCCAGCACTCTTTGCACCCCTTTGAGGTCCCGAATCGAACCCATCCGTTCGAGGGCTGCAACCTTTTCGGGGTTGGCCTCGATGCCTCGCTGGGAGACTATGTATCCTAAAAGCATGCCGCGTGGCACGCCAAAGACACATTTTTCGGGGTTCAATTTCACCCCGTTAGCCCGCAGGCAGCCGAACGCGACGCTGAGGTCGCTAACCAGGTCGTCCGCCCTCCTGGTTTTTACGACTATGTCGTCCACGTACGCCTCAACGGTCCGCCTGATGTGGTCTCCGAAGACGTGCTGCATACACCGTTGGTACGTCGCGCCCGCGTTTCGGAGGCCAATCGGCATTGTGACGTAGCAGTACATCCCGAATGGCGTGATGAACGAAGTCGCGAGCTGGTCAGACTCCTTCATTTTGATTTGGTGGTACCCGGAGTAGGCATCAAGGAAACAAAGTAGTACACACCCTGCGGTCGAATCAACGATTTGATCAATACGTGGCAAAGGGAAAGGAACTTTAGGACATGCTTTATTAAGACTAGTGTTGTCTACACACATCTGTCACTTCCCATTTTTTTTCTTTACTAGTATAGGATTGGCTAGCCACGTAGGGTGGAACACTTCCTTGATGAACCCAGCCTCGAGGAGCTTCCGCAGCTCCGCTCCGATCGCACGCCGCCGCTCCTCGTCAAAGCGGCGGAGCCGTTGCAGCGGACGTCCCGTCGAAGCTTGGATCTACCCGCGCTCAAGTACCAGCGGGCATCTTCGTTCACGAGCTTCACGTGCCATCCATCCCGGAGCCGGCGCCTTCGACCACTGTCCCAGCCAACCCACCGGCCGGACAGGAGGTCATGATGATCGACGTGGACTGGAGGCAACCCTTCATCGACTACCTCAGCGAGCAGAAGGTTCCCTCGGACAAGAACTTGGCCGAGCAACTCATCCGCCGCGCCAAGTCCTACGTCCTTGTCGGAGACAAGCTTTACAAGCGCGGCGCATCTTCTGGAGTACTCATGAAGTGCGTCCCTCGGCAAGAAGGCAAGGACATCTTGGAGGAGATCCACAAAGGCGTCTGCGGCAACCACGCGTCCTCCCGCACGCTGGTCAGCAAGGCCTTCCGGCGAGCCTTCTATTGGCCCACCGCTCTGGGCGACACTGAAGAACTCGTCAGAAGGTGCCAAGGATGCCAGTACTTCGCCAAGCAGCAACACGTCCCAGCCTACAAGCTAGTCACCATACCGCCAACCTGGCCTTTCGCCTGCTGGGGGATCGACATGATTGGGCCACTGCCAACGGCGGCAGGTGGTTTCAACAGAGTATTGGTGGCCATCGATAAGTTCACCAAGTGGATCGAGGTCAAGCCGGTCACATGCCCCAAGGCTGACAGAGTACTCGACTTCCTGGATGAACTCGTACATCGCTACGGACTAACCCACCGCATCATCACAGATCTGGGCTCCAACTTCAACAACCACCAGTTCTGGGAGTACTGCGAGAATAGCGGGATCGACGTCCGATATGTCTCAGTTGCCCATCGTCGGGCCAACGGACAAGTCGAGCGCACCAACGGGATGGTGCTCTACGCTCTCAAGAAGCGGCTACACGACACTGCTAACTCCAAAGGAGGCAAGTGGATCAAGGAACTACCCAACGCACTCTGGGGGCTACGTACTCAGCCTTCCAAGCCAACGGGGCAATCCCCTTACTTCCTGGTCTACGGCTCCGAAGCAATCCTCCCTGCTGACGTCATATGGAACTCACCAGCAGTGGAATACTACACGACTACTCTGGGGATCAAGTCTACACGACTACATCAAGACCCCTTCGCCGTAAGCGGCCTCCGGGTCCTGGCTCCAGTCTCCGGACTACCCCTTCGCCGTAAGCGGCCTCCGGGTCCAGGCACTAGTCTCCGGACTACCCCTTTCCAGGATCCAGCCAGCGCGGCTACCTACGGATCCTGGGCTGCGACGAGCGACAAAGGACTCTAGCAGCGGTCTACTGAGAGACCATGTACTCCAAGATCCAGCCTACACAGCTACTTACGGATCTACTGCTGTAAGCGGCTACTTGCCCTAGCACCACTTAGCCGTAAGCGGCCCCCGGGTCCAGGCGACTACTCTGTAAACTACGGCCCTGGCCATCCAGGTGTACTTCTTCAGTAATAAAGTTTGATCGTTCATCAACTTCTTTACTGTCTACTCCCCTTAACCGGACTACTGCCGAGTACGACTACTCGCACCAACTCCACGATGGGACTCCGCACTCTCAGATCGCCTTCGGGAAGTAGGACTTCATGAAGGCCAAGACTTGTTTCGGGATCGACCTCGCCATATGCTTCAAATAAGCCGCCAGCCAGCTAGGGGCTTCCCTGAGGCGATCCACGAGAAGAACTTCCGGAACAAGATCCAGTGGGGCTTGATCCCCAGGAATGCTTCACAAAAATGGACGAAGACTGCGGTATGGAAAATACCGTTGGGGTTGAGGTTCAGGTACTCAACTCCGTAGTACCCGAGGAGGCCTTTGAAGAAGTTGCTGGCCGGAAGCGCGAGTCCGCGCTCCGTGAAGCGTGCGAACATCGGGATCTCATCTTCGGCTTTCTCCATTGGGTACGGATCTCCGGCGGCAGCTCTCCACAGATCGACCTCCTTCTCCCGGATAAATCCGCTGTTGAGAAGGGCCAACAGATCCTTGGTCTTCACCTTCGACTTTTTCCACTCGCGGCTTGGATCTAGCCGCGGTGGAGACATTGCGGTGCTGCCCCCGTGGCAGCCACGGCGGCCTCCTCGCGGCCCCTCTTCTTCCCGGCGGTCTTCGCGGCCTTGGACGGTGATGGCTTCATCCTCCAAGTGCATAGAGTCTTCACGCGCATCCGCTCGGGGGCTACTCCGGCAGCTCTGGGTGGCGGCGTGTTTGGATCTACAGCAGCGGCGGCACACTCAGATCTATTCGAATGGCTACAACAGCGATGGGTGGAAAACCCTAAGGGTTTTGGCTTCTATTTATAAGTCAAAACGGCCCTCCAACGGCCGGATGGATAAGTCCGCGCTCGGCTGACTCAGCGGCCGTGCGTGACTCTTCGAATTCTACTAGTCGACGCGCCTCACCTCGGGGGCTTGGCTACTTCTACTCTTCAACCTGGGAAGCGACAAGTCTCAAGAGCATCTCAGGACACATTCTACAAGATGACCCTTCAATTCGAGGGGAAGTACTCGACTCAAGGCTCGGGGGCTCCGTGCCACGTGTCCTTCGGTTTTTTCTCTCCGGATTTTTCGGGATATTCTTGCCAGGACTTCAGGTGGACCCTCAGCTTGAGCCTACGACTCAACCTAAGGCTCGGGGGCTACTCCATATGGAGTGCGATTTTGCAATCGCACTTCCATATCAACTTCAAGACAACACGGGCATTTTTTGAAGACCTTCGAGGGCAGCACTCGAGGACGCTTGGGACTACTTGAGAAGACTTCAAGATTGCTCAGATATCAGCTGGAGTACATTCCAGCCTCGGGATGCTTCGACTACTCTTGAGGACTTTGACTTGTAGTACTCGGGGACGCTTGGGGACTACTCATTAAGGCCGTCAAGACTACTTGAAGCTATCTTTCTCGACTACAAAGTACTCGGGGGCTTGTCGTATGGACCTCCCTGGGCCCACTACCTCGGTGGGTACCAGGACCGACTACTCGGTGGGCCCCTGGAACTACCCGGCTTGCACTACATGGCATCTGATGGCGTGGAGTACAAGGACTACAGAGGAGTAGTACTCGGTTAGGGAGCTGTACATGTTCCGCACTGTATGGAGGACTCTTAGACGTACTCGACTAGTACTCTCTCCCTACTCCGACTTGTAACCCTACCTCCCGGACTATATAAGGCGAGGCAGGGACCTTTCTCTACCACCCCAATCCAATCTAACTCAACTCACGGCGTACTATTACACATCCTGTAATCGTACCCTATCAATCCAGAGCTACACAACATACAAGACGTAGGGTATTACGCACCTCGCGGCCCGAACCTGTCTAAATTGTGTGCCACGTGTCTCTTCCTTCGAGTTACCGATCTCGGCGAGTCACATTCATCTACTTCGGGTACTCCCCTTAGTAGGCTGCCGGTCTAAAACACCGACACCGGCGTGCCCGAGGTAGGGGCTCTCGCCCGAGATCACATGGCGAACTCGACGGCTCCTGTCTACTTCAAGCCAACCGTCGCCTTCAACCGCGGCGACACCTTCGTCTTCGGCACCTGGGTCTGCACTGCTGACGGCGCGTGATCTTTCCAACGCCGCCTCACCATGCCGCCCAACCCGGAGACCGGCTTCGTGACGCTCCCAAAAGCTGTCACAGGCAAACTCGCCGGCAAGTTCGGCGAAATTTCGCTCTTCGACCGTCACGATGACTTCGAGCTCGAGTCCGCTTCCAACTCGAACTCGACATCTCCATGGGCTGTCGCATGCGAGCCGGCTGTTCAGCTATCGCAGGCGATCCCCTCACCCCGCGAGTGCTCCGCGCGTGGTCCCCGCGCCCTCAGCCGGGCCCGCACTGGGGCTCCTTCTTTGCGCCGGGCTGGCAAGGAACCCGTACCCGAGTACAACTCGGACTCCGACACCGCCCTCGACCACGCTTCGGACTCCAACCCCCTCTTCGAGTTCTACTCGGATTCCGCTTACGAGTTCGACTTCGGTTCGGACCCAGAGGATCCCGAGTCCGATGGCAACTCTACTGAGCACCTCTTATCAGGGTCGGCCTCTGGGCTGGTTATATCATCTACACTGGCCGGCAGGTTTGTCTACTGACCAGACCGCAAGCCCGCTGACCTGATAAGCGGGGACTCACGCTACGCCGCCTACATCGACTCGCTCCCGTTCCAGGAGGGAACACCACTGGCTCAGGCTGACTCGAACACACCAACTGAGGTGGCGCCTTCTGAGTCCAGCCTTGGTACCCCTGATCGCCAAGTCTTCATGGCTGCCGGCGACACACCAGGACCCTCAGGGACGGTTCCAGACAAGTACCTTGAGGACATCTCCTCCGACGAGCTGTCTGCCGATGCTCCGGTAGACGAGACCCCCGCCAACAGAGACGCTCGACGCGAGCGTAACAGGAAGCGCAACGAACGCTGCCGACGTCTCCGGGACAACCTCCCCATCCGCAACCTTGCGGAAGCTCTCGAGGCGGTCGAGAGCAGAGTACATACTACCCCTGAGCAATGTCTCATGTCGATCACAGCGATCGCACGTCAGGCTTAGGGCATACGCGCTGGAGAGGTCATCGCCAAGCTCGCAGAAGACGCCTACTTCATGCGGGTTGACAACAGAGTCAACCAACCTCCTCCTGCCAGGCACCGCGACAACGAAGCTACAATTCGCAGTGTCGACCACGGTCCCAACCGTAGACGAGCTGAGCTCCCAACTTAGCCCAACCGTACTCGCTCCAACACCGCCGGACCTCCACAGGATGGCAATAGCAATCGCGAGGTTGTCCCCCACCGTGCTCTGGCCGGCGGCAGCGGCCACGACCCTGACGGCGGCGGCAACGACGGCGGAAGCTCCAACCATGGAGCCAACAGGAGGGCCGGCGGTGGCGGCGGTCGCGGCGGCCGCGGCCACGCGAACGGCCACGCCTGCGGTGCCTCACGGGGGCGGCTACGACGCCCGTCAGAAGATTGAGGAGCTGCGGCGGAAGAAGTCGACCACTGCAGGCGACAACGACGGCTTCCCCGCCTTCTCACCTCGACTTCGCAACCTACTCCTCCCCGACAAGTTCAAGCCTTTGGGGATCACCAAGTACGATGCGAAGCAGGACCCCATTCAGTGGCTCAGGTGCTACGCCCTCTCCATCGAGAACGCTGGCGGCAACAACGACACCAAGTGCCTCTACTTCCCCTTCCGCCTGGACCAAGCTCCACTCACATGGCTCGAGTCGCTGGACAAGCACTCGATCGACAAGTGGGACCAGCTGAAGGAGCAGTTCACCAGCAACTTCGTGGGCGCCATGGGCCGATCGGGTACTCGTATGGACCTGGCCATGGTCAAGCAGGAACAAGGCGAGACCCTCCGCAAGTACATGCGCCGCTTCTTCGACAAGCGCGCTACCGTCGTCGACGTCACCGACAAGGAGGTCATCGACCTCTTCCAAGACGGCCTCTACCATCGCCGCACCTTCGAAGACTTCGGTCATCGCCGCCCCAGGTCCATCCCCCACCTCAAGGACATGATCACGTCCTGGGCAGATGAAGAAAACAAGACGAACGCCAAGTACGACGCCATCCGTGGCAAGACCAAGCAGAACGCGGGCGGCGGCAGCGACAGCAACGCGAACCAAGGTGGTCGCAACAACAACACAACAACAACTACTCGGGTCCCAACCGCAAGCGCAAGCCAGACAACACCGTCGCGGCTATCCAGCGCCCTGCGAAGGAGAACCCGAAGAGGAACTCCGGAAGCTTCAAAGACCTGCTGAAGGAGAAGTGCCCGTGGCATCCAAACGGCAACCACAACACCGAGCAGTGCTACCAACTCAGGCATGCACTCAAGGATACGCCGGAGCCACCGCACCCTCATGACAAAAAGGGCAAGAACAAGGACGGCGACAACAACGACTTCCAGGAAGCCGACAAGACTGTCAACGTTCTCTTCGGCGGACTGCCCAGCAGGCGGGACCAGAAGGCTACCCGTCGAGAAGTCATGAGCATTGAACCAGCGGTTCCGACCCCTCTCAGGTGGTCGGAGGTACCCATTACCTTCTCCCGCGCGGATCAATGGACCAGCTTCTCCGAACCAGGACGGTTCCCTCTCGTCCTAAAACTAGTGGTCGTGGGCTCCAAACTCAACAAGGTCCTCATCGACGGTGGAAGCGGGCTCAACGTCCTTTTCACCAAGACCTTGAAGAAGATGAAGCTCGACATCACCCACATGCTCACCAAGAGCAACACGCCCTTCTACGACATCGTCCCCGGTAACGCGGCTATCCCACTGGGCTCAGTGGTCCTGCCAGTTACCTTCGGGGAATCTCGGGACAACTATCGTACCGAGTACGTCAAGTTCGAGGTCGCGGACTTCGAGACATCGTACCATGCCATCCTCGGCAGACCGGCCATCTCCAAGTTCATGGCGGTGCCACACGACACCTACTTGGTACTCAAGATGCCAAGCCCAGTGGGCGTACTCTCTCTTCAAGGGGACTTGAGGATCTCCCACGACTGCGATACAGAAGTCGTGGAGATTGCCTCCACAAATCAAGTACCCAACGCCATGATGGAGGTCTACGCCGCGTCGAAGAAACTTGCTACAAGTGAACTCGACATCTCTGAGAAGTCTGACAACTCCAACAAGCCTCAGCCAGCTGAGGAGATCCTGGTCAAGATGATCGACCTCGGGACAGGCGACGCCAGCAAGACCACCACCATCGGGGCCGGCCTCGACCCCAAATAGGAAGACGCGCTCATCAGCTTCCTCCGGGCTAACCGTCACATCTTCGCGTGGAAGCCAGCGGACATGCCAGGAGTGCCCAGGGAGCTGATTGAGCACTGCCTCAACGTCGATCCTAAGGCCACCCCCAAGTGACAACACCTCCGACGCTTCGCCGACGACAGACGGGACGCCATCAAGAAGGAACTCGCCAAACTACTCACGGCTGGCTTCATCAGAGAAGTCTTCCATCCCGAGTGGCTCGCCAACCCTGTCCTCGTCCGCAAGAAGAACTCGAATGAGTGGAGGATGTGCGTCGACTACACTGACCTCAACAAGCACTGCCCCAAGGACCCCTTCGGGTTGCCGCGGATTGATCAAGTCATCGACTCCATGGCGGGCTGCGACCTGCTCTGCTTCCTCGACTGCTACTCCGGGTACCACCAGATTGCGATCAAGGAGGAAGACCAGGAGAAGACCGCGTTCATCACCCCGTTTGGCGTGTACTGCTACACGACCATGTCCTTCGAGCTGAAGAACGCCGATGCAACGTATCAACGAGCCATCCAAGCCTGCTTCAAGAAGTAGCTCAATAAGAACGTCGAGGCCTACGTGGATGACGTGGTCGTCAAGACTAGAAACTCCAGTACCCTCATCGACGACCTTGAAGAGACTTTCGCATCCCTGCGCGAGTACCGCTGGAAGCTCAACCCGAACAAGTGCGTCTTCGACGTACCTTCGGGCAAACTACTTGGCTTCATCATCAGCCAACGCGGCATCGAAGCCAACCCCGAGAAGATCTCCGCCATCACTAGCATGAAAGCTCCCACGAGCATCAAAGACGTCCAGAAGCTGACCGGGTGCATGGCGGTAGTGAACAGATTTATCTCGAAGCTTGGAGAACGGGGACTACCCTTCTTCAAACTACTCAAGCGCCAAGAGAAGTTCGTGTGGACTCCAGAGGCGGATCAAGCCCTTGCCCAGCTCAAGGACTTCCTATCGAAGCCACCGGTCCTCACGGCTCCTCGCAAAGGCGAGCAGCTACTGCTCTACCTCGCTGCGACTACTCACGTGGTCAGTACTGCCATCATCGTCGAGCGGCAGGAAGACGGCCACGACTACCCAGTCCAGCGCCCAGTCTACTTCGTCAGCGAGGTCCTATCCGAGTCCAAGGCACGCTATCAGTACTCATCACCTCGTGGAAGCTACGACACTACTTCCAGGAGTACTCAATCTCCGTCGTCACCGACTACCCGCTCGGCGACATCCTGCGGAACCAAGATGCTACTGGAAGAATCTCCAAGTGGGCAGTCGAGCTCGGCACCCTCACCATCGACTTCAAGCCACGCACAGCCATCAAGTCGCAGGCTCTAGTCGACTTCATGGCGAGTGGCGGGAGAACCCGGCTACCTACTCCAACCGTGCGACCGAGTATTGGGTGATGTACTTCGACGGCTCACTCAACCTCGAGGGCGCGAGGTGCGGGGGTACTCCCGATCTCTCCAACGGGCGAACAACTCAAGTACGTCCCGGATCTTCCCGGAAGGTCTCAAACATCGAAGCCGAGTACGAAGCTCTCCTACACGGGCTCCGCCTCGCGGCTTCACTGGGCATCAAGCGGCTACTGGTCTACGGCGACTCCGTAGTGGTCATCAACCAAGTCAACAAGTCTTGGGACCGCAACAAGGAGAACATGGACGCCTACTGCCTAGAAGTCCGCAAGCTCGAGAACAAGTTCTACGGTCTCGAGTTCCACCACATCGTCCGCGACAACAACGTTGCAGCGGACGTCCTGTCGAAGCTTGGATCTACCCACGCTCAAGTACCAGCGGGCGTCTTCGTTCACGAGCTTCACGCGCCATCCATCCCGGAGCCGGCGCCTTCGACCACTGTCCCAGCCAACCCACCGGCCGGATAGGAGGTCATGATGATCGACGTGGACTGGAGGCAACCCTTCATCGACTACCTCAGCGAGCAGAAGGTTCCCTCGGACAAGAACTTGGCCGAGCAACTCATCCGCCACGCCAAGTCCTACGTCCTTGTCGGAGACAAGCTTTACAAGCGCGGCGCATCTTCTGGAGTACTCATGAAGTGCGTCCCTCGGCAAGAAGGCAAGGACATCTTGGAGGAGATCCACAAAGGCGTCTGCGGCAACCACGCGTCCTCCCGCACGCTGGTCAGCAAGGCCTTCCGGCGAGCCTTCTATTGGCCCACCGCTCTGGGCGACACTGAAGAACTCGTCAGAAGGTGCCAAGGATGCCAGTACTTCGCCAAGCAGCAACACGTCCCAGCCTACAAGCTAGTCACCATACCGCCAACCTGGCCTTTCGCCTGCTGGGGGATCGACATGATTGGGCCACTGCCAACGGCGGCAGGTGGTTTCAATAGAGTATTGGTGGCCATCGATAAGTTCACCAAGTGGATCGAGGTCAAGCCGGTCACATGCCCCAAGGCTGACAGAGTACTCGACTTCCTGGATAAACTCGTACATCACTACGGACTACCCCACCGCATCATCACAGATCTGGGCTCCAACTTCAACAACCACCAGTTCTGGGAGTACTGCGAGAATAGCGGGATCGATGTCTGATATGTCTCAGTTGCCCATCGTCGGGCCAACGGACAAGTCGAGCGCACCAACGGGATGGTGCTCGACGCTCTCAAGAAGCGGCTACACGACACTGCTAACTCCAAAGGAGGCAAGTGGATCAAGGAACTACCCAACACACTCTGGGGGCTACGTACTCAGCCTTCCAAGCCAACGGGGCGATCCCCTTACTTCCTGGTCTACGGCTCCGAAGCAATCCTCCCTGCTGACGTCATATGGAACTCACCAGCAGTGGAATACTACACGACTACTCTGGGGCTCAAGTCTACACGACTACATCAAGACCCCTTCGCCGTAAGCGGCCTCCGGGTCCTGGCTCCAGTCTCCGGACTACCCCTTCGCCGTAAGCGGCCTCCGGGTCCAGGCACTAGTCTTCGGACTACCCCTCTCCAGGATCCAGCCCGCGCGGCTACCTATGGATCCTGGGCTGCGACGAGCGACAAAGGACTCTAGCAGCGGTCTACTGAGAGACCATGTACTCCAAGATCCAGCCTACACGGCTACTTACAGATCTACTGCTGTAAGCGGCTACTCGCCCTAGCACCACTTAGCCGTAAGCGGCCCCCAGGTCCAGGCAACTACTCTGTAAACTACGGCCCTGGCCATCCAGGTGTACTTCTTCAGTAATAAAGTTTGATCGTTCATCAACTTCTTTACTGTCTACTCCCCTTAACGGGACTACTGCCGAGTACGACTACTCGCACCAACTCCACGATGGGACTCCGCACTCTCAGATCGCGACGACGAGTACTCATTGATGGAACTTTTCTTTCATTTATACTTGAACAATTACATTACAAAGTGTTCTTGTACATATACTGCCATGAGCTAACTATTACAGGGCTACTGGAGATTGAGCTTATCGGCTACTTGCTCCGCAATGGGAGCCATCTGCTCCAGCAGCTCCGCGTATTGCTCATCGGTACAGTTGGCGGCTACCCCGCCAGCGACTACCTCCACGGGCGCCTTCGGAAAGTAGGACTTCATGAAGGCCAAGACTTGCTTCGGGATCGACCTCGCCATATGCTTCACATAAGCCGCCAGCCGGCTAGGGGCTTCCCTGAGGCGATCCACGAGAAGAACTTCCAGAACAAGATCCAGTGGGGCTTGATCCCCAGGAATGCTTCACAAAAATGGACGAAGACTGCGGTATGGAAAATACCGTTGGGGTTGAGGTTCAGGTACTCAACTCCGTAGTACCCGAGGAGGCCTTTGAAGAAGTCGCTGGCCGGAAGCGCGAGTCCGCGCTCCGCGAAGCGCGCGAACATCGGGATCTCATCTTCGGCTTTCTCCATTGGGTACGGATCTCCGGTGGCAGCTCTCCACAGATCGACCTCCTTCTCCCGGATAAATCCGCTGTTGAGAAGGGCCAACAGATCCTCGGTCTTCACCTTCGACTTTTTCCACTCGCGGCTTTGATCTGGCCGTGGTGGAGACATTGGCGGCGCTGCCCCCGTGGCAGCCACGGCGGCCTCCTCGCGGCCCCTCTTCTTCCCGGCGGTCTTCGCGGCCTTGGACGGTGATGGCTTCATCCTCCAAGTGCACGGAGTCTTCACGCGCATCCGCTCGGGGGCTACTCCGGCAGCTCTGGGTGGCGGCGTGTTTGGATCTACAGCAGCGGCGGCACACGCACATCTATTCGAATGGCTACAGCAGTGATGGGTGGAAAACCCTAAGGGTTTTGGCTTCTATTTATAAGTCAAAACGGCCCTCCAACAGTCGGATGGATAAGTCCGCGCTCGGCTGACTCAGCGGCCGTGCGTGACTCTTCGAATTCTACTAGTCGACGCGCCTTACCTCGGGGGCTTGGCTACTTCTACTCGTCAACCTGGGAAGCGACAAGTCTCAAGAGCATCTCAGGACACATTCTACAAGATGACCCTTCAATTCGAGGGGAAGTACTCGACTCAAGGCTCGGGGGCTCCATGCCACGTGTCCTTCGGTTTTTTCTCTCCGGATTTTTCGGGATATTCTTGCCAGGACTTCAGGTGGACCCTCAGCCTGAGCCTACGGCTCAACCTAAGGCTCGGGGGCTACTCCATATGGAGTGCGATTTTGCAATCGCACTTCCATATCAACTTCAAGACAACACGGGCATTTTTTGAAGACCTTCGAGGGCAGCACTCGAGGACGCTTGGGACTACTCGAGAAGACTTCAAGATTGCTCAGATATCAGCTGGAGTACATTCCAGCCTCGGGATGCTTCGACTACTCTTGAGGACTTTGAATTGTAGTACTCGGGGACGCTTGAGGACTACTCGTTAAGGCCGTCAAGACTACTTGAAGCTATCTTTCTCGACTACAAAGTACTCGGGGGCTTGTCGTATGGACCTCCCTGGGCCCACTACCTCGGTGGGTACCAGGACCGACTACTCGGTGGGCCCCTGGAACTACCCGGCTTGCGCTACACGGCATCTGATGGCGTGGAGTACAAGGACTACAGAGGAGTAGTACTCGGTTAGGGAGCTGTACATGTTCCGCACTGTATGGAGGACTCCTAGACGTACTCGACTAGTACTCTCTCCCTACTCCGACTTGTAACCCTACCTCCCGGACTATATAAGGCGAGGCAGGGACCTTTCTCTAGCACCCCAATCCAATCTAACTCAACTCACGACGTACTATTACACATCCTGTAATCGTACCCTATCAATCCAGAGCTACGCAGCATACAGGACATAGGGTATTACGCACCTCGCGGCCTGAACCTGTCTAAATTGTGTGCCACGTGTCTCTTCCTTCGAGTTACCGATCTCGGCGAGTCACATTCATCTACTTCGGGTACTCCCCTTAGTAGGTTGCCGGTCTAAAACACCGACATCGACCACTAGCGGGTACTGGCCCGGGTTGGGGATGCGGTTCGGGTGATCCTCGCGACTGAAGGTGATGGCATTCTCCGACCAATCGAGGAAGGAAGGAGGCGCCTTCTCTGCGGCAAGAACCTCGTGCCACTCCCGCTTGCGCTGGCGGCTCGACATGTCGACGGTCGCCCCCCCGAAGATGAGGAAGACGTTTTCCACGGCGGGGAAGCCGCCGGCGTCGACATCACCCCCGTCTTTCTTGGCCTCGTCGTCCTTCGCGGCGGCGCGACCGTAGAACCGCTTGAGCATGTCGCACACCGCTTGAGCATGTCGCACTGCTCGAGGGTGTGGTTGACCGGTGTCTTGTGGTAGGGACATGGCTTCTTCAGCATGTCGTCGAAAACCCTCGGGCCTCGAGGGGCCGGTCGAGGGCCCCGTCGAGCCGGGTCAACAGTAAGGGCCTCGTCGTCGTCGCCGTGGCGTCCCTGCTCACGCGCCTCGCGGCGCGGCTTCTTCCCCTTCTTGGCCCGCTTGTTCTTCTGGTGGAGCTCCATGGACTTGACGCCCTCCGCGGGCGTGTCATCCGCGCGCTTGCCCTTCTTGCCGTCGAAGATCGCTCCCACCGCCTCTTCGCCCGAGGCAAAGCTGGTGGCGATGTCGAATAGCTCGTTCGAGTCGACCGGCGGGCTGCGCCCCAATTCGCGCACGAGGTCCCGGGTGGTGCCCTCGAGGAAGGCGTGCACGATTTCGGATTGCGCCACGCTCGGGAGCTCGGTACAGCGCTTGGAGAAGCGCCGTATGAAGTCCCGGAGCGATTCGCCGGGCTTCTGGGTGCAAGAACGCAGGTCCCAGGAGTTCCCAGGGCGCACGTACGTGCCCTGGAAATTTCCCACGAACGTGCGGACCAGGTCGTCCCAGTTGTGGATCTGGCTGGCCGGCAGGTGCTCGAGCCACGTCCGCGCCGAGTCGGCGAGGTGCAGGGGGAGGTTACGAATTATGACCTCGTCGCTGGTGGCCCCGTCCAGCTGGCACGCTAGGCGGTAGTCGTTGAGCCACACACGGGGGTCCGTCTCTCCGTTGTACTTGACGATCGTCGTGGGCTAGCGGAAGCGCTAGGGAAATGCCGCCGTGCGGATCTCCCGGCTGAACACACGGGTTCCTGGGGGCTCCGGCGTCGGTGAGCGGTCCTCCCCGCTGTCATAACATCCACCCCGCCGAGGGTGGTAGCCTGCCGCCGCTCGTGCCTCTGCGTTGCTCGTCCATCGGGCGTTGATGATGTTGCGGGCGTCGCCATCTTAGGCTTGCCCGCGTGTGTCGAGGAGCCGCTCTTTGGCCGGCGTGTGCCCCGGGTTGGCGGGGCGCTCCGTTGCTCTACCCACGTGTACCGAGGGTTCGGGGCCTTGCGCGTCCCCATCGTCCCGCGCGCTCCCCTGTTGGCGGATGCGGGACGCCGAGCTCTCGGCCTGTTGGACGGCCGCTTGCTCGATGAGCGCCTGCGCTTCGCGGTGCAGGTTCCGCGCCTCGGGTGTCGAAGGGGCGGGCATGGCCCGCAGCAGCGTCGTGGCGGCAATGAGCTTTTGGCTCGCTCGTGGGGGCGTATCCGGGTTGTCGACGTTGAAGTCGGCGTTGATGCGGTCACGGGCTTGCCTGCCCAGTTCACGCGCGCGTTCGCCGCGCGCGGAGGCTTCCCCCGCGATGGAGGCGCGAAGCAACCGCACCGTGCGGTATTCTTCCGCCAGCTTGGCCTCGAGTTCGCGTGCCTGGGCCAGCTGCGCGTCGATGTCGGCCCCCCTCGGCGGTGAGGAGGGAGGGGCGCTTGGCCCCGCGGCCAGGCGCGATCCAGTCCCCAGAGCAGGGGGAACCTCTCCGTCGCCAGCGCCTGGCACGTCGGCGGCGTTTGCTGGGTCGTTGGAGATGACGACGCAGCACTCCCGCGCGGGGTCGTAGCTCCTAGCGCTGGAGTCGTCGGAGTAGCCGAACCAGTAGTCTTCGGCGTCGAGGAACCGCCTGAACATCACTGGGTCCGGCACACCGGAGAAGTCCCACTCCGCATATCCATGCGAGGTGGCGGGTGGTAGCGCGTCGACTGAGCCTAGGGACGACTCGTCGCCGGCGGAGGCGCTAGGGTCCCTGGCAACCAGGACGTGGCGGCCAGGGGGAACCCTGCGCATCGTCGTGTTGACGTTGGCGTTGGCGGCGTAGGCCGTCGCGGCGCCGCGCAGACCGATGGGGAAGCGCGGTCCGGAGACCGAGCGCTCCCCTCGCCGGGGCGGCCGTCGTTGTGGCCGGGTGGGCGCATCGCGTTGCGCGGCGACACGCGCCGCATGCCGGCGCTCCGACCGCACCCGACGCGAGCGCCGGCCGAGCGGCGGCGGCGTCGTGGCGCCGATGGACCCGCGGCGTCCGTGGCCGGCGGGTGCCGGCGTCGTGACGGCGTGTGCGGCGGCACCCGGGGCGGACCCAGCTTGGCGCCGCGCGCGGAGCTCCTCACGGTTAGTGAGGCGCATCAGGTAGCCGTTCCCCGTGGCCTGAAAGTTCAGGCCCCCGAACCGGATTTCGAAACTGGCGGGGAGGGGGTCCAAGCTGCCCATGGAGTAACGCTGACCGCTGTACTCGGTGCGAATCACCATCGAGAGAGTTGATGACGGGCGATCTTCAGCGCGCGAGCCCCACGGTGGGCGCCAACTGTCGGTGCGGAATGTAGTCCCGACACTAACTAGTAATAAGCGCTGAGATCTGTCCCTCGATGGTCGGTGCTAAGCAACTAAAGACACGGGGTTTATCCTGGTTCCGGCCGGGGCCGTACGTCCAGCAGTGGTGTGCTCGAGGCACTGTATTGCTTTGCACCGGGGTGCCTGTAGTGGGGCGACTACAAGCGAGACGGGAGAGGAGGTGTGGCCTCCAAGTCCCAAGCGGAGTGATTGAGTGCCAATATCGCGGGAGAAGGAGCGCGTGTGCGATGTGTTCTCTGATGTCCGTGCGTCGTGTCCCTGCAGCGAGGGGGATCACCTTCCTTTTATAGACCAAGGAGAGGGTGATTTACAGGCATGCCGCACTGTTTAGCTACATGTGGAGGTATGGCGCACAGCGCCGGGGAGTTGGCAGCCGTCCTAGCGGTCTTTGCTCTGGTCTTGTCGTCGTGGCGCGTCCCGTACTTGAACAGGGGCGGCTTCGAGGGTGAAGGCGTAGTGGTTGGCCGCGGCGTCCTCTGACGGGCTCGAGGAAGCTGTTGACGGCGATCCGTACGGGGTACAGTGGCAGGCGTGGCGGCGTCCCGTCCCGCGTGCTCAACGGCGCCGGAGTTGTTGTAGCAGTGCCCGGCGTGGCGCTACAGGGGCGGGGATGGCGTTCCCGCCGGCCTGACGTCATGGTTTGACCCTGCAGATTCACGAGGGAAGGGTCAAGGGTGCAGCCGGCCCCCCCTTCAAGGGCGCGGCGCATTAGCCGTACGGGAGTGGGCAGCACAGTGCCACGGGGCTGACACTGGCCATACCGCACAGTTCCCTGCAGTGGAGGGGATGGGTTCCCCCTAGGGAGTTGGCGGAACAGCGCCGGGGCATGATTCCCAGGCGCATGATGGCGCGGCTCTGCTGTGTCAGAACATTAAATGCCTGTACCCGCATGCGGGACCAGACGCGCTTGTGAGGGAGCCTCGAGCGAGGCGGAGGTGAGCCCTCGAGCGAGGCGGAACCCGCTCGAGGGGGTCGTGAGCCCTCGAGCGAGGCGGAACCCGCTCGAGGGAGCCTTTGACTGGGCCACTCCGGTGGGCCGCGGGGGCCACCCCAGCGTGGGCCGAAACCCGTGTGTGCGTTTAAGTAAGAGGTGTGTTTTGTTTTTATTTTTTGCAGGTTTTAAGCAGAATTCCCCCGGTTTTTTAGGGGACCCTCAGGGCTGTCCCCGACAACAAATGAACCGGAAATTACAAAATGAATCTATTACGTCTAATTAATTCGTCATCAGAGATTGGTTACTGTAGCACGATGTTTTCGAATCTGACATAATTAGTCTCGGTAGATTTGTCTTGAAATTTGAGGTAGGGGTTGTGAAATTGTCATTAATTCACATTTAATACTCCTAATTAGCATCCGTAAATTGATGTAATGGGTAGTTGGTAAAATTTTTGAACTAAACTGGACCTTATATGATAAAACAAAATACGAAACCAATGAGTCCTTATTCCTACATGAATAAGCTTTCTCACAAAAGTAAAGAGGAGGAAAACATCCAAATATTGTGATAGATCCCATGATACCATTTTAAAAAAAATGCACCATAACCATACATGTGTCCCCTGCATCCACCCGTACTATTCATTCTCCTTGTTCTCCGAGGCTCCGCTAGTTTTACATATCTAAATTTATACTACGGAGAACAAAAGAATTTTCTTACATCTTGCATATTTATCAAAATGCTGATTTTAATGAACATCTAATGGTCTAAATTAAATTGAAGAGTCTGTGACACCTTATCTTGTGAACGTGGAATTTATGTGCAAAGGTAGGATCTTTAGGGTTATCGGTAAAAGTTTCAAGAAACAAGAATAGGGTTTGCGAGTGAGTGTGAGATTTATATGCAAAAGTGGGATATTTAAAGGGGGTTATCGATAACAATTGCAAGAGATAATAAAAAAGCTTGCCGTTTGGGGATTCCTCAGGGGTCTAAAAGCAACACTGTCTCATCTAAATTGTGAGCCATCGCCCATCGACCACGAAGGGTGGACAAACAACTCAGCTTTTCTTGCTTCATCTTATAAAAAAAGTTTCACATGCTTCCTAACATTAATGTCTTCGTCTGATAACGCCTCTTCTCGACCAAGAGACGGTGCAAGTTGTTACATACGTGTGCATGTCGCGTGCCCTTACACTAGTATTACGAACACACTTTACTTATCTAAATCTTATAAACACGCACCTTGAAGGTGGATCACACCTTTTTATTTTAGATTAAGTGTCACACCCTGGAATTTCCAATTTCAGGATGTGAATAAAGAGAATAATTAAATAACAATTTTCTCATAATTTTAAAAAATCCAACATTTATTTTTCTTTACAGGAAATATAGTATAGGAAAAATCTTTGTTTGATTTTTCTGAATCAAATAAAAGTTGTGAGTGTTGCATTCATGTCGATGCATCTCAGTGCTTCTTGAGTGCAAAAGGTTTCAAAAATACGTTTAGGTGCTGTCCAAACTCTTCTGAGAATTTTTCAGAATTTTCTGGGAATAATTCTCATTTTTCTTGAGCTAATTCTATTTATCAGAAGGCTATAAAATCTTTTTCATGAGCTCCAAATATTTTATTTGGATTGTTCATGCTCCTATCCAGCTCTTGGAATTTTCCTGGAATTTTTGGAATTTCTGAGTATTTTTCGTGCTTTAAAACATTTTCTAGGATTTCTTGGAAATGTTTTCGCATTGAAAATTAAATTCGGAAAATAAATAAATAAATAAACCTTTCTTTCTATTTGGGCCAAGCCCAACCGCGGAAGTCCACTCGTGCCCCCTTATCTCCTTCGCCGGCCACCTTTTGCACCGCAGTATGCCGCAACCCAGACTCGCTTCCGGCCCAACAACAGCCCGCACCGGTTTCCTTCAGCCACGGTCGCTGACCGGTGGGTCCCCCTTGTCATCCCCAACCTTGCTTCGTGCCGGTGTGGGACTCAGGGAGTCCCGGCCGCATCCGCCTGCGCCGCCTCGGTGTGGCCCGCACGTCAACAGGTGCGCCCGGCCCTATTTAAGCCGCCGCCACCCCTAGACCCCACACGAACCCTAGCCGCGCCGCCCTTGCGCCGCCGACCGTCAACGAGCCTTGCGCCGCCGCCGGTGCCCCTATCTCGATTCGTTGAGCTCGTCAATTTCCGGAGCACGACGATGCCGCCAGGAGTTCTGGGATCTCGGGCCGCACATTCTCCGCCACCTCACGTCGCAGGGGAGTCCTCCGGAGCGTCGCCGCCCTTGCGGGTCGGGCCGGCCGCCTTGGCTGTCCGCCGCCGGTCCGCTTGCCGCCTTTCCCCTCCAAGGTGAGCGCGCCCTTGAGTCCCCCTCGGTCTCCTCTCCGTTTTCCCCTCTTTACCCGAGCTCCCCGCCCTCTAGGTCGCCGGAGCCGCCATCCTCCAAAGACGCCAGAGTAGCCCTGGCCGCTGTGTGGTTTCTGCCCAAAGGAAGAAGAAGATAGGGCGATTTTGTGGATAACCCCCTGAGAAAAGAAGTAACCCTAGGTCCTTATCTTGTGTCTTGTAGCTTTACCAGATAACCCCCTGCGAAAACACCACCTTTCACACATAAACTCCCCCTGAAGATCTTGCAAGTAAATCCCTAAGTTTATATACATAATTATGCATATGCCCTGTCTTTTCACAGTTAAGCCCGGGAAGTTTCCAATCTCTGCAGTTAGGTCCCTACACCTTTAAAAGTTCATACCTTTCATGTTTTTGCTCCATTTTAATCCGTTCAAATTGCGTTAGGTTCATAATAATGTAAAGCACGCGTTAGTGGTGAGTTTTCATCATGTTTTGTTTTCTTAAATAAAATTAATGTCTAGTTATACATGCCTTTTATAAATAAAAGTAATATAGATCTATACATCGTTTTTCATAAGCAAATTTAATTTGATTAATGTTTCTATCACATGTTTTTTACATAAAAGTTAATTAGATCTTTATCTCGGCTTTCGTAAACCAAATGTTAATTTGTTTAATAATTAATTAATCTTTTCTAAATTAAAATTTGATTAGGCTTTTACATCGGCTTTTATAATAAATGTTAATATGATTAATGTCAGTTCCATAATGTTTTTAATAATAATATGATCTACTCGAATTACAAAGTTTCGTTTAAATTGTTCATATAGTTTAGTTTTTCTAAATTAAATGTTTAATCAGTTTAATCCATATATGAATCTTTATAAATAAAACTTGACTAGTTCTTTACACCGGTTTTGTAAATAAAGTTTAATTTGCATTAATTCCAACATGGGGTACTTTATTTATGAAATACCCTTACATATATTTTGTTAATTAAAATAAATCTACCTCATAGCCTTGTTCTCTTATTCATGCAAACCGTTTGTTCTTTATCACGCTCTGTCTTAGTGTGTCTCTATTGTTGAGCTAGCCTTCTTTAATCTCCAGATCTTTCCAATCCTAGTATATGCCATCCTATCATAATTATCTTTTATGTAAGACAACTATACTCTTTCAGTTCTTTGATCCAACCTTGTGCAGCTATCTTTCTTAGAGTCAGTGTCTCCGTCATCTAGCTGTTCTTTCTTCATCCTAGTTCTCCTTGTAGGCTAGTCTTCCTAGATCCTAGCCTAAGGCTTCTTATGTGCTTGATAGTTCGTTGCTACCGTTCTAGTTTGTTCCACCTTAACCTTGTACGTTAGCGTATGTATCACCTGTTACTTGTTTTAACACTAAAGTTGCATGTTAATCTTGACTAATATTTATTCCACTACTTTTCAATAAAAGTAACTAGGTTCTATCCCGGTTTTCATAAGCTAAGATCTAATTTGGTTAATCCCTATTTATAATTAGCTTTCTTTAAATAAAAGATGTTAGAGTTAAACATCAGTTTTCATAATAAAGTTAATATGCCTAACGACATCATAAATGACTTTTCAATATTAAATATGTTTAGTTGAACACGTGACATAAAATTACTCGTCTAGATATCTTATACTTGCTTTATCTTTCTAAAGTAATTGTTAATTTGAAATAACTTCTACTCGAATGTTATAAATAAAATATGATTAGGTTTATCGTGATTTCTTTAATTAAATGTAACTTGTTTAATGGTAACATAGAGTATTTCTCCGAAATATTCTTTCCACATGATTTTTTAATTAAAATATGCCAAGCGTAGTCTCTTGTTGTTTGATAATGATCTCACGATAGTTTCGAGCTTAGTTCTGTTTTCAGCGTTTCTTGCGTTTGCATAACCAATAGGATCAAGCTCTATCTCGGTATGATTTTTCCGGTCCTTGCTCAATCTTCCGCGACCATCTCCTCAAAATTAATCAAGCCTTTCCCTTCCAAGCACACTTTGTGTTCTTTAGTGATCCATCTAATCGAGCCTGTTCGTTAGTGCGTTCTTTTAAAGTTTCCTTTTGATTGGTGCTTTGTTCTTAGTATGCTTGTTTGTTTGCTTTGTGTATGTTTGTGCCCGATGATTGATGCGATTAGAGTGAACGTTGTTCGTGGTTCGAGAGCTTGGAAGAGTATGAAGGTGAAGGTTTTGAGCAACTACCCTCTGGTTAAAGGCAAGTGTGTCCTTGATCTTTTGTCCCAATAACTTTATTAATCACTTTGCATTGCTTTGCATTAATTTTGATGGGTGCCTATTAAGGATGACTAGCCTCATTTGACCATTATCTTGAACCCGGTTTTAATTAATTTTGATGGTAGATGTTGCTTAGTGTGCTCAACTGGGTTGGTAATAATCAACATGGTTATCATTTTATGCTCTATGTTCCTTTATGATATTTTAATACAAGACTATATGTTTAATCGGAACATGGAGAATCACCCAGGAAAATAGTACAACCACAAGAACTAATGGGCAATGGTCTGGCTGAATAATTAGGAGCTTTAGCTTGGGGTGATCTTACCTGATAAGGACAAGGGATCGACGGTACTGCGGGGTATGGACTCGCTCTAGCAGGGGGTTGGGTGAGTTATTCTTTTTATGGTGGGGTATCGACATGCTAGGAGACTTTATACCTTGCTAACTGATCCGGACCTTGTGGGTCACAACTTGCTAGGGAACCTTTGTAAAGGCCATGTAGCGCCTCTATGCAACCACACCTTGGTAGTGTGGTATGGTGCCTGATCAGCATCGCATGGTTAGGTTCAAAGTTATTCGGGGCTTTTACGCTGCTTGTGGTGAAAGTGTACAACCTCTGCAGAGTGTAAAACTAATCGATTAGCCGTGCTCACGGTCAAGAGCGCCCTGGACCCTCACATGATTAATTGAACTTGAAGATGGACTTAAATTGTGATCTGTGTTATGGTTATGCTTGCCATGTGCTTATGGCGTATGTCTTATCTTTATGCTTAATTGTGGGTTGGTATAAACTTATACTTTATTAGTAATCAGTGCTAATAAAATTTGACCAACTAAAATTGTAAATGCTTTGAGCCAGTCCACTATAAAGCCTTTGCATTCATTCTTTCCCCACACTTGCTGAGTACGACAAGTGCTCACCCTTGCTGAGTACGACAAGTGCTCACCCTTGCTATAAACAATGTTGCTCAGAAAGAGGAAGCTGCTATGAAGATGTTGTTGGAGCTAGGCGTACGCAACCCCAGTCGACTGCCTGTGATGTTGAAGCCTTCGTTTCTAGCATTAAGCGTAATACGCTGATAATCTTTTTCTTTCTTTACGTGATACTGCTTCTGTATTCACTTATATGTCACTATATGCATGAAACTTGATCCTGACATACATATAGTTATGCACTTGGCTTTCTTTGGAAAAACAGGTGTGACATTAAGAGGGTTGATTATCCATCAACATGCTAATCAAAAGTGCAGTGGAGCTCAATTTGATTTCCTACAAGTTTTTGTTCAGCGTGGAATGACACCAAGCATTAGTGGCAAATTCTTACATGATGGGCTAACGCTTTTGGGTGATTAAAAGCACATTTTGCCAAACAATTGTAGGAGTAGCAGCAATCTAACAGTGATGTTGCGACAGCGCAAGGCTTGTTTGGTGGCAGTGAATAAGAACAGAAGAGAAACGAGAAATCTCCGTTCTTAAATATAAGACACTTATCAAATAAATCAAATCATTTTTGAATTAACTAGCTTGTCATATATGTATTAGTTCATTATAGATTAGACTCAATTCCATTCGTTGCCCCGACCCCTGGTTCCGTACTTCCGTTGCTAGGGCCCGTGGCCCGTGCTACACAGAAGACAGTACACTTCACGTTACCGGTCACCGCGCCGGTCGACCGAGAGGCCTCGCGCAGCCCAGCCAGGATGCTGGCCGTCGCTTCCAGAGCCCGCGACAAATCGGCCGCCACCATCCTCTCCCTTGCTATGCCATTCCTCCTCACCACCGCCAGCGCCACCGCCACCGCCACCAACCCCCGTCCTCTCGTCCCCTCCTCCCGTCGCTGCAAAAACCCTACCCGCCACCACCTCCGTCCCCCGCCTCCCGCCCGCCGCGTCCCTAGCCTCACCGCCGCCCCCTTCCTCTCCCTCCCGCAGAGGCGGGGCATGGCGTCGCTGGCGGCCTCGGCGGCCGCGGCCGCATCGGCGGAGGTGACGCACCTCTCGCAGCGCGACGCGGCGGAGATCGACGAGCAGCTCATGGGCCCGCTCGGGTTCAGCGTCGACCAGCTCATGGTATGGGACTACGGGGGGATTCCCCCCAACTACCCTGCTGATGTTCGTTCCGTTATCGTGGTTTGAGGCGGATTGGTGCTGATCGTCTGATTGGTTGTGTTTTCCAGGAGCTCGCTGGGTTGAGTGTCGCGGAGGCCGTCGCGGAGGTAAGGCGTAGGCCACTGCGTGCTGCTCCCCAACTAAATTTGCCATGCTTCTCCCCCTTTTAGTGTGTCTGGGCCTCAACATCTTGGGTGATTTGGCGGATCAACCAAAATTTTCCATGTACCCGCATCATTGTTGATGGTAGTGATGGTCAACCATGAGGTTTACTTATGGGATTCCACGCACAATATCCATATGTTGTAACTTGTTGGTAATCTACTGCCTAGACCGGTAGTTATGTTGGGGGCTTGGTACTATCAAGGGCTCTGTATCCATCTTGTGGTGGAGCATATTGGCATTGTTTCCATGGTTGATGTGTGCAGTACTCTGCATTAGCTGATTCATACTAAAATACTCAAGATCAAGGACCCTATATCTGTCCTTGGCTCCTTGCAATAGTTTAGTCGTAACCTTTTGCTGTAGTTGAATAAGATTAAAACTAGCATTTCCTGTTAATTGATTCGAGATGTTTCCAACATTGGTCTTGTGCAGACCGACTAGGGATCAATCCCTGGCAATTTGTCATATACTACTATGATGCTATTTAAAAGTCGAACTCATGACTGCAGTAGCGTAATAGTTGTGAACTTCCACTAAATACAGTCTAATTTAGGAGGTAACAATGTTCCATACAATGTGATCACTTAGGGCCTCTTTGGAACACAGGATAGGGAATTAGGAATAGAAAAAACAAAGGATCTGAGTGTCATGCTTGTTGAATCCTCTATAGGATTTGAGAACATAGTAAAGAAAAGAGAAATATGGGAATTTAGAACTTGCACTGTTGCACAACACTTGAATTTGAAGAAATCAGCAATTTGGGTGTTAAAAGCAGTTAGCTGCTGTTGCATGTCCGGGTACCAACTAGCGTGTGCATATATCTTCCAGCAATCTGTAAACAATAAACACTTTTGAAGCAAGGCAGACACCAATCGTTTAATTCCATCTACAAGAATTTAGGTTGCTACTTATGCAGCATGAAGGAGAGGACCGTTTTGTTTTGTTTTGTTTTTGTTTATACGTTGGCGATTCCATTCCCATCCAGGATGAAAGCTAGGTGCAGTTTTTCCACTGAAGCTTGCTATTTTCTTTGTGCGAGGTCTGAGCTCATTTTTATTTTCCTGTGAAATGGAGGCATAGGAAAAGATTTCATAGGATTTTTTTCATGTGCATTCCTATGTTCCAAAGAACTTCCATAGGAAGTGAATCCTGCAAAAATCCCTGTGAATCCTCCAATCGAAAGGAGCCCTTACACTGTGTTGCATTGTTCTACAGGAGCTAGCATTTCTGTGCCTGCATATGCGACCCACCCTTATCTACTTACTTTTGACGCTTGGAATTTTAGTTCTCTTTGCTATTTCGCCAATTAATCTCGAAAACGATTTTTTTAGTTTTTCTTCTAGACCAAATCTTTTTCAAGGTTTCTGGCTGCACACTTTTCTAAAATAGTTCACTATCAACACAGGTTTACAAGTTGCCTGAACATACAAGGGTCCTTATTATATGTGGTCCAGGAAATAATGGTGGCGATGGTCTGGTAGCTGCACGTCATCTTTATCACTTTGGGTATAGGCCCTCTGTTTGCTACCCAAAGCGTACACCCAAACCTCTGTATTCCGGCCTAGTTACTCAGGTAAACTATCGTGCCTCCCTCGTTTTTCTGGGATACCATATGGCTCCTCATTTTCCAATATAATTTAAACCACTTTTGTGTTTTTTAAAGCTTGAGTCACTGTCGATCCCATTTATACTTGCTGAGGACCTACCTGATGACTTATCAAGGGAGTTTGATATCATCGTTGATGCAATGTTTGGTTTCTCGTTCCATGGTATATTTGCCTTTTAACCTTTCTTGCTTGTAGTTTGTATTATCTGATTTTAGTGTGAAGCTTGTGCCAGAGATTAATCATTTCTCTGCTTGCTACCTGCACTTACTCCTTGTGAAGATTTATGTAATATGATCCCAATCAAACTGCAGTTTTGTTGAGAAATTTAAAACCAGCATGGCAAAGAAGTTGATATGGCTATGTACCAGAGTTGTAGACTGTCAAAATGGTAGTTAATCTTTCAGCTAAAACAAGAATGTTGCTTGAAAGGGAAAATGCAGTTGACTTTGACTATGTCCAATTCTGAGTGAACATTAGTAACCCCATTTTTAGGTAAACAGGCTGGATGCTTGTTCTTTAACATATAAGTTTCTTGAATAGTTTAGAGTGCAACTGCGGGCCTGGTTTATTGAGGAATTTCGTCAAACCAAGAACAGGTTGTTAATTAAAAAAATGCTGTCAGTGCTATCTTTTGAGTTGAATCATATACTGATCTCAAAAGAGTATGGAATTGTATTCTGACATGCATCAATTGTATTTTTTCATTATTTTTACTTTTGTCATTTTCTGTGGAAATCTTTACAGGAACACCCAGACCACCCTTTGATGATATTATCCAAAGGCTTGTTTCATTGGCTATTGTTGGAAATTCAGATGAAAGACCAGCAATAGTTTCTGTCGATATCCCTTCTGGATGGCATGTTGAAGAGGGAGATGTTGATGGAGGAGGGATTAAACCTGATATGCTGGTTAGCATCCTACTTAGAAGCTTCTAGATTAGAATACATCTATAAACATAAGATATACTGTTCTAAAATCGAAAGGTCATCTTTAAGTAATTGCATTGTGTCTAGGTGTCACTGACTGCACCGAAGCTCTGTGCGAAAAAGTTCACTGGCCCACACCATTTTCTTGGGGGTAGGTTTATTCCCCCACCTATTTTGAACAAATATGAACTCCAGCTTCCTCCATACCCCGGCACATCGATGTGTGTGAGAATTGGAAAAGCTCCATCCGTTGACATTTCATCTCTCAGGGAGAACTACATTTCCCCAGAACTTCTTGAGAGTCAAGTGATGCCTGATCCATTTGATCAGGTATGGTCGATTGGAAGAAACTTTGGAAATGTTCATCCTTTTTCTTTGAACAACCTTTTATTGTTAATGAATGTTTCTCTATATATGTACTTGTAGTTCCGGAAATGGTTTGATGAAGCAGTCACGGCTGGCCTGCGTGAGCCCAATGCTATGGCTTTAACAACTGTCAATAAGGAGGGGAAACCGTATGGCTATTTGTTCTTTTAACGGATTTCTTCCAGCTAAGCTGGTTACTTCTTCTTGTTCCAGAAAATCAAAATGATAATTGTTTGTTCGGTTGTCCTGTTTGCAGTTCTTCAAGGATGGTTCTTTTAAAGGGAGTTGATAAACAGGGATTTGTTTGGTATGCGACTGAAACATTGTTGTCCAAGTGAGATTCTATAGAATTTTTCTAGACATGCTTTGATGGTTATGCTTTGTCCTACAGGTACACAAATTATGGTAGCCAGAAGGCGCACGACTTATCTGAAAATCCTAACGCAGCACTCCTATTCTACTGGAATGAGATGAACCGTCAGGTGAATTCCTTTCCCATAGTACTTTCAAAAAGGATGGGTTATATTGTCTGCAGCATCACATAGCATCTAGCAAGGGTAAACCCTGATTAGTATAACATAGCCAAATTTAATACATTAATGCTAGTGCAACAAATTATGTTACTCTTTTTCAAAATCTGTTACTCTTTTTAAAAATCTTTAATAAAGTGTGGTGTTGAAAGTGTCAAATAAGGTCTCATTACCATTTATCATAGCAGAATCTTATTACTCCTAACAGTTCAGTTCATTTAGTGGTCTACTCCAGCTAGTGCAGTATCTTATAACATCAGTATATATTCCAGGGTATATGGTATATACTTGTGTCCCTTAACTGCATCCTTTTATAAAAATATCATTTTGTGTAAATTTTCCCTTTTTGACCCCTTCCAATTTCATAGTTATTCACAACTAGATTTTGTAACTCTTTAACTACTGACTGGGTATAGCAATGATGCATCCAATAATATCCATTCGTGAAGGGACATGGAATGAGCCATGTTAAAAATGGGCCTATAGAAATGTATATGGCAGGCTCTAATTGGATGAGATGTGGGATGCAGGTAAGAGTTGAAGGGTCAGTTGAGAAGGTTCCAGAAGAAGAATCAGAGAAATATTTCCACAGTCGCCCACGAGGAAGTCAGCTTGGTGCCATAGTCAGTAAGCAGGTACTGTGCTAGTTTGGGATTGCAAGCTTAAACTTACTATTGCCACATTTTTTTTCTCAAAAGATGAAATGGAAGTTGATATTTCTAAAGAAGAATCATACTTATGCTATTCAACAGAGTACTGTCATTGCTGGAAGGGAGGTCCTTCAACAGGCATACAAGGAATTGGAACAAAAATATTCTGATGGGTGAGTTTAATGCGTCCATAGCATGCATATTTAGTATCCATTGCAAGGATGTTCTCTTTATTTATTTTGTTTCTTTTCTTGACATGAAAATTCAAAATTCCATTTTGATCTGTTTCATTTGCTATTGTCACATTCGTACAGTATTTAGGTGTCATGGTACATGGTAGTGGTAACACACATATTGTACTCCCTCCGTTCCTAAGTATACGACGTTTAGGAGTTAGGATTAGGACAAGCAAATTAGTTCATTTTTTAACTAACTAGCTTGTCCTAAACGACATATTTAAGAACAGAGATAGTATTCAAATTTAGAAGGCTATGAGCAATCTACTATTAATAAAACTGCTTTAAAAAGTAGCAACCATCACACTCAAGTTCTGATGTTAGTTATCGAACTGATAAAAAACCATTATTACCATAAATGAGTCAACAGTAAAATACATGTATTTTCCTAGCCATGTCCGTTGTTGATCAACAGTATGCCATATGCACCACAATAATCCTCCTGCATCGCTAGGGATGCAAGTGGGTACCCAATGGTGTTTTTTGGGTCAGCTGATTAATTACGATAGCATGCCACTCTAGTTCATTTTCTCTCCAAAATTAATTACGTGAAATGCCATCCTAGTTCATTTTATCAATTTTTTGGGTCGACCCAATGACCCATTATAATGCCAACTTGCATCCCTATGCATCGCTGCTGAATATTGTTGTTTACTCTCATTCAACTTTCCAAGGAGTAGAGGGAGAAGGATTTTCTTGAATTGTTCCTGCAGAACTGTGCTTTGTGGGGTTTTTGACTAGATTTCAACGTCACCGGAGAGACATTATTGCCACATACTATTGCTGTAATCGGCATCTGTTAGCATCGGAGAAAATCAAATACACAAATAGATGCTGACAGCATTTGGCACCTCAGTTCAAGCTGCCAAATTTGCAAACATTTTATTATCTTAGCATTGGATCCTGGAACTGGCTATGTTCTCTGAAGCTTATATATTAATCCTTTGTTAATCCCTTGACTGTGTTATGTAACTGCAGTAGCTTGATCCCGAAGCCTGAATACTGGGGTGGCTACAGATTGACACCAACACTTTTTGAGTTCTGGCAAGGCCAACAGTCTCGGTTGCACGACCGGTATGTTCTGTACATCCTATATTCCATTATCGTTTTTCAATCTGGAAACCTTTATGCCAATGAACAGGGCAGCACATACATTTTTAATGTGTGATCTTATATAAACAGGCTACAATACTCACAGAGAGAAGTGGATGGGAGTACGGCATGGCATATCAAGAGGTTGTCCCCTTGACCATTAACCTGCAAGCACTTTGGTTATAGGTTCATCTTATCACCAGCACTCGAATCTTCTCCAGCTGCAAGATGTGTGAATTGCCCCATGATATCAGCATCGCGATTAGGTCCCGTGTTTGAGTGCCAGAAGTTCCATTATGGGTATATACCCCTTCTCACATGTCAGCATTGGGGATTAGGTTATGAGGGGGGAGGTGAACAGGATCAATGGATTTGCAACCCCTTCTATTTTATGTTTTGAAAATGGTATTCATCCAGCCAGTATGTAAATCGGACTGACCGCTGGCTCAATTCTGTCGTGATACTGCCGAAATAATGCTCGTGAGGATGGCCTGTCAGTAGTGAGCTGATGATTGGTGAATAAAGCTGGCGTCATGGACTTGTGTTTTACTACATCCATCGCTGCAGTGTGGTGATATTGGCCATGTTTGGATGTTATAGGTTAGTGTTAGTGGTAGTGGTAGTTTTTAACACCTCCAAATTAACACATAAAAAACTAACACTTTGGATGTTTGGATGGAGGGTTAGTTTGCATTTAAAGTAACTATTCCAATCATTTGAAAAAGGAGAGGGAGAGAGAAAAGGGGTGGGGTCCACCAAACTAACACTAATTACCACCTCTTGGAGGTGTTAGTTTTTTGGGGTGTTAGTTCCAACTAACACCAAACTAACACATGTGTTTGGATGAAAAGTGTTAGTTTTGGTGTTAGTTTACTTCAAAATAACGCTAACACCCCCCTCCAAACATGCCCATTGTGTTTTGATCAGCACCATGCTTGCTTGATTGCAGCCTGTCTCCATGCAAATTTACTGTACTTGTAAACGTAGGCAGCGGCACGTGGTCCACGGCAGGCCCGCAAGATCACCTCGTGGAGGGAACCACTTAAAGTTAAGAATACCAAGAACAACTGAAGTTGAAATTCTTGTGTAATAGTGGCCACGTTTGACGGCTTAAACTTGGAAAAATTTCCTATATGTTATTATTAGGGATTGTCCATAGCCCACCCACGCAATTCTGGGCCTCGCTTCACATGATTTTTTGCAATTATTTACATCTCCGGGTTACTATTTTTCCTCTCCCTCAATTTCCTACCTTCTTCCTCCTGACCTCGCGTGCCTCCCGCGCCCGCTTCCACCGTCGCGCCCCCACCCCGCCGGACCCTAGCCCGACCACGCCGGCCCCGCCTACGGTCACCACCACCACCGCCGCCGCCGTCTCCGGTCACCACCGCGACTCCGCCGTGCGCTCCCGCCCGACCCCGGCCCAACCGCCGCCTCCACCGCCCGGTGCCCCCGCCGCCCCGCCCACCGCCACCTCCGCCGGCCGGCCGGCCACCGTCGGCCCTCCCTCGTCCGGCGGGGACGACAACCCCCCCCCCCCCCCCCCCAAACAACCCCGATCCCCACCCTAAACTCGCCGGAAAGCTCGCCGGAGTTGGGGAAGAAGGTGAGTTGGGGAAGAAATTTTTTTTGTGAGGAGTTGCTCCAAATCACACATGTAACATATAGCCTTACCTTATTAAAAATTGGGTAAATTTTCTATATGTTTTTGGAAATTTAACGTATCTCTTGTATGCTATTGATGACGTACAAGAGGTACAAGAGATGAATTAAATTTTCAATGACACATAAAAATTTGTGCTTAAATTTCTACAATCTTCTCTCACTCATGATTTTTGTTTGCTTGTTTATAGTTTATCGAGGATTTGACGAGTCAAGCGTGTCCGCACAAATGCCCGAGGCGAACTATGACAAAATAGAACTGTGACGATCATACATAACTGGACGGTGAGAGAGCCTACGTGAAAATAAAATAAAGGTAAATCTATATGTTAAAGGGGCGCGACGGGGCGGCGGCAGTGGAAGCGGGCGCGGGAGGAAGAAGAAGAGGTCGGGAGGAAGAAGAAGGTAAGAAATTGAGGGATGAAGAAGAAAAATAGTAGCCCGGAGATGTAAATAAATGCAAAAATTCGTGTGAGGAGAGGTTCAGAATTGTGTTGGTGAGCTCTAGACAATCCCTAAAATAACTGGACGGTGAGAGTGCCCGCGTAAAAATAAAGGAGAATATCGTCTGTTTTAGAGAGTAAAATACTTAGACTCTCACCACTGCCAAGGAAGATCACGGAAACTGGAGAAAGTAAAGGAAGTTGAGTAGTTGACCGTTGACGTGGGGGGCACCCGAAGAAGCCCATCCCTCTAAACAGCCGGTAAAGTAAAAGAGATTCCGATTTCGGGGGCAGAATATATCGGGGCAGGAGAAATGGGATTCTACAGTCTACAGGAGAGTACTTCGCCATTTCGTCACAGGTACTGTCAACTACCATATATAATCACTTCCATCAACAAGATGTCAATGTAAGATCACAAATGCTTTGAAAACACTTAAAAGAAACAACTAAAGGTGTTTGGCTTCCAGAGGTTTATGATAAATCTTGTGACGTCGAATATTCTGATGTCATTTAGGATGCTTCAAAATAATTTAATCATCAAACTAGTTTCATAAGTTATAGGTTCTTTCGCAAGCTGAACCTATCGAGACTTTAATTTTTAAAAAAAACCTATTAAGACTAATTAATTTAATATTAGGCTAATTACTGTAGCATCACATGGGGCAATTATGCCATAATTAGGCTTAAAAGAGTTGTCTCGAAAATATAGAGGTTTTGGAATTCGTTTTGTCATTCGTTTGTGTTTAATACTTCAAATTAGCATCAAATATTTGATAAGACATGACTTATAAAAAAGCACCGCAGTAAACAAACACCCTCTAACTTGCAAGTTCGCAACAGATAAATGAGGACATATTAATTTCACAAAATTTGCAATAGAGCGAAAAGATTTGCTCGTCAGAATTCAAGAAAAAAGAAAAACAGACAAGTTACGCGCTAATACTTGGGCTCTACACGTCAGGGGAGCTGTGTTTATTCTTGTGATATTGGTGGGATGTGATATTGGTGGGATGTGGTTTTGGTAATGTGCTGAAGATGCTCTACGTCCATTTAAATTGGAATAAATAATCTTTCGCAAAAAAAAATTGGAACAAAGAATCTAAGTGTGTTCTAAAAAAAAGAATCCAAGGATGTATATACTGCCGTAGTGATGGTCCAGGCCGAATTGTCATTCGTTAACCCAGATCAAAGTCTTGAGACCGGCCGCGACGAGGAAAAAACAAAAATCCCGTGCTCCCGTTCTGTTCCGTCCGACGCCACGGCCAACGGTGTAATAACAGGGAAGGGGCAACCTCGTCATTGTACGTGTTGCAGCGCTCAGCGACCAGAGGGCCCCACCAGATCACCGCGCTGCACGCCTCCACCAAACCACCCAAGCCCGAGCGCCGGGGCCGACAGAGCAGTCCACCACCACCGTCGCGTCTCCCCCGCGTCCTCTCCTCCGTCTCATCTCAAAATCAAAAGGATCCGACCCGAACGCCCGCCCCCACGCGCACCCACTCCGCCGCGCCGCCTCACTCCTCCCTCCGAGCCCCCGCCGCCGCGCGGGAGCGAGCCAGCGACCCCAGGAAAGCGAGGGGGTAGGAACGAGGCCGGCCGCCATGGCGGGGAGTGGGGACAAGGTGGACTACGTCTTCAAGGTGGTGCTCATCGGCGACTCCGCGGTCGGCAAGTCGCAGATCCTCGCGCGCTTCGCCCGCAACGAGTTCAGCCTCGACTCCAAGGCCACCATCGGGGTCGAGTTCCAGACGCGGACGCTCGTCATCGACCACAAGTCCGTCAAGGCGCAGATCTGGGACACCGCCGGACAGGAGAGGCAAGTACCCACCTTCTCTCCCTGCGCGTTTTGCCCCGTTCTTCCCCGCGGTTTCGATCACGCTGGTGGGTGATGCCCCAAACGGTTTCTGCAGTGTGATGCTGAGCTGAGGGGTGAGCTAGCGAAAAAGCGCGTGTAGTCATTTTCAGCTTTATCTCTCACTGTTTGGCATTTTCGGGCGTCGAGATCGGTGCATTGTTGGTGTGATTTAGGTGTGGCGTGCGCGAGTTACTTGTCAAGGATTTTTGGTACGCCATTGTTGCACGAAAGGTGGTTAGTAGAAAATTGTAGATCTCTGCACCCCGAGGTGGTTGAGGCACTCAGCTCATCTTGCCCTACCTTGCACTCTACTCAAGGAAATGGAACGGAGTGTACCCTGGGACAGTGACCCTGGATCTGCAGGTCATGCGGTAACAACCCGTTGTTTGTGGTATCGGCCTGCTAAAAGTGTGTTGGTGGGTAGGTAGTTAGATGCAGTGGTGTGAGCTTACCTGATACAGTATAAGTGTAGAGCCTTTGTCAGATACTAAAACTCCTGGAATGTGGTGTCAAAATTAGCAACCATGGCACTCCTACTGCCGATATATGGCATGGTGGGGAAATGGTGAATGAACTAGTGTTTACTCTTTTTTGACACCTGACATGACCCATGGATTTCTTGGTGGACCTATGGCCTCAGCATTGGCCTGGTGTTCTCGGAATCAACAGATGCAACAGTCGACACTATGAATTTATCTCAAGTCATGGGGTCATGGCCTCACGGGTAGGACATGGGATATTCTTTACTAAAAATACTGGGGTGCTTTCGTTCCATGCGGTGTCAGATCCATCAAGTTGCACACGGAAGTGGGGGAGGTGTTGTAAATGGCACCCCATCATGAGGAGAATCGTCAATAGAGTTGTATGCTGTTCTGTGCTCGTGCTATAATAAAATTTGTGCTGCCTAAATAAGATTCACATGATGTAAATGCATATAACCATATCCCTCGAGACCATTCAGAAACAATATTAGAGCTATGATGAAAAAATATTCATACAGCAGTCTACTCTTTTGAAGGATACTAGTTTTACATACAACTAGTGAACTGATGCAATATGTTCATCTGTAGCTTAGCGTATTTATTTCTAAGATTAAATGTCAAATGAATTTCATTGGTGCGCGGTGCGCCTGCCTATTTCCTAACAAGCATCCAACAGTTAGATATTTTTTTTTTGAATTTCATTGGTGCATGTGCACCTAGCTATTTCCTAACAAGCGTTTAAGTTGGGTATGTTGTGCTTTGATGATGACATTTTATATATTAATGACTTTGAGTTCTATTTTGCTTGATGACTTTTAAGAGTTGTGGCTTTATGGGAATGCAAAGAAATTTCGTATATAGTTGAGCGAGCGAGTTTGAGTTCCACTATGTTCTTTGAACACCTTCTTCCATGCTATTGAAGCTGGCAAACAGGGGAGTGAGTTGGCAAATTTGACTGATTAAAGGAGTGAACATGGGAAGGTCATGTTAGTTATCTTTGTGAACTAGTAGGTTTCATGTATTGTTACACTTCTGATTATTATTAATTTTGAATTCGTTCATACAACTAGTATATTTTGTGTTCTTGGACATTGATTCACTTTAAGGTTTGAGTATGACTTGATTAGTCATTTATATTATACTCATTTGCGTAAGGTATTTGGTAATGTTTCTATTTATGGCTGGCAGCTATTGATTCACTTCGCAGCTTCTTTAAAATTGTGGGCATGATTGATTCATTGTGATGCTGTGGAGCCTGTCTGTGTTGCTAAACGAGGTCAGCAGGACTTGGTTCTCTGCATGTAGGGGTGGTGTTTGGTTTCCATGGTCTGTGTGAACCAAGTTAGGTTGGACGATGTTTGGTTGAGTGGGTAAAGGATAGGTAGTCACGGACTGCAACACATTTCATGCTCGCATGTGCCTCAGACTGCAGCCCCTCAGCATGATACTGAAGTCTGAACTCCACCTTCCCATCAAGTCTGGCTCCTGTGGGAATCTTACCATTCTTGGGCCTGGCTGTAGGATCTGGCTTGGCAAGAAAACATGACTGTCTTACACCAGTTGGGCCTGGCCCAGTGGTTGGGCCACTGTGTACCCAACCAATTATACCCTGTATGAATTGTGTTATCCTCACATAATTTGTGAATGTGGTCTTGACTTTTCCCCTCTTTGCTCTGCAGACTATCTAAGCTAGACTTATCTATAATAAATATCATATAATTGTCTAAACCTAGGTTCAGTGAATCATTTGAACCTAGTTTCCACTATTTTGAACTTGGGAGGCAGCAAAAAAAAAAAAAGATTGCTTAGCTGATAAAACTTGCAAACTCTTGATGTTGGAAAATAACCTTACAATTATTCATTTTTCTCGAACAACACAGGATAGTTGTGTCACATCTCATTAAGAATAGGAAAATTGTACATGAGGGAGGCAAATGTCCCCTCCCAAACACACCCAAATTTTAACAAACAGTTATTCAATTCAAATGTGATGTGATTTATTCGTAACTCATCAAGAACTATTTAATGACAAAGTCTCTCCTGGCATGTTGCGGGTTCATTAATTACTACAATGCTCATGGGGTGGCCAAGATGTGCCTGTATGTGGAAGAACAATATTTTTTGTCTCGTGGATGATCCAAGACTTCGATATATTTTCTCTTGTACTAGCATGCAGTAATTGCAGATATATTGGTGTTACCTACACTACCGACACTAATAATGATCCTGATTCGAAATAGGAATCCAGTAGATTGACCGGTTTCTAGCAAATTTAGTAAGATTTTTCTCTTGCCATAATGTCATGGTTATTTAGTTTAATTTTGGTGCATGCTTTCTTGTCTTTAGATTGATATTTTTACCGCTTGCCAGAAATTGGGCAGTTCCTTTTGGTTATTTCCCAGTGTTTTTTTTTGTGAACGGTTATTTCCCAGTGTTTGTACACATTAAATATCATGCCCTTCTACTTCATCATTCATGTTTATTCAACCACTGAACCGAGAAGTGTGTGCGCATATATGTATTCACACGCAAAGTTTCTAACATGTGGATTCAGTTTCTGTAATAGAGGACAAATACTTGCAACAATTTGTTAAAATTCGTTCCTAAGCACTCCTATTGTACCTATTCTCTATATGCTGCTGTTGCTGTTTTCGCTATCACTTGCATTTCTCATTTGAAGTGTATTTCATTTTTGTACCTGTTGATGTGTGCACCATAGGTCACTTCCATGTGTTGGATATCCTGCATTTTTTATAGAACTTTCTTATCTGTACTCACCGGTGTCTCCCTGTAGAGAGTGAGTATCAGTTGAGACATCATGTCATAGCACTTAAAACTTCATCTGAAACGTCATATATTTGCTTTGCCACCTAACAACTTGGCAATTTCTCATGTTAGTTATCTCAACTACTGCAGGTACAGAGCTGTCACAAGTGCATACTACAGAGGTGCGTTGGGAGCTCTACTAGTCTATGACATCACCAAACGCCAGAGTTTCGACCACATTCCTCGTTGGCTGGAAGAGCTCCGAGGGCATGCCGACAAGAACATTGTCATCATGCTGGTCGGAAACAAGAGTGACCTTGAGGAGGAGCGTGCCGTGAGCACCGAGGATGCCAAGGAGTTCGCCGAGAAGGAGAACCTCTTCTTCCTGGAGACCTCAGCGCTGCAGGCCACTAACGTGGAGAATGCCTTCCAGACCGTCTTGACAGAGATATTCAAGATCCACAGCAAGAAGAACATGGCGGCGGACCCGAAGGCCAATGGTGCTGCCCCGTCCCTGGCAGGGAAGAAGGTTCTCGTTCCAGGCCCAGCCCAGGAGATCCCGAAGAGCAAGTGCTGCAGTTCCATGTGATATCTTGCTTGCCCGGATTGGGTTTGTGTGCCTCAAAAATATTCATGTGATGTTTCTGGATGTACATCTCGACTGGAATAGGCCTAGGTTTGAATTACCGGTTATTTTGATGTGCGGATTGGGTTGTTTTGTCACCGTCGCCGTGGTGACACTGAGGATAGGGAGCGACAAGAGCTCTATTTGCATAGACTCTGTGGAATTAATTACAAATAGCAATGTATGCCGATTGTTTAATGTCGTCTTGAAGCCCATGTGTACCGAGATAGACTCGGATCGACCTGCATGTATGATACTGTATGATGCACATGGACCGTCGGCTCATGCAGGTAAGTGCCAAGAAATTGTGGAATTGCCCGTTTCTATCGGGCAACCATGATTTTTTTTAACTATTAGAATTGAGAAATGAAGGATAAGGTCAATAGCATATTCAGCATGTTTCTATGTGATTTACCGAGAAGTGCAGCGTAACTTCGTAAGTCTTGTGGGTTGCACATTACTACCAGTTGGGTTCATGGCCTCATTGGGCCTTTTGTGATGGCGAACTCGAATCATCATAGAGAGTTTTGAGTCTTCTGAACTTTGTCTAAACTTTCATGTAATATTGGGTTGTCACTTAAATTTCTTTGGTATGAGTTTTTTGTTTAGAGAGAGAATGGTATGCTAGAAGCTGTTGCAGTTTGCCGTAATAGCTTGTAGCTATGTTGCGACCTGTAAAACTGGTAACCCCAAGCCATATCATTTGCTTTCTATAAAAAAGCAGGGTGACCTTTTATCAAAAAAAGAAATGTAAAAATGCATTCTTCAAAGTTCGACGCGCTGAAATGAACAACTTCTCATCGTTTTCACTTTCTTGCAACTTGGTTCAAGATTGGAGCCAACACTATTTCTTGAATAGTACCTGCAAAATATGCTTGGTCAGACATTTCTTGCAAATCTCGAAATCATTTCAAGACACACCAATATTACCAAACAGAAAGCTGATACTCCGTCGTTAGGCATAGATTCGTTCCCACTTAAACCTTGTTAATGCTCCCCCAATTGTTTCATCCTGACTCCATCGTCCATCCCTTTGCATACGTGTCCTGTGGTGGTTCCTTTAGTCTGTAGCCATGCGAGAGTGCAAAATGAAGGTAAAAAATTATTGGATTAACCTATACTACACAACCACTTTTTAACAGGAACAATACATAGCTATAAATTATACATAAAGTGCACAATAAAAATAACAACGCACATAGATTGATTTTTCATTCAGTTTTTCTAATCATATTTTTTTTTTCACCGATACGATCCCCCAGTTTTTGTGTGGTTGAAGGGGAACATGGAACATGCCACCCTACTTGCTACCCAACCTCTTATATTAGCTGCCTCACATGCCACGAATCTCCCAAAGCTAGCTCAATCAATCATGATCACATTAACAAAACCATGGATTAGTTTCTTAAGACATCTTTGATCTCTCGAGATTAAGTTTACTAAAACCCACCATAAACAAGAGGGAAGATTGTGGCCGCTTTTCAGTTACCACTTACTACCACCACTCTCTCAGAATAATCTGTGCGTCTCGAAAAAATATTAGATCCACCATTGAGTCATTGACGCGGCCCATCCTGGCGTGCAAGGAAAATGGGGGGCAAGCTGTACACGCACAGGGGAGGACTCACAGACGGGCCCTGCATATCGGATGGACGGCCAAGATGTGCCAGTCTGCCACTCCGATGGCTCGGAGAGTCAACAAGTGTCCGCCGCCGTACTGTGCTGGCCATGTGCGGCCGTCCTCCGCCGCGCCCGCTACCATCCAAAACACGGCGGCGGCGAGCGAGCACGCCCAACTCGCTGCGGATAAAGAAAGAGGAGGGGCAAGTCGCTGGGTCGTGGAGGTGGGCCACCCCTGGCCTAGCTGTGTTTTGCCCATGCGTGTTTCCGGACAGTGAGCCATTTCTACTCAGCTACATGAAATGGCTCTCTGCTTTGGATGAAGTTTCAGCAAATTGCAACGTTGCTGCCTTGCTGGTTGCTCCCTTATTCAGCAAATGTGTTCCTTTCTTTAACCGAATTGAAACTTGATTACAGACATAGGTTGTTTACTACCTTGATGAATGGCCCATATATCTCCAAACTGAAACTTTGACAACTAATATCCGCACTTATGATAATTTGTAAAACTGAACACAATTAAATCTAACGTTGAAAACTACCTTTTCACACAAATCTATGCATGCATTTCACACACACACACACGCACGCACGCACGCGCACACACACACAGACACACACACATGTTATGGGTCCCTTTGGTAGAACTCTCCAGACGGCTTCGACTTCTAGAGGAGTCTAACACAAAACATTTTCACTTGTTTTTTCTCAAAATAAAATCAAATACCATGTTCCAAAAAATAGACAGTCATTGGTATTATAGAAAAATAGAAAAAATGAAATTAGCTAATAAAAAACACAATGATACCAGGAAGAAATCGGTAACTCTTAGATAAAACACCAAACCATATTACAATGTGATACACATATTTGACCACTTGATACTTCCATAGGTAGCTACTGATGTATTTTATTTTGATGCTCCCTTGAATTTATTAATCAGTGTACATCGTATTTTAGAACCAAAAGGAAGTCTTTAACATAGATTTATTTAGTCTTTAACATAGATTTATTTTCATCTTTAATTCTTTTAATATTAACAAGTTGGATGCAACTTTTCTGCGCTAAAATAGATAGTTGTTGGTCATAATTAGTAATTTTGACTATTTTTAAATTAAAACACACTTTGAATTGATGGATGGAGGAACAAATTCTATTTAAGGCGTGGAGTTACTTAAAGGATCCACCTATGGAAACTAAATTTTTACAGATGGTTCCTTTACCCGTGGAAATATATTCTCAAATAAATTTGTTTAAGCCTACGAAAAAATAGCTTATGTACAGGTGGATAGCAAAACACATTTCGAGGTAGAAATGCGTTTTTAGTAGTGATGGTTTGGGGTTGGGTGGTGTGGTTTGGGAAAGAAGACTAAACCCGAACTTATTGCTGGTAATTAATTAATTACTGTAGGTGAAATACTGGAAAAATTGTTAAATGATTGGAAGAGCTTACAAGTGTTTTCACTTCCACTATTTAAATCATTTCCATACCATTTAACTTGCCCCCCCCCACACACACACACAAGAAATACAAGAAAAATTGTACAATGTAGTCAGTACAATTTCCCTGACTTTAATTTGAAATATCAACAATTTGAAGTTAAATAATCAAGACTGAAGATAACCAAGGACATACTCACCTTTGATGTTCAATGTAGTTGCCACTAATTTCTAGAGTGTTTTATTTTGGCTATCATACTTTGAAAATGTGTAAATCATAGCTTTTAAGCTCACCTGAATATGATGACATAGTTATTTCCACGTTAATTATACATATTTGCATTATGTGGGGCATATTGGATTATAATTTATGGCTCATGTTCTAGCATGGACAAATGATAGCATAGTATTTTTTTGAAAAAACATGGTAATTATGAATGATTTAATTACTTTGGAGGTATAATTGTTCTTAAGTAGATCTAAACTTGCTAATTTTGGTGGTCTTACTAATTTTATCATGCACCTTGAGCTTGGCTCCTGCCGTTGAATTGAAGCTCCCTAAGCTTGAGCTCGCCTTCAATGGTGGTGCTCCTGTTGCGGCTGCTCAATGGTGTTGTGGTCCATGGATGAGTAAAAATGGAGAAGACCATAGGATCAGAGATGAACTGTAGCACTGAATGGCCACTACATTAGTGGCCATCTATCAACACTTACTCTACATTTGCTAAAAATATTGATGTTTTTTTTTTTATTTTGTCAAGACAAAGCCAATGGGCCGGGATGCCATATCTCTAGGGATACAAGTTACACATTTTGGGTCATTGGGGCACTCCAAAAATTTGATAAAATGAACTAGAATGATATTACACGCAAATAATTTACGAGGCTATATAAAGATATTAGAGTGTCGACGTGTCGTGCCATCGTAATTAATCAACTGACCCAGAAAATATATGTATCGACACAATGTACACAAAAGAGTAGCATAGACGACGCTTGTTAGTTTGTCCACCTCAAATGTGTGCACCTGCACCCTGGTCTCGATCCTCACACACAGATGACACTTGAAATTATAAACTAGATCGCCCCCGTACACACACACTCCACATCACATTCAAGCACAAGTGATGTCAAGATCACCAGACGACGACGTCGTCGCTCGCTCATTCACATATGAAATTGCGGGCAGATATGCTGGATCCATTGGCTGAGCTCATTGTGCGCATCACTTTCCAAAGATGCGTCTAGAAGAGGGGCCGGCCGGCCGGGCCCCACCTCACCCGGTATCTTATACTAGTAGGCATGCATGTCGCCGCTGCATTTGCTGGTCTTCACCGGAGCATTACAATATTGCGTGGAGGGCCGCATCAAGGCGAGCACATTCTCCTCCCTCCTTCCGTCCCCTTGCATTGTGGATCAGTGATCGGTCACCAATCAGCCGGAAAGACCTTTGATTTCTTTTGCACTGCGCCATGTGGTTAAACAAGTCTACTCGTCGCTGTCAGGCTTGCATCACTAGCTTTACTTTGATTCTTGCTCGGTCCATTGTTGCCTAAAGAAGCACGTCCTAGGCTGAAAATCTAGGCGCAAATACGGCATTATGCCAAAAGCTTAACCAGCGATATGATAGAGTTATTAAAACACAATGCAAGGGGCTAGGTTTTTACCCGTGATCAAATCATGATCTGCCTCCATTTATATATGTATGTACTACTATATAAAAGCAAATGATTTACAACAGCTAGCTAGGCTTTAACTTGCAATAACCTAGCTAGAAGACCAAGTACTCTGCCTACCTCCAACTTCAAAACCTTCAGTTTACACTTGAACCCTCAAGCACTTCCTTAATCTTCTCTTAGTCTCCTTAATCCTCTTTCCCTTCCCTCCTGTTTTCCTTCATGTGGGCATCTCTCTCTGGCGTGCATGTGACACAAGCAATATATGAGAGATGCCTAAGAATTAACCCAGGACACAGGGGGGTAACTGTTAACCAAGAGCAATACGTATAGAATAGCCTATCATATCTCCTCCTTCCATGGCCTGTGTTCCCTGAGTTCCCAGCCAGTAAAAACTATAGAAATTGACTCTACCTAGTTACCCCCAATGCATGCATGTACAGCGCCATATTTTTACAAGAATGGTGCAGTGGACACCAAGTCTCCTGCCAGCCAGCCAACAACAACAGCTCACCTCTACCAACCCTCACCGCCGTACCAGCTGCCGAGGCCGGCGGTGCCCTGCTCCTCGGCGGCGAAGAAACCGTCGGCGGCAGCGGCAGCGCTGAGGAATTCCTGGTCCAAATGCGACCCTCCATGGTACAAGGAAGGAAACGAGGAGCTCAGTGAGGTCGAGGAGGCCAGGAAGGAGGTGAAACCCGCGAAGCTCGTGTGGGCTTGTTGGTGGTGGTGGTGGTCGAACGCCGCGCCGGAGTACGGCGACGCCTCCTCGTTGAACACGGCGCTCGAGTCGCTGTCCGTCGACCCGTCTTTGTACACGGCGCCGGCGGCCGCCGCCGCGCCCGCCGCGATCGGTGGCAGCAGCTCCTCCGCCGCCGACGACTCCAGCTTCACGTCCATCTGCTTCTCCACCTTGCTCCTCAGCTCCCTTATCTGGACATGGACACATGGCTTCTTGCTCAGTCAATTGACCGATCTCTACTAATAAACGGAGACAAAGCAAGGGTGGCCGGAGAGGGACAAGCACAAGCTCCGTACCTCGACGGCGAGGGCGTCCTTGTCGCGGCGGAGGGTGTCGCATTCGGCGCGGAGCGCGTCGTGGCGAGCTCGGAGGGCGGCGAAGTCGCGCTCGATCTGCTTGGTCTTCCAGCGCGCGCGGCGGTTCTGGAACCAGACGGCGACCTGGCGCGGGTGGAGGCTGAGGTCGCGCGCGATGCGGGCCTTGCGCTCCGGGTCAAGCTTGTTGTCCACCTCGAAGCTCCGCTCCAGCGCCCGCACCTGATCCGCCGCCAACCGCCTCTTCTTCTCCCCGAGGCCGCCGCGGGACCCCGCGAGCTCGTCGTCGTCCTCCTCCTCCTCGTCGTACGCCCCAGCGGCCTCCACATCGTCGCGCTCAGCCGCGGCTGCGCCACAGTCGCCGCCGGCGTCCACTCCGTGCCGCTGCTCCATGTACCTGTAGCTGTCTTCTGCGAGAGAGATACAGAGTAGATTAATGACCATGTTGTGTTATACTACGCTAGCTGCGCAGCCTGTTGTTAATTGGCTGTCTGTCACCCTGACACTAACACATATATACTCTTCTCAAAATGTATACTACTAATTATACACTCAATAAGAATCAAGATATTAGAGCGAGCTAGCAAATGTAGAATTGAGAAGCAAGCAAATCATTCGCCATACTTTTCTTGTATCTTTCTCATATTTGCATGCAATTTAAGAATAAATGTAGAGTGAGATTGGGGAACTATATATATACCAGCTTGTTGATCTGTTGTTGCTTGGCAAGCCATGGAGGATCCTCTGCTGGTGGGCCTCTTCATGTGTACGTACGTGCTCAGTTCTTGATGGAGAAAATGAAGCAGCTAGCAGCTAGCAGAGAGATGACGATGGATCTCGCTATAGGAGAGGCAGAATAGGAGGAGGACGCTGCGCTTGCTGAGCTAGAGAGAGGATGGGCAGCAGGATCGGAGAGCCTGGATCTACAAGTAAACAAGCTGGCACTATAGAGAGGTGGGCAGGGAAAACAAACTGATGCAAGAGGCCAAGGAGGGTGTATAAATAAAAGCAGCGGTTGGGTTGTGCATGTGGGTGGTGTAGAGATGTCATGTGGCAGAGATATTTGATGCCTAATATGCTACCTTTGACAGGTAAGGGTTTCCTAGTTTATCTCCAGTTGTCTTAGAATTGACTGATGTAATTACAATGTATAAAGAATCATTCGTTCGCAATACATTTGCAAATAAAAATTTACAGCTATATATTTTGTCAATGTATTCGAATCATAATTTAGTTGTGCTTATGGACTAATTGGGTTGCATTACGATTTACTCCGTCCGTCCCTAAATAAGTGTTATTGTTTGCACTTCCTAGGAAACAACTTTGACTAATTTTATATTAAAAAATATTGTCACCTATGATACGTAATTAGTATCACTGGAAAGATATTTGAATCTAGTTTTTTCAACAAAATTATTTAGAGACTCAAATATTGCACGTATTTCCTACAAACCGAGTCAAACTTGTGGCACGCACAACAACAACAACACTTATTTAAAGCAAATATTATAGTGGGCTGCAAGTTGGCTAAATGGTGATGTGGAAGAGAGAGGAGAGGTTGGTTGTAAGCTTACAACCAGCTTGGGCACAAGAACCAAAGGTCTATGAGAGAGATAAATGAGTCATATCTTAAATGCGAAGGGCTAAACCATTATACTAGTTGGCTGAGAGGTACTGTAGACTATAAGAGGTCATAAAATCAGCAGCTGGCTAAATTATTAAACTTGCTCTTAGGGACGGAAGGAGTACGACATAAAAAAGGATGTTGTGGCGCTCAAAAAATATGCAATATATCTTGGAATTTTTTGTGTTAAGAAATTATTGCTGACTTAAAAAATGATGTATGAAACCTCTTTTTAGGAATTTCATACCTTGGCACTACACTTGCGAAAATCATATTGAACAAAATAGTTGTCTTTCATAATACAAAGTACAAAAAATATGCATACATCACTATTGGAAAAACGATTTTTCGCCATGACGACCATAGTACTGGTTATTTTGCACCGACTACTAATGCTAACATTAGTTCCGTGTCTAAAATTGAGGGTCCCGGCAGACCTTTTAGTATCGGATCATAACACCAATAGGACAGATCCTACCCTTGGAAATGTTATAACCATTGGCAAATTACAATCTCCCAAGGTACCCGCTGGCAATTGCATGTCCCCGTTGACTTAAGTTACATTTCTAGTAGTGTCAGGTACAAAAAGTCATCACCCTTTAGTACCAGATGGTGTTATGGTACTAGTAGGGCCATGACCTTTTGTACCTGGACATAACACCACCCGATACTAAAAGGTGTCTTTTATTACCGGGTGGTGTTATGACCCGGTACTAAAGGTAAAGATCTTTCCAGGGGACACTTCAAAAGAAATGCATATCTACATCCACCACATGCACTGCGTAGGTGGAGTGGTAACAGGGAAATAAGCTTGCGCGAGGACAGAGGTCATGGATTCAAATCCCATGGGCCGCGTATCTGAGTTGTGACACCCTCCCGGCGGTCAACGATTGCTAGTACTAGTGCAACCGATACTAAATGAGTAGGGGTTGAGACCCGGTACTGAAGGCTCTTTCCCAGTAGTGCATGACATCATGTGATGGCAATTACTGAGTATATAGCTTAGCCTTCAGATTAAGTTGCTCAAGAAGATGTTTAATTTGTATTCACTATAAGTTCACAATATAGCCGCGTTTTAGTTGGATTTTATTTTTGCAATTGTATATCACAACTGTATTTGGCGTACACATTTGAATGTATACGACTCCAAGTTTAAAAGCACCACAAATCTACAATATATAGAGCCCGTTTGGCACAGCTCAGCTTCACCTATAGAGCTGTTTTTTAGAAAACAACTCCATGAGCAACTTCATGAGCGGGGAGAGAGCCATGTTTTTGCAACTTCAGGGCCCGTTTGGCACAGTTCAGCTTCACCTGTAGAGCTGTTTTTTAGAAAACAACTCCATGAGCAACTTCATGAGTGGGGGAGGGAGCCATGTTTTGGCAGCTTCACCATGTGCTTAAATCTGTGAGAGTGAGTTTTCAGAGAAGCTGACCAGAGAGTTGGGCAGAGAGTTGGCTGTTTGGCTATTGAAGTTGTGAAGCTGCTCGTGAAGTTGCTCATGAAGCTGTACCAAATGGGCCCTCACCATGTGCTTAACTCTGTGAGAGTGAGTTTTCAGAGAAGCTGACCAGAGAGTTGGGCAAAGAGTTGGCTGTTTGGCTATTGAAGTTGTGAAGCTGCTCGTGAAGCTGTTCATGAAGCTGTACCAAACGGGCCCGTACTAGAGAGATCTGATATCTTCTGTTGAGTAAGGACGTAAAACCCAACCTTAAACTTATATGCTAGTTCGACCACAAAGTATCGTGATGCTTAGATAATCTGACCGTAGTTAGATAACCCTAGTTTAGCTAACATGCATTGGAACTCCGACGAATACAATATTTCTCCTAACACTTTTAATTAATATTTTCTCTCTGGATGAGACCAGAGAGTGCAGATTATTATATCATCAATATTTTTTACATTACCCTTACGAGCAAGTAATGTCACAAATACTGCCAAGTCAATTAATACAGCAGAGGCTTATATAAAAATATTGAATAGACTTGTTCAAATGTGAACTCAAAATTAAGAATTGTACATCGAATACATTAGACAATTAAATTGAAACTAGTACAATGGAAGATTATACTAAACTTGTTCTTGTACTGAAGTTTAAATTATAAATTGCTAAATTTGCTGGCATACGTCAACTGTATTTGCTTGGGCAATGCATGCTTTGCATGCTATTGTTATTTATAAATATTAATTTTTAAAAATTGATGCATAGTACTTTCAGTATACATACATACATATATATATACATACATACATATATATATATATATATATATATATATATATATATATACATACATACATATATATATATATATATATATATGGATTTTGGATTTAAAACGTGGAAATATATGTGCGAACTATAGTCCATTTTACGACTTGATGCATGCATGTAAATTTAGTAATAGTTCCTGTCATTGTCCCGCTCCTACTGAAGCAGGAAGTATGCACGACAACCTTACATACATGCATATTATCTCTCGTCCTTCCAAATCAAAGCACCAATTTTCAGACAATTTATCAAGCACAACCCTGAAAGGCTGAAACAACTTATACACATTAATTGTGACATGAGTTTAAAATCATGTATATGCATCCTTTTCAGTGAGTTGCGTCAACTTTATGCTTAATTCGCTCGTTCATAACTAGTTATCTTAATTTTGAATACGCTTTTCCCATTATTTCATACCTTTATTTTTCAAATTGATTAGCAAATATAGTACTCCATCCGTTTCATATTACTTGTCATTTTGATTTTTCTAGATATAATCATTTTACTATGCACTTAAATATATACTTATGTCTGGATACAAATGCATTTCAAAAAGTCAAAAATGACAAGTAATATGAAACAAAGGGAGTAATATATAATTATAATGCTACCAAAAAAATACATACTCCCTTCGGTTCCCTATTAGAAGTCGTTTTGGACAATGTTTGAGTCAAACATTGGGAATATAAATCATGAATACTAACTTCTAAGTCGTTGAGTTTGAAAAATGTGAAAAATCTTATAAATAGATTTATCTTGAAAATTACTTTCATAAGAATATACATATATAACTTTTCAATAAATATTTTTATAGAAAAGAGAAGTCAAAGATGTGCTTTGTTAACCGTGTCGCTGTCGTAAACGACTTGTAATACGGAACCGGAGGGAGTAACTTACTATTACGATCATCGTTAGCAGGGCTAACCAGGAAATTAATCAACAGGGAAGCTATACATTATTTCTGTTCAGTTTGATGGGTAGGTTCATGTGGTGTCGAAACGTGGCAGGAACTGTGCAGCCGATACTACGCAACCACCTAGCCGGCCGGCATTCGCACCTGAAAAGTGCATGTGATGAGGGAACCCTACCGTGACCCACCACACACCCGGAATTATAAAAGTCAGAGAGCTAGCTGATTTATACTACTACTAGTATTATGCATGCGTGGGCCCTAGTAAATTAGCGTAGTACTAGCTATATACTATAGCCATTCATCAATACCGTACCTATAGCTAGCTAGAGCCGCCGGAGGCTAACATCAGAATTAAGTTTCAGATAACGCCTACCTCAATTAATGAATACAACTGTGGAAACAGATAGCTCGACCTTGCCATAATTTCACGTCATTTTTGCTCAAGCAAATACACAAGATGAGAGGACGACTATATGCGTACGTTTCTGCATGCCCATGCAGAGATGTTGGATAATTAAGTTGCAAGTTGCAAAAACGGATAAAACATAGAAACAGAAAAGGAAGGAAGGAAGGTGTAATACATGCAGAGGATAGGAAAAATATTGCCATTTTGTATGAGTGGGGGTGTTTCATGTTTGGGACGACACAGAAATATGAGTAGCATAGGAATTTAATCGAGAATGGTGCAAACCCAATTGGTTAGACTATAAACACAGCAGTAAACAGTATTCGATTTCCAAGAGCTCAAAAGAAAAAGTAGATGTTTTGTTTCCTCCATTTTGCACTAGAGAGCAAACCTTTTTACAGGAAATTAAAGGTGAAAACATATATTCCTCCATTCAAAACACCATAGGTGACGATGTAAGCAAAACAAATGATTCAGATCCCTGCAGAATTCCTTTAAAAGTCCTTCAACCCAAAAGCTGGGCCTAATTATTCTGTACTACCCTTTTAAAAAACCAGGAGTATTATTTTTTTCATGTGGGAAAGAGAAGGAAGTTAAAGATGATAATTTCTGCTAATAGAGAGATGGCGTAAATGACATCGCTGAGAAGCTACAAAGTGCCAAGCGGTTAACTTTTTACTCGGGTCTATCTTCTGATCGAGCTACAAAGATTAGTCAGCATGTACTTGAAACGACAGGTCATGTTGATTTGATCGGTCGTACGTGCTCCATCGTACCCGCGCGCTGTTTGAACTATAAGCAGTGGCCACGGCCACGCCGCGACGAAGTGTGCACTAGCTAGGGATCGGAGTACTGTTTGTCATTTGTGATCTGTAGACAACGCAACAGATGGAGGTAGATCGATAGACATGGCTGAGGCATTGTAATTGTAGTGTGAATTTGTGCTTTTAATACTCCTCTGAAATAGTGATGCTAATATCCCTGTTGGCAATCAGATTGTCACGAATATATGTGCTCCGAAACGATTAGCATATATGCTCTTATCATCAACCGGGACTAAAGAACAGTTTCTACCAGTGACACTTACTCTGTAAACAGCTGCGATTGAGGAACTAATTAATCATGCAACCCCTACGATACCGTAAGCGTAGTATATCGCCAAGCTAGCTCCACTCGATTCTCCACAAAATTTTGTATTCCGTGTCCTCTTTGTGGGAACAAAAGCTATGGCTAGCTTTTAGGTGCCCAACGCCGGATCGAAAGGCGATTGGGGAAAAAAAGGCGCCTCTTTTCTCCCTCTCAAGGCACAGCACACGCCACACTCATATGCTCCCATCCCTTTCCCCCCTCCATCCTCCTCCCCACCATCACCCCCATCAGCTTTCTCCTTTTTTCTGGTGGTGGATGGCAATGGCGATGGATGCCGACGGCGTGCGGCTGCGTGCACTGCGCGGGGATTCCGTTGCGGCCAATGGCCCGGCCTCGCGCGTCGGCGTCACGGGGTCCATACGGACGTGGAAAAAACACAGCAGCACTGCCGATCCGTCGCTGTCCTGATCTGCAACTAGGGCAAGCCCTAGTATGGGAACTACCACACTTGACATTTATGCATATATGTTCGATCGGTCCCGGTTCTGCTCCCCTCGTGACAGCGCTGGATAAGCTAGCTAGCTAGAGTGTGAACTTGAAACTATTTGGTTGTTTTGTGCGCCTCATAAGTGCAAATTGTGACTTTTTGGTCGCCGTCGGCGCAAGAGGATAGTACTCCCCACGCACTGAGCGCCGGCGCGGGAATCAGAGAGGAGCGAGGCGTTATCTGCAAGTGCCCGAAGGGGCGGGGCCAGCGAAGAGTGCCACGGCGGCTCCAGCGAAGCACGCCACGACGGCCGACACACTGTAGAGTTGTGTAAAGTTGTGTAGAGCTGTAAAAAGTGAGTTGTAAGGCCTGTATAAGTTTACTGAAACGCCCTCAAGATGCTTCACAAGTTGTGAAAATGAGGGGGCAAGTGTTATGAAGTGAAAACGTTACAACCCTATGAAAGGGGACTTCATGAATGGAAAGGGGTCGGACATGCTTCCTTTGGATCGTCCGAATGTAGTTTTCCTTAATGTATTCTCGTTTTTGCTTTCCCTTCCCCTATTTCACTTCGAAGTGTTGGCCCCTCACGGGGGACGGTACTTTACCCCAACAAGCCTTTCGTAGAGGTTTTTGTAGGGCGCCTTTCTTAGAGGTTGGGGCTTCACCACATGGCCGCCTGCACCCGTCTGAATCCCAACGGAGACGCCCCCGGCCCATTATGATATATTGTGTGTCTTATTGTCGACGGTCTTGTTGGTGGTCAGATGTCATTTTCTGATGTCACGTTGTAGACCCGCACCGCCCAGCTAGGTTAAGCCTAGTTCCCTTATGATGATGTGGCGAGCTCTCGTGAAGGGGGGCTCCGGTAGAAGATCTTTCCGTTAGGATATACTGCATGGTCTCGTGACCTGGTGGATTTCCCTTTCCAAACCCTGAGAGAGTGTGATGAGTGGGATACTGCTTTTTCACCTTTCCGTCGAGCTGGTGAATGTCGTGGGTACACAACCGGGCCATACTCCTGTCGCGAGGCGCAGTCACTTATGTCACCCATTTGATGTGAGAGAGGCAGTTAATGCGTGTTATATTCTGCGCTATAGGCAGGATTCCTAGTGCCCATAGTGGGAAGGTTCATCTGCGTGTATACCTTAACGTAGGTGGAGGTCGAAAGGGCACTTGATGCATGGACCTAGCCCTCGAAGGTCAGGCCAACTAACCGAGTGGATGGTAGTTGGGCTGTGTGAGCAGCCTCCTAGGTCGGGCCCATTAGCCTAAGAAGGCTTGTAGCCCAGGTTCCTATCATTAATTCTTCAAATGTATCCTAGGTTACATTACAAACCTTCTCAGCCTAATTGGCTTGATGGGTCCCCATTAGGTTGAGAAGGCTTGTCATGTACCCACCCCGTCATTAATTTTTCAAATGTAGCTTAGGTTCACATCATTAATTCTTGAAATAAATCCATAAAAATATGAGCACACATGCAATACTTGCATCTAGCTCCAACCACATGTTATGTAACTCACTAAGGTGATCTTTTGGTCTTTTAGAAGTTGATTGTAACCTAGGGTGTAAGATGATGCCCGATGCCAGATAACTACTCATTTTTTAAAAGAGAACAATTGTATTTAATGCTTGGTTATTTATAAACAATCAATTTTGGAAAACATGGATCATTTTGATATTTGTGTTTTAGTCTATGTGCTTTGTTCTATTTGAGCCAATTTAGTTGTTGTCTAGGGTGCGTTTGGTTCCCTTCTCTGTTTTCCTGACCAGGCTCCCTCGAGTCAGGCTCCCTCGAGCCAGGCTCCCTCCGGCCAGGCTCTGAGCATGCAGAGTGTCGTTGTTTGGTTGCGTGGACATCCAGAGCCAGGATAGAGAGAGCAGACGTTTGGTTGCTTGTACGAGATAAGTCGCGTGAGATAGAAAATGTTAAAAAAATATGATTATAATTTTTATTTTGTACAAATACAGTTTTAGAGGACTTATTTTATCTAACAATGTCTTAATTATCCATAAAATACATTAATATCACTTGATATTTATTAATTATACACTAATACATCATTAGTGAGAGAAACAGCTGCATGAGCCGAGCCTGGCTCTGCAGAAACGACTGTTTCTGGCGTTTCTGGGGATGCAGGCAAGAGAGGGGAAAATGCATCTGGAGAGCCTGCTCTGGGGGCAGTGCAGGCAATCAAACGCCACTCCCGTGCACCCCGTGGGTCTGGTTGGCTCAGAAACACGAACCAAACGCACTCAATTTTCTTTCGACCCTACCATGGGGTGGGGTCGAGGCGGGGTTCATAGCTCACTAAAAGGCAGCATATTGTTTCAAAAAAAATCTTATTTGATACTAGAAGGTGACTCCAAAATCAAAACATTTTTGCACAAAAAGAAAAGCTTCAATAAAAAACGGATACCTTATATGACACCAAGTTCTATGTTTTATTCCTTATTTGATATTTTCATCACGTTTATCTCTTAAGTTGAACAAATTACCATCAAAATACCTCCAAAATTTATGAAACTTTTTTGATAATAAAGTTATGAAGATTAATTCGTTTTGCGTAAAAACAACCATGTGCCTTTTTAATTTTCAAATTAAAATTCATCAAATATGACTACTTTTGAAGCTTATTTGAATTTTTATGGTATCAAAATATTTTGTGAAAACTATGAATAAAGTAATTATCCTTGCATTAGATGTATTCATTATATTATTATTTTCCACTTTAAGTTACAAAGAGACTTCTACAAGATTCGTTTAGAATTACCCAACATTATGGATCTTTATAATTATGTACCTAAGGTTTGCTAGGAATTATTTTAATAAGTTACAACATATGACGTGAGAAATATATTAATTATGTTCTTATAATTTATTAAAAATATTTTGGGTATAAAATTAAGATGATTATAATGTAGACTAATTATGTGAACTTTAATTTTAAAACTATAAGGTCCATGTGTCCTTTTCATGCAAATGGGTTCATATTAATATGTTTTACAGAAAGTTTGATGATTCTTGCAGATGATTTGGAGACCGTTTCATGTGACTTAACTAACTTAAGTTATGGAAACGTCAAATAAAAGGAATCAATTAAAGTTAAAAGTTGGTGTAATATGAAGAGAAAACTTTTTAGGGTTAAGAAAGAAATTTATTCATTTTCCAGTGTCACATAAGGAATCTCCTCTTGTTGTTTTACGGCGAAACCGCAATCACAGCTCAAAAGGCATCCTACAATTTCCATGGTGTAGTGGTGCTTCAACATATGGAGCGGTAACCAATACCATGAAAGCTCACAATTGTAGGCTTCCAAAATTGATACAGTAGGACCTTGGGCCGTCTAACGCACATTGAAAATTTGTCTTTCATGGGCCACGAATTTCAAGTGGTGAGTTGGTGATGGAACGCCGCATTATTTTATATATATATATATATATATATACGGTTTTCTTTATAGTGCGCGCAGGTGCATTCTGTATATAGAATGCACCGACCCTTGTTGCAACTAGGTTTTGTCCAGTTGCAATCGGGGCTCATTCTCGGTTGCAATTTATTCACGTCGGGTTGCAATTTATTCACGTCGGGTTGCAATTAGGAGTCTAGTTGCAATTGGTTCGTGTCCAATTGCAACGGCAGTCGAATTCGTTGTAATTAGTTCCGTCAAGTTGCAATTAGTATAGTGTCAGCTTGCAATCGGTTAGTCTCTTTGTTGCAATTGGTTCGCGCCTAGTTGCGGCTCGGCTGGGTTTAGTTGCAATTGGTTCGCGTTGAGTTGCAATTGGTTCGCGTCGAGTTGCAATTGGTCTGTCAAGTTGCAATTGTTTCATTTGCGAAGTTGCAACAAAGCAGGTCCGTGCATTTGCTATACAGAATGCACCTGGGTGCATTTTAGTATCGCTATATATATATATATATATATATATATATATATATATATATATATATATATATATATATATATATATATATATATATATAGGACTCCGCTATTTGTACCCAGGGTACTAAATACTACCCGACCCAACCCAGTGCGCACCAGGTCTCCCTGTTCGCGCGTCCGCTCCTTGGAGCTTCCGGTTTTCCCCTCTTCTGCGTCTCTGCCGGTTCGGTTCGCGTCTCCACCCCTTTGGTTCTGCCGGTTTTTTTTCCACCGTGCAGGCAACGACATATGAGAGATAGGTAGGTGTGCAAATTCGTTTTTAACGGGCCGTGTGTGACACAGGTTTGGAGATGCATTCTGGAATGAAATCATAATTACCTCATTCTTTTACGAGGGAATCGTATGATTTTTGTTAGACAGACTTAAACCTTTTTTCCAAGTAATGTAGAGGTTTGTACATCAAACATTTGTCGCAGATCATGTATACGAACCGACTGTTCATACAAGACGTTGTTCACTTTTACAATATTGTGCCAATCATTTCCAGTTTTACGGTTCAAATTTTTAGAGTAGCAAAAATACAAACTCATCAACTATTTAAAAACCTAATATAAATAGAATAAAACAATTATTAGCATCCAGAAAATCTGAACAAAGTATACCAAATGAACCTGCATATCTTGAATTTCAATCTAGAATCTGGAATCTTGCCAGTGATTCAAATACAAGTTTAGGAAAAAAACATGCTCATAACCGTGTATGAACTGTACATGATAACATTTACAAAACCTGTACATGATAAATTTTACAAAACCAGTACATTTTCCTTTTTCATCCACTATTTTATACTGTGCTGCTTCATTTGTCTCAGCAGACCATGTGAAGCATGGCCCTCCATTTTTGCTCTTTTGCGTCATCGTTAGGTAGATGGACTGACTTCTATCACCATCAACACTAGATGATACTACATCAGAAGTGCAGTAGAAAGTAGAAATTGTGCATGACAGCCGGCACGCACCATCAACCATAGCTGATAAATGGAAAGCATGGCAGCCGGCTGGCACCAGTACCAACAAGGATGCGACCATTACTAAAGAAACACTGGCATTACATCAGCTAAGGAGGATGCATTGCTACATTGTGATTCCTAACTAGTATATTTCAATTGAAAAGAAAAACAGTGTTGGAAATGATGTTTTGAAGCACTATATAGCTCTAGGGAATCTGAAGAAATTCTTGTTGATACAATGGTTATGAACACATAATCTCCAACATTAAATTTAGCTAAAATATGTACTCAACCTTGTCAATAAAGAAATAATATTCAACGTTTCTAAGCTAGTTCACGAAATGAAGGGTATGCGTCCATTTTATTCAAGAAGATCGCCAAGATCTCCTTCATGGCACTTTACCAAAGAAAGCCAAAAAAATGTTTGGTACATAGAAGTCATGGGACCAACAAAATTTTCACACAGTAGACGTGAGCCAAGCTTTACCAATTGACTCAGCAGGTTCCATATCCCTAACTTAAACTAGAGAAAAATAAATAGTCATAGAAACAAACGAACAAAGATAAAGCATAAGGTTGGACAGTAGTGCATCGTTTAAATGCCGGACAGGGCACGAAATTGAAATGTAAGGTAGCAGGATGGAATAACGAAGTATATTCAAAATCAAGATCATTGGCAAGATCAACTTCACCAGAAGAATTCCACATCACATGACTCAGCAGCGTGGCATCAAGGATGCCTTCTAGCACAATTGACCAGATACGACCACACATGCCCAAGCAACATTGGTGTGACATAAATCCAAAATTGATAGTCACATACATTTTTATGCATCCAAATCAAATTCACCAATGGCAGCAGCAGAGAGAAGGCATCTAACAGTAGCACCTATGCCTGAATTCCAGAGGAAAGAAATCCAAAAACATCCGCATGCACATAAGCACAAAAGTTTTGAATCTTTGCACTAGATTTTGTATGGGGGCACCAAATTGCACTAACCTGGATCTCCCTTCATGGCGGGGACATCTACGGAGCCACTAATTACATGCGGACCGCGAGGAAGCAATTGCTAGATGGATCGTCGCACTAAGCCACGAAGGGGGCTGGTGCCCTGCTGGATTATTGTCACCATTCCACCGGGGAAGAAGCTAGGAGGATCAACCCCAAATGGTGATGATAGCAAGCGGATGATATTGTTATAAAACAAATTGGGAGGCCATACATCCGCATCACCGCAATACATACCTATCCTCACGGATCTAGAAGGGGAACGCACGTTCGCACCGCCGCTCGCCTAGAGGACGGAGCCCACGACGGCCGAGTGGGGGAGGGGCATGGGAAATCGGATGCGGATGGAGAGGGGAGCAGATAGGAACGGCTGCGACGAAGCTCCACCAGGATCCGCGACGACGGGGGACGGACGCCGGCGAGCAGGATGCGTGCGCGGTGGGGACGGGCCCGGACGGTGGGGAGGCGCTGGGAAATCGGGCGCGGATGGGAAGGGGAGCATATAGAGCCGGCGGTGATGAAGCTCCGGCAGCACCTGCGACGACGGAGACCGGGCGCCGCGGCGCCGGCGAGCAGGATGCGTGCGCGGTGGCGAGCTCGGAACTGAGAAACGACAAGAAACGGAACGGAAAACGGGACGGGACCGGGTGGAGATGGTGGTGCGCCCACGATCTGTCGCCCAAAAACCGAAAGGAAAAACCAAGTGCAAAACCGGGGAGCAAAACCCAGGAAGGACGGGGTGCGTCGGATGCGGTTGATGGGCTCGGTTACAGAATATTATTTAGTACCCAGGGTACTATATAATATAACTCTCTCTATATATATACATATATATATATATATATATATATATATATATATATATATATATATATATACCTCAAATATATATAGTTGCACCCGGGAGTAGAATGGATTTATCCTATATATATACCTATTTATCAATTGGAGTATGTAAACATACCTCAAATAAGATTTATCAAAGTGATAACCATGAAAAATTTTAGTGCAACTCGTAATTTTTTGCACCTTGTGATATATCTTATTTCCTATATAGAAACAGAAGTATGTTCACAAACTTTGTATTTCCTCATATATAAAAGATGGGTATGTCCACATACCACTTTTGAAAATCAAGTATGTGTACATACTTATTTTAGAAACCTCAAGTATGCAAAGATACTCTATAGTTTGTGAGATACCAATATGGGAGTAGTTACTCCCGGGAGTAGAAAAAACTCGTCATATATCCTACCAGGCTTCCTTAACCGGGGGGGGGGGGCGGGCTCGGTGGGGGGCGCGGAACCGCCGTCATTACCGCACCCCACTTCTCAAGTGTTAACCACCCACCTTGGGCCCGCTTATTACAAACTCCTCCCCGTCACTCTCTCATTCAATTCCCCCGACCCGTTACCACTCTCTCCACTTTCTCGTCTTCTCCGCTTTAGCGCTCGCCGGCGAAGAGAGGCGCAGTGGATTTCTCGTCGGCTTGAAGCGGAGCGATCGCCTTCGTGAAGTTGAGCGCTCGTCGGGATTCCGAGCGGCGAATCACCCCCGCTCGTGTCGACCCGCATCGTCGCGCCTTGTTCACGCCCGCATCGGCTTCATCACGCCTCTCTCCACTGCGCTGTGTTCCCGTCGTCTTCCTCTTTCTCCCCGCGCGGGGGTGGGGGCGAAACCCGCGGGGCGACTATGGTGAGGCGGGAGAGACCCCAGTGTCGATTCCCCACTGCGTTCACGAAACACATCTTCGTAGCTTTTTGCACGCAGGTATGCCGTCCGACCTATCGCCCCCTTTTCCTCTTGCTCCTGCTATTTTTTCCGTTAGGGTATATATGTGGCTGCGTGATTATTCATGTTTCGACGGAATTTTTTTTCAAGAGCCCCCGGTGAATGATTTTTGTTATTCATTCATATGATATTGCTGCTACTTTTTTCGTTAGGGTTTTTACTGACCTTTTTTTGCGTTTTCCATTTATTGGATTTTTCATTTTTGAGTAGACGCGGCTAGGTGTAAAAATCGCATGTGCCCCCGTCGTGTTATTTTTTTACTTTTTGCAGTTAGGGGGGTTTGATTGATTCATTGTTAGCAACCGTTGCATCACAGAAGTTGCAATCGTCCTATTGCTGAATTTGCAACCGGTCAATTACACTAGCAACATTTGTTGCAGGTGCTGTAGCTTTCTGTCACATTTTTGTTTGCAATCTGTTAATTGCAGGAGTTGCAACTATAATCACGCAGAAGTTGTAATCGTCTTAGTACGCAGGGCTTTGATTGATTCATTGTTAGCAACCGCCGTATTACACAAGTTGCAATCTCCCTATTTCTGGAGTTGCAACCGGTCAAGCAGACACAACAATACTGTTTTTGTAGGTGTTGTAGCTTTTTTTGTAGCGTTTTTTTTAACCGGTTAATTGTTTGAGTTGCAACCATAATCACAGCAGAAGTTGTAATCGTTGTATTAGACAGGAATTTTTACGTATATTTTTTTTTGTGTAGCGGTTTGATATTGTGAGAACTGTATCCTATTTCTTTATAGGTTGCAAGTATTTGCATTTACAGGAGTTGCAACTTTGTCTAGTATTAAACCTTTTTAGTAGCATTAGCAGTTTTTTTTGTTACTGGTTTTATAGGAGTTGCAATTGCCCTATCATAGAAGTTGCAAACTGTGCAATTTTAGATGTCGCAATTGTGTTATTTTTGTGTTGGAACTTTATTTTCACATGAGTTTGCAATTTGTATTTTTTTGTTAGAGAGTTGCATTTTGGTTTTCATTTAACACTAGCAGTTGTTCCATATAGGTTTCAAGCTTTTTTCTATGATTGTTTATGTTCATATATTTTTATTTCAGTTGTTATACTTTTTACAATGGAGCAAGGCGGTCAGCAAGGTGAACAACAAGGTGGTCAAAATACTCGATCTTCTCCTCGATTGTCTGAGAAGAGGAAGGCTGAAGAAGTACAAAGACTCAGTGAGAGGCGGAAAAGGCTCAGGTTGCCAACACTGCCACTGGCTAGCACTGCTGAAGATCAAGAAGATGAAGAAGAGCTTGATGAAGATTTTGCCCCTGACGGTGAAGGCTCTGGACACGATGATGGAGCTGCTGGCGGCGATGATGCCGCCCTGGCCGCTGTTGGCGATGGTGATAAGGGCAAATCGAAGCCACAATCTATGCGATGCTCCCCTGCGAGTTTTATAAAGCTTATCAATGCTTTACCAAACGATCTTAAAGGTCAAGTAGTCGCAAAAGGTTTCGGGGGTCTTCTGAATTTCAAGCCTAATTACCTTAAGAGGGACGTTAGCAGCTGGCTGATGCGGAAGTTCAATCCAGAGACAATGAAGCTTGAGAGTGGTGGCGGCAAAGAGATCAATGTCAGCCATCACGCTGTGTGGTGTGCCATGCAGATTCCAAATGCTGGAGGTGACCCGCTCCCAATGTCTGATGCAGATGCCCGTGCTGAGCATGATCGGCTTGGCTTACAGATTGTTGGCCCTTCTTACAACTCCAGAAAGGGCATTACTGTGAAACACATAACTGCTAGACTGAAGAACCGTTCATTGACTGGGGAACTTGGCCTAAGAGCTTTTTTCATGGCTGCTTTCCAGTGTTTGCTGTTCTCAAACACTAACACCAAGATCAGGCTTGATGATGTGAGATACACCCAGGATATTCAAAACATTGGCACTAGGAATTGGTGCAAGGCAGTTGTTGACAGGCTCAGCGTTGCTGCTCGATTATACAAGCTAGATTACGCTCAGAAAGGAATCAATGCACCCATTAGCGGATGCACGATCTTTTTAGTGGTAAGCTCAAGTCAGACATCCATCTTTTCCTGTTCTTTGTTTCATTGCTTTTTTTGCAACTGTGTACATACTGTTGTTGCAATCATATATTTTTCACTGTTGCAATCTGGCATTGCCAGAAGTCTTGTTTTTTGCAATTTAGTTTTCTTGCTTCATCAGTGTTTTTATTCTTTTCGACCACACAGTCAAAGTCAGGTTTTCTTTTTTTGCAAACCACACATAACTCCTGGTTGCAATCACGCACGCCAAATAGTTGCAATCACACACTGGTTCAGTTTCTTTTTGTCCCTTTTGCAGTTACAGAAATAAACCAACAATTTTTGCAATCACACACTTTAGTTTTTGCAATCACTTGCTACCCAGGGCTTGCAATCATATTCCAAATAACCAAGTAGATTTTCAACCACACAGGCAAAGTCAGATTTTCTTTTGCAACCACACATAACTACTGGTTGCAATCAGGCACGCCAAATAGTTGCAATCACACAGTGGTTCAGTTCTTTTTTCTTTTTTGCAGTCACAGAAATAAACCAGCAGTTTTTGCAATCACACACTTTTTAAATAGTTTTTGCAATCACACACTTTTTAATTACTTTTTGCAATCACACACAGTTTTTTTGCTTCATCATTGTTTTTTTGCAGATGTTATACGTCGACAACTTGCAACACGGATTCCAGACAAGCCCCTTTTGCATCCCCCGGTGCTCTTTCCTGGCCTCGAAGATGATTCAAGCTATACTCAACGAGGACCGCAGGGGGGATGTCGCTGGCGACAATGTTGAGTTTGGACATCTCAGGGTTTGTTTTCTTTTGCAATCACACTTTCTTTTCTTTTGTTTTTTTGCAATTGTCACCACTGTTTTTTTACTCCAACTATGGTTTTTGTAATTTTGTCATTTTTGTTAATATTCGTTTTTCCCCTGTCGCTTTTTTTAATTTATTTGCAGCTGAAAAGTATTACGGACACGTGCTATGGCGCTCCTGTGGGGTCTTTGACAGTACTACCCCTCCCCAGATTTGGCCCTGCCCAAGATGCAGATGATGAAGGGCTTACTGAAGCAGGTGCTGCCCAACCTGCAGCAGGACCTCGCGTCCCATTGGCAGCCGCTGCCGCTACATTTGCTGCTGGGGCTAGCGCATCCACCGCTGCAGCAGGGGCTGCCGCCGCCACGTCTGCTCCTGGGCCTAGCACCTTCCATGATCCTGGCGGTCATGGGCCCCACAGTAGTTCCCCTCCTGTTTACTACGAGTACCCAAGTTTGTGCACTGCATTTAGCCAGCGCATTTCTGATTTAGTTGGAAGGAGCAGGAAGGAAGACGCGCTGGCTATCTTGAAGGAGTTTGACAAAAGCACTAAATGTGCACAGGAGTATGCAAGGAAGGCTTCTGAGTATGCAACAAGGTCACGTGATCTCATGGTGTCAGCTCATCAGGAGTGTGTCAGCAGCATGAACAAGCTTCTTGCGGATGCTGCAGCTACCAAGCAAGCTTCCAAGGGTCGCAGGAGGAAGGCTACGAATGTCACCCAACCAGCAACTGGTATGACCTTTTTATATATATTTTTTCATAATCATGTTGCTACCACATGTAAGCAGAATATGCAATCACACACACAACCTTTTTGCAAACATACATCTCACATATAATCACTACTTTTTTGCAATCATGCACACCCAAGGTTGCAAACACACTAATATAGCATTTTTTTCAATCACACTTTATTTCTGTGTTTAACAACAGCACCAACAACAGAATCAAGTATGGAAGACATTCCTGGGGCAGACACGGATGATGGTGTTTTCGACGCTCCCAGCCCAATTGAAATGGAGGTATACGAAGGCGGCGCGCACGATGAAAACCCTGCACAGGGTGATGTTGATAGCAGAAATGTTCAGCAAACACCACCTCACGGTCATGACAGTAAACAGGGTATTTTCGATAGAAGTAAGAATATATATTTTTTATATTTAGTCTAAAGGATCTGTATTTTATTTTTATTTACACACCATCCTCCTCTTCTCTTTATTTTTGCAGCCCCTTCACACCTTTCCGGGAACATTTCAAATGTCGATGAAATTCTTGGACTTTTTGATTCGCCTCCTCGCGCAGGGAACAACGCAGACGAGCCCCCGCGTGAGCTAAGACACACTGTTGCAAAGAGGAGTGCTTCCTCAATATCTCCCTCTCCCCACCATTTTGATGTAAGCTCTTTTTTTACACCCAGGTTGCAATCCCCTCTCAGGTTTTAATGGAGTCACACTGCACGGAAAGTTGCAATTAGTTACTCAATCTAGCAATCATAAGCATTTTCACTGTTTTTTTGCAATTTTGATTTGTTTGTTTTTCCTCAATCCTATCATCTTCAGCCTCAGCAGCAGCAGCAACAACAGGTTGTACCCCACACACCACCAACATTGCAGTTGGGTTGTACTTACAGTCGCAATCCTTTTTTGTCTTTTTTTATTTTATTTCTTTTTGTTTTTTACTGGCTAAACTACAATTATTCACTCTTTTTCCCCGTAACACAGTTCACTAGAACTTATGCAAGGAGGACCGACAGGGAGGAGAGGAGGCAGAAACTCAAAGATGCCGAGGCTGAGAAGAATAATGCAGAGGAGGCGAGAAGAAAGGCTGAAGAAGAGGAAGCCTCGAGGAGAGAGTCTGAAGCCGAGGAAGCCAAGATGAATGCTGAAGACGAATAGAGGAAGAAGGCTGAGGCTGAGAAAAAGACGTTGCAAGACGAGAGGATGAAACAAGTTGAGATGAAGAGGTTGGAGGACGAACAGAGGAAGAAGGACGAAGACGAGAGGGCGAAAGCAGCAGCAGGTTTGTAACCCATTGATTTTTTTACCAACATGTATTTTTTCAGTGGGGGTTTTTGCAGTTACAGTTGCAATTCGTGTCTTTTTTTTGCTATTTTTATCTAAAAACAGAAACTATTGACTTTCTTTTTACTGCAATAAATTATGAAACTTGTAGCAGAAGTAAACCGAAAGGCAGAGGAACACAAGAAAAAGGCTGCTGAAGAGGAAGTTTTGAAGAGGGATGCAGCTGAGGCAGCAGCAGGTTTGTAACTCACACACCACCAACATTGCAGTTTGTTTGCACTTATAGTTGCAATTATAACTATTTTTTACTGCCACATATGATGCACTCAACGAACCTGAAGCGAAGTTGCGAGAGTAAGGTCGCCGAAGAGGAAGCTTCGAAGAGAGCTGCAGCAGGTTTGTAACCCACACACCACCAACATTGAAGTTTGTTTGCACTTATAGTTGCAATTATAACTCTTTTTTACTGCCACATATGATGCACTCAGCAACTGAAGCAGAAGCTAAGCGAGTAAGGTCGCCGAAGAGGAAGCTTCGAAGAGAGCTGCAGCTGAGGCAGCAACAGGTTTGTAACCCACACACCACCAACATTGCAGTTTGTTTGCACTTATAGTTGCAATTATAATTCTTTTTTTACTGCCACATATGATGCACTCAGCAGCTGAAGTAGAAGCTAAGCAGAAGGCTGCTGAGGAAGAGAAGAAAAAGGCTGCAATTGAAGAACATAAGAAAAAGCTTGCTGCTGCGTTAGATTTGAAGACGGCTTCATCTGAACAAGCTGCGCAAGGAAAAGATAGTGATGAATAAGCAACAACAGGTTTTGTAACCATACACTGGTCTAGCCTTTTTTTTGCAATCATAAAATTATCATCTTTTTTTCAATGAAAACACATAAAAGTAGTTGCAAAACGAAAACACTATGCATTCCTCTTTTTTTTGCAATCACAACTACCCTGCTGTTGCAATTACACATTACTTAGACTTGCAATCATAAATAACCAAATAACCAAGCAACTTCAACCACACAGACTACAGCCACGGCGTAACCACAAATAACTTCTGGTTGCAATCACGCACGCAAAACAGTTGCAAACACACACTGTTCAGGCTTTTTTTTGCAATTTATACCAAATATCCTGCAATTTTTTTTAATGACACACACAAAAATAGTTTGCAAACACTGTACATGCTTTCGTTTTTGTAGTCACAGTTTTTACGTTGTTGCAATCACAGAACAAGCCATGCTGAGCAAGAGGGCTGAAGCTAAAAAAGCCAAGCAAGTAGCAGCCAAAGAAGCCGAGTCGAAGAAGAGGGCCGAAGCACAAAAAGGCAAGCAAGCAAAGAATCGAAGATCATCGAGCGGAGCGATGATTTTGTGAAGAACAAAAAAGATGCAGCTGATGAAATTCGGAGGAAGAAGGTTGAGGCCGATAACAACAGAAATCTCGGTGCTACCAAGAAGCTTGAGTCAAAGAAAAAGGCTGCAGCTGACAAGAAGGCTGAAGAGAAAGAGAAGAAGATCATAGCAGAAATCCAGAACAAGCTGGACGCGAACATTGCTTCTCTACAGAAGGAGCCTTCCGTATCAAAGATAAACAAGCATTTGGAGATGCAACTGTCAAAGACGTATGCTAAGAAGCGTACTGATTATGAGAAAAAGTTAGATTTTCTCCGCCAGGAAGCCAATGCTGTGTTGGAATCTGTGGAGGCACCTATGCAGGCAGCCCCCCCTCATCAGCTGACGATATCGAGTTTCCTCCGGAGTCCCAGGATGACATTGCTAATTTGACCCCACCGATCCGTCTTTCACAAGACGAAGTGTCTGAAGGTCTCATCGATTACGGCAAGGTTCGGAGGCTGATTTTCAAGCGCCTAGGTGACAGTGATGAGGAGGCCTGCTGAGTTCGTATCTCCGATCCAGATTAATCGCTAGCGCCCCGACATACCTGTTTCCAAGGCTGTTTATCTGAGGCAGAAGATCATATCTAAGCCTGAGCTTCAACAGTATGTTTCTTTTTTTTACTGCGTATTTTTCATGTTGCAATTGTTTTCATACTGGCATTGCAACTGTTACACTCCCAGTTTTGCAATTTGTACACTATTTGCAATCACACATTCAGCACTTTTTTTGCAACCACTCACACAGACCAATTTGCAATCACATGTTGTCAAACCTAGTTGCAATGCACAGGAGTTGCAATCACAGTTATCAAGCGGGTTTTTGCAACCATACGCTGTGTTTTTGGAAGTATCACACACAGACGTTGCAACCACCGGAAAAGTTTGCAACACATTGATTTCATTTTGGATTTTTTTGGTGCAGGAGGACTTTATTGGAGTTTGGCCTTCTTGCTGAATTTACTGGACAACAACTTATTGACAGTTTCTCAAACGACAAGCTGGGAGAGTCTTGCTTGATCGATTTCGTGGTGCATTGCATGCGACATGATGACATTGTGCACAAGCTTGATTCGTTCGGGTACAGGGTGTTTCTCACGACTGGTTTCTATGTAAGCCTTTTTGTTTTCAACTGTCCGTTTTTAATACTGTTTTTTGTAGGTTTTTGTTGTGACTGATCTAGTTTTTTTAATGGGCCTTTTTCCCCCTGTGTGCAGTGGAATATTCAAAGTTGCAATGTAGTCCTCAACGAGGATAAATCCGAGACAGAACAATTCAAAGTTATCTGGAACCACCTGATGACCGAGTGTATAAACTACGATCTGTCAAGAGCAAAACTGGTTAGCAGATATCTTTTTCCCAATACAGTCTGTTTTTCTTGTAACATTTTTTTTTCAAAGTTGCAATTGCAAAATCATAATCTGCAACCCTTTTTTCATTCATAATTTTTTTGAGTAGTTGCAATCACAAATGAAGTTGCAATCACACATCAACACTCGATGGAATCAATACACTAATCATTTTTTTCCCCTGCACTCTTGTTTTTTTGCACCAGATGTTTGTCCCTATCCAAGATGCAGGACATTACTTTGTGTATTGTTTCAACTTCATGCATAATCGCATTGATGTGCTGGACTCGAACGACTATTTCATGAAATGCACGGATCCTGTAGAATGTCACAAGCATGTGTTTGCAAAAATTCCAATCATAGATGCAGCTTTCCAGAAGGTGTCCAACTTCAAGCTGCCCAGAGTTAGTGGGTGGAGGAAGCCTTTCATCGAAGTCCCCAAGCAAGCCGGCCCCAATGATTGCCTGTTTTTTGTCTGGAAGTACATGGAGTACTATGACAGGAACAAGCTGACGGAGGAAATCAACCCGGTAATGCGTGATGTGAACTGATCCATTTTTTACATCTTTTCTCTTTTTTTCTATGTTTTCTGTATGTGCGTTTTTTGACCGTACTGTTGAAATGACTATATTTTTTATGTGTGTTTTTTATGCTGCTGCGGTTCAACGGCGTCATTTACAGATGTGAGATGCTGCACTATCAAATCTTCCACCCCCTTAACCAGGCTGATCTCCCTGCAATGCTGGACAAGTACAGAATTGGGGGACGCCGTCTTGATCTCGAAGATGACAGCAGCCAGTCTGTGAACTTTTAGGATCAGTGGGATAAAAAACATGTTATATCTGTGTGTGTTTATCTTCATTGTACGCGACATGTTATGCGTGGCAGTATGAAAATACTCTATCCTGTGATGTGGCAACTTTTACGTCTTTTTTTTGTTTGAATTTGTGAATTGGAACTCTGGCAATGTATGCGGCATGGAGTGTTTTTTGCAATCGCACCTTTACCTGTTTTGCAATCACACTGCGATAAAATTGCAATCACGCACATGTTTGTTTATGCAACTGGGTTTTTTTTGCAATCGCAGCACATCAGCGGTTTGCAACCAAGTTGCAACCACATCAAGCAAAGACCAATCTAGTCGCAATTTGACAGTGTCATGGCATTGAGCTTTTTTTTGAACGGGTTTATTGCAATCGCACTTTTTTACCATTTTTTGCAATCCCAATCACACTGCTATAAGGGTGCAATCACACTGCGACAAGATTTGCAATCAACCACATTCTGGTTTGCAACTGTCTTTTTTTTGCAAACGCAGCACATCAGTCGTTGCAGCAAAGGATGTTGCAATCACCTGTAATTTGACCAGGTTGCAACCACATCAAGCAAAGACCACCCTAGCCGCAATCTTACAGTGTCATGGCATGGAGCTTTTTTTTTGAACTGGTGCTTTTTTTACCCGTGTTTTTTGCAACTGTTTTTTTGCAAAATCACTGCTCTAAGGTTGCAATCACACTGCTATAAGGGTGCAAGCAATCACCCACATTCTGGTTTTGCAACTATCATGTTTTGCAATTGCTGCACATCAGCTGTTGCAACCACATGTAAAGAATGTTGCAATCTCCTGTATATTCACCAGGTTGCAACCACATCAAGCAAATACCAACCTAGTCGCAATCTGACAGTGTCATGGCATGGTGCTTTTTTTTGAACTGGTTTTTTTGGAGCCGCACTTTTTTTACCTGTGTGTTTTGCAACTGTTTTTTTTGTTGCAATCGCAGTCTCATGTTTTTTTTGCAACTGTTTTTTTGCAATTACACTACGCTAAGGGTGCAATCACTCCGCGACAAGGTTGCAATCACTCACATGCTTGGTTTAGCAACTGTTTTTTTTCTGCAATCGTAGCACATCAGTGGTTGCAACTACACTGTAACTTATTAAGCAATCAACCGTATTTTTCACCTGGTTGCAACCACATCAAGCAAACATTAACCTAGTTGCAATCTGACAGCGTCATGCAGCAGTTTTTTCTTTTTTCCAAACACACGTAAGCGGCAGTTGCGAACCACACACGCACCTATGCTTGAAATCACACTGCTATAAGGGCGCAAGCAATCACCTACATTCTGGTTTTGCAACTGTCATTTTTTGCAATTGCTGCACATCAGCTGTTGCAACCACATGTAAAGGATGTTGCAATCACCTGTATTTTCACCAGGTTGCAAGCACATCAAGCAAACACCAACCTAGTTGCAATCTGACAGTTTCATGGCATGGAGCTTTTTTTTGAACTGTTTTTTTTGCACCCGCACTTTTTTTACCTGTGTTTTTTGCAACTGTTTTTGTTGCAATCACAGTGACATGTTTTTTTGCAACTGTTTTTTTTGTAATCACACTGCGCTAAGGGTGCAATCGCTAAAATGCGACAAGGTTGCAATCACTTACATGCTTGGTTTTAGCAACTGTTTTTTTGCAATCGTGGCACATCAGTGGTTGCAACCACACTATAACTTATTAAGCAATCAACCGTATTTTCACCTGTTTGCAACCACATCAAGCAAACATTAACCTAGTTGCAATCTTGACAGCGTCATGCAGCAGTTTTTTCATTTTTTCTAAACAGTTTTTTGCAATCAGACACATTCATGTTTCGGGGCTGCAAAAAACAGTGTTTTTTCAGTATTTTGTAATCACAGTTGCAATCAGATAGTGTTTTTATCCAGCAGTTCTTTTTATGCAAACCAGATGCTAGCTATTTGGATAAATTATATTGGATTCATTCAGATTCATAGTCATCCTTGTAGTCAACATCGCGTGAGGTTGCTCTTCTGATTCGAGCAATCGCGCCATGTGCTTGCGACTGCTGCACAACTACACTGCACTCAGATTGTTGTGTTTCATCTGCTTCACTTTGCCCTTCCTGATCCCCGTTTTGTCCGTTTTTACTCTTGGGCGGCCTCTTTTTCTTTGAGCCCAACCTTCAGCTTTTGCACCTCTTTTTTTTGGATTTGTTTTCTGCTGCTTTGCTTCGGTTTGGGTTTTGGGGGCATGTTGTGCTGTAGTACCCCCTAACATGACAGGTTTGGCACTTCTTGACACCCTTACCTCCACTGTATGTGCTGTAAGGATTATCAGGTATCATAATGTTTTTGGAGGATTTTGCCGCGCGACGATGTGCTTCCTACCTTTTGTGCTAGACACGGGTGGTTCAATCACTATCACACCGCCCAGGGTAGTTGCCGAACCAGGCACATGGTTTATTTTTGGTGTGGCAGGGTTAATAGGATTTATAGCAGTTTCCACAGTGGCGTCACCACTTTCATCTGTCGGTCGGACACAAACTAGACCCATCTCGTTATCCCCATTTTCATGCAAATCACCACTTTCCATCTCACAAGTAGCAGTCTCTGCTGTTTGTAGAAGCTCAATACCAGGAGTTATCATGTCGATGTGCCGGACAAGTCTCAAAGATAAGCACGGTCAGATTTGCTTCCCGCTCTACCCAGGCGCATTAACTTGGGCAGCAGCTTTGACATTCTCGTTTGCTCTGTGTCAGCATGAGTCGCAACCCGAACATCGTCCTGTCCCATGGAACTACAGATCTCGCATTACATGTGTAGCGTTGCAGAATGTACTTCTCTGGTATGCTCTGCACTTGCAGTTGGATGAATGCTTTGATCACGTGCATGCAAAACAACCCTGTGTGCTCCCATTGGATGCATTCACATTTATATATACCCTCTTTTTTGTTAGCTAGCACCTTGAATGCGTGTTGTGCCCAACAGAACACTCCTGTTCCTTTTTCATGCTTCACCAAGTAACCGCATTCAACATCTGGATCAGGCTCAATCACAAACGCTGTACTGTTAGCATATTCCCTCTTGTATTCATTATACACAGCCCGCGTGTACATCCTGCTGAGCTGCTCATCAAACCGTGATTTGCATGCCCTGACAACCTCGACCTGCACATCAGAATTTTGAATTTCGGTTTCACCATTACATTTTTATTGCAACCGCAGACATATCACAATGCAATCACATGTAACACGTTGTTGCAAACAGTCACAGGCTCATTTCAACAGTTTGTGCTTAATACATTTTTTTCTGCAGATGCAAGCACATCGACTATATTGAATTCATAAAAAAACAGGTTGTGCAATCACACACTTTAGTTTTTTGCAATGACACACTATCCAGGCTTGCAATCATATTCCAAACAACCAAGTAGCTTTGCAAGCACACAGACAAAGTCAGGTTTTTTTGCAACACACACAACTCCTGGTTTGCAATCACGCACGCCAAATAGTTGCAATCACACACTTGTTCAGTTTTTCTTTTTCTTTTTTGCAGCCACAGAAATAAACCAGCAGATTTTGCAATAACACACTTTAGTTTTTTGCAATCACACACTACCGAGGCTTGCAATCATATTCCAAATAACCAAGTAGCTTTTCAACCACACAGACAAAGTTAGGGTTTCTTGAAACCACACATAACTCCTGGTTGCAATCACGCACGCCAACTAGTTGCAATCACACACTGTTTTAGTTTTCTTTTTCTTTTTTGGAGTCACAGAAATAAACCAGCAGCGTTTTGCAATCACTCACTTTAGTTTTTGCAATCACACACTACCCAGGCTTGCAATCATATTCCAAATAACCAAGTAGCTTTTCAACCACACAGACAAAGTCAGGTTTTCTTGCAACCACACATAACTCCTGGTTTGCAATCACGTACGCCAACTAGTTGCAATCACACACTGGTTCAGTTTTCTTTTTCTTTGTTGCAATCACACACTGGTGCAATCACTAACTAAATTTTTTTTAACCAAACATGTTTTTTGCAAACTCACAAATTAACATGTTTTGCATTAAAAAACTATTAGGCGTTTTTGCAATCACACACAATCAGTGGTTGCAAAAAGACATATGTTTTCTTGCAATCACACATAACCAGTGTGTTGCAATCACTGAACTAATAGGTTTTTGCAATCATATGTTTGGGTTTTGCAGTTTAAGAATACCTGTGAGTAGTGCGACTCCCCAGCATCCATGTGGTCTGTGTGCTGAACAGAGTCAAGCACCCTCTTTGCAAACATATGCAATGTTGTCACACTGCCAACATATCCATCTTTCAATACTTTGTTCTGGCTCTCGGATCTCTCGGGTTGAAGTCATTCTCCCGCAGTAGATGCCCTTAAAATATGCTGCAATCCATCTTTTCCTTTTCTGCCACAATGCTACAATCGCTGGGTGTTCCCCTATGCCACATTCATCCACTAGCTTCCCCCACTCTACCTCAAACTGTGTAGGACCCAAAGGATAATTTATCAGAGACTCCAGTTTTTCCTTCAGATTTTTGTCCCTATGCACCTTGTACAACTTCTCGAGTTCATAATCCCACATCCTTATTATGTGCCATCGGCAATTTCTGTGTTGTGATTTATCAAACACAATTTTTATCGCCTCCCCCATTGCCGCATCTTCATCTGCAGAAACATCAATTTTTTTAAAATCAGTTCTTTTTTCCTGTGAATAAAATGTTTTTGCAATCCAAAAAATACGATGGTTGCAACCAAAAAATAGAGTTTAATGTTGCAAACGTTGCAACCACACTACACACTACAGTTGCTTTTTTTACAGCAATCATTATAGAATAAATCAGAATATACCCCCTTTCCTCTCTCTCAAAATATGCACCTGTTAGAATCACAAAAGGCTGCCTGCCGCCCATGCAGCTTTTGAATGACTCGAAGAGCCATCTGAAAGTGTCAGTTGTCTCATCCCGAAGAAGCGCTTACCCAAACGACACATTTTTCAGATTGTTGCTGCATCCGACAAACATCACTAGTGGCATTTTCTTGCTGTTAGTTTTGTGGGTAGTGTCAAAAGTGATGACGTCTCGAAAATCCACGTATTCTGCACGCTGACTTGCATGGCTCCAAAAAATGCTTCTTAGCACTTTCGTCTTTGGGTCAAAATCAACATCCTAGTAGAATGCTTCATTGTTCTGCTTACACTCCCTAAAAAACTGGAATAACTTCTCAATGTCCCCACCCCTGTCCTCTCACGTCTGCTCAGCTTTCCTGCACCACAAGCGAATGAAAAAAACATTTTAAGCACACAAAATAGGGTTTTTGCAATCACAAAACGACCCTACTGTTTTTTGCAATCACACACTACCCAGGCTTGCAATCATATTCCAAATAACCATTTAGCTTTTCAACCACACAGACAAAGTCAGGTTTTCTTTTTTTGCAACCACACATAACTACTGGTTGCAATCACGCACGCCAAATAGTTGCAATCACACACTGGTTCAGTTTTTCTTTTTCTTTTTTTGCAGTCACAGAAATAAACCAGCAGTTTTTGCAATCACACACTACACAGGCTTGCAATCATATTCCAAATAACCAAGTAACTTTTTGCATTTTTTACACTACCCCCAGGCTTGCAATCATATTCCAAATAACCAAGTAGCTTTGCAAGCACACAGACAAAGTCAGGTTTCTTTTTTGCAACACACATAACTCCTGGTTGCAATCACGCACGCCAAATAGTTGCAATCAAATACTGGTTCAATTTTTCTTTTTCTTTTTTGCAGTCACAGAAATAAACCAGCAGTTTTTGCAATCACGCACTTTTAGTTTTTTGCAACCACACACTACCCAGACTTGCAATCATTTTCTAAATAACCAAGTAGCTTTGCAAGCACACAGACAAAGTCAGGTTTCTCTTTGCAACACACATAACTCCTGGTTGCAATCACGCACGCCAAATAGTTGCAATCACACACTGGTTCAGTTTTTCTTTTTCCTTTTTGCAGTCACAGAAATAATCCAGCAGATTTTGCAATGACACACTTTAGTTTTTTGCAATCACTTACTACCCAGGCTTGCAATCATATTCCAAACAACCAAGTAGCTTTTCAACCACACAGACAAAGTCAGGTTTCTTTTTGCAACCGCACATAATTCCTGGTTGCAATCACTCACGCCAAATAGTTGCAATCACACATTGGTTCAGTTTTCTTTTTCTTTTTTTGCAGTCACAGAAATAAACCAGCAGATTTTGCAATGAGACACTTTAGTTTTTTGCAATCACTTACTACCTAGGCTTGCAATCATATTCCAAATAATCAAGTAGCTTTGCAAGCACACAGACAAAGTCAGGTTTCTTTTTGCAACCACACATAATTCCTGGTTGCAATCACTCACGCCAAATAGTTGCAATCACACATTGGTTCAGTTTTCTTTTTCTTTTTTGCAGTCACAGAAATAAACCAGCAGATTTTGCAATCACACACTGTAAATAGTTTTCGCAGTCACTTACGACCCTGCTGTTTTTGCAATCACACACTACCCATGATTGCAATCATATACCAAAATAAGCAAAAATAACCAAGTATGACTTTTTTGTCATCTGACATATGACTTACATGTTTTGGATGTCCTTCTCTGTGAATGGCCAGTTTTGACGTCCTCCATACAATTCTGACATCACATTCATCGCAGCCTGGTTTGGCACGCCACTCCTTGACATGATTGCAAACAAGTCATCCATAGCAGTTTCCCTCTCGCTTATGAGCATGCATATATCTAACCATCCCGTCGATGGCTGAAGTTTATGGTTGTGTGCTTCCCCGATTCCGTCGAAGTACCAGATTTTGCGTTTTTTGTCCTCCTTAACTTTAGCATATGCTGGGCAACCAATTCTCATCGATCTTTTATCAGTCTGTGGTTCATCATTTTCCTTGCCTGGCTTCATAAAACCCTGACGGTTGCAAACCCAGTGTTTAGTCTCTTTACTAGTCCTCATGGTTCTCACACTAAATCCAGCCATTTTTGCATAATCACGGTAAAATTGGTGTGCTGCTTCTATTGAATCAAACTCCTGCCGCGCCCTTGGGACAAACACATCAAGCATGTTTGCATCCTGTGGGGAGAAAATAACCAACCATAAGTTTTTTTTGGCAACCAAGTTGCAACCCAAAATCGACAACCAAGTTGCAACCAACAGGAGCTTTTTTTTGCAATGCACATGTGAATAATGTTGCAACCAGACAACATTATACGTTGCAAACAAGCGCAACAAAATAATTGCAGATTAGCACACACAGCAGACTACTACCCCCTTTTTGTTTTTTGCAATGCACATGGGAATCATGTTGCAACCAGAGGGCACCCTACGTTGCAAACAAGCGCAACATAATAATTGCAGATTAGCACACACAACACTACTACACTTTGAGGACCAGTTGCGTCCCGGTGGTCGATGGTTGACCGCTCCTCAGTGATGAGTGATTGACAACGGGTGTTGGACTGACTCTTGGCTTAGTGCGCAGGTGTAGGCTTCGGCCTAGTTCGTGTTGTTGCAGGTGAAGAACGGGCGCGAAAGGTCTTCAGCCTTGAGGGGCCTCCGGGAGATGGAGAGACAAGTAGGCTCGGTTCGAGGGACCCGGTGGACAGCGGGACTAGGTGCGGGCCACATGGTGGCGATACGAGCAAGACGAAGTCATGGACAATCGAGCCGGTGCACGATGGCGGTCGATTCAAGTGGTTTGGCGGGAGGCCGGACCGAGCACGCGGGGTTTGGTGGTTTGCCCACAAAACCATCGGAGGACGGTTTCTTGGTTTGGGCCTCAAAACCAAGTCTGAGGGCCCAACACGACAGAGACGGGATCCGGGCGTGTCGGGAAGCTTCGAAGCGGAGGACACGCGGAGGGATCGCATGGCTTGCGTTGGGAGGATGTGGGGTGCGGCAAAGGCGTGGCCGTCCGATGGCAAGACCCACAAACATTACCTAAATGCCCCTGCGTGGGTTGTATCACCAGTAGTTAAGTTAGGGGTAGTCGAGTCATTTACCACTCCGGCGGGACCCGATATATAAGCCATGAGGGTGTGTGAATGGCTCTCTCTCTCTCCGTGACTTAGGGTTTCATTTCTCCCCTCCCATTTCTCATTTTCGTAGCTATTTTTCCTCTATTTTTTCTAGGCTAGCATGAGAGCTTCATGAGAGATTTGTTGAGAGGGATGGATGCTAGGGCGGCATGCTAGACCTTGTGAATCTTTCCTGGTTTGTATAGAAGATTCGGAGTTGTGTTTTTCGTGGTCTTTTTGTGCTTGTTTCCGTGCTTTTGTTCTCGGTGTGATTCTGTGGATTTGAGTGGGTTTCTCCCCGGATTTCTTTGAGGGAATCATGGATAGATGTCTCATGCATCTTTGTGATTGATCTTGTTCCCTCAAACGCCGGGAAACCACTTTGATTCGTGAGTTTTCGTTCGGTGCTCTAGCTTTCGGTGGTGCTCAAAGGATTCGCGATTCCCAGTGATTTAGGGAGTTAGGAGGCAAGATTTTTGGGCTATAGCATCCTTGTGTGACGCTTTTCAAGTCCCCAAACCCTTGTCTCCACAGCTTCAACCGTTTGGGAAATCCGATGATGATTTGGGGGAGTTGACCTTCGAGGTCGGGCGTTTTTCTGCTCTGCCCGTGCCTCGCCGACGGTCCGCGCCCTCCTGGCGGACGGTCCGCGCCGCACGAGTTCGTCCGGTGTTCTTCGTGTTCTTGCTCGCCTCTCGTTTCGACCCGTCGCGATTTTGAGTTTTGGTTGGACGGAGTTTCGAACGGTCCGCAGCAGCGGGCGGACGGTCCGCGGGTGCCTGGCGGACAGTCCGCGTGCTCCCCGCGGACGGTCCGTTTTCTCGGGTTGCTTCGGTTGGTTCTGTGTGATTTAACGGACGGTCCGCGGCATAGGGTCGGACGGTCCGCAGGGTTGGCGCGGACGGTCCGCGGCATCAGGCCGGACGGTCCGCGAGGCCAGTGCGGACGGTCCGCCCCTCCTGGCCAGACGGTCCGCCAGAGCTTGTGTGCTTTGCTTCTCGGTTCGATTCCTCCCTTCCCTTCTTGTGCTTCCGCGTGTGCTTTAAGGAATCGTTCCTAGGACTAGAGGTTGATTCATAACCTCGTGGTCTTGGCGATTGGTGTGTGATTCGATCCATCGCTTGTGTGTGACCGGGAATTGACTAGGGTATAGGCCGGGTTCTTTGCGAAGAATTTTTACCGGCTCCTATTCACTCCCCCCCTCTCTAGTCGCCATCTGATCCTTCAATTGGTATCAGAGCTTGGTGCCGGATTCTTTGCGACTTTGGCAAGTCTCGAATCCTAAGATGGCGTACGTTGAGCGGGGCGGTCCGCCGCACTTCGATGGCAAGGGTTACCACAAGTGGGCGGCCCGAATGATGATCTTTCTTCGTGGAAAGCTGTTGGATTTCATTATGCTTGACAAGACCTATGCTATTCCGGTCAACATCCATACTCTTATGGTGACTGATGCCGATGCTAAGGCCAAGTATGAGGCTAATGCAAAAGCCGTTGATCACTTGGTCCGAAGCTTGTGTGATCCAGAGTTTGAGCGTGTTCGCCATTTGAATCTTGCTTGACAAATTTGGGAGAAGTTGTTGGTTGCTCACGATGGTGATAACCATGTGAAGGCTCGCCTCTTTGTCTCTTACCGGATGCAATATGAGAACTTCACTCCACTTCCCGGTGAGGACATTGATGCGATGTTTCAGAGGTTCACCGCCATCGTGAACAACATGAAAGCTAATGTTGAGGATTTTCCTTACACCGAGCATGGTCAGGCTTTGAAGCTCTTGCATGTCTTGGACCCAAATGTTTGGGGTGCTAAGGTTGAGGCCATCAAGGAGTCTGGGCAATATTTGACTATTGAGTTGGATGACCTCTTTTCTAAGCTCAAGTCGGCTGAGGTTGACAGGAAGTTGCAATCCAAGCACGAGGGCTCGACTGACCATAGTCTTGCTCTTGTGGGCGGATCAAAGGGCAAATCTAATCCTTCCTGTCGACAGTTTTCCTTGTCTTCTCTTATGTCTATTCTAGATGAGGAGTTTGATGTGCTGGGCGAGGAGGAGCTGGCCTTGCTCTCAAGAAGGTTTGATCGACTACACGAGAGTCGGAGGAATGCAAGGAGGAGCTCAGGGACGTGCTACAAGTGTGGCAAGTGAGGCCACATCATCGCCGAGTGCCCGGAAGTGGAGGAGAACAAGTACAAGGTGAACGAGTACAAGGCACACCCGAGGCGTGAAGACAAGTACTCCTCCAAGGGCAAGCACTTCAACAAGTCCAAGAGCTAGGACAAGGACAAGCGGCGACCGAGCAAGAGCGGCTACAAGAAAAACAAGGCAAGAGCGATGGTGGCCGGTGCGAGCGACGTCGACTCAAGCTCAAGCGACGAGCAGTCAAGCTCAAGCAGCGAAGATGAAGACGCCGAGAGGTGCAAGGGCAAGAAGAGTGCAAGACGGAACCTTAGTGAGTTGAGCTGTGTGGCGCTTGAAGGCTTTTGTGGGATGGCCCATAGCTCAAGCAGCCAGAAGAGCGAGAAGGAAGACAGCGACTCCGACTCGGAGGATGAGGTAAATCGTGACCCTGACTCTTTGCTTGCTGAGATCGCTAGGTTGAATGGCTTGATTGACAACTGTGATAGTGTGTTGAGAGATGCTAAGAAGATGAGGAAAGATCTTAGTGCTCAACTTGAGAATGCTAGTGAGAAAGTAGGAGAGTTAGAGTCCAAATTGCTTGAATTGAAACTTGAGAATGACTCTTTGAAACTTGCTCCTACTACTCCTGATGATGTTGAATGTCTTGAGTGTGATGCATGGTTGAATGAGATCAAGTTGCTTAATGAGAAGAATGCTTCTACTTTGGCTAAACTAGATGCTCTTAGGACTGAATATGATGAGCTTAAGGCTAGACCTACTTTGCTTGGTGCTTGTAAATCATGTCCTACTATGCATGCTAAGCTTGTTAATGCTCGTTCTACCATTAGTTCTTTGGAAGCATCTTTGAAATCTCCTGTTGCAAATGCATGCTCTAGCTGTGATGAAATTACTTTGCGCAATCTTGAACTTACTTTCCGTTTGGATGTCATCTATGAGGAGAATGACTATTTGAGGAAGGTGTTGGGTTGGTTGTCTGGGCAGGAACCTCAATTGAAAATCATGATTGAGGAGTTCAAGAGAGCTGATGGTCGTGGTTTGGGTTTTGAGAAGTTGGGTGAGAAAGTGGGAGAGAACAGTGGGGAGAGTGTGTATGAGAAGTGTGTTGAGTCTAACCCCGAGTTTGAGGTGATCGGAGACATCCAAGTCCCACTTCCAAAAGCACCCAAGAACTCTTTCACACCAAAGCCCAACCACCTTTGCAACAAGCTTGACACAACCCAAGATCCACCCAAATTCCCACCTAAGACAAATGACTTCCAGAAACCGGTGAGGTTTGTGAGTGAGAAGGGTGAGAAGCCTAGAGAGAAGCCAGAGCCAAAATCAAAACCCATTCCCTTCATGTGTGAGTATTGTGGCAAGGATAGGCATCTTGCAGAGTTTTGCTACAAGAGGAAGAGGGATGAGAGGCTTGCTAGGGAGCAAGCAAACCAGGACAGGTATCGCCAGCTTCATGGTATTCCTGACCTAGAGTGCCACTTCCACGGGGTGTGGGAAGTGTGAGGAGTGTTGGCAGGTTCCCAGAGAAAGGTGGTGGTGAGAGGTTTGCTAGGAGAGATGATGGTGTGCATGCTGGTGAGAGATTTGGTCGGGCTCGTGGCGGTTTTGCTGGACGTCCACCTACTCGTCCTCAATACGGGTTTAGGGGAGATGATCGCAGCTTTGGGTTCCAGAGGAACTACGGACCACGTTTTCCCCCTCGTGGTGCTCGTACTCCTTCCATGGGACATGGGAAGCTTGGTGGCAAGGGAATGATGTTTGCTAACCCCTCCTTTGAGCAGATGGCTCGACACTGGTTCAACTTTCTTTGTGCTAACCCCAGTGTCGAGTCGTTAGCTCATTCTCGTTCTTGTTTCTGACTACAGGCAGGAGGCTTGGAGGACATTTGGTTGATCGACTCCGGTGTTCTCGACACATGACCGGAGATAAGAAGTGGTTCTCTAGCCTCACCCCGTTGAAGGAAAAGTTGTACATCACATTTGGGGACAATGGACGAGGAAGGGTGATTTCGAGGGTGTTGTGCATGTGAGTGACAAGGTAACGTTGAAGAGAGTGGCTCTTGTGAAGTCTTTGGGTTTCAATTTGCTTTCGGTTTCTCGTTGCTTGATGAGGGTTTTGAGGTGCGTTTCAAGTCCGGCGAGTCTCGTTTGCCGGATTCTCGAGGTGATCTTGTCCGTATGATCGTCCCCGAGGGTCGGATTTTCGGGCCGATTTCTCTCGTTCTTTGGGTCCTGCTCGCTGTTTGATGGCCGGTCCTTCTTCTGATTTGTGGAAATGGCATAGGCGGTTGGGACACTTAAGCTTTGATTTGGTTTCCCGCTTGAGTGGTCTTGACCTTGTCCGAGGATTGCCGAGGTTGAAGCTTGAGAAGGATTTGGTTTGTGCTCCGTGTAGGCATGGCAAAATGGTAGCCACTCCCCATCCACCCCTGACCGATGTCATGACCGAGCGTCCGACAGAGCTGTTGCATATGGACCTTGTTGGGCCAGCTCGAGTTCGCTCGGTGGGTGGGAAGTGGTATGTCCTTGTTGTGGTGGACGATTACTCTCGCTATGCCTGGGTATTTTTCTTGGAGGATAAGAGTGAGACATTTGGCTTTGTTCGAGATCTGATCGTGAGGTTGAAAAACGAGAGGCATGGGAATGCTATTCGAGCTATCCGCAGTGATAATGGCTCTGAGTTCAAGAACTCTCGTTTTGATGCTTTTTGTCGTGATCTAGGTCTTGAACATCAGTATTCGACCCCTTATGTACCCCCTCAAAATGGAGTCGTGGAAAGGAAAAATCGGACTCTTTGTGAGATGGCTAGGACGATGCTCGATGAGCACAGGACTCCTAGGAGGTATTGGGCTGAGGCGGTCAATACGGCTTGTCATGTCTCTAACAGGATTTTATTGTGAGCTTTCAAGAAGACCTGTTATGAGCTGATGCATGGTCGGGCACCCAAGGTGAGTCATTTCCGAGTCTTTGGCTGCAAGTGCTTTATTCTTAAGAAGGGAAAACTCAACAAGTTTGAGGCTAGGTCTAGTGATGGTATTTTCTTTGGATATGCTAACCACTCTAGAGCCTATAGGGTGCTTAACCTTGAGACTAAAAAAATCATGGAGACTTGCGAGGTAACCTTCGACGAGACAATGCAATGTACCTCTCTTGGCTTTGAATGTGTAGGTGATGAGGAGATGGCCGAGGACCTCTTTGAAGAGAAGGATGAAGCTGGAGATGATGATGGAGAGAACCATGCGCCTGAAGCTGAGTGTGTACCCACTACTTCCCCTACGACTACTACAGAGCGTGGACCGTCTACTTCATGGACAATGACGGTGCGACAAGAGGACCAGGCGAGAGAAGCTGAAGTTGAGGGGGAGGTAGTCTCGAGGCGTGAGGCTCCCCGGCAGATTCAAGAAGTGCATCCCGTGTCGAAGATCATTGGGGACATCGACGAACGTACTACACGGTCAAGGTCCAGGAATTCCTCTCATTTTGCTCATGCTGCTTTTGTTGCCACCTTTGAGCCCAAGGACATTGGACATGCTTTATCTGATGCAAACTGGGTCAATTTTATGCATGAGGAGTTGGAAAACTTTGAGAGGAACCAGGTGTGGGAGTTAGTTGAACCACCTCCAAATTGCCATCCCATAGGAACCAAGTGGGTCTGGAAGAACAAAGAGGGAGAGAACGAGATGATTGTGAGGAACAAGTCCAGAGTTTTTGCTCAGGGGTTTAGTCAGAAGGAGGGGATCGACTATGAGGAGACCTTTGCTCCTGTGGCCCGTCTTGAGGCAATTCGGATCCTTCTAGCTTTTGCCGTGGCTAAAGGGTTCAAGTTGTTTCAGATGGATGTGAAGAGTGCCTTTCTGAATGGGGTCATAGAGGAGGAGGTGTATGTGAAGCAGCCACCTGGGTTTGAGAGCGAGTTGTACCCCCACGGGGTATACGGGTTGAAGAGGGCTCGTATGGGTTGAAGCGGGCGCCCGTGCTTGGTATGGGAGATTGAGAGGTTTTTTCGTTGAGCGAGAGGGTTTGTGATGGGTACCGTGGATAGGACCTTGTTTCTCCTCAAGCATGGAAATGACTTGTTGATTGTTCAGATATACGTGGATGATATTGTCTTTGGTGGCTCGTCACATAACCTTGTTGCCAAGTTTGCAGATGAGATGAGCAGGGAGTTCGAGATGAGCATGATGGGCGAGTTGCAGTATTTTCTCGTGCTGCAGATCAAGCAAGTGAAGGACGGAACTTTTGTGCACTAGACCAAGTACACGAAAGACATGCTGAGGAAGTTCCAGATGCAAGATGTGAAGCCGATGTCGACTCCCATGGGGAGTACGGCCACTTTGGATGCGGACGAGGACGGAGAACCAGTGGACCAGCGGGAGTACATGAGCATGATCGGCTCCCTCCTCTACTTGACGGCGACGAGGCCAGACATACAGTTCAGCATGTGTCTGTGCGCTCGTTTTCAGGCTTCGCCGAGGACATCACATCGACAGGCCATCAAGAGGATTTTCAGGTACCTACAGTCTGCCCATGGTCTTGGCCTTTGGTATTCCTCCTCCTCGACTCTTTCTCTTCATGGCTTTTCCGATGCGGATTTTGCTGGTTGTCGAGTCGAGAGGAAGTCTACTTCTAGTACTTGCCAGTTTCTTGGTTCTTCGTTGGTTTCATGGTCTTCCCGCAAGCAGTCTAGTGTAGCTTAGTCTACCACCGAGGCGGAGTATGTTGCTGCCGCGAGTTGTTGTTCCCAGCTGTTGTGGATCTCATACACCTTGAGAGACTTTGGTGAGGAGTGCACCCAGATCCCACTTCTTTGTGATAGCACCAAGTGCCATAAGCGTAGCCAAAAACCCAGTGCTTCACTCCAGAACCAAACACATAGAAGTGAGGTATCATTTCTTGAGGGACAATGTGGAAGAAGGAACCATTGTGTTGAGCCATGTCCCTACCCAAGATCAGCTTGCCGACATTTTCACAAAGCCTCTCGACCAAGCTACATTTGTGCGCTTGCGGGGGGAACTTGGGGTTTGTTGCCCTTTCTAGTTGATTCTTGGGGTTTTTTCTTGTACCATATGTATCATACCATGTTTTACTTTGATTTATATACATGCTTTGCTTGATGTACAAACCATGGTAGGATAGCCATCTTGTCATATATCATGTTGCATTTGTATCATATTGCATTTTAGGATGATGAGCTTCTTTCATATGCCTTATTTGAGTCTCTTTGGCTATTTGTGAGATATTGGTCATATGTGTGGAGAAATGGTGATGTGAGGCTATGCTCTTGGAATATTTGAGATATATGTGTGGTGAGATAGCCCTTTTGAAATAAATGCTAATCTTAACTAATTTTTGGTGAAATGTGCTCCACTCGTGTGTAGTAGTGTATCCATGTCACAGTTTGGTCTAAATGTGCGTTTAATGCTTAGATTGTGCTTGGATGTCTTTTTCTTGCATTTGGGCCAAAGGCCGAATATCATTGTGAATGTTTAGCCTATGTTGCATTCATGGGGAGCATAAGCTTCTTGTTGCCGCAAAGGCACTTCATGTACCATGAAATGATTTAATCTTGAAAAGAAGTGTATATTACTTGAAAAATGCTCCATCCATCATGTCTATGCTTAAAATGTCTTATCTTTCACATATGGGTGCAAAACATGTTGCATGATGTTCACCAGTAGAGAAGTCTCCCCGAAGTGGACACATGGCTCATGAGCTTTGACATGACATGCTTTGCTTTATGGGTGTTTGCCATGATCTTTTGCTGAGAATTTGCTATCCTTGTATGATCTTTGAATGGTATGCATGTTTGTGGCTTCAGTGTGACATGGATAAGCTTTTACATGTGAAGCGAGCCTTCTTTTGGTAAAACTGCTTAAATCTGAAAATATTGCTTTGTCACATGCTTGTATTTTCATATATTACTTGTGGCAATGCTTTGACTATGCTATGATTCATGTGTGCGATCTTTGTCTCATTTTTAGCCTTTGACACTAAATTTGGCCTATTTGAGAAGCTCATGTAGATGTTTATATGCTTTGCTTTGCATTTCTGCATTTTCACCTTGATTCGTACATTGTCAACAAGGGGGAGAAGAGGTGAGCTTAATGAAAATTCAGAAGAGGTGAGCTAAATCTTGGAAGTTTGCATCCACCTGTTCAGGGGGAGCTTGCATTTGCTCAGGGGGAGCTTTCTTGCTGATTTCAGTGTGGACTTTGTGCTTTGCTTGGCTTGTGACCTTTCTTTGCCTTTTTTTGGTTTTGGTCATGAGTTGAGCTTCTTTGTTTTTCTTTCTTCTTTCTCTCTTTCCTTCTCTGAATTTCATTTCGTGTTGTGTGTTGTCAATGCACTCATCAAGGGGGAGATTGAGGACCAGGAGCGTCCCGGTGGTCGATGGTTGACCGCTCCTCAGTGATGAGTGATTGACAACGGGTGTTGGACTGACTCTTGGCTTAGTGCGCAGCTGTAGGCTGCGACCTAGTTCGTGTTGTTGCAGGTGAAGAACGGTCGCGAAAGGTCTTCAGCCTTGAGGGGCCTCTGGGAGATGGAGAGACAAGTAGGCTCGGTTCGAGGGACCCAGTGGACAGCGGGACTAGGTGCGGGCCACATGGTGGCGATACGAGCAAGGCGAAGTCATGGACAATCGAGCCGGTGCACGGTGGCGGTCGAGTCAAGTGGTTTGGCGGGAGGCCGGACCGAGCACGCGGGGTTTGGTGGTTTGCCCACAAAACCATCGGAGGACGGTTTCTTGGTTTGGGCCTCAAAACCAAGTCCGAGGGCCCAACACGACGGAGACGGGATCCGGGCGTGTCGGGAAGCTTCGAAGCGGAGGACACGCGGCGGGATCGCATGGCTTGCGTCGGGAGGACGCGGGGGTGCGGCAAAGGCGTGGCCGTCCGATGGCAAGACCCACAAACATTACCTAAATGCCCCTGCGTGGGTTGTATCGCCAGTAGTTAAGTTAGGGGTAGTCGAGTCATTTACCACTCCGGCGGGACCCGATATATAAGCCATGAGGGTGTGTGAATGGCTCTCTCTCTCCGCGACTTAGGGTTTCATTTCTCCCCTCCCATTTCTCATTTTCGTAGCTATTTTTCCTCTATTTTCTCTAGGCTAGCATGAGAGCTTCATGAGAGATTTGTTGAGAGGGATGGATGCTAGGGCGGCATGCTAGACCTTGTGAATCTTTCCTGGTTTGTATAGAAGATTCGGAGTTGTGTTTTTCGTGGTCTTTTTGTGCTTGTTTCCGTGCTTTTGTTCTCGGTGTGATTCTGTGGATTTGAGTGGGTTTCTCCCCGGATTTCTTTGAGGGAATCATGGATAGATGTCTCATGCATCTTTGTGATTGATCTTGTTCCCTCAAACGCCGGGAAACCACTTCGATTCGTGAGTTTTCGTTCGGTGCTCTAGCTTTCGGTGGTGCTCAAAGGATTCGCGATTCCCAGTGATTTAGGGAGTTAGGAGGCAAGATTTTTGGGCTATAGCATACTTGTGTGACGCTTTTCAAGTCCCCAAACCCTTGTCTCCACAGCTTCAACCGTTTGGGAAATCCGATGATGATTTGAGTGAGTTGACCTTCGAGGTCGGGCGTTTTTCTGCTCTGCCCGTGCCTCGCGGACGGTCCGCGCCCTCCTGGAAGACGGTCCGCACCGCACGAGTTCGTCCGGTGTTCTTCGTGTTCTTGCTCGCCTCTCGTTTCGATCCGTCGCGATTTTGAGTTTTGGTTGGACGGAGTTTCGGACGGTCCGCAGCAGCGGGCGGACGGTCCGCGGGTGCCTGGCGGACAGTCCGCATGTTCCCCGCGGACGGTCCGTTTTCTCGGGTTGCTTCGGTTGGTTCTGTGTGATTTAACGGACGGTCCGCGGCATAGGGTCGGACGGTCCGCAGGGTTGGCGCGGACGGTCCGCGGCATCGGCCGGACGGTCCGCGAGCCAGTGCGGACGGTCCGCCCCTCCTGGCCGGACGGTCCGCCAGAGCTTGTGTGCTTTGCTTCTTGGTTCGATTCCTCCCTTCCCTTATTGTGCTTCCGCGTGTGCTTTAAGGAATCGTTCCTAGGACTAGAGGTTGATCCATAACCTCGTGGTCTTGGCGATTGGTGTGTGATTCGATCCATCGCTTGTGTGTGACCGGGAATTGACTAGGGTATAGGCCGGGTTCTTTGCGAAGAATTTTTACCGGCTCCTATTCACTCCCCCCTCTCTAGTCGCCATCTGATCCTTCACACTTTTTTGTTTTTTTTGCAATGCACATAGGAATCATGTTGCAACCAGAGGGCACCCTACGTTGCAAACAAGCGCGACAATTTGTTCCAGCGGCAATCTACTAGAGGGCACCCTACTTTTTTTTGCAATCGCACGCGAGATCTCTGTTTGCAACCAGAACCCACAAAAACTTTCGCAACATCCCACACAAAACACTGACAATGAAACCTCAAATCATCCCGGATCTATGGGTTTTGCAACCAGAAGTTTGCAAACCAACAGCAATCTAAATAGCAGAAACGAGCTTAACGTTTCCGTGTGTGATTTTTTTCCGTTACCGGGATGAACAACTCCGTCGGATCAGGCGTGATCATTGAGCCAGGCGGAATCGACGGCGGAGGCGTCAGCAACGTCGCGTGATGCAAGGGATCACCCGATCCGCAGCCGCGCGCCCCTGCTGTGGGCGTTACTGACGTAGGAGGTGCCGCCGGCGCAGATGCAATCGGCGGCGGTGCCGACGATATCGGCCGAGACCCAGTCGTCGTAACAACCGCCATCCGCTCCGAACCATGTGCCGCCCGTCTGTGGTGATCCCAGGCGCGGAAGCGACGGTGGAGCCATTGGTTTAGGCGAGGAGCGGCTCGGCGATCTGAGGCGTGGAGGAGACGGCGGAGCCATTGGTTTTGATTGGGCGGGGGTGGGAGACCCGATGACGATTTTATGAGGGGGGGCATTGTCGGAGGTGGGGAATCACTCTCAGTGGGGTCTTCTGGTCGGACCCGGTCGGGCGCGGGTCGGGGTGGGAAGTTGGGGCTCGGTGGGTGGGGTCTGTGCGTTGGCGAACTAAAATGCACCCGTGTGCATATATATATATATATATATATATATATATATATATATATATATATATATATATATATATATATATATATATATATTCACATAGTACAAGGCAGTAACATGCAAAACACTCCCAAATAGTTATTCATAAAAAATAGCATGACGTTTTTTCAGTAATCAGTGACTGGAGCTGGACTTTAATAATGATATGCGTTGGTGTTGCAATTTAAAAAGGACTAGCTAGTTATGCCCGTGCGTTGCAACGGGTGAAAAATAAGGTCGAGAGGTGTGAGAGCGGCGTAGTGATGGCATGACCGAGACGAGCGACGACGAAGTGAGTAATGTTTTTTCATGACAATAATTTTTAAGAATTATAAAAATAATGATGATATCATGTATAGTTACGATGCTTTTTTTTTCAAATTTTCTTATTTTTTTTTATTTTCATAGCATTACCATATGTGCCTGGTTAGATTCTCATTGAGTTTGGAAGTCTTGATAGCTAAATTTCTATCACTACATTCACTATGAGTTTTTCTCTATCTTTTTCATCTTTTCTTTCTTTTTTATTTTTCTTTTCTCATTCCCTTTTCCTTTCCCCTTCTCTTTTTTCTTAAGTAATGCCCGGCTCGTGCGTCGATGAGCGGCGAAAAAAATATGATGGAGAGCCTTATCTATCCAAAGCACGGCACCATCCTCTCGATCCGGCCCACCTCTCCACCACTCGTTCGGTCGTTCCTCTCTTTCTCTCTCGTGAGCAAGCGCTCGGTGAACTCTCATGGGCATCGGCGCTCCAACGAGCTCGAGGCTTCCTGGCCGCCGTCCATTCATTCGGTGTCGATCCCGTGGCGGCTTCTCGGTCGCCGCGCGGCCGCGCGGGTGCACCGCTCTTGGGACCAGAGCCAGCGTTGTTGCGGGAGCTGGGGCCTGCATCGCCATTGGAGGTGCCTCGCTCGCGTGACCTCGCCGCCGGGGGCTCGACCTCCGCACCGTCTTTCTCCACCGGACCGAGCTCCACGTTGGACTTCTCCACGGGCGGCTCGTGTAGCTCTCGCCGGTGGGGCGGATGAGTCGCGGCGCGAGCGGGGGCCATGGCAGCCTCCTCCTCGGGGCCGGATCTAGCGGCGGCGGGGACGGGGGCTGGGTGCTCTCCTACCCCCATCTCTTCCGACAGGCGGCATCCTCTTGGTGCGGGCGGTGTCTTCTCCCTCCCGAGCTCTTCGGCGCAGCGGCGGGATCTTCAGTCGGCGACCCACTCCTCACAGCGCCACCACCGGCGCCCCCTCCTCCCTACGGACCCACTGACAAGTGGGTCCCACCTGTCAGGACGGACGAAAAATTGGGCAGAAACCGTCCTTGCTTTAATATTAGGTAGAGATATTTAACCGTTGCTGCCTACGGCCGAGTAGTCCGTCGGACCCGGTGGCAAAAGGTCAGAAGCAGGCCGTAGCAATGCAAGCAAGCTGTGCATTTCCTTACAGCATTAGACTTGCATTGCTAGGCCCAAGTACCCCTGCTATTGGGGCTGATACATATATGGGCCACAGCTTAGTGAACAAATATTTGAAGAGAGCACTACAACGGAATTTCTATATAGCTTACCATAGTTGTTTAGTTTGCTGGCTTCCGATGTTTCAAATTCATGCTCAGAATATCAGTCGTTGGATGCACCTTCCGTTCTCCTCGAACCCTGGCCCGTGTGTGCATACTGCCGCCTCAATTCTCATGAAAAAATTTGGTACCATATACCATTGAGAGATCACCAAAATCCGAAACATGCCATCGAAAGAATAAGTCGTTGCCTTAAACTAAGGTTCACGTGCAGAGGCCGTTCGGCTGGTAGAATGAATAGTGTTCGACTGGTAGAATAAATTGTATTCTGTAGCAGGAATAAGTTAAAACAATCCGAGATAATCCAAGCTTATACGAGCCGAACATCGTCGCAGTTGCCGAGTGTGCCTTTACTAGCCTGCACCGACACACACTCCTCTTTTCCTGACCTTGGGACCTCTTTCTCTCATTTAGTGTTCTCAGCTGGTAGCTCCAACGTGAGCGGTGGCGTACCATACACATGGTTTTTTTTATCGACCGTTACCGCACCGGTAACCGCGGTAACCGTTTTGACCGCTCCGGTGCGATAACGGTACCAGCCTGTAAATACCGTTAGGGTTTTTAAAATTCAAACCCCAAAAAATAGTTCATGATTTATAGAATTTGATGGTGGCAAAAGTTTTCAAATTTGAGTGCATTTAGTATTTATTTCGAGGTTTAGAAGTTATAGAAAAAAGAAAAGAAAAAAGGGGTCGGCCCGTTAAGGCCCAAGAGGCCCAAACTGTCCAAAGCACCCTAGATCAGAGAATCGCCTGGAGCCGGTCACCCCCGACCCTCGTACCGCTCCCGTCTGCTCACTCGCATCTCCAGTCCGCCGCTCCTCGGGCCCGTCCGCGCCGCCGGTGGCGGTTAGCCGCGCTCCGACCGCGGTATACCGCGCGGGAGCGGGGGGTGCAAGCCGCGCTGCGGGCGAATCTGCCCCCTCTCGCTCGGTTGCAGCGGCTTACCGCCCTGGGGCAGCGGTATACCGCGGTAGCGGCGGCGGTTTACCGCGGCGCAGGTGAGTGTTCCTTTTTTTGCATTAAGTGTAGAGGAGTTGTGTAGAAGTTGGCTTTAAGATTTAGGTAGAAATTAGCTGTAGGTATCATTTGCATTAGGATTTAGGTAGGATTTGTGTTAGGATTTAGGTTTATTTTGCTTTAGGATTTTAGGTAGGATATAGGATGTTAGGTAGGTAGAATTCTTGCTTTAGGATTTTAGGATTTGTGGTAGGATCCAATTTTAGTTAGGTTTTGTTTCAGATTTAGGTACATTTTCTTTAGGTATACGATTAAGTAATTGTGAGACATGGGTACCCATGGGTCCTCACTGACCAGGGTCGCAGAGGTCCCTGTCAAGTGGACCCGTCCTGCTAGAAGCCCTGCCGACCTGCAAGTGGGCCCGAAGACCTTATCCACAATCCCGACGACCTTGGAAGACCTTGGACAACCTTATCCAGATCGCGGAAGACCTGCCGGGCTTGTGGAGCAAGCTTCTCCCTAGATCACGGTGGCGCCGCCGCCAGTAGGCCCGAGGATCGCGGGATCCTCTCTGTAATCACGGAAGGTGACCTTCCTAAATCTGTAATCGACCCCGATGAGGGTCCACCGACCTCGAATGGAAACTCTAGCCCGCCAGCCATATAAGGCGGCCTAGAGCTCCATTCGGGGGGGGGGGAGATCTTTTCCACGCATAATCCCACCACTCTGGACGTAGGGTTTTACTCTCTGGAGGCCTGAACCAGTCTAAAACCACTGTGTCCTTGCCATTCTCGCCGAGTTCCGAGTTCATCCAAGAACTACCACATACACTCTTAGGTCTGATCCCCCCACTAGACAACCTACAACCGCTTGGGTAGCCCCCTTGAGGATCTGTCTAGGTCTCACCCCTTGACAGTTGGCGCGCCAGGTAGGGGAGATCAGGAACTCGCTGTGCAGCATGGCAGCCCGATCTGGCGTCCTTTCTCTGGCGAGCATGGCGGACATCCTCGCCAACCCCGTGGAGATCTGCTTTGGTTCCTTCACGGCAACCTCGACCACGCTGGCGGCGGCGACCTCACCAACGGCCTCCGTGAAGGCCCCCGTCGACCTTTGATGCCGCCCCCAGCTCCAGAAAGAAGTCGAAGACCCACCCGCCCAAACCCTATGATATCGTCTAGAGGATGGATCGCGTCATCGACATGATGGAGGAAACCCTCCAGATCTGTGAAAGAGCTCAGCGCTCAACGAAAGATGCGTCGCACTGCAAGACTTTCCCACTCGGTCTGCGGCCTCCCAGCGACGAGTACGCTCGACAAGTGGTAAAGTCGATCCAGATCCAATCTGGGCGACACCAACCATCTGGACGCCTCAAGGTCAAAACTCGCGCCCGTCGCGACCCTATAGACGTACCGTGCATCTACCACAAGGGTGCAAAACACACTCTCTGTGGCTGCCTGCTATGGAAGAAGATCGATCAGGAGCGTGACGCCTCACGCGCTACAAAAACTCCCACATCTCCGGACGATGGCGAGTTTCAGAAGGCCCGGATCCGCATCTCCCCCAACGGCCAGAGATCTACCCGGCGGCGCGTCCTGGTGGTTTCGGCGAACGACCAACCGTGGGTCGGCGCGACGGATTCCGAGGAGGCTCGTCGGATCGAAGCCAACGCGAACCGTGCCCAGAGGCGGGCAGAGGAGCAACGCTAGGCGGTACCCTCATGTGCCCGCGACCTACGCCTCGAGTTTGAGGAGGCGGGGCTCCCGACGTTCAATAGCCCCCAGGCCAACCTAGGTGCGGCGTTGGCACATCTCCAACAGGCCAATCCTTCGCCCGAGGCCGAAGCAACCATCGCCTACGTCCGGGTCGCCACAACTCTGGTGGAGGAGAAGAGCGCGGTGTCCAAGTCGGCTGCATCTACGTCGAGCCGGCACTCGCGCAGCCGATCCAATCGGCCTGCGCATAGCAGGATCCCTACAATCCAGGAGGAGGTCAACCAGCCCCGAGCGAACGTCGCGCCAGGCATTGACCTACGCGCCAACCTCGACAAGAACTGGCGTGGTCGCGACACTCGCAGCTACATCGACCAACGCCACCGTGAACGCGAGGAGCGAGAGCTCCGACGTCGCCTCGACTACGACCGCGAGTACGGTCCTCCGGGAGGCGTCCACCGGATCATGGAGCGCGAGGAGCGCGAACACCACGACGTCGAGAACCGGCGGTGTGCCCAGTACGAGGCAGACTAAGCCAACCCCGAGGGTCTGGTGCCCAACCCGGACCGTCTCCCTAGATCTCATATCGTGGCCGCACGATGACGCGGCTCAGGTCGGCGACAACGGTGAGGACATGGCAATCACTGCCTTCCCCGCATTGGCGCCGATCGGTCGCCTACCCCGACAACTTCAAGCCCAACATCCAGAAGTACGACGGCTGCTCCGACCCTAACATTTGGCTGTCGACCTACTACATCGCCGTCAAGGCGGCCGGCGGCAACTTCGACCACATGGCGGCCTACTTCTCGCTGGTGATGGGCGACGCACCGTCGCTCTGGCTCAACAACCTCCCGGCAGGCAGCATCACGTCGTGGGCCGACCTATCTCAGGCCTTCACATCGAACTTCCAAGCAACCTATAATCACCCCGGCAATGTCTTCAACCTCGGGAGGGTGACCATGAAGCCCGGCGAGCGGTTACGGGACTACACCAACCGGTTCTTTGAGAACCGTAGCACCTGCGTCGGCGTTCAGGACGACCAGGTCGTCGACAGCTACAAGAAAGGTCTCAGGGACCGCAAGGTCTTTGAGAAGATCCACGAGTCCAGCGCCACGAAGGTCGCGCCACTCTTGGAGGTCGTCAACAAGCTGATCGACACAGAGGAAGCCCTGGTCAACCAGTTTGACCACGACGGCAAGTAGGATGCCGACACCTCTGGTGCCGCCGGCAATTCCAGCTCGAAGTTCTGCAAGCGAACTTCGGAAGTCCTCGCAGCGGACGGGCGTCGACCTTCGACGTTCAACGTTGAGGAGTTCAACGTGGTGCTAGACAGCCCCTGCACGTTCCATGAAGGGGGGACTCACAGAGTCCGCAAGTGCCAGTAGTTCAAGAGGGCGTTCCGCACGCCCGAGGACCCAAAGCGACCCAGAAGCGACGGAGACAGGTCATCCTCACGTCGCTACAACAACAACCGCCGCGACGACCGACGTGGTCGCCAGGACAACGATCACCGCGACGACCGGCGACGTGACAGCCACCAGCCGGAGGACTGTCGCGAAGAGCGCGACCTGCCTCCCTCGCTGGAGACAGGCAACCCCAACAGCCCGTTCCAGTAGGCCAAGAGGTCGATCAACATGATCGTTGGCGGCCTGAAGAGCAGCACAAGCAGGAGAAGGTACCGCAAGGACAACCGCGAGGTCAAGCTCATCCACACCAAACCATCGCAGCCTCTGCGCTGGTCGGAGCAGCCCATCACCTTCTCCAGGGCTGATCACTGGGTTGACATCCTAGATCCTGGCTCATACCCGCTGTTCGTCGTGCCCATCGTCGAGGGCGCCCTGCTCCCTCAAACCCTCATCGACGTAGGAAGCGGGCTCAACGTCATCTTCGTCGACACCTTGAAGAAGATGGACTTCGACTTCAAGAGGCTCACAGAGTGCGACAAGCCCTTCTTTGGCATCGTGCTTGGCAAGGCAGCCTACCCTGTGGGTCAGGTCTCCCTCCCCGTCATGTTCGGCACAGAGGAGAACTTCCGCACAGAGTATCTCAGCTTCGAGGTCGTTGACTTCAAGTCGTCCTACCACGCCATCCTAGGTCACCCCATGCTGGCTAGGTTCATGGCTGTCCCGCACTACACCTATCTAGTGCTAAAGATGCCGACTCCCAAGGGAGTCCTTACAGTTTACGGTGACCTGCTCATCTCATTCAAGTGCGACAACGAGGCCCTGGAGATCGCCACGACGAATGCCTGCTTCGGTGCCTCGGCCGTCATGGTGGTTGAAGCTAAGAAGGTTGATCCGTCCGACTTGACCATCCCAGAGCAGAAGCGCACCGAGACCGCCCTGGACGCTACACCAGTGATGAAGAAGGTCTGCCTCGGCCTTGCTGACCCAGCCAAGACGGTGGTCATCGGCGACAACCTCGGGGAGAAATAGGAACTCACGCTCACCAGTTTCCTCCGGGACAATGCTGACATATTCGCATGGAATCCATCGGATATGCTAGGTGTTCCTAGGGAGCTGGCTGAGCACTCCTTGGATGTAAGCAAGACGGCCAAGCCTGTCAAGCAGAAGCTGCGTCGCTTTGTGAAGGATCACAAGGAGGTCATTAGGGTAGAAATTCTAAAGCTCTTAGCTGCCGGATTCTGTGAATGTAAAAACCCAGTTTGGCTCGCCAACCCGGTGCTTGTACCCAAGAAAACCAGCCAATGGAGAATGTGTATCGACTACACCGATCTCAACCGTCACTGCCCTAAAGACCCCTTCCCTCTTCCATGCATCGACCAGGTCGTCGACTCCACTGTGGGAAGCACCCTGTTGTGCTTCCTCGACTGCTACTCGGGCTATCACCAGATAGCCTTGAAGGTCTCTAACCAGGACAAGACGGTGTTCATAACACCGCACGACATCTACTGTTACATGGCCATGACTTTTGGCCTCAAGAACGCTGGAGCGACCTACCAGAAGACCATCCTGAAGTGTAGAGTCTCAGATCGGCAAGAACATTGAGGCTTATGTTGAGGACGTGGTTGTCAAGACCACTAACGAAGATGACCTCATTGCTGACCTCACCCATACCTTCGCCAACCTCCGGCATTACCGCTGGAAGCTCAACTCGGAGAAGTGCGTCTTCGGTGTCCCATCTGGCAAGCTTCTAGGCTTCATGGTGAGCCACCGTGGCATCGAGGCGAACTTGTTGACGGTGAAATTCCGTCAACCTATCCATGAGTTTACCTTCGGTGTTGGCATAACTTTTACATCTTTTCCATTGGTACTAACCCCCTTGGTATAACAAGTTCATTCATGCATGTCGATTTTGGAGTTTAGTGTTTATGCAGGGTTTTAGCGTTGAAAGCAAGACTTCCGGGATAAGTTCATCAAGCACCTTGTGACAAGACCTTGAAGCCCGGTACAAGTCATGCAATGAAGTAAACATGACTCCAAGAAGCCTAGGGACCAAACCCGAGAAGATGACAAACTCTGAGGACCTAGCCAGAAAAGTGCTGAATCTTGCGAGACAAGGTGCTTCATCCAACTCGGAGAGAAACTGACGACAAGGGCCCACATGTAGAAGGGGGAAGGATCTAGAAAACTCGTGAACCAACGTCGGGCGAAGGAGGTCGTGGACTGGGCCGAAATGGGCCCAGGCCGGCCGGCCCAGCCCGTTTCGAGGCCCAGTCGGCCCCCTTTGACCTAGGTGCCTCTCGGGCTATTTATAGCCCCCTGACCGAGAGCCACGTATCAATCAATTCGTCATCCGCCACGGAGAAGCAGAGAAGCTTGAGGGACACCATCTCTGTCGGGGACAGCCCTAGTGGTCCCCTTAAACAACTAGGGAATCCCCACTTAAAACCCGCAAACGAGCCAAAGCCAAACACGCCTCGCTTAAGCACACGGGGCATGGCCCACGCCACGGTGGCCCTAACGGCCCACCGAAGCGGCCCACTCAAAGATCCCCTCGAGCAGGCTCCGCCTCACTCGAGGGCACACGCCTCCCTAGGGCAGACTCCGCCCCGTTCGAGGGAGAACACTTCCCTCGAGCGGGGTCCGCCTCGCTCGAGGGTCCGCGCCGCCCTCGAGCAGGCTCCGCCTCGCTCGAGGGCGTTCCGCGCGCGCACGCCCGATCCCGTACGCGGGTACGGGCATTTAATGCTCTGACTGTAGCAGGGCGGCGCCATCATGCGCCTGGGGCTCGCACCCCGGTCCTGTTGCACCAACTCCCTAGGAGGGAACCCATCCCCGCCACTGTGTGGGACTGTGCGGCGTGGCCGGTGCCAGCCCCGTGATGCCGCGCCGCCTACTCCAGTACGGCTAACGCGCTGAGCCCTCGAAGGGGGGCCAGCCGCACCCTCGATTTGCTTTCCCGTGACCTTGCAGGGTTAGGTTGCGGCGTTAGGCCGGTGGGGAGCCATCCCTGCCACTGTTAACGGCGTGGCGGCCGCCCCTGCGCGTACAACCCCACGCCGGGCGCTGTGGCAACAGCTCCGGCACTGTGAAGCATGCGGGAACGGGACGCTGCCTTACCTGTCACTGTGCCCCGTACGGACCGACGTCGGCAACTCCCTCGAGCTCGCCTGAAGGCATCACGGCCGTCCGCTGCGCTGCAGCCCTCGAAGCTGTCCCTGTTCAGGTACAAGATACGCCATGATGGCCAGATCGCGGCGAGGACCGTCAAGGCAGCCGCCTACTCTACGGCATAGCATACCACACTTCCCCACGTAGCTAAATAGCGCGGTATACATGTGATTCGCTCTCTCCTTGGCCTATAAAAGGAGGACGAACTCCCCCGTCGCAGGGGACAAGCCAGGACACAACACAAGGCAGAACAACGCTTGACTCCGCACACTTGCTCTCCAGTTCTCCCACAACATCTTCAGCCACTTCACCAGGGACTTGGAAGCCACGCTTCCTCTCCCGCCTTGCTTGTAGCCGCCCCACTACAGGCACCCCCGGTGCTGAGCAATATAGTGCCTCGAGCACACCACTGCTGGACGTACGGCCCCCGGCCGGAACCAGGATAAAACTCGTGTCATTAGTTGCTTAGCATCGACCATTGAGGGAGAGACCTCGGCGCTTACTACTGGTTAGTGTCGGGACCATATTCCGCACCAACAGTTGGCGCCCACCGTGAGGCAATCGAGCGCCTAAGGTCAATCTACCGTCAACTCCCTCCATGGTGATCCGCTGTGACACCCTAAAAATTCCATCACTGAAATCACTTAGCAACTTAAAATGTCTTAAGGATTTAAGGAGATTAAAATGCTAAATAAAATTGAGCTCTAAAAATATTAAAGATAATATAATAAAGTTAGAAACAACAAGTGTATGTGCATCATCATTTGGCTTGCATGATTTTGGTTGCTTGAGTAGTCTCTAAAAAGCCTATAAAATATTTGAGAAAAGTTTGCAAAAGTTTGAAATGGATTTGAATTGAAATTTGATTTGAAAATGAGGTTTGAAAAAGAAAAGAAAAAAAAACAAAACCTCGCATCCTTACCTTTTCGGCCCAGAGAGCCCAGCCCAGAGTTCCCCGCCGGCCCACTGTCCTTCCCCTTTCTCTTTTTCTTTTCAGCGGCGCCGACAGGTGGGTCCCACCGTCGGCCCTCCGTGTCTCCTTCCTTTCTTCTTCTTCCCCCCTTCCTTTCTCTGCACGGCGGCGCCGCCGCGGATCCCGTGCGCCCGCCCGTCTTCCCCTTCCTCTCTCTGGCCATCAAGGCATTCAATCGAGCGCACGTAGCACCAGGGATTAACCCCTCCCTTTAATTCCGTCGGTTTCTATTAATTTCGCTCAATTCATTTGGAAACCGGCCGCCGGCGCGCTCATGGCCGAAGGCTCGGCCGCCGCTTCCCCTCCTCTCCCTTCCCGTCCTCTGGACTTATTTAAGCTCGCGCACACGCTCCCGCCCTCCCCTTTTCGCAACCCCAGCTCGCCAGTACGCGTGCCCGAGCCCAACCCCACAGCGCCGCCGCCTCTGTTTCCGCCGCCGCCGGAGCAATCGCCGACGGTGAAGTGCCCCTTCTCCCGCCCTTCTTCTCCTGTGCACGCGTGGTTTAACTCTTTCCCTCCCTCTTTGCTCCAGGGGCACCTCGTCGCCTCGGGGCCAAGCTACGCCGTGACGCCGTCCGCCGGACCGCCGCCTGAGCTCGCCGTCGACGTCGAACTTCCCCTTCAGCGCCTCCCCGTCAACTTTGTGCTCGCTCCCGTTGCCTCTGCGTGGTGAGCAAAACTGCCCCTGCCTTTTCCCTTTTCTTTCGAGCACAGCACCGACCGCACGGGCTCGCCGGAGTGGCGGCTCCGCCCCCTTCCGGCGCCGGCCACCGTGATAGCTCGAGCCTTCCCCCTGAACCCCTAGATGCATGCGCCATCCCCCCAGCAACGTGTAGCACCCGCTCGTGCACGAAAAGGCGGCCGGGAACGCCGTTCAGAGCTCACGCCGGCGAGCTCCCGCCGCGCGCCGCGCGCCCTCCGGCGGCGTCGTCGCCGCCGCCCGCCGCATGTATTTGATCAGGGCCGTTAGATCGCGAGCAAACGGATGGGATCGCGTACCCTTTCGTTTAAAGGGGGATGGTCCACGGTGGACCCATGGACCGCGCCCACGGCCGGGTCTACGGTGCACCCGTGCGCCATCCACCGTTGGATCTGAGATCCACGGTGCGGAGTGGCAGATTTGATTAAGAGTCCCTGGATTTGCAAATATTAGCAACCCGGTCCTTCCACCTTTGAAAATAATCACAGTTAGGTCCTGATTTTTGCAAACTAGCCCCTATCTACCCTGTTTAATTCTGTTTTAAGCCCTTTTCACTACTTTTTGCATATAAACCCTCTGAATTAATTTATAAAAATGTTTTAGCCCCTGAATTTGTTCATAAACAACCCTGTAGACATAGTTTTCTTGCAAATAGGCCCCTGAAAACTGTTTTAACCATATCTTTCTCATTTTAACTCCGTTTTTAGCGTTCTATATACCGAAATGATCGTCTCGACGAGTAGAATCTTTTAAACAGTAAATTTACCAGTTTTATTACTGTTTGGTGTACTGTTTTGTTTATTGATTGTTATCCATGTTTGACTCGTAGATATCGTGCTCGTTTCGTCCGAGCTCCCTGTCGGAAGTGATCCGGAAGAACTGTCTTTGAAGAGGAATTCACCCAGCTTGTAGAGGAAGGCAAGTGGATTTCCCCCTCTGCATAATCTTTTTGAACCTATGACACTGCATGCTAAACAATGTTTACTATTCCTGTTGAAATGCATAAATCTGATGGGCAAACACCTAGTTAAGGACTTGACTAGATGCTTTACCACTTTACCTTGATCAACCCTGTTTAAACAAATGTTTGGGGTAGATAAATGCTTAGCTTGCTCAACATAAGTTTGGTTATGCTTTGTTTATGTTATGCATCTCAGTTATGTTTATGTATACGTTTGTGCTTTAAACAAGATAACTTGATATAATCGGAACATGGAGAACCACCCAAGATAACAGTACAACCACAGTCCACATGGCTCTGGCTTAGCCAATTAATTAGGAGAGTGGGGTAGCTGATAGCTCTTTTCCGAGAGGGGCACAGGGGGCCGGAGTTGAAGGGGTATAGCCCGGTCCTTTTGGGGTAGCAGCCTTGGCTAAGGTGTTGACCACTAGGGAGGGTTATGGCCGCCCTCATTCGCCGTAATCGTTGCGGGCTGTTGGTTTCTCTTCTTTCCTTTGTAAAGGCTTCGTAGTGGACCCCTAGCCACTCACCTTGGAAGTGTTTAAGGGTCTAGCTAACCCGGGCAAGATGGGGAACACGAAGCGTGGGTAAAGTGTACAACCTCGCGAGTGTAAAGGCGATCGATCAGCCGTGCTCACGGTTACGAGCGGCTTGGACCCTCACATGAGTAATAAACTTGAAGATTAATGTAAATCGTGGGTTGGAGGTTTGGTTTGAGGTTTCTTTTAAAGGTTAAGTGGGTTGGTATACACTTACATCTAGTAACTAGGTGCTTGCTAATAAAACTTGACCAATTTATAAAATGCTTACCGCTGTGAACCATAGCCTATCCTTGATATCCTTGCATTTTCCCCCACTTGCTGAGCTCCAACCATAAGTGTGCTCACCCTTGCTTACCGCCGTTCGGAGGGGAGAACGTCGGAGGCGAGGACGAGTACCGGAGTGACTTCGAGGAGTTCTAGGCATGCGGATCCCCCCGGTCATCATGCCGTGGATGTCGGCGATGGAGTTGCTCGTTGTCGTTTAGTTATCGTTTTGTTTGGACCTTCGAGTCCACCCCCATGGATGTAATAAAGGATGTTATCTTGGTTTAAACTCTTGTACGTTTTATTACAAGCAATGGTATTACTCTCGTTTTGTCTATCATGTGTGTGTAAATGATCCTGGCGCACATATGAGATGCATTCGGTTTTACTTGTAAAATCGGGTGTGACAAAGTGGTATCAGAGCCGTGATGACTGTAGGACGCAGCCTTAGTTAGAAATGGACGAAATTAAGGATTCATGTTCTAGAAAGCCACATCATGCTTCAAATCATCTTATTTACGCACTAAAAATCTAATTTAATTTTTGTTTATCATTTTAAACTATCATTTTGATTTATTCTGTACTCTGAGATCAGTTTTGCTTGACAGATGGCCAGGACTTACATGACCCCTCGCAAGAGCAACGGTGGGCGTTTTCCCTGCGGGACGGTACCGGCCCCTCGCCATCGTCTTGAAGATGTTGAGGAGGAACGAGGAGGAGTTCCGGCGGGAGGTTGAGGTTGAGGAAGACCCGAGAGGAGGTCCGGCCGAGAAGAAGAAGAAGAGGATCCCGAAGAAGTTGAGATGGAGGAGGAGGAGCCGGAAGAGCCATTGGAACGGCCACACCGTACGATGGCACGGTGCTTGAGGCGAGACGCGGACGGTGACATTGTGATTCCACCGGCGCTGCAGGTCAATGAGGAAGCACCCCCCGCACCTCGCCGATCCTGTGCCGAAGGTGATCCGGAAGACTCCGGTGATGACGGTGTGGGTGAGGATGATGGTAACCATGCCGCCGGCAACCCGAGAGGAAGATGAAGATCCCCGCTACCATGGAGCCGAATACCATAAGCACTCTACCGAAGCCGAGAATGGGCTGTTCGCATTCTCTGTGGGATGTTCTGAGGTATCTGGGGTATACCATAAGGCCTCTCTATGTGACCAAGCATTTCAGTGAGCCTGGAATGAGGGATTACTACACTTGCAAAGTCTACATCAGGAAGCCTCTGAATGATACTGAAGGATGGAGGTATCGCTCATCCCACCATAGCACAGCTCAGTTTTCTACGGATGATGCTGCAGTGAATGATGCAGCAAGAAGGGCGCTTTGGTCGGTTTGTAATGCTAATCGGGTGCAGTTGTTCCAATCGGAGTACCGTCATGTGCCTCGGCGTGCAAGTGGTACAGAAGTGACTGTGGTGCCAGCAGGAGGTGATGACCGCATCGATGTCTTGGCAAGGGTGGCTTGCTGCCGAATGCGGATCCGGAGAGAGCAACTTTGGAGATAAACAAGTATCATGAAGAGCTGCAGGCTGCTCAGGCAAAGATAGCGCGTCTTGAAGCACAACTTGCAGGACAGCGACTGCCTCAGGAAGTCATGCCATACCAGACTACAGCTTCCCCTCCGCGCAAGAGGCTTCGTTACGGCACCGATGAAGCTACTACTCGTCTTGGCTAGGATCCTAGGATGCTCGCCCCTATCATTTACCTTTTCGATAGACCGTTCCTGCGTGAACGTATTTGCTTGTAATAATGAATGCTGTTTGCAAACATGCTTGAGTTGGATCTTTGCTTGATTGTAATTGTATGGTGGAGTGATGGCCACTATGCAATCTGAAATTTTAAGTTAATTAAAGTTTGGTTTGGGTTTTATCGGTTGTCATTGCTTAATCTCTCATGCAAGTATGTTTGGATCAAATCTGTTTTCGCAGTCATATGACATGTCAGTAATGTTTTGCTTATAACTCAAGCTACAGAAATCCAAATGACATGAAACCAGTTGGGTTAGTTCACAAATTTAGAGGATGAATTTCTGTCAAAAATTCAATGGTATACCATACATATTCTGGGAGTTATGCACAAAGTAATGAACATGACAGAATCTGTAAATCTCTGCTGATATAGCTGTACTGTTTGAATTATATCTCGAGTTATACATATCCAAATGAGGTGATTCCAGTTGGGATGGTTCCATAATTTTATACACTATAATCTGGTAAAAATTCGTGGTCATTGGATATTTACACAGAAAGTTATGCATAATTCTTTGAGGTCAACAGAATCTGTCTTAATTGAAGTACATGCTGTCATTTTACTTTGAGTTATTCTCTTATGCAATGATTCAAGTACAATTATCTGAGATATGATTTTTCTAACGGTCAGATGGTAAACACCAGGTCCGGAGGAGGTCAAGACGTGCCACCTGTGATCCGGGCACATATTGCAAATCAACAAAACCCAGCACCACCTCCACCGATCAACCAAGCAATGGACCCGAACATGCAGCAATTCTGGCAGCGCAGATGCAACTGATTCAAAACCTTACCAACACCGTGCAGCAGATGCAAGCTCAACAGAACCAGCCACCACCACCGATGCCACCACCACCCCCGCCACCAAGGGACAGGCACAAGGAGTTCATGAGCCACCATCCCCCTACATTTTCTCACTCAGCTGATCCACTAGATGCGGATGACTGGCTGAAAACTATCACTAAGAAGCTGGAGATCGTGCAGTGCACTGACAGGGAGATGGTTCTGTATGCTGCTGGAAGACTTGTGGGGCAGGCCGCAGATTGGTGGGATGCGTACTCTCAAGCTCATCCCAACGGGCGAACATCACTTGGCAGGAATTCCGTGACAACTTCCGCACTTATCACATTCCTTCAGGGGTTCTCAAGCTCAAGCGAGAGGGAGTTCTTGTCACCGAGGCAAGGCAATATGTCAGTGACTGAGTATCTGGACAAGTTCACTCACTTGTCACGCTATGCACCCGATGAAGTCAACACCGATCCAAAGAGGCAAGAAAGGTTCCTGGATGGCTTGATTAGTCCTCCGAACTATCTCTTCGCAGTCACATCTTCCGGGACTTTCGTACGCCGTTAAACAAAGCTATTGGGCCGGAAAGCAAGAGGAAGGAGATGGGTGAACATAAACGCAAGTTTCGGTCTCGGGGGCGGTCTAGCGGTAACACCCGTCCCCGTTACGGTTCTCGGCGAGCTCGACTCCATATCGTCCTGGTGGACAAGCTGGAAGGTACCCACAGAACATGCAGCTCCAGCGCTCGTTTCAGCCACAGCGCTTCAATCCTCAGACCCCCAGGACTCCTACCCCACAGCTGAGTCGTCCTAGCAACAACTCTGGGGCACCTGTCAGAAACACCAACCCTGTTCAGCCAGGTGGATGCTTCAAGTGCGGAGAGGCGGGGCATTATGCTAACAAGCTGTCCTAAGAGGGTGATGCGGACTCCACGGAGGGACATTGGGAACGGGATCGGGCGGTCATCTTCTCGAGCTCGTACTCCACAGACACCCAGCAAGAGAGGCCAGCAGAGTCATGTGCGTGGCCGAGTCAATCATGTATCAGTGGAGCAAGCTCAGAATGATGCTGGCGTGGTATTGGGTACGTTTTTCGTCAACTCTGTACCTACTACCGTATTATTTGATTCAGGAGCATCACATTCATTTATAACTGATCAATTTGTGGCAAAATATAACTTACCTATGAGTACAATGAAGAATTCACTGATAGTTAGCACTCCGGGGGAGAAATGAAAAGCTCGGTCACATATGCCCACAAGTAAAGATAAATATCATGGGAGTAGACTTTCTTGCTAATGCGGTAGTTCTAAAATCATGGGGAATAGATGTCATTCTTGGTATGGATTGGTTAAGGAGTTGTGATGGAGTTATTCAGTGTCGGAAGAGGTCGATCGTTGCTTAGGTCCTCAAGGGGAAAGAGTGGAGTACGTGAGTGCACCCTCATCTGTTAAAGGAGTTATGAACTCTGTTGAAGGCAAGGCCTTGGAGGATATAAGGGTAGTGAATGAATTCCCTGATGTATTTCCAGAGGATTTGCCAGGTATGCCACCTGATCGTGACATTGGATTTAGTATTGAACTTATACCTGGTACTGCTCCCATATCTAAAAGACCATATAGAATGGATGTTAAAGATCTAGCTGAATTAAAGAAACAAATTGAAGAATTGCTTAGTAAAGGGTTTATCCGTCCTAGTTCATCACCATGGGGAGCCCCCACACTCTTCGTTGATAAGAAGGATGGTTCTAGGAGGTTGTGTATAGACTATCGATCACTTAATGAGGTTACTATCAAGAATAAGTACCCTTTACCTCGGATTGAGGATTTGTTTGATCAAATGAGAGGAGCTAAAGCTTTCTCTAAGATAGATCTTAGATCGGGCTATCACCGATTAAAAATCCGTGTGGAGGATATACCAAAGACAACATTCACATCTAGATACGGGTTATATGAGTTACTCGTGATGTCCTTTGGCACGACTAATGCACCAAAGATACTTTATGTATTTGATGAACAAGGTATTCATGGAGTATCCGGATAAGTTTGTTGTGGTATTCATTGATGATATATTGGTATTCTCTCGGAGTGAAGAAGAACACGAAGAACATTTGAGGCTTGTGTTACGAAGTTACGGGAACATCGAGCCGTATGCCAAGTTCGGCAAGTGTGCTTTACGGTTAAAGGAGGTATCTTTTCTCGGACATATCATCACGGATGGAGGCATAGCGGTCGATCCAAGCAAGGTTCGGGATGTATTGAAGCGGAGTCCGCCTAAGAATGTGCGGAGATCGAAGTTTCCTTGGTCTTGCGGGATACTATCGGAGGTTCATTGAAGGGTTTTCTAAGATAGTGAAGCCACTTACCACTTTGCTCGAGAAAGGAAGAGAATTCAAATGGGATGAGAAGTGTCAGGCTAGTTTTGAGGAATTGAAGAAGAGGCCGACCACGGCTTTCGTGTTGATCATGCCAGACATACACAAAGGGTTCGATGTATACTGTGATGCTTCTCGGCAAGGTTTGGGATGTGTGTTAATGCAAGAAGGAAAGGTAGTAGCTTATGCTTCAAGACAGGTTGAGGAAACATGAGCGAGAACTATCCTACTCATGATCTTGAGTTAGGCTGCGGTTGTTCACGCATTGAAGATCTGGAGACATTACATGATTGGGAACAAGTGTAAGATCTTTACTGATCATAAAAGTTTGAAGTATATCTTTACTCAGAAGGATCTGAATTTGAGGCAAAGAAGATGGTTAGAGTTGATCAAAGATTATGATTTGGATATCCAGTATCATCCAGGAAAAGCAAATGTAGTGGCAGATGCTTTGAGTCGGAAGGGACGGACTAATATGCTATTGGGACACTGTTACCTCAAGAACTATGTTGGGAGATGGCACGGCTTAACTTGGGAATGGTTGCTTCGAGTGAAACTTTGACATTAGAGATTGAATCGACACTTGAGCGAGGATATCGGGAAGGGACGGTTGGGCGATGCTAAGATTGCGAGAATACGAAAGCGATTAAGTTAGGCAAAGTTCGGAATTCAGAGAAGATGAGCAAGGAACAGTGTGGTTTAAGAACAGAATCTGTGTACCTGAGATCAAGGAATTGAGGGAGACTATTTTGAAAGAAGCACATGATTCAGCTTACTCTATACACCCTGGTAGTACCAAGATGTATCAGGACTTGAAGCGAGAGATGCGGTGGTATGGGATGAAGAAAGACGTGGCGACTCATGTAGCTTTGTGTGATGTGTGCCAAAGAGTGAAGGCGGAGTATCAAAGACCGGCGGGATTGCTACAACCTGCGAAGGTACCGAGTGGAAATGGGAGGAAATCGGTATGGATTTCATAGTGGGATTACCTCGTACTCGTGACGGGTATGATTCTATTTGGGTTATTGTGGATAGACTAACCAAGGTAGCGCACTTCATTCCGGTAAAGACGACCTATACGGGAGTGAAGCTAGGCGAGTTGTATAATTCAAGAATAGTGTGTTTGCACGGAGTACCGAAGAAGATAGTGTCGGATCGAGGCACACGGTTCACCTCACGGTTTTGGCGAAGTTGCATGAATCGATGGATACAAAGTTGAACTTCGGCTCGGCGTATCATCCTCGGACGGATGGGCGGACAGAGAGAACAAATCGGATACTCGAGGATATGTTGAGAGCTTGTGCGTTAAAGAACGATGGCGAGTTGGGATAAGAGTTTGCCTTATGCAGAGTTTGCTTATAACAACAGCTATCAATCCAGCATCAAGATGGCACCTTTTGAAGCTCGTATGGAAGGAAGTGTAGAACACCGTTGTTTTGGAATCGGACCGGTGAAAGGCGGTTCTTTGGGCCGACAAAGCATACGAGAAGCGAGAAAAGCAAGTTGAAATCATAAGGGAGAATCTTAAGGCAGCACAGTCAAGACAGAAGAGTTATGCTGATCCTCGACGAAGAGAGGTGATCTTGGAAGTCGGTGATTATGCATACCTCAGAGTGTCACCTATTCGAGGGTTACGAAGGTTTAATGTCAGAGGAAAGTTATCACCTCGATTTATCGGACCTTTCAAGATTTTGGAACGGAAAGGAGAAGTAGCATACCAGTTAGAGTTGCCAGCACAGTTGTCAGGAGTTCATGATGTGTTTCATGTATCCCAGCTAAAGAAATGCACAAGTGAGGTTAGAATAGAACCGGTACAGTTAGAGGATATTCAAATGGAGAATGACCTGACATACAAGGAATACCCTGTTAAGATCTTGGATGTGTCGAAAGAGTTACCGGGAGTAAGATCATCGGAATGTGTAAAGTGCGGTGGAGTCATCACACCGAGGAAGAGGCAACTTGGGAAAGAGAGGATGAACTCAAGGAAGACTTCCCTCGGCTATTCTCTAAATCTTCGAATCTCGGGACGAGATTCTCTTTAGGGGGTAGGATTTGTGACACCCTAAAAATTCCATCACTGAAATCACTTAGCAACTTAAAATGTCTTAAGGATTTAAGGAGATTAAAATGCTAAATAAAATTGAGATCTAAAAATATTAAAGATAATATAATAAAGTTAGAAACAACAAGTGTATGTGCATCATCATTTGGCTTGCATGATTTTGGTTGCTTGAGTAGTCTCTAAAAGGCCTATAAAATATTTGAGAAAAGTTTGCAAAAGTTTGAAATGGATTTGAATTGAAATTTGATTTGAAAATGAGGTTTGAAAAAGAAAAGAAAAAAAAACAAAACCTCGCATCCTTACCTTTTCGGCCCAGAGAGCCCAGCCCAGAGTTCCCCGCCGGCCCACTGTCCTTCCCCTTTCTCTTTTTCTTTTCAGCGGCGCCGACAGGTGGGTCCCACCTGTCAGCCTCCGTGTCTCCTTCCTTTCTTCTTCTTCCCCCCTTCCTTTCTCTGCACGGCGGCGCCGCCGCGGATCCCGTGCGCCCGCCCGTCTTCCCCTTCCTCTCTCTGGCCATCAAGGCATTCAATCGAGCGCACGTAGCACCAGGGATTAACCCCTCCCTTTAATTCCGTCGGTTTCCTTTAATTTCGCTCAATTCATTTGGAAACCGGCCGCCGGCGCGCTCATGGCCGAAGGCTCGCCGCCGCCCGCTTTCCCCTCCTCTCCCTTCCCGTCCTCTGGACTTATTTAAGCTCGCGCACACGCTCCCGCCCTCCCCTTTTCGCAACCCCGCGCTCGCCGGAGCGCGTGCCCAAGCCCAACCCCACGGCGCCGCCGCCCTGCGTTTCCGCCGCCGCCGGAGCTCGTCGCCGGCCGGTGGGAAGTGCCCCCTTCTCCCGCCCTTCTTCTCCCGTGCACGCGTGGTTTAACTCTTTCCCTCCCTCTTTGCTCCAGGGGCACCTCGTCGCCTCGGGGCCAAGCTACGCCGTGACGCCGTCCGCGGACCGCCGCCCGAGCTCGCCGTCGACGTCGAACTTCCCCTTCGGCGCCTCCCCCGTCAACTTTGTGCTCGCTCCGGGGTGCCCCTGCGTGGTGAGCAAAACGCCCCCGCCCGCCTTTTCCCTTTTCTTTCGAGCACGGGCACCGCACCGCACGGGCTCGCCGGAGTGGCGGCTCCGCCCCCTTCCGGCGCGCCGGCCACCGTGATAGCTCGAGCCTTCCCCCTGAACCCCTAGATGCATGCGCCATCCCCCCAGCAACGTGTAGCACCCGCTCGTGCACGAAAAGGCGGCCGGGAACGCCGTTCAGAGCTCACGCCGGCGAGCTCCCGCCGCGCGCGCGCCGCCCTCCGGCGTCGTCGCCGCCGCCCGCCGCATGTATTTGATCGGGGGCCGTTAGATCGCGAGCAAACGGCTGGGATCGCGTACCCTTTCGTTTAAAGGGGGATGGTCCACGGTGGACCCATGGACCGCGCCCACGGCCGGGTCCACGGTGCACCCGTGCGCCATCCACCGTTGGATCTGAGATCCACGGTGCGAAGTGGCAGATTTGATTAAGAGTCCCTGGATTTGCAAATATTAGCAACCCGGTCCTTCCACCTTTGGAAATAATCACAGTTAGGCCCTGATTTTTGCAAAATAGCCCCTATCTACCCTATTTAATTATGTTTTAAGCCCTTTTCACTACTTTTTGCATATAAACCCTCTGAATTAATTTATAAAAATGTTTTAGCCCCTGAATTTGTTCATAAACAACCCTGTAGACATAGTTTTCTTGCAAATAGGCCCCTGAAAACTGTTTTAACCATATCTTTCTCATTTTAACTCCGTTTTTAGCGTTCTATATACCGAAATGATCGTCTCGACGAGTAGAATCTTTTAAACAGTAAATTTACCAGTTTTATTACTGTTTGGTGTACTGTTTTGTTTATTGATTGTTATCCATGTTTGACTCGTAGATATCGTGCCTGTTTCGTCTGAGCTCCCTGTCGGAAGTGATCCGGAGGAACCTGTCTTTGAAGAGGAATTCACCCAGCTTGTAGAGGAAGGCAAGTGGATTTCCCCCTCTGCATAATCTTTTTGAACCTATGACACTGCATGCTAAACAATGTTTACTATTTCTGTTGAAATGCATAAATCTGATGGGCAAACACCTAGTTAAGGACTTGACTAGATGCTTTACCACTTTACCTTGATCAACCCTGTTTAAACAAATGTTTGGGGTAGATAAATGCTTAGCTTGCTCAACATAAGTTTGGTTATGCTTTGTTTATGTTATGCATCTCAGTTATGTTTATGTATACGTTTGTGCTTTAAACAAGATAACTTGATATAATCGGAACATGGAGAACCACCCAAGATAACGGTACAACCACAGTCCACATGGCTCGGCTTAGCCAATTAATTAGGAGAGTGGGGTAGCGATAGCTCTTTTCCGAGAGGGGCACGGGGGGCCGGAGTTGAAGGGGTATAGCCCGGTCCTTTTGGGGTAGCGACCTTGGCTAAGGTGTTGACCACTAGGGAGGGTTATGGCCCGCTCCGCCGCCGTAATGCTGTTGCGGGCTGTTGGTTTCTCTTCTTTCCTTTGTAAAGGCTTCGTAGTGGACCCCTAGCCACTCACCTTGGAAGTGTTTAAGGGTCTAGCTAACCGGGCAAGATGGGGAACACGAGCGTGGGTAAAGTGTACAACCTCGCGAGTGTAAAAGCGATCGATCGGCCGTGCTCACGGTTACGAGCGGCTTGGACCCTCACATGAGTAATAAACTTGAAGATTAATGTAAATCGTGGGTTGGAGGTTTGGTTTGAGGTTTCTTTTAAAGGTTAAGTGGGTTGGTATACACTTACATCTAGTAACTAGGTGCTTGCTAATAAAACTTGACCAATTTATAAAATGCTTACCGTCGTGAACCATAGGCTATCCTTGATAGCCTTGCATTTTCCCCCACTTGCTGAGCTCCAACCATAAGTGTGCTCACCCTTGCTTACCGCTGTTCAGAGGAGAACGTCGGAGGCGAGGACGAGTACTGGAGTGACTTCGAGGAGTTCTAGGCATGCGGATCCCCCAGTCATCATGCCTGTGGATGTCAGCGATGGAGTTGCTCGTTGTCGTTTAGTTATCGTTTTGTTTGGACCTTCGAGTCCACCCCCATGGATGTAATAAAGGATGTTATACTGGTTTAAACTCTTGTACGTTTTATTACAGCAATGGTATTACTCTCGTTTTGTCTATCATGTGTGTGTAAATGATCCTGGCGCACATATGAGATGCATTCGGTTTTACTTGTAAAATCGGGTGTGACAAAGTGGTATCAGAGCCGTGATGACTGTAGGACGCAGCCTTAGTTAGAAATGGACGAAATTAAGGATTCATGTTCTAGAAAGCCACATCATGCTTCAAATCATCTTATTTACGCACTAAAAATCTAATTTAATTTTTGTTTATCATTTTAAACTATCATTTTGATTTATTCTGTACTCTGAGATCAGTTTTGCTTGACAGATGGCCAGGACTTACATGACCCCTCGCAAGAGCACTGGTGGGCGTTTTCCTACTGGACAGCTGGCCCCTCGCCATCGTCTTGAAGATGTTGAGGAGGAACGGGGAGGAGGTCCGGCGGGGAGGTTGAGGTTGAGGAAGACCCGGAGGAGGTCCGGCCGGGAAGAAGAAGAAGAGGATCTGAAGAAGTTGAGATGGAGGAGGAGGAGCCGGAAGAGCCATTGGAACGGCCATAGGCCGTACGATGGCACGGTGCTTGAGGCGGACGCGGACGGTGACATTGTGATTCCACCGCGCGCTGCGGTCAATGAGGAAGCACCCCCCGCACCTCGCCGATCCCGTGCCGAAGGTGATCCGGAAGACTCCGGTGATGACAGTGTGGGTGAGGATGATGGTAACCATGCTGCTGGCAACCCAGAGGAAGATGAAGATCCCCGCTACCATGGAGCTGAATACCATAAGCATTCTACTGAAGCTGAGAATGGGCTGTTCTGCATTCTCCTGTGGGATGTTCTGAGGTATCTGGGGTATACCATAAGGCCTCTCTATGTGACCAAGCATTTCAGTGAGCCTGGAATGAGGGATTACTACACTTGCAAAGTCTACATCAGGAAGCCTCTGAATGATACTGAAGGATGGAGGTATCGCTCATCCCACCATAGCACAGCTCAGTTTTCTACGGATGATGCTGCAGTGAATGATGCAGCAAGAAGGGCGCTTTGGTCGGTTTGTAATGCTAATCGGGTGCAGTTGTTCCAATCGGAGTACCGTCATGTGCCTCGGCGTGCAAGTGGTACAGAAGTGACTGTGGTGCCAGCAGGAGGTGATGACCGCATCGATGTCTTGGCAAGGGTGACTGTTGCTCTGAATGCAGATCTGGAGAGAGCAACTTTGGAGATAAACAAGTATCATGAAGAGCTGCAGGCTGCTCAGGCAAAGATAGCGCGTCTTGAAGCACAACTTGCAGGACAGCGGCGCCTCGGGGAAGTCATGCCATACCGGACTACGGCTTCCCCTCCGCGCAAGAGGCTTCGTTACGGCACCGATGAAGCTACTACTCGTCTTGGATAGGATCCTAGGATGCTCGCCCCTATCATTTACCTTTTCGATAGACCGTTCTGCGTGAACGTATTTGCTTGTAATAATGAATGCTGTTTGCAAACATGCTTGAGTTGGATCTTTGCTTGATTGTAATTGTATGGTGGAGTGATGGCCACTATGCAATCTGAAATTTTAAGTTAATTAAAGTTTGGTTTGGGTTTTATCGGTTGTCATTGCTTAATCTCTCATGCAAGTATGTTTGGATCAAATCTGTTTTCGCAGTCATATGACATGTCAGTAATGTTTTGCTTATAACTCAAGCTACAGAAATCCAAATGACATGAAACCAGTTGGGTTAGTTCACAAATTTAGAGGATGAATTTCTGTCAAAAATTCAATGGTATACCATACATATTCTGGGAGTTATGCACAAAGTAATGAACATGACAGAATCTGTAAATCTCTGCTGATATAGCTGTACTGTTTGAATTATATCTCGAGTTATACATATCCAAATGAGGTGATTCCAGTTGGGATGGTTCCATAATTTTATACACTATAATCTGGTAAAAATTCGTGGTCATTGGATATTTACACAGAAAGTTATGCATAATTCTTTGAGGTCAACAGAATCTGTCTTAATTGAAGTACATGCTGTCATTTTACTTTGAGTTATTCTCTTATGCAATGATTCAAGTACAATTATCGAGATATGATTTTTCTAACGGTCAGATGGTAAACACCAGGTCCGGAGGAGGTCAAGACGTGCCACCTGTGATCCGGGCACATATTGCAAATCAACAAAACCCAGCACCACCTCCACCGATCAACCAAGCAATGGACCCGAACATGCAGCAATTCCTGGCAGCGCAGATGCAACTGATTCAAAACCTTACCAACACCGTGCAGCAGATGCAAGCTCAACAGAACCAGCCACCACCACCGATGCCACCACCACCCCCGCCACCAAGGGACAGGCACAAGGAGTTCATGAGCCACCATCCCCCTACATTTTCTCACTCAGCTGATCCACTAGATGCGGATGACTGGCTGAAAACTATCACTAAGAAGCTGGAGATCGTGCGGTGCACCGACGGGGAGATGGTTACGTATGCTTTGCCGGAAGACTTGTGGGGCGGGCCGCGGATTGGTGGGATGCGTACTCTCAAGCTCATCCCAACGGGCGAACATCACTTGGCGAGAATTCCGTGACAACTTCCGCACTTATCACATTCCTTCGGGGGTTCTCAAGCTCAAGCGAGAGGGAGTTCTTGTCACCGAGGCAAGGCAATATGTCGGTGATCGAGTATCCGGACAAGTTCACTCACTTGTCACGCTATGCACCCGATGAAGTCAACAACGATCCAAAGAGGCAAGAAAGGTTCCTGGATGGCTTGATTAGTCCTCTCGAACTATCTCTCGCAGAGTCACATCTTCCCGGACTTTCGTACGCCGGTAAACAAAGCTATTGGGCCGGAAAGCAAGAGGAAGGAGATGGGTGAACATAAACGCAAGTTTCGGTCTCGGGGGCGATCTAGCGGTAACACCCGTCCCCGTTACGGTTCTCGGCGAGCTCGACTCCATATCGTCCGGTGGACAAGCCGGAAGGTACCCACAGAACATGCGGCTCCGGCGCTCGTTTCGGCCACGGCGCTTCAATCCTCGGACCCCCGGGACTCCTACCCCACGACCGAGTCGTCCTAGCAACAACTGCGGGGCACCGTCGGAAACACCAACCCCTGTTCGGCCCGGTGGATGCTTCAAGTGCGGAGAGGCGGGGGCATTATGCTAACAAGCTCGTCCTAAGAGGGTGATGCGGACTCCACGGAGGGACATGGGAACGGGGCCGGGGCGGTCATCTTCTCGGGCTCGTACTCCACGGACACCCGGCAAGAGAGGCCGGCGGAGTCATGTGCGTGGCCGAGTCAATCATGTATCGGTGGAGCAAGCTCGGAATGATGCGGCGTGGTATTGGGTACGTTTTTCGTCAACTCGTACCTACTACCGTATTATTTGATTCGGGAGCATCACATTCATTTATAAGCGATCAATTTGTGGCAAAATATAACTTACCTATGAGTACAATGAAGAATTCAGCGATAGTTAGCACTCCGGGGGAGAAATGAAAAGCGGTCACATATGCCCACAAGTAAAGATAAATATCATGGGAGTAGACTTTCTTGCTAATGCGGTAGTTCTAAAATCATGGGGAATAGATGTCATTCTTGGTATGGATTGGTTAAGGAGTTGTGATGGAGTTATTCAGTGTCGGAAGAGGTCAGTACTGTTAACCGGTCCTCAAGGGGAAAGAGTGGAGTACGTGAGTGCACCCTCATCCGTTAAAGGAGTTATGAACTCGTTGAAGGCAAGGCCTTGGAGGATATAAGGGTAGTGAATGAATTCCCTGATGTATTTCCAGAGGATTTGCCGGGTATGCCACACCGATCGTGACATTGGATTTAGTATTGAACTTATACACAGTACGCTCCCATATCTAAAAGACCATATAGAATGGATGTTAAAGATCTAGCTGAATTAAAGAAACAAATTGAAGAATTGCTTAGTAAAGGGTTTATCCGTCCTAGTTCATCACCATGGGGAGCCCCCACACTCTTCGTTGATAAGAAGGATGGTTCTAGGAGGTTGTGTATAGACTATCGATCACTTAATGAGGTTACTATCAAGAATAAGTACCCTTTACCTCGGATTGAGGATTTGTTTGATCAAATGAGAGGAGCTAAAGCTTTCTCTAAGATAGATCTTAGATCAGGCTATCACCAGTTAAAAATCCGTGTGGAGGATATACCAAAGACAGCATTCACATCTAGATACGGGTTATATGAGTTCACTGTGATGTCCTTTGGCCTGACTAATGCACCAGCATACTTTATGTATTTGATGAACAAGGTATTCATGGAGTATCTGGATAAGTTTGTTGTGGTATTCATTGATGATATATTGGTATTCTCTCGGAGTGAAGAAGAACACGAAGAACATTTGAGGCTTGTGTTACAGAAGTTACGGGAACATCATTTGTATGCCAAGTTCGGCAAGTGTGCTTTACGGTTAAAGGAGGTATCTTTTCTCGGACATATCATCACGGATGGAGGCATAGCGGTCGATCCAAGCAAGGTTCGGGATGTATTGAGCGGAGTCCGCCTAAGAATGTGCCGGAGATCAGAAGTTTCCTTGGTCTTGCAGGATACTATCGGAGGTTCATTGAAGGGTTTTCTAAGATAGTGAAGCCACTTACCACTTTGCTCGAGAAAGGAAGAGAATTCAAATGGGATGAGAAGTGTCAGGCTAGTTTTGAGGAATTGAAGAAGAGGCTGACCACAGCACCTGTGTTGATCATGCCAGACATACACAAAGGGTTCGATGTATACTGTGATGCTTCTCGGCAAGGTTTGGGATGTGTGTTAATGCAAGAAGGAAAGGTAGTAGCTTATGCTTCAAGACAGTTGAGGAAACATGAGCAGAACTATCCTACTCATGATCTTGAGTTAGCTGCGGTTGTTCACGCATTGAAGATCTGGAGACATTACATGATTGGGAACAAGTGTAAGATCTTTACTGATCATAAAAGTTTGAAGTATATCTTTACTCAGAAGGATCTGAATTTGAGGCAAAGAAGATGGTTAGAGTTGATCAAAGATTATGATTTGGATATCCAGTATCATCCAGGAAAAGCAAATGTAGTGGCAGATGCTTTGAGTCGGAAGGGACAGACTAATATGCTATTGGGACACCTGTTACCTCAAGAACTATGTTGGGAGATGGCACAGCTTAACTTGGGAATGGTTGCTTCGAGTGAAACTTTGACATTAGAGATTGAATCGACACTTGAGCAGGATATCAGGGAAGGGACGGTTGGTCGATGCTAAGATTGCGAGAATACGAAACCGATTAAGTTAGGCAAAGTTCGGAATTCGAGAGAAGATGAGCAAGGAACAAGTGTGGTTTAAGAACAGAATCCGTGTACCGAGATCAAGGAATTGAGGGAGACTATTTTGAAAGAAGCACATGATTCGGCTTACTCTATACACCCTGGTAGTACCAAGATGTATCGGGACTTGAAGCGAGAGATGATCTCGGTGGTATGGGATGAAGAAAGACGTGGCAGCTCATGTAGCTTTGTGTGATGTGTGCCAAAGAGTGAAGGCGGAGTATCAAAGACCGGCGGGATTGCTACAACCTGCGAAGGTACCGAGTGGAAATGGGAGGAAATCGATATGGATTTCATAGTGGGATTACCTCGTACTCGTGACGGGTATGATTCTATTTGGGTTATTGTGGATAGACTAACCAAGGTAGCGCACTTCATTCCAGTAAAGACGACCTATACGGGAGTGAAGCTAGCTGAGTTGTATAATTCAAGAATAGTGTGTTTGCACGGAGTACCGAAGAAGATAGTGTCAGATCGAGGCACACAGTTCACCTCACGGTTTTGGCAGAAGTTGCATGAATCGATGGATACAAAGTTGAACTTCAGCTCAGCGTATCATCCTCAGACAGATGGGCAGACAGAGAGAACAAATCAGATACTCGAGGATATGTTGAGAGCTTGTGCGTTAAAGAACAGTGGCAGTTGGGATAAGAGTTTGCCTTATGCAGAGTTTGCTTATAACAACAGCTATCAGTCCAGCATCAAGATGGCACCTTTTGAAGCTCTGTATGGAAGGAAGTGTAGAACACCGTTGTTTTGGAATCGGAGCGGTGAAAGGCGGTTCTTTGGGCCGAACGGCATACGAGAAGCGAGAAAAGCAAGTTGAAATCATAAGGGAGAATCTTAAGGCGGCACGGTCAAGACGAGAAGAGTTATCTTTGATCCTCGACGAAGAGAGGTGATCTTGGAAGTCGGTGATTATGCATACCTCGAGTGTCACCTATTCGAGGGTTACGAAGGTTTAATGTCGGAGGAAAGTTATCACCTCGATTTATCGGACCTTTCAAGATTTTGGAACGGAAAGGAGAAGTAGCATACCGATTAGAGTTGCCGGCACGGTTGTCGGGGAGTTCATGATGTGTTTCATGTATCCCGGCTAAAGAAATGCACAAGTGAGGTTAGAATAGAACCGGTACGGTTAGAGGATATTCAAATGGAGAATGCACCGACATACAAGGAATACCCTGTTAAGATCTTGGATGTGTCGAAAGAGTTACGGGGAGTAAGATCATCAGAATGTGTAAAGTGCAGTGGAGTCATCACACCGAGGAAGAGGCAACTTGGGAAAGAGAGGATGAACTCAAGGAAGACTTCCCTCAGCTGTTCTCTAAATCTTCTGAATCTCGGGACGAGATTCTCTTTAAGGGGGTAGGATTTGTGACACCCTAAAAATTCCATCACTGAAATCACTTAGCAACTTAAAATGTCTTAAGGATTTAAGGAGATTAAAATGCTAAATAAAATTGAGATCTAAAAATATTAAAGATAATATAATAAAGTTAGAAACAACAAGTGTATGTGCATCATCATTTGGCTTGCATGATTTTGGTTGCTTGAGTAGTCTCTAAAAGGCCTATAAAATATTTGAGAAAAGTTTGCAAAAGTTTGAAATGGATTTGAATTGAAATTTGATTTGAAAATGAGGTTTGAAAAAGAAAAGAAAAAAAAACAAAACCTCGCATCCTTACCTTTTCGGCCCAGAGAGCCCAGCCCAGAGTTCCCCGCCGGCCCACTGTCCTTCCCCTTTCTCTTTTTCTTTTCAGCGGCGCCGACAGGTGGGTCCCACCTGTCAGCCTCCGTGTCTCCTTCCTTTCTTCTTCTTCCCCCCTTCCTTTCTCTGCACGGCGGCGCCGCCGCGGATCCCGTGCGCCCGCCCGTCTTCCCCTTCCTCTCTCTGGCCATCAAGGCATTCAATCGAGCGCACGTAGCACCAGGGATTAACCCCTCCCTTTAATTCCGTCGGTTTCCTTTAATTTCGCTCAATTCATTTGGAAACCGGCCCGCCGCGCGTCATGGCCGAAGGCTCGGCCGCCGCTTCCCCTCCTCTCCCTTCCCGTCCTCTGGACTTATTTAAGCTCGCGCACACGCTCCCGCCCTCCCCTTTTCGCAACCCCGGCTCGCCGCGCACGCGCGTGCCCGAGCCCAACCCCACGGCGCCGCCGCCCCCTGCTTTCCGCCGCCGCCGAGCAATCGCCGACGGTGAAGTGCCCCTTCTCCCGCCCTTCTTCTCCTGTGCACGCGTGGTTTAACTCTTTCCCTCCCTCTTTGCTCCAGGGGCACCTCGTCGCCTCGGGGCCAAGCCACGCCGTGCGCGCGGCCGTCCGCCGGACCGCCGCCTGAGCTCGCCGTCGACGTCGAACTTCCCCTTCAGCGCCTCCCCGTCAACTTTGTGCTCGCTCCCGTTGCCTCTGCGTGGTGAGCAAAACTGCCCCTGCCTTTTCCCTTTTCTTTCGAGCACAGCACCGACCGCACGGGCTCGCCGGAGTGGCGGCTCCGCCCCCTTGCGGCGCGGCCACCGTGATAGCTCGAGCCTTCCCCCTGAACCCCTAGATGCATGCGCCATCCCCCCAGCAACGTGTAGCACCCGCTCGTGCACGAAAAGGCGGCGGGAACGCCGTTCGGAGCTCACGCCGGCGAGCTCCCGCCGCGCGCCGCCGCCCTCGGCGTCGTCGCCGCCGCCCGCCGCATGTATTTGATCAGGGCCGTTAGATCGCGAGCAAACGGATGGGATCGCGTACCCTTTCGTTTAAAGGGGGATGGTCCACGGTGGACCCATGGACCGCGCCCACGGCGGGTCCACGGTGCACCCGTGCGCCATCCACCGTTGGATCTGAGATCCACGGTGCGGAGTGGCAGATTTGATTAAGAGTCCCTGGATTTGCAAATATTAGCAACCCGGTCCTTCCACCTTTGAAAATAATCACAGTTAGGTCCTGATTTTTGCAAACTAGCCCCTATCTACCCTGTTTAATTCTGTTTTAAGCCCTTTTCACTACTTTTTGCATATAAACCCTCTGAATTAATTTATAAAAATGTTTTAGCCCCTGAATTTGTTCATAAACAACCCTGTAGACATTGTTTTCTTGCAAATAGGCCCTGAAAACTGTTTTAACCATATCTTTCTCATTTTAACTCCGTTTTTAGCGTTCTATATACCGAAATGATCGTCTCGACGAGTAGAATCTTTTAAACAGTAAATTTACCAGTTTTATTACTGTTTGGTGTACTGTTTTGTTTATTGATTGTTATCCATGTTTGACTCGTAGATATCGTGCTGTTTCGTCGAGCTCCCTGTCGGAAGTGATCGGAAGAACTTGTCTTTGAAGAGGAATTCACCCGGCTTGTAGAGGAAGGCAAGTGGATTTCCCCCTCTGCATAATCTTTTTGAACCTATGACATCGCATGCTAAACAATGTTTACTATTCCTGTTGAAATGCATAAATCTGATGGGCAAACACCTAGTTAAGGACTTGACTAGATGCTTTACCACTTTACCTTGATCAACCCTGTTTAAACAAATGTTTGGGGTAGATAAATGCTTAGCTTGCTCAACATAAGTTTGGTTATGCTTTGTTTATGTTATGCATCTCAGTTATGTTTATGTATACGTTTGTGCTTTAAACAAGATAACTTGATATAATCGGAACATGGAGAACCACCCAAGATAACGGTACAACCACAGTCCACATGGCTCGGCTTAGCCAATTAATTAGGAGAGTGGGGTAGGCGATAGCTCTTTTCCGAGAGGGGCACGGGGGGCGGAGTTGAAGGGGTATAGCCCGGTCCTTTTGGGGTAGCGACCTTGGCTAAGGTGTTGACCACTAGGGAGGGTTATGGCCGCTCCGCTCTTGTATGCTTGTTGCGGGCTGTTGGTTTCTCTTCTTTCCTTTGTAAAGGCTTCGTAGTGGACCCCTAGCCACTCACCTTGGAAGTGTTTAAGGGTCTAGCTAACCGGGCAAGATGGGGAACACGAAGCGTGGGTAAAGTGTACAACCTGCGAGTGTAAAGGCGATCGATCGGCGCGTGCTCACGGTTACGAGCGGCTTGGACCCTCACATGAGTAATAAACTTGAAGATTAATGTAAATCGTGGGTTGGAGGTTTGGTTTGAGGTTTCTTTTAAAGGTTAAGTGGGTTGGTATACACTTACATCTAGTAACTAGGTGCTTGCTAATAAAACTTGACCAATTTATAAAATGCTTACCGCTGTGAACCATAGCCTATCCTTGATAGCCTTGCATTTTCCCCCACTTGCTGAGCTCCAACCATAAGTGTGCTCACCCTTGCTTACCGCTGTTCAGAGGAGAACGTCGGAGGCGAGGACGAGTACTGGAGTGACTTCGAGGAGTTCTAGGCATGCGGATCCCCCAGTCATCATGCCTGTGGATGTCAGCGATGGAGTTGCTCGTTGTCGTTTAGTTATCGTTTTGTTTGGACCTTCGAGTCCACCCCCATGGATGTAATAAAGGATGTTATACTGGTTTAAACTCTTGTACGTTTTATTACAGCAATGGTATTACTCTCGTTTTGTCTATCATGTGTGTGTAAATGATCCTGGCGCACATATGAGATGCATTCGGTTTTACTTGTAAAATCGGGTGTGACAAAGTGGTATCAGAGCCGTGATGAGCGTAGGACGCAACCTTAGTTAGAAATGGACGAAATTAAGGATTCATGTTCTAGAAAGCCACATCATGCTTCAAATCATCTTATTTACGCACTAAAAATCTAATTTAATTTTTGTTTATCATTTTAAACTATCATTTTGATTTATTCTGTACTCTGAGATCAGTTTTGCTTGACAGATGGCCAGGACTTACATGACCCCTCGCAAGAGCACTGGTGGGCGTTTTCCTCTTTGGACGGTGGCCCTCGCCATCGTCTTGAAGATGTTGAGGAGGAACGGGGAGGAGGTCCGGCGGGGGAGGTTGAGGTTGAGGAAGACCCGGAGGAGGTCCGGCCCGGAAGAAGAAGAAGAGGATCTGAAGAAGTTGAGATGGAGGAGGAGGAGCCGGAAGAGCCATTGGAACGGCCATAGGCGTACGATGGCACGGTGCTTAGAGGCGGACGCGGACGGTGACATTGTGATTCCCACCGGCGCACACGGTCAATGAGGAAGCACCCCCCGCACCTCGCCGATCTGTGCCGAAGGTGATCCGGAAGACTCCGGTGATGACGGTGTGGGTGAGGATGATGGTAACCATCTTGCTTGGCAACCCGGAGGAAGATGAAGATCCCCGCTACCATGGAGGCTGAATACCATAAGCATTCTACGAAGCCGAGAATGGGGCTGTTCCGCATTCTCTGTGGGATGTTCGAGGTATGCGGGGTATACCATAAGGCCTCTCTATGTGACCAAGCATTTCGGTGAGCACTGGAATGAGGGATTACTACACTTGCAAAGTCTACATCGGGGAAGCCTGCGAATGATGCGAAGGATGGAGGTATCGCTCATCCCACCATAGCACGGCTCGGTTTTCTACGGATGATCTTGCGGTGAATGATGCGGCAGAAGAAGGGCGCTTTGGTCGGTTTGTAATGCTAATCGGGTGCGGTTGTTCCAATCGGAGTACGTCATGTGCCTCGGCGTGCAAGTGGTACGGAAGTGAGCGTGGTGCCGGCGGGAGGTGATGACCGCATCGATGTCTTGGCAAGGGTGTTTGTTGCTGCGAATGCGGATCTGGAGAGAGCAACTTTGGAGATAAACAAGTATCATGAAGAGCTGCAGTCGCTCGGGAGGCAAAGATAGCGCGTCTTGAAGCACAACTTGCGGGACGGCGGCGCACTCCAGAAGTCATGCCATACCGGACTACAGCTTCCCCTCCGCGCAAGAGGCTTCGTTACGGCACCGATGAAGCTACTACTCGTCTTGGATAGGATCTAGGATGCTCGCCCCTATCATTTACCTTTTCGATAGACCGTTCTCTGCGTGAACGTATTTGCTTGTAATAATGAATGCTGTTTGCAAACATGCTTGAGTTGGATCTTTGCTTGATTGTAATTGTATGGTGGAGTGATGGCCACTATGCAATCTGAAATTTTAAGTTAATTAAAGTTTGGTTTGGGTTTTATCGGTTGTCATTGCTTAATCTCTCATGCAAGTATGTTTGGATCAAATCTGTTTTCGCAGTCATATGACATGTCAGTAATGTTTTGCTTATAACTCAAGCTACAGAAATCCAAATGACATGAAACCAGTTGGGTTAGTTCACAAATTTAGAGGATGAATTTCTGTCAAAAATTCAATGGTATACCATACATATTCTGGGAGTTATGCACAAAGTAATGAACATGACAGAATCTGTAAATCTCTGCTGATATAGCTGTACTGTTTGAATTATATCTCGAGTTATACATATCCAAATGAGGTGATTCCAGTTGGGATGGTTCCATAATTTTATACACTATAATCTGGTAAAAATTCGTGGTCATTGGATATTTACACAGAAAGTTATGCATAATTCTTTGAGGTCAACAGAATCTGTCTTAATTGAAGTACATGCTGTCATTTTACTTTGAGTTATTCTCTTATGCAATGATTCAAGTACAATTATCTGAGATATGATTTTTCTAACGGTCAGATGGTAAACACCAGGTCCGGAGGAGGTCAAGACGTGCCACTGTGATCCGGGCACATATTGCAAATCAACAAAACCCGGCACCACCTCCACCGATCAACCAAGCAATGGACCCGAACATGCGGCAATTCCTGGCGAGCGCGCTTGCAACCCGATTCAAAACCTTACCAACACGGTGCGGCAGATGCAAGCTCAACGAACCAGCCACCACCACCGATGCCACCACCACCCCCGCCACCAAGGGACGGGCACAAGGAGTTCATGAGCCACCATCCCCCCTACATTTTCTCACTCGGGCATTTCGATCCACTAGATGCGGATGAGCGGTCGAAAACTATCACTAAGAAGGCGGGAGATCGTGCGGTGCAGCGACGGGGAGATGGTTACGTATGCTTGGAAGACTTGTGGGGCAGGGCGCAGGTGGTGGGATGCGTACTCTCAAGCTCATCCCAACGAGCAGGAACATCACTTGGCGGGAATTCGCGGACAACTTCCGCACTTATCACATTCCTTCGGGGGTTCTCAAGCTCAAGCGAGAGGGAGTTCTTGTCAGCGAGGCAAGGCAATATGTCGGTGGCGAGTATCTGGACAAGTTCACTCACTTGTCACGCTATGCACTTCGATGAAGTCAACAGCGATCCAAAGAGGCAAGAAAGGTTCCTGGATGGCTTGATTAGTCCTCGAACTATCTCTTGCGAGTCACATCTTCCGGACTTTCGGTATTTGGTAAACAAAGCTATTGGGGTGGAAAGCAAGAGGAAGGAGATGGGTGAACATAAACGCAAGTTTCGGTCTCGGGGCGGTCTAGCGGTAACACCGTCCCCGTTACGGTTCTCGGCGGAGCGACTCCATATCGTCCTGGTGGACAAGGCTGGAAGGTACCCACGGAACATGCGGCTCCGGCGCTCGTTTCGACCACGGCGCTTCAATCCTCGGACCCCCGGGACTCCTACCCCACGGGCGAGTCGTCCTAGCAACAACTGCGGGGGCACCCGTCGGGAAACACCAACCGTGTTCGACGGGGTGGATGCTTCAAGTGCGGAGAGGCTGGGGCATTATGCTAACAAGCTTGTCCTAAGAGGGTGATGCGGACTCCACGAGAGGGACATGGGAACGGGGCCAGGCGGTCATCTTCTCGAGCTCGTACTCCACGGACACCCGGCAAGAGAGGCCCGGCGAGTCATGTGCGTGGCCGAGTCAATCATGTATCGGTGGAGCAAGCTCGGAATGATGCGGGCGTGGTATTGGGTACGTTTTTCGTCAACTCTGTACCTACTACGTATTATTTGATTCGGGAGCATCACATTCATTTATAGCGATCAATTTGTGGCAAAATATAACTTACTCTATGAGTACAATGAAGAATTCAGCGATAGTTAGCACTCAGGGGAGAAATGAAAGCGGTCGCATATGCCCACAAGTAAAGATAAATATCATGGGAGTAGACTTTCTTGCTAATCTGGTAGTTCTAAAATCATGGGGAATAGATGTCATTCTTGGTATGGATTGGTTAAGGAGTTGTGATGGAGTTATTCAGTGTCGGAAGAGGTCAGTACTGTTAACCGGTCCTCAAGGGGAAAGAGTGGAGTACGTGAGTGCACCCTCATCTGTTAAAGGAGTTATGAACTCTGTTGAAGGCAAGGCCTTGGAGGATATAAGGGTAGTGAATGAATTCCACTGGATGTATTTCCGGAGGGATTTGCCGGGTATGCCACCATCGTGACATTGGATTTAGTATTGAACTTATACACAGTCTTGCTCCCATATCTAAAAGACCATATAGAATGGATGTTAAAGATCTAGCTGAATTAAAGAAACAAATTGAAGAATTGCTTAGTAAAGGGGTTTATCCGTCTAGTTCATCACCATGGGAGCCCCCACACTCTTCGTTGATAAGAAGGATGGTTCTAGGGAGGTTGTGTATAGACTATCGATCACTTAATGAGGTTACTATCAAGAATAAGTACCCTTTACCTCGGATTGAGGATTTGTTTGATCAAATGAGAGGAGCTAAAGCTTTCTCTAAGATAGATCTTAGATCAAAGTTATCACCGCTAAAAATCCGTGTGGAGGATATACCAAAGACAGCATTCACATCCAGATACGGTTATATGAGTTCACCGTGATGTCCTTTGGCCTCACCAATGCACCAAAGATACTCTTTATGTATTTGATGAACAAGTTATGGAGTATCTCGGGATAAGTTCGTTGTGGTATTCATTGATGACATACCGGCATTCTCTGAGTGAGGAAGAACATGAGGAGCACCCGAGGCTTGTGTTGAAGGTAAGCTACGGAACATCACCGTATTCCAAGTTCAAGTGCTCGGTTGGTTGATATTCTTTTTTTACTTTATTGACATCATCACAGATGGAGGCATAGCAAGCCGATCCAAGCAAGGTTCGGATGTATTGAACTCGGAGTCCGCCTAAGAATGTGCGTAGATCGAAGTTTCCTTGGACTCTCAGGATACTATCGAAGGTTCATTGAAGGGTTTTCTAAGATAGTGAAGCCACTTACCGTCGAGAAAGGAAGAGAATTCAAGTGGGATGAGAAGTGTCAAAGCTAGTTTTGAGGAGCTGAAGAAGAGGCCGACCACAAGACTCCGTGTTGATCATGCCGTACATACACAAAGGGTTCGATGTATACCGGATGCCTCTCGCGTTTGGGATGTGTGTTAATGCAAGAAGGAAAGGTTGTAGCTTATGTTTCAAGACAAGCTTGAGGAAAGATGAGCAACTATCCTACTCATGATCTTGAGTTATCGCTATTGTTCACGCATTGAAGATCCGGAGACATTATGATTGGGAACAAGTGCAAGATCTTTACCGACCATAAGAGTCCGAAGTATATCTTTACTCGAAGGATTTGAATTTGAGGCAGAAGGTGGTTGGAGTTAATCAAAGATTATGATTTGGATATTCGCACCATCCTGGGAAAGACAAATGTTGTGGCAGATGTTTTGAGTTCGAAGGGGACAAACACTAGCATGCCGTTAGGACACCCGTTACCATGAGCTATGTTGGGAGATGGCACAACTTAAATTGGGAATGGTTGCTTCAAGTGAGACTTTGGCATTAGAAATTGAGTCGACACTTGAGCAGATAATGTGAAGGGACAGTTTGACTCGACACTAAGATTTTCGGTAGTATCACAAGAAATTGATTAAGTTAGGAAAATTTCCGAATTCGAGAGAAGATGAGCAAGGAAATGTTGTGGTTTAAGAAATCGCAACTGTGGTAAATTCTAGATCAAGGAGTTGAGAGAAGCTATTTTGAAGGAAGCACATGATTCAAATTTCCTTACTCTATACACCCCGGAAGTACCAAGATGTATCAGGACTTGGAAGCAAGAGATACCGGTGGTATGGGATGAAGAAAGATGTAGCAGCTCATGTAGCTTTGTGCGATGTGTGTCAAAGAGTGAAGGGCCGAGTATCAAAGGCCGCAGATTGCTTCTGCCCGAAGGTACTCGAGTGGGAATGGGAGGAATCGCATGGATTTATAGTGACTACCTCGTACTCGTGATGGGTATGACTCATTTGGGTTATCAGGATAGATTAACCAAGGTAGTGCACTTTATCCCGCAAAGACGACCTATACAAATGAGTGAAGCTAGCTGAGTTGTATAATTCAAGGATAGTGTGTTTGCACGGGGTACCGAAGAAGATAGTGTCGATCGAGGCACAAAATACTTCACTCGCTTTGGCAGAAGTTGCATGAATCGATGGATACAAAGTTAAACTTCGCCGCATACCATCCTCGCATGTATGCGTACATAGAGAACAAATCAGATACTTGAGGATATGTTGAGAGCTTGTGCGTTAAAGAATAGTGGCGCTTGGGATAAAAGTTTGCTCTTGCGTGCAGTTTGCTTATAACAACAAGTATCGTCCAAAGATCAAATGACACCTTTGAAGCTCAGAGAAGGAAGTGTAGAACACCGTTGTTTTGGAATCAGATCGGTAAAGGCAATTTTTTGAGCCAGACAAAGATACGAGAAGCAAAAGGTTGAAATCATATGGAAAATTCAGCGCATTACCAAGACAATTTAAGAGTTATACGATCCTCGGCGAAGAGAAGTGATTTTGGAAGTTTCCGTGATTATGCATACCTCGCAGTGTCACCTATTCCGGGGATTACGAAGGTTTAATGTCGAGGGAAGTTATCACCTCGATTTATCGACCTTTCAAAATATTGGAACGGAAAGGAGAAGTAGCATACCAAATAGAGTTGCCAAGACAGCTATCGTGGAGTTCGTGTTTCATGTATCACAACCGAAGAAATGTACAAGTGAGGTTAAGATAGAACCGGTACAAATAGAGGATATTCAAATGGAGAATGATCGACATACAAAGAATACCCCGTTAAGATCTTGGATGTGTCGTAAAGAGTTACCAGAGGTGATCATTAGAATGTGTAAAGTGCAGGAGTCATCATACCGAGGAAGAGGCAACTTGAGAAAGAGAGGAGAACTCAAGGAAGACTTTCCTCACCGTTTCCTTTCTGAAAGTCTTCTCAATCTCGGGACGAGATTTTTAAGGGGGTAGACACCCTAAAATTCCATCACTAAAATTACTTAGCAACTTAAATTAGTCTTAAGGATCTAAGGAGATTAAATTGTTATTTAAATTGAGCTCTAAAATATTAAAGATAATTAAATAAACTTAGAGACAACAAGTGTATGTGCATCATCAATGGCTTGCATAGTTTTTGGTTGCTTGTGTGGTTTCTAAAAAGTTTATAAAATTCTTGAGAAAAAGTTTGAAAAAGTTTGAATTGAATTTGAGATGAAAAATGATTCGATAAATGAAGTTTGAAAAAGAAAAGAAAAAGAAACCGCACCCCCCTTCACCCCGCAGCCCAGCGGCCCACCACCGCTTCCGCGCCGGCCCACCTTACCCTCTCCTTTTTCTTTTTTCCACCGAGACGCCGACAGCCCGGGCCCACCCGTCGCCTCCCCTCTCCCCCCTTCCTTTCTTCCTTCCCGCAGCCCTCCGCCCGAGCCGCGCCGCCGCGCGACGCCTCCGCCCGCGCTCGGCCGCCCTCCCCACCTTCCCTTCTTCTCCTTGCGATCATTTAAGGCAATTAACGGCCCCGTGATCAAATAGGACCGTTTCCTTCCATCCTTAACCCTAGCCGTGATGGCCGCGGCCACCACACGGCGCCGGGCCGGCCGTCCCGTCCCCTACCCGCCTCGCCTTCCTTCCTTGCTCCTATTTAAGGTCGTGCACGAACCCCCGCGCTCCCTTTGCCTCGCAACGCTCTAACGCACACGCACGAGCACCAATTTCACCGCGCCGCCGCCGGTTCCCGCCGCCGTCGATCCGTCGCCGCCGGGGTGAAGGGCTAGACCCCCCGCCCGTTTTCTTTGACCCGGGGATCGCTAGGAGCTTGACAAGCTCGTGCTGCCGCAGTTCGTCCCCGACGCCCGTGGCAGCTCGCGCCCGAGCTCACCGGAGCGCCGCCCGAGCCGCCGCCGTCGCCGTCGAGTCCTCTTCTCCACTCGCCTCCTCTCCACCCGTTGGCCCGTCGTCATCCCCCGTGTGGTAAGCAAAATCCCCCACCCAATTCCTCTTCTTTTCGCGCACGCATTGCCTCCCCGAGCTCGCCGGAGGGACCGCGCCGCCCTTACTTGCCCGCCGCCGGTGAGACCCAATCGCTCCCGTAGACCCCACGAGCACGTGCGCAAGCTTCCCGCATCGTTTCGGTTCCCAACCCGTGATGGCCGAACGCTCGGGGCCCGCAGCTAGCGCCGGCGACCCCGCCGCGCACCGCCGCCCTCCGCGACGCCGTCGCCGCCCTCGCGTGCACACATCCGTGGCCATCGCACGATGCGTGGACGGCCCGTATCGCGTAACCCTTCGGTTATGCGGCCGTCCACGGGTCCGTGCGGCCGGCGCACGCGGCGGTCCACGGACGCCGCGCGCATCGGTGGCCATTGGATCCGAGATCCACGGTGCCGCTGTGGCGATTTTGATTAAGAGTCCCCGTGTTTTTACACCACAAGCCATTCTTCCACCTTTAAGAACATTTACTTACAGTCCCGATTTTTACAATCTAGCCCCCCGCCTACCCCGGATAATATCGTTAAAGGCCCTTTTCACTCCTTTTTGCACCTAGACCCCTCTGGATTTATAAATATGTTTTAGCCCTCGATTTTTATTTATAAAAAGTCTCTCAGAACTTAGTTTTCTTGCGTATAGGCCCCGTAAACTCGTTTTAATCATATCTTTCTCATTTTAACTCCGTTTAGCGTTCTATATACCGAAATGATCGTCTCCGACGAGAATCTTTTAAACAGTAAATTTACCAGTTTTGTTACTGTTTGGTGTACTGTTTTATTTATTGTTTGTTGTTCATGTTTGATTCGTAGATATCGTGCCTATTTCGTCCGAGCTCCCCCGTTCTGAGGTGATCGTGAAGAGCCCGTTCTCGAGGAGGATTTCACTCAGCACGTAGAGGAAGGCAAGTGGCTTTCCCCTCCGCATAATCTTTTGAACTCATGACACCGCATGCTAAACAATATTTACTATTCCCGTTGTTATGCATAAACCCGATGGGCAAACACCTAGCTAAGGACTTGACTAGATGCTTTACCACTTTACTCTGATCAACCCCTTGTAAACAAATGTTTGGGGTGTAGATAAATGCTTAGTTTGCTTTACATGAGTTTGGTTATGCTTTGTTTATGCTCTTTTACATCTCGCCTTTTGCCTATGTTATGTGTTTGTGCTTAAAAACAAGATAACTTTGGATTCATAATCGAACATGGAGAACCACCCAAGATGTCGTACAACCACAAATTCACATGGCTCGGCTTAGCCAATTAATTAGGAGAGTGGGTTAGCCGGGATAGCTCTTTCCGAGAGGGGCACAATGGGGCCGGAGTTGAAGGGGTATAGCCCGGTCCTTTTGGGGTAGCACTTTGGCTAAGGTGTTGACCATTAGGGAGGGTTATGGTCCGCTCTCGCCGTCGTAACCGTTGCGGGGCCGTTGGTTTCTCTTCTTCCTTTGTAAAGGCCGTAGTGGACCCCTAGCCACTCACCTTGGAAGTGTTTAAGGGTCTAGCTAACCCGGGCAAGATGGGGAACACGAGCTATGGGTAAAGTGCTGTCCCTCCGCCGAGTGTAAACCGATCGATCGCCCGTGCTCACGGCCATGAGCGGCTTGGACCCTCACATGATTAATAAACTCGGAAGATTAATGCAAATCATGGGTTTGTGGTTTGGTTTGAAGTTTCTTTTTTAAGGTTAAGTGGGTTGGTATACACTTACATCTAGTAAATAGGTGCTTGCAATTAAAACTTGACCAACTTATAAAATGCTTACCGCCGTGAACCATAGCCTATCCTTGATAGCCTTGCATTGTTTCCACTTCTGCCGAGCTCCAACCTTAAGTGTGCTCACCCTTGCTTACCACCGTTCAGAGGAGAACGTCGCAGGTGAGGACGAGTATTGGAGCGACTACGAGGAATTCTAGGGCATATGGATCCCCCGTCATCATGCCTCGTGGAAGTCAACGATGGAGTTGCTCGTCGTCGTTTAGTTATCGTCTTGTTCGACCTTCAGCCCGACCCCTATGGATGTACAATTTGGTTATCATACCTCAGTTTAAACTCATGTACGTTTTATTACAACAATGGTATTACTCTCGTTTTGTCTATCATGTGGGTGTAAATGATCCGGCGCACATATGGGATGCATCCGTTTTCCTTGTAAAAACTGGGTGTGACAACAGGCCCGCATGTCATCCCTCCTCCGCCGTGACTACGGCCTCCCCGCGCTCGCCGAGTCCGCCTCTAAGTTGACTAATATTTGTATCAAAGTTCGTTCGTGACTTGCAAGCGGACAAGTCTCCCGTCGTAGTCAAGGGACCCTTCTTCCTCGAGTGGTGAACTCCAAGGTATCGAATCCGTGGAACAATGTGTAACGCAAGGATTCAATCTAGTAAAGCAAGGTAAGCTATCTTATGAAGGTAAAGTTGCATCTAATCTACTAACTCATAAAGAAAACGAATCTAATCTAATCTACTAAAGAGGTAGCAAGAGAAAACAAGAGATAACCAATCTAGAGAATCTAGATCATGCTTAGTGTTGTAGCTCCAAACAAGATAGATGAAAATAGCAAAGCGAATCTCATTAAAAGCATCTTTAAATCGTGGCCTTCCCATCCGACTCGGAAAACATCCGCCTTTCGAGACCCCGTTCGTCACAACGTATCCCTTATTCATGCGGGGAGCTTAGGCGAGTTCGATAGAACAAGAAATCACTGGGCCGGTCCGGTATGCACCTCTAGCCACCGCGGCTACAAGAGCACCCTATGTAATCTAGCTATAGACTAGATCGTAGAAGAAGCAAAACCAAGAAGAAATCAAAATCATCGAGAAGGCACTTAATCGCTAGAAATCGGATTCACTTACAAACTTCACCATGAATGATTACATGAACAAGATCACCGATCGTGGCCCTCCTCGATCTTGATCCTCGCTCCGGAGCTCCGACGTGGTCTTCCATGCAAGGTTCCCACGTCGGCTAGGGAAACCCTAGACACAACTAGCATGACCCTCATCTCCGAGATGATGTCCTCAAGCTTCTCGCTCCCCGCGCGGAATACGACTTCTTCTTCCGCGTGGCTCTCGGTCGTGGGACTATAAATAGCCCGATTGGCGGCTAGGGCAAAGGGCGACGGATTTGGGCCCTAAATGGCTCGGGGCCGACCGGCTCGGCCGCCGTCCGGGCCCATTTAGGCTCACCGCTGCCCTTTCGCCCGAGGCCTGCCTCCCTTGCTTCCCGGATGCTTCCCCTTCGCATGTAGGTCCATGTCGTCGGTTTTCTCCGAATTGGACTCAACTCCTTGTCTTTCAAGATCTGCGCACTTTTCTCGGTCGTGTCCCCCGGAGTCCGTCGTCTTCGATCAAGTCCCCCGCTTCTTGGAGTTAATTTTGCTTCATTGCATGACTTGTTCGTGACTTCAAGGTCTTGTCATGAGGTGCTTGATGAACTTATCCCGAAAGTCTGTATTCAACACTAAATCCCCGCGTAAACATTAAACTCCAAAACCGACATGCACACGTGGAACTCTGTTATACCACTAGGGTTAGTACCAATGAATAAGATACAAAAGTTATGCCAACACCGAAGGTAAACTCATGGCTAGGTTGACGGATTTTCACCGTCAACATCTCCCCCATGCTTAAACCTTGCTCGTCCTCGAGTAAGCCTTCGATGGATATCATCATTGCCCATCAATGTTTAAACTTTGCACTTGATCACACATGAAAAAAACATAATGCTCTCAAAAGTTTAATTCGTTAAAGTCTTACAATGTACTAGCCTTCACTCCCACGGAGGGTAGATTCTTATTAAGCTTATCCCAGCGTTATTAACATGCTCACAAAGTTTAAATAGACCCCAGACTCTTTTTGAAATAAAGAACGAGATAAAGAAAAGGAGCTAAACCCAATTCACAAATTTAAATCATTCCATGCATTGCTCATGAACTCTCATCTCACTTTGTCTCTCAAGCCTATATATTCTACTCCTTTCCCTCTCATATATATGTGGTAGGCTTTATATGGAGCTTTGGGAAAGTTTAGCCCTAACAAGATTTTATAAATGAGGTGTTGTCAAAACAAGACAAGCTTCTCATGGTCTTACCGAGACTCGTCAAAAAAGGTCATTGGAAAATAATGTTAAATCAAGGAGGGGAAAGAGAAAAATACACACACTTTAGATGAGTGGACATGTGCAAGAGTGATCCCGAGGCACAAATGAAGTCCTCGTTATTCTGATTGCACATGGTTGGAAAATGAGAATGGATCTTTTTAACTCCGCAAACACTTTGAATGCACTTTTAGAGAACCTGGGAGTTCGCTTTACGCACATATATTTTTTTTTCTCTTTCTCATTTTTCTTATTCTTTCTTTCTTTCTTTCTTTCTTTCTTTCTTTCTTTCATTATATATATATATATTTTTTCTTTCTTCTTGTGAGACTACACCTTGGAAGTCACGTATATCGCCGAATTCTTCATTCATCAATTTTTTCATTCATCATTTTTTAAAATACTCCCTTGAACTCTAAAACTGCACCGTACCTACCTCCTCCCCCATGCTTGGGACGTTGCTCGCCCGAGCAAAGAGGCGAAAATGAAGGTAGGTACCGGGTATTTTTCCTTGGAGAGCTACTTGAAATCTTCAATGTTGGCACCGTCTTACGATCTTCCTTGAATTGATGATCCATTCTCAACGATAGGTTGTGGCCAAGGAGGTAATCAAAAGATGATATTTGGTTTAAGGGTGGATATCCTCGGCGAGGTTTGTGAGATCTCCAATGCGGGGATACACAATGCACGGATAAAAGGCTAGCAAAAAGATAGATACGCAAAAACGGAATGACCAAACCTTCTCTAGTCTCGCCGTAGAAATCATGGCCTGCAATAACTCACTCAAAAATAAATCTTGTACACTAAAGTTTATGCACTCAAATATATATAAGGCTTTGGATAGGTTGAGCAACACACAAGTGATATTTGTGACAAGGTCAGCAATATTTTTGAGCATAAAAGACATCTTTAATCTATTCATAACTTGAGAGCACATAAAACACTATGGGTCTTTATTTTAATCATGACCTCCGCTGAAGATTAAGCTAGCATTTAGATAATTTCAGATTTGTATTTTTAAGAGAGCACTAGGTTAAACATGCATAAATCAATTACAAAGATAAACAAAGCAGCAATTATAATCATATATCATGGCACAAACTTTGTAACTTTACCAAAGGTAAAAACTTGGTGGCGACATTATTCATGTGATGAAAATAAACACTAAGATACACACTGAAAATTAAACTAAAAACTGAAAATTAAAGCAAAGCTGAAAATACTACGCAAACATAGGCGCAAAACAAGCTGAAAATTAAAGAAAAGGGGGTAAAAAGGAAAGATAACTAAAGCTTCTCCTCTCTCTAATCTTCCACTTCTGGTGGTCGATGTTGATAGCCTTGGTTGTTGTACCCTTACTTGTAATAGGAATGCACCACTCCTCCTATGAATTGTCCGACGGTTCTGTGTGAAGGTGTCCAAGCACATAAGCGACGTTTGCATTTCCTTCACCCATTTGGTTTGCATTGGTTTGGATGGCGGCAATAAATTGCATGTTCCTGCAGCGTATCCTCCAATGGTGGCTCCATTTTGTTGTGGTTGAGGAAAGTGTGCAAATGGCTCCGCAAAGGCTACGTTGGGCACCGCAAAAATGGTGGGGGTATGGCCGCACCACTCCCCCATGCTTGCATTGGTACACCACCGTAGTAATTTGGCGATGTCGAATTTCTCCGTATGGTGGGACATAATTTTGTTGTGCACTTCCTTGGGCCATAGAAGATCCTTCTCATACTCCTTTTCTTTATTTTTCTTCGCCTAAGACAAGAAGTCCTTCCTCTAACCGATCTTCTTCCCCTCAAGAAAAGTCTTAATCTTCAATCCGAAGGGGCAAATTCACCTAGGCCACTTGTAAACCTCCTCTCTCATCTTCACTCTTATATATTCCTTTCTTCATATATTCCTAGGTCTCGGGGAGATGACGTGTCTTTTGTAATACCCGGTTTAAAAGAGATAGCCAATATGGACATCCCGAACCAATATCTTCCGAACTCGATGTTGCAACAACACCACCGTTGATCATAGGTGAGTGTGGTCTGCTGAAGCCACTCGGCAACAAAGCCGAGTAAAGCCAATTCTAAACTCCGTGGTTATCTATGTCTCTCTTATTCTCCCCAAAAATCCACTTGCACAAAGGTGACACACTTGGATGATGGGGTTCCTAAGTAGTATTTTTTTCGTTGATGGTCTCTTTCCGCGATCATACTCCAAAAAGCCTTCCCATGTGCCTTCATGCACATACTTGTTCCGAGCTCCCCTTTGAAAATAAGGAGACACTCGCCCATGGGTCTACGATACTAGAACATGTAATCGTTTCGAACATGAAAACCAATCTAATCTATCTAGGATTGTGTTGAATGGATCCAAGGAAGCATTGAGGCCTATACTCCCTTTATGGCATGGTTGCTAGCCTTAAGCATTAAAGTATTTTCAGCACAAGATGATAGATAGATAATCCAACAAAGTGTGATTACATCTCAAGATCGATTGCAACCCATGGATGAAAGGAGATTACCCCATCAAAGTGCTAGAAATAGCATCGTTGATCAAGGTTACCCTTCCGATGCCGTGTCTTCCTTCTTCTCCTCTCCAGCTCCCTCCGGAATGAGACTCAAGACTCCTTCATCAAGGGTATGCGCCATGGTCAAGAAAATTTCCTAGGCGAATTCCTTGTGGGTGTTTGCCGACACTCCGCTAGAGAATTGCACCGTGTCCCGTGTGAAACCCAATATGTGGAGAGCTTGGTCGTCGATGTCGACGTTCGCTACAAGCCTCTACCCAAGGCGAGCGAGCTTCTTCTCCTCCTCCTCCGTCGTGATGATAAACCCATTGGAATGCCAATGAGCGTATGGAGGTGGAGCGGATGATCGAAGTCAAGCGAGGTTGACTGTGCGGCTCCTCCATATGTTATTGAAAGTTTGCAAACCTACTTGTGTGGCCCTCATGGAGAAGAGTGTGGTTCCTCCTGCTGTGCCGTGTCCTCCTCCATACTCCAAGGAAACTCCTGGCCGAGTGCCTCCTCGAAGAGGTTGTCGATGATGGCTTAGACGACAATGATCCCTTCTTCTTCGGTGAAAAGACTTGTAGTTTTCTTCCTTGATTGCAGCACTCTCCCTCACAAATAAATATCCGGGGTTTTCAACGTAACAAGGTACACAAATATTATTTTGGAGTCTCTGGACTTTGAGTGGATTAAGGATGTGATTTGTTGCACGAAACAAACGCGGTGGATGGCTAAGTCTAAGGTGATTCCGTCTACAAACTAGAGCACACGAACAAAGAGTTGGATGAAAGACTCCCATCTCTCTCCTCCTTGGCTCCTGCGTTCTTCTCTAGTGCATTCATGTTGCTTCGTGATCGCGTACACCTTCCAACGTTCCCGTCCACTCCTTCGCTTGCATTATTGCTCCTTCCACTCTGATGTTTTCGCTGACTCACTTCATCCTCCCTTGCCTCCCATGCATCCAAGATATTTCTACAATCCCTATTGCCCCCCATGCTTGTACTTTGCATGTGGTTTAAATATGTTGGAGGGGCATCCCGTGATGTATCATGGTGCATGCATGGCTGTGTTAACTAGATTGCCTCCCTTTAAGTGTGTTTAAGGCTAAGCACTCTAATTTCGAAATTTAAAAATATTTTTCGAGCCATGCAAGAGCTCGAACATAATTTTAGAGAAGTTTTTAAACCATTAAAAACAAATGCAAGTCGAAAATATTTTTTTTATTACGTCGGTTTCGGGGTCTCACCGTATAGTTTGCCTTCATTGGCCGAGAGCAAGCTTTTCCCGGCTTGATCATGGGGGCATAGGTTTAGGTCCTAATTTTGATTAGCCGAGAGATTTTGAATGAAATAAAATTAAGTGAGGCTTAGAAAATTCTAATCTTAGAGAAACCAAGGATATGGATTTTTAAACCAACCAAAAAATCAAGTTTCTAGGTTCACGCGAGTCCTACCACATGCTGAAATTTAAATAACATCTAGATACAAGTCGTGGCTCTACTCGTGTGTTTTTAGCATGAAAAAACAAGTCAACCACAAGACCATAATGAGGGTGAAGGGTTGAGTTAGGTTCTGAATTTTTTTTGGTTTTGGTTGTGGTTTCTCGAAAAGAAGCAAACAATCACATAGGACGGTTCATGTAAAGGGTTTATGATCAAGCAAAAATATTCAACCAAGAATTATGTCTCTAATATTGTTCAACTATTCTAAGTCTAAGGTTTTGCGTAGTAAAATTCAAAACTGAATTAAAAAGACTCGAAAAAACCGGAATCGGGTTGTCCTCCGCAGCTTATTCTGACTCGACGAAACGGTTGCCTCCCGCCTAGCGCTGCTTATAGTCCATGGTTAGACTTCTTCACTTGATTATCTCGATCAACGCTCTTTGCGGGCGTTGCAATCTTGGGTACCCACTTTGGCTTAGTCATTTTTTTGGTCTTTCACAGTCAAGTTTTGTCCTTTTGGTCTTGACTTCCGATGCAACATCTTTCCTTGTGTCGCATTCGAACGACCGTGATCTTCATGGTCTCTAGTGTGATCCTTCATCTCTCCCGAACGAGCTCGAGTAGCCTTCGCCGTCTTGGGACCTCGAGTTGTCTCGTATATTCCTCTTTGTTACCCATTGGGCGCCCGCAAGTTGTCCCACTTGCGTCTAGCATCTTCATCACGATGAACTTCACACTCCTTGCATGTGGATCTTGCTTGGCGGGGTTCTTTGGGTGTCGAGCTTCTTTTCTCCATCTCCATCTTCTCCATCCTCCTCTTGATCTTGAATGGCCTTCCTAGTGTCTTGACTCGGAGGTGGAGATTCCCTTGGAGATTTCGACTAGCCCTTCGACTTCAACTTTTGAATCTAGGGTTTCCACCTTTTAGCTTGTGTTGCATGTCACCTTTGCCCGTAAAGTTTTCCCGGATCATCCACAAAAAAGTTTTGGGTTTCTTGGAGAGGTAGCCAACCATCTCCTAAGTTAGGGTTAGTAATAAAACAAAAATCTAAACATAAAAACTAGGGTTAATCGAAACTAGAATTTTTTTTTTTCTTTTTTGAGGATGATCAAACATAAGAGATGCAAACGAAAAATCAAAAGAAAAATCAAAAGATAAGCGATACTAGATCGGATCTTTGATTGCTTTTGTTCATTGCAAGAACGCAAGGCCGTAAAAAGGGGCTTGTTGACGGTTAATATTTGTATCAAAGTTCGTTCGTGACTTGCAAGCGGACAAGTCTCCCGTCGTAGTCAAGGGACCCTTCTTCCCTCGAGTGGTGAACCCAAGGTATCGAATCAGAACAATGTGCAACGAAGGGATTCAATCTAGTAAAGCAAGGTAAGCTATCTATGAAGGTAAGTTGCATCTAATCTACTAACTCATAAAGAAACGAATCTAACTTAATCTACCAGAGGTAGCAAGAGAAACAGATAACCAATCTAGAGAATTCAGATCATGCTTATGTTGTACCCAAACAAGATAGATGAAAATAGCAAAGCTAATCTCATTAAAAGTATCTTAAATCGTGGCCTTCCCATCCGACTCCGAAACATCCGCCTTTCGAGACCCCGTTCACAACGAGTCCCTATTCATGCGGGGAGCGAGGGCGCAGTTCGATAGAACAAGTTGAAATCACTTGGCCGGGTCCTAAGAGTGCACCTCTAGCCACCGCGGCTACAAGAGCACCCTATGTAATCTAGCTATAGACTAGATCGTAGAAGAAGCAAAACCAAGAAGAAAATAAAATCATCGAGAAGGCACTTAATCGCTAGAAATCGGATTCACTTACAAACTTCACCATGAATGATTACATGAACAAGATCACCACCGTCCTCTCGATCTTGATCCTCGCTTCCGGAGCTCCGACGTGGTCTTCCATGCAAGGTTCTCACGTCGGCTAGGGAAACCCCACAACTAGCATGACCCTCATCTCCGAGATGATGTCCCCGAAGCTTCTCTCGCTCCTCGGCGGCGGAATACGACTTTCCTCTCGCGTGGTTTCGGTCGTGGGACTATAAATAGCCCGATTGGCGGCTAGGGCAAAGGGCGACCCGATTTGGGCCCGAAAATGGGCTCCGGGCCACCGGGATCGGGGCCGCCGCCCGGGCCCATTTAGGCCCAGCCCGCGGGCTCCTTGCCCGAGGTCGGTTCCCTTGCTCTCGGATGCTTCCCCTTCTGTAGGTCCATGTCGTCGGTTTCTCTCCGAATTGACTCAACTCCTCGTCTCAAGATTCAACACTTTTCCGGTCGTGTCCCCAACCGTCGTCTTCTCGATCAAGTCCTCGCTTCTTGGAGTTAATTTTGCTTCATTGCATGACTTGTTCGTAGACTTTTGTCTGAGGTGCTTGATGAACTTATCCCGAAAGTCTTTGCATTCAACACTAAATCCCCGCGTAAACATTAAACTCCAAAACCGACATGCACACGTGAACTTGTTATACCACGGGGTTAGTACCAATGAATAAGATACAAAAGTTATGCCAACACCAAAGGTAAACTCATGGCTAGGTTGACGGATTTTCACCGTCAACACTCGGGCACGCCTCCCAAGCGTGGCCCCATGCCAAGGATCGCCCCGGCCCTTTTTAAGCCGCCACCGCACCCCTTGGCCCCTCACCCGAGCCCTAGCCGCCACCGAGCCCCTATGCGCCGCCGCTCGAAACCCAAGCGCCACCGCCGCCGAGCCACCGCGCGTCGCCTCCGCCGTCGAGGAGCACCTCGGGAGCTTCGCAAGGTCGATGCCGCCGGTGCCGCGTGTTCGCACGCGCCTTCTCTAGCTCGTGAACGATCTCGCCGGAGTTTTTTCCACTCCGCCGCCCGCCTTTAATTTCAGCGCCGTCGTCTCGTCTGCGTGAGTCGCCTTTTGTGCCTTAGCTAGCCTACAGCGCCGAGTTCTATGCTCTAGTGGTCTCAGGCGTCAATCGGAAAATTCCAACTCCACGTCTTCGTCGCTGGCGAGTCCGCCGTCTCTACGCCGCCGCAAGCCGTGTCGCCGTTGGTCGGCTGCCACCGCTCGCTCGCCCGCGTGCATCCCGGACCGTCGGATCTGTCTCCAAGGGATCGCATCCCGGTCAATCAAAGATATACCACGAACGTGATCTTGAACTCCGGCAGCTTTGCAAGAAAGCCCCCGAGTTTTTAGGTTTTTTACAAGCCGGTCCTTCCACCTGAAGTTTTCTTACGCTAGGTCCGAGTTTCTTTAGTTTAGCTCCTTTAGATTAGTTTTCTCGTAGATCAGTCCCTAATCTTGTATAGATCGTATCTTCTTCGTTTTAGCTCCGTTTTTAGCGTCTTTATGTCCACGTGATCATCTCGACGAGTAGATTAGTTTTTTGTTGTTTTTGTCTCTCGTTTGAGATGATTGGTGTAATCGTTTCTTAATTATTTGTACCATATGCTTGTATGTCATTGTATGGAGCGCAGCGTGAACGATCAATTCGTGGAGTACGTCGTCGTTGAAGACGGCGTTTAGAGCACAACACGCTTGGGTTAAAGGCAAGTCCTTGCTGCATTCCCTCTTGTCCTATTACAACATGCATTTTAATTACACCGTTATTTATCTTTTGCTTGCATTAATGTGATGGGACCTATGCTAAGGTGTGACTAGTGTTGATTACCTTGTGCCTTGATCAACCAGGTGTTATTTTTGTGATGGGTAGCTTTGCTAGCGCATATTTTGGGTGGTTTAATGGAACAAACTTTTAATCTTGATTTACTTTATGTTATTAATGTCATACAAGAACACTATACTTGTTTAATCGGAACATGGAGAACCACCTTAAAAACCGTACAACCACAAGGCACATGGCTCGCCTTGGTTGAATAACTAGAGACTTTAGTGATGTAGCAACCTTACCCGAAAAGGACAAATGGGGAGGCGTTGACAGAGTATAGACCCCTCTAGCGGGGAGTTGGGTTTGTTATTTTATGGTGGGGGTATTGACCCGCTAGGGAGCTTTGTGCCCCACTTCATCCCGAAACCTAGTGGGTTGTTGCTCATTGGAGGATCTGTAAAGGCCTCGTAGCGTCTCTAAGAAACCACACCTCTAAGAGTGTGGTATTGTGCCTACTTTTGCACAAGATGTATTGGGTCCAAAACTCTTTGAGTTTTTACGTGACTTGTAGAAAGTATACAACCTCTCGCAAAGTGTAAAACCGACTAGTTAGCCGTGCTCACGGCCAAGAGCGCCGGACCCTCACATTATTAACTCTATGGAAGATGGACTTTAATAACTTGTGCATTACATTTTATGGGTTCTTATGAATCTTTTAAGTGGGTTTGGTATACACTTACACTTGTTAGTAATAAGCTAGTTAATAAAACTTGACCAACTAAAATGCTTAATCGCTTTTGCAACCTCTAGCCTTCCACCATAAAGCCTTGCATGTTGTTATAGTATCTTTTCTCGTCTAGGGATGCCTCTAGGGGTCCCTTAACAATCTCGGGGGAAATCCCCACTTAAAACCCGCAACAAAGCGAAACACACTTCGCCTAACCATGCAGATACGGTCTGCGGCCGCGTGACCTCAACAGCCTCACCAAGGCGGCCCTCTTGAAGATCCTCGAAAGGTGCTTCGCCCGCCGAGGATGCGCGCCTCTCGGGCGGCCCGTCCCGTCTTCGAGGGGGTGCGCTTCCTCGAGCGAGCCTCCGCCGTCGAGGGCTCGCTCGAGCAGCTCCGCCTCGCTCGAGGGTCCGCCCCGCCCTCGACCGGGGTCCGCCGCCGAGGGCGCTCCCCGCGCGCGTGCGCCTGCCCCCGTACGCGCACGAACGCCCCGACACCCCCCAGCGGAGCGCCGCCATCATGCGCCGGGCCGCCCGGCCGCCGCACCAACTCCCTGCAGAGGGCTCATCCCCATCACCGTGAGGGACTCGTGCAGCAGGACCGGTGCCGTCCCGTGACGCCGTGCACCTGCTCCAAGACGCTAACGTGCCGAGCCCTCGAAGGGGGCCGGTCGCACCCTCGATTTGCTTTCTTGTGACCTTACAGGTTAGGTGAGGCGCTAGCCTAGTGGGACGCTCATCCCTCGCTATCAAGCACAGATGGGTCGCCGCCCCCGCGCGGCGCACGCTGTGCGCCGTAGCAACGGACTCCAAGACCGTGGAACGTATTGAACGGACGCCATTTTACTCCCGTACTCCGTACGGGCCAACGCCGCAGCTCCCTCGAGCCTATCATACGTCAGGAGACAGTCGCGCCACTAATTTGCTCTCCAATTCTCCCACAACATTCCCGCTCACCACACCCGTGGGATTTGGAAGCCGACTTCCTCTCCCGCCTTGCTTGTAACAGCCCCACTCACAGCACCCCCGTGCTAAGTAATATAGTGCCTTGAGCACGCCACCGTCGGACGTACGGCCCACCGGCCGAACCAGGATAAAACTCTTGGGCCCCTTATTGCTTAGCATCGACCATTGAGGGATAGACCACGCGCTTATTACCGGTTAGTGTCGGGACCACATTCCGCACCGACGCTGGCGCCCACCGTGGAGCAATCCGAGCGCCTAAGGTCAATCCGTCAATCCCTCCATGGTGATCCGCACCGAGTACCGTGGTACACGCGACCGCATGGGCAGCTCGAACCCCTCCCCGCCGGTTCGAAATCCGGCTCGGGGGCCCGGAACTGTGCCACGGAACCACTACTCTCATGTCACCAACCGTGAGGAGCTCCGCGCGGGGCGCCAAACAGTTCGCTCCGGCCCGCCACGCACGCGCCACCACGCGTACGCCCGCAGCACGGATGCCGCGGGCCCGCCGACGCCAGGACGTCGCCGCCGCCTGCGCCGCGCTGTGCGCGGTCCGAGTGACGGCAGGCCGAGCGCGCCGCCTCTCAAAGACGGTGCGCCCGCCACCACGACCGCCACTACCCCGGGATGGGCCGCGCGGTCTCCGACCGCGCTTTCCCATTGGGCTGCGTGGTGCCACGACGGCCTACAACGCAAACGTCAACACCACGATGCGCAGGGTTCCGCCCGGCCGTCACGTCTTCGCCGCCGTGATCCCGCGCCTCGCCGGGTGACGAGTCGTCCCTGGGTTCCCTCGACGCGTTGCCGCCCGCCAACCGCCACGGGTACGCGGAATGGGACTTCACCGCCGCGTGCCGGACCCGCCATGTTCAGCTTCGACGCCACGGACCACTGTTCGGTCGTCTCCGATGACTCCGAAAGACCGGGAGCTACGCATCCCGCGCGGGAGTGCTGCGTCGTCGTCACCAACGACTCAAATGGGTCCAGCGCGCGACCGCGCGGTGGGCGCCTCGGCGGGGAGGTCACGCCCGCCCTGTGGATCGCTCCGCACCAAGCCGCGGACCAAGCACCCTTGCCGGAGCCGACGCCGACGCCGCGCCTAGCCCAAGCCCGCGAGCCTCGAGGCTAAGCTGGCAGAGGAGTACCGCATGGTGCGGCTGCTCCGTGCCTCGATGGCAGGAGAAGCCTTCTCCGCTCGCGGCAAACGCGTGTGAGCCGCGGTGCAGCTCCGCGACCGCATCAACGCCGACAACCCCCGACGTGCCTCCGCGGGCAAGTCGAAGCCCGTTGCCGCCGCAACGCCGGCCGCGAGCTATGCCGCACCTCGACCCCCGAGGCGTGGAATCCGGTGACCGGCGAGGTGCAGCCCCTCAACGAGCAAGGGCGGCCGTCCGGCCAGGCCGAAAGCCCACCCTCACGTATCCGCCGCCAGAGATGCGCGGGGTGACGGGCCGCACAAGGGGGCGAACCCCGTCCGACGCAGTACAGCCGGCGGAGCGTCCCGCCAACTCAGGGCACGCGGCGGCCAAGGAACGGCTCCTCGACACACGCAGAGCGCTGGACGGTGACGCCCGAAACGTCATCAACGCCAGGCGCACGAGCAAGGCGGACGCGCGAGCAGCGGTGGGCTACCACCCTCGACGGGGCGGACGCTACGACAGCGGCGAGGACCGCTCCCCGACGCCGAAGCCCCCAGGGACCCGTGTTCGACCGGGAGAGATCCGCGCGACGCGCCTTTCCCGCCGCTTCGCCAACCCTCGACCAGCTGTCGGGCACACCCGGGAGACGGATCCCCGCGTGTGGCTCAACGACTACCGCTGGCTTGCCGGGCCGGGCGGGGCCACCGTCGACGAGGTCATCATCCGCAACTTGCCCCCGCACCTCGCGGCCCGGGACATGGCTCGAGCACCGCCCGCCAAACCCAAATCCACAATTGGGATGATCCGGTCCGCACGTTCGTGGCAACTTCCAGCATGTACGTGTGCCCCGGGAAATTCCCCGGGACCTCGCGCTCCTGCACTCGTGTCGGCGAGTCGCCACGGACTTCATACGACGCTTCTCCAAGCGCCGCACGGAGCCCCGCCGTGGCGCAATCCGAAATCGGCAGCACGCCTTCCTCGAGGGTACCACGTGGCCGGGACCTCGTGCGCGAGCTGGGACGCAGCTCCGCCCGCGGACTCCAACGAGCTGTTCGACATCGCCACCAGCCGCCTCAGGAGAAGAGGCCGTGGGGGCGATCTTTGACGGCAAGAAGGGAAGGCGCTCTACGATGAGCTCCGTTGTGCGCAAGTTCAGGGAGCCCCACCGCAAGGACAAGCGGGGCAAGAAGGGAAAGAAGCCGCGCCGCGAGGTGCGCGAGCAGGGGCGCGACGGCGGTGATGCCGAGGCCCTTGCTGTCGACCCGGCTCGACGGGGCCCTCGACCGGCCCTCGAGGCCCGGGGTGTTTGACGACATGCCGAAGAAGCTTGTCCCTATCACAAGACCCCAAGAAATACACCCCTGAGCAAGGCGACACCTGCTAGGCCCCATGGCCGCGCCGCCGCGAAGGAGGCAGAGGCCAAGAAAGATGGAGGAGATGGCGACGCCGGCGGCTTCCCCGCCGGAGAACGTGTTCCTCATCTTCGGGGGGCCCACCGTCGACATGTCGACTCCGCCAACAAGAAGTGAGCGCACGAGGTCCCGCGGGAGAAGGCGCCTCCTCCTTCCTCAATTGGTCGGAGGACGCCATCACCTTCAGCCGGGAGGACCATCCGAACCGCGGCCCCCAACCCGGCCAATACCCGCTCGGTGGTCGACCCCATCACGGAACGCGTGCTCGAAGGTATTGATGGACCCGAGGCAAACACTAACATCCTCTACGCGCATACGCCGCGCTTGATGGGGATCGGGCTGGACCAAATGCGTCCCGGAAGACGAAGCCGTTCCATGGCATCACGCCGCAAGCAGGTCCAGCCTCTCGCATCGACCCGACATTTTGGTTTGGCACCGCGAAGAATTTCCGCAAGGAAATCCTCACCCCCGAGGTGGTGGGGTTCAAGGGAGCCTACCACGCTATACTTGGGCGACCCCCGTTACGCCAAATTCATGGCGGTCCCCAAGTATACCCACTTGAAGATGAAGATGCCAGACCGAACGCGTCATCACCGCCGCCGTCCATCGAGCATGCATTCGATTGCGTACGCGAGTGCGTGGAGCACTTGCAGGCACCGGCGCTCGGATGAATGTCACACCCCGAAATTTCCACCTCATGATGTGAATAGAAAGAATAATTAAATAACGATTTTCTCATAATTTTAAAATTTTCCAACATTTATTTTTCTTACGTGGAATATAGTATAGGAAAAATCCCTTAATTGATTTTTCTAAATTAAATAAAAAAGTTATGTGTGTTGCATTCATGCCGATGCACCTAGTGGTTCTTGAGTGCAAAAAGGTTTCAAAAATGCGTTTAAGAGATGTCCAAACTCTCCCGAGAATTTTCCTGATTTTTCTAGAATTTATTCTCATTTTTTCCCGAGCTATTTCTATTTATTAGAAGGCTCTAAAATCTTTTTCATGAGCACCAAATGCTTTATTTGGGTTGTTCGTGTCTTAATCCATCTCTAGGAATTTTCCCCGGGAATTTTTGTGATTTTCCTCAGTATTTTTTCGTGCTTTAAAATAATTTACGTTTAATTTTTCCGGGATTATTTTTCGCACCGGAAATAGATTCTCGAAAAAAAAGAAAACCCTATCCTACCGGATTGGCCGGCCGTGTCCGACCCAACCCGCTCGCGCCCGCGGGCCGCCCGGGGCCCGCCGACCCCGCTGTGGCCCATCCGCCGCCGGTCGAGGCCGAACCGCCGTCGCCACCGCCCTCGCGCGTGCCCCCGCGCGCGCGCCTATAAAGGGCGCCGCCCGCCCCTAGGCCGCGCCGCCACCCTCGCCGCCCCGCGAGTCCCTCGCGCCCCGCCGTCACGCCCCCGTGCCCGCCAGCGGCGCCTCGCCGCGGAGCCGAGCTTCTGCCCCACCGCGCCGCCGGGCTCACACCGCCGCCGCCCCGATTCGGCCGGCTCGTTGACCTCCGAGCTAGTGGACGCCACAGAGCACCGGGTCCCGAGCCGCGCACGCGCCGCCCTCTCGCCGCCAGTCCACCGAGTGCCGCCGCACCTCGGAGGCCCGCCGCCATCGTCGCCGCCGGCCATTCTTCCGGCCGCCGTCTCGTCCGGGTAAGCGCCCCTTGAGTTTCCCCTCGAACTCTCAACCTTTTCCCTAAGTCGCCGAGCTCCAGGCGGCCTTGTCGTCGGCCCTCCCCGACCGCCGCGGATGCCTCTGCCTCTCGTTCGGTCCCGAGGGAGGAAGAAGGTGTGCCGTTTGTGAATAGCCCCCCGCAAAAATCCCGTAATGACTAGATCTAAGTGTGTGTCTTGCGTATCTTGTACGTGACCCCCTAGACGTCGTATCTGCCAAACTGCATCCAACCGTATTCTTTACAGATCTAACCCCGATCTTTAACCTTTCCCGGCACTATTTAGTGTGTCTTGCAAATCTTCTTAGCTAGCCCTTGAAATCTATAGTTAATCGCGTAAAGGTCCTTCCAACCTTGTTTTATCTATATCTTTTTCGTTTTAGCTCCGATTTCATCCGTTCAAGTTACGTTAGGTCCATAATAATGTAAAGCACGCGTTAGTGGTGTGTTTTCACCATGTTTTGTTTCTGAAAATAAAATTAATATTAATGTTGATTAATATCTAGTATACATGTCTTTTATAAATAAAAGGAAAAATAGATCTATACATCGTTTTTCATAAGAAAATTTAATTTGATTAATGTTTCTATCACATGTTTTTATATATAAAAATCTAATTAGATCTTTACTCGGTTTTCCATAAGTCAAATATTAATTTGCTTAATGATTTAATTAACTTTATAATTAAAAGTTGATTAGGCTTTTACTCCTATTTATAAATAAATGTTAATCTTGATTAATACCAATTTAATATCGTTTTTGATAATAATATGATGAACTCGAATTAAGGTAGTTTCGTTTAGATAATTCATATAGTTTAGTTTTCTAAATTAAATGTTTAATCTGCTTAATTCATATATGAATTCCTATTAATAAAACTTCTGACTAGATCTTTACACCGGTTTCGTAAATAAAGTTTAATATTGCATTAATGTCAACATAGGGTATTTTATTTCTGAAATATCCTTTATAATTGTTTTGTTAATTAAAATGAACCTAGCTCATAGCCTTGCTCTCTCATATATGCAAAACGTTCGTTAGACGTGTCTCAAACAATCTAAGTGTGATCTTTCCGTTTGCTCAATCTTCCACAACCATCTATTTAAAGCTAACCAAGCCTTTCCAAGCACATAGTGATCCATCAAGCTTATCCTTTAGTGCGTTCTTTTAAAGCTTTCTTATGATTGGTGCTTTTGTTCTTAAGATATGTGTTTTTTGCTTTGTGTATGTTTGTGCCCGATGATTGATGCGCTTAGAGCACCGGTCGAGAAGTTTGGAAGATCTTGAAGTTGAAGATATTCGAGCAAAGACATTACCTTGGTTAAAGGCAAGTGTGTCCTTGATCTTTTGTCCTAAGAATTAATCACTCATTGCATTGCTTGCACTGATTTTGATGGGTTCCTATTAAGGATTGCCTAGTCTTTGATTGTCAATCCTTGTTAACCTGGGTTTATATTTATGTTGGGTAGCTATGCTTAGTTGCTATACCTGGGTTATGGTGGTTCTAATGAACATTAATGATGAAAGTCATGCTATACCTTTATGCTATATCTTTGGATGCTTAATACAAGACTATATGATTAATCTAACATGGAGCGACCACCCAGACAATGTTGCAACCACAAGGACTATATGGGCCTCGGTCTTGGCCGATTAATTAGGAAGTCTTTGTGTGGTTATTACTCGCATGCGTAGGTTGTGACTCCGAGGAATGCTTTATGGCTACTTCTATTCCGGAGTGGTCTTGGAACGGAAGTACTCTATGGCCGACCGTCCGTAATAGAAGTGTGGTACGAAAGATAGCCTCTATGACATACTACTATGGACTAATACGCACGGGAGGACTCTTTGTAAAGGTCTTCGTAGCGTCCCTACGCAATCACACCCTCAGTGTGGTATGAGGCTTGGCCGCATCGCATGGTTGGGTTTAAAGTTCTTCGGGACTTTTACGCGACTTGTGTAAGATGTACAACCTCTCATAGTAGTGTAAAAACTAATCGATTAGCCGTGCCCACGGTCACGGCGGCCTCGGACCCTCACATGATAATCAAACTTGAAGATGGACTTAAATCGCTCTCTCTCTCGTTATGCTTGCCATGTGCTTATGGCATATTTCTTACCTTATGCTTAATGTGGGTTGGTATAAACTTATACTTTATTAGTAATCAGGTGCTAATAAAACTTGACCAACTAAAAATTGCTTAAATGCTTATAGCCCACCAATTAAAGCCTTTGCATTCATTCTTTTTCCCACACTTGCCGAGTACGACAAGTGCTCACCCTTGCTATAACCATTGTTGCTCGTAAAGAGGATGCTACTTTGAAGTATTGTGATGTTGCTGTGCTAGGCGTACGCAACCCCCAAGCCGATTGCCTGTGATGTGTGGTGCCTTTGTTTCCGTGGATAAAGCGTAAATCTCCGATAATCTTTCTTTTCATACGTGATACTCGTTTCCGTATTCACTTCATGTCACTATATGCATGAAACTTGATCCTCAGTATTTAAGACAGGCTTGCACTTGGTTTCTTCGAAAGCTTCCGTGTGACAGAGTGGTATCGCAGGGCCGTATCGACCGTAGGACGTAAGCCTAGTTAGCATTGGTCGCTTTTTAACAGCTCTCTTTTGTCCTACAATCCCTCCTTACCTTATCCTTGACCTCTTCCGATGAAGGATTTCGCTTCTTAATCATCTTCTTTTCTCCATACCATGAATTCTTAGATATTTATCTTCTCTCTCCTTGAACATTTCTTTGATCTCGTCCGTCCTTTCTCTCAAGCAATAACACCCTTGATTTATTGGTAAAACCGTTACCCTTACCATTCTATCTATTCACAAGGCAGCTCTCTGACACATCAGCGCTGTTTCAATTTTATCTCGAGCTACAGAACTCCGATTGGCATGAAACCAGTTGGGTTAGTTCCTAAATTTCATAAGTGAATTTCTATAAAAAATTCAGCCCTATTCAGTGCATGTTCCAGGAGCTATGCCTGAAACATGGGAGCTATCAGAAACTGTAAACCCTGCTGACCTAGTTACCTTCAATATTCTATATCTCAGGCTATAGACCTCCGATTGGAGGTAAATTCAATTGGAATAGTTCAGAATTTCATCAGCTTCACTCTGTCCAAATTCAGCAGTATCTGTTTTGTATCCATGGAGATACATACGGAATTGGTGTTATCTGTAAATCTGCCAACACTGCTGACATAGCTATCTTGTCTAATTCATATCTCGAGTTCCGAACCTCCAATTGAGGTGATTCCAGTCGGGTTGAACTCATAATTTTGGCCTCCTTGATCTAGGAAAATCCATTATTTATGGATATCCTTGCTGGGAGATATATCTGATCTATTAGGAGGATACCCTTTGACTTCATTAACAACGTGTAGTGTCGTTCTTTAGCTATGCCTTGATTGGTGGAATTGGGTGTTTGCATGATGATGCTTGTTTATGAACTTGATTGATTCGTTTCTTTGAAGTGAGTGTTGGTGTATTGTGGGTCTTACATCCGCAATAACATCGCTTGCCTAGTTGGGTTCTTCTTTTGTACCTCCCACCTCCTTGTTCTCCTCACTCGTTTTGCACTACTCTTGTCCCCTTCGATAATATCTTTACCTACCAACCGTATGGAAAACCAAGAAGGAGGAAACCAAGGAGAAAGCTACGAGAACGGTGATGACTATGGATACGACCAAGATGCGCTATCATTTCCACCCCCGAGGATAAGTATGCAGTTCCTCATGAAGGCCGAGCCGCCAATGTTCTCCGCACCACATATCCCTTAGAAGCTAAAGACTCGGATCAAGACAATTGAAGAGAAGGTGATGTGGTACAATGCAATGATGGAGAGAAAGCTTTGTATGCATCTCTGCAACTTACAGGAGGCCTTTCCAAATGGTGGAATTTTACATCAATGGACATTTCAAGAACCCGAGAGTATTGTGTGGAAGGAATTCAAAGACAACTTCATGACCTACACCATACTCCGTGAGTGCGATGAAGCTCAAGAGGAAGGAGTTCCTTAACTTAAAGCAGTACGTATGACGAGAATCGAAATATCGGTGGATAAGTTTGTTCAATTATCTCTCGTATGCCCTAAGATCGACTCGAGAGTGATAAGAAGAAACGAGAGCATTTCATCAAAGGGTTGAATGAAGATCTTCAAAGTATACTAAGCTTGCATGATTATTCCAAGCCTACAAGATTTAATCGACAAAGCCATTGGGTTAGAAAGTAAGCGAAGGTGGGAGATCATGAGTAAGAAGAGAAAAAAAAAGAATACTCAGTGGAAGCCAATAATAATTCTCACCTACATCTTATGTCTCAAGCCCAAGGTTTTCCCGAAGATCACAATGAAGATGCATATCAAGAATATCCTCATGGTGTCACAATACCGTGATTTATGAGACACCACAAACTCCATTTTAACATTAGGGAAAGTAAAGCTTGTTTCTATTGCAAAGCCGGTGGACACTTTATCACCGTATGCCCGAAGAAATTTCGGATCGTCATTTTAAGAAGGAATGGCGACAACGACACAAGCAAGACAAGACCCCCGATACCTAAGGATGTTGGTATAAGTTAGGCTTGGAAAGTTTTTCGTAATATGAGAGGAATGATATTGCCGAAGGATATGAAAAGAGTGGAAATAAACCCTTGTCTCTCGCTAGCTTTTTTCGAATCTCGGGACGAGATTCCTTTTAAGGGGTAGATTTGTCACACCGAAATTTCCAATTTCGTGATGTGAATAGAAAGAATAATTAAATAACGATTTTCTCATAATTTTAAAATTTTTCCAACATTTATTTTTCTTTATTAGGAATATAGTATGGGGAAAACTTTTCGATCGATTTTCTAAATTAAATAAAAGTTATGTGTGTTGCATTCATGCCGATGCACCTAGTGGTTCTTGAGTGCAAAAAGGTTTCAAAATGCGTTTAGGAGATGTCCAAACTTCCCGAGAATTTTCCGGATTTTTCTAGAATTTAATTTTCATTTTTCCCGAGCTATTTCTATTTATTAGAAGGCTATAAAAATCTTTTTCATGAGCACCAAATGCTTTATTTGGGTTGTTCGTGTCTTAATCTATCTCTAGGAATTTTCCTGGAATTTTTGTGATTTTCCTCATATTTTTCGTGCTTTAAAATAATTTACAAGAATTTTTTTCCGGGATTATTTTTCGATTTTGTCTATCATGTGTGTGTAAATGATCCTGGCGCACATATGAGATGCATTCGGTTTTACTTGTAAAATCGGGTGTGACATCCGCACTGAGTACCGCGGCACGCGTTACTCCATGGGCAGCTCGGACCCCCTCCCGGCCGGTTTTGAAATCCGGTTCGGGGGCCCGAACTTTCGGGCCACGGGAACGGCTACCGATGCGCCTCACCAACCGTGAGGAGCCCCGTGCGCGGCGCCGACCGGGTCCACCGTGGTTCCGCCGCGCGCGCCGCCACAACACGTACGCCGCCGGGCACGATGCCGCAGGCCCGTCCACGCCGCGACGCCGCGCCGCTCCGGCCAGCGGTCGCGCGGCGCGCGATCCGAGCGGCCGGCAAGTTGAACGCGCGCGCCTCCCAACGCGCGCGCGCCGTCGGCACGACAATCACCGCCCCGGTTGGGGCGCAAGACGGTCTCCGGACCGCGCTTCCCCATCAGTCTGCGCGGTGCCACGACGGCCTACAACGCCAACGTCAACACCACAATGCGCAGGGTTCCCCCTGGCCGTCACGTCTTCGTCGCCAGGGACCCCGACGCCTCCGCGGGTGAAGAGTCGTCCCTGGGCTCCCTTGACGCATTGCCACCCGCCAACCTCCATGGGTACGCGGAATGGGACTTCTCCGGCGTGCCGGACTCAGTCATGTTCAGGCGTTTCCTTGACGCCACGGACTACTGGTTCGGCTGCTCTGACGACTCCAGCACCGGAAGCTACGACCCCGCGCGGGAATGCTGCGTCGTCATCGCCAACGACCCGGCCAAAGCGCCCACCGCGCGGGGGCGGCGGTGACGGGGGAGGTCACGCCTGCCCCAGGCATCACACCGCGCCAAGCCGCAGGGCTGAGCACCCCTGCTGGGGCCGACGTTGAAGCGCAGTTAGCCCAAGCTCGTGAGCTCGAGGCCAAGCTGGCCGAGGAGTATCGAACGGTACGATTGCTCCGCGCCTCAATGGCTGGGGAAGCCTTTGCGCGCGGCGAACGCGCGCGGGAGCTAGGCAAACAGGCCCACGACCGCATCAACGCCAACTTCAACGTCGACAACCCGGACACGCCCCCACGAGCGAGCCAGAAGCTTATCGCCGCCGCAACGCTGTTGCGGGCCATGCCGGCCCCCTCGACCCCTGAGGCGCGGAACCTGCACCGTAAGGTGCAGGCCCTCATCGAGCAGGCGGTCGTCCAGCAGGCCCAGAGCTCGGCGTCACGCATTCGCCAACAAGGGGACGCGCGAGGTGACGGAGCCGCACAGGGGGGCGAACCCTCGGTCCACGCGGGTGAAGCGGCGGGCGACCGCCAACCGGGACGCACGCCGGCCAAGGAGCGGCTCCTCGACCCACGCAGGCGCCGGACCGGCGACACCCGCAACGTCATCAACGCCGGCGTACGAGCAAGGCGGATGCACGGGCGGCGGCGAGCTACCACCCTCGACGGGGTGGGCGCTACGGCGGCCGATGAGGACCACTCTCCGACGCCGGAGCCCCCGGGGACCCGCGTGTTCAGCCGGGAGATCCGCACGACGGCCTTCCCCCAACGCTTCCGCGGACCCACGACCATCGTCAAGTACAACGGGGAGACGGATCCCCGCGTGTGGCTCAACGATTACCGCCGGCGTGTCGGTGCCGGCGGGGCCACCGGCCGACGAGGTCATCATCCGCAACCCTCGCCCCCGCACCTCGGCGATTCGGCCGGACGTGGCTCGAGCACCCGCCCGCGGCCGGCGGATCCACAACCCGGGACGATCCGGTCCGCACGTTCGTGGGCAACTTCCGTGGGCACATACGTGCGCCCGGGAATTCCCCGGGACTGCGCTCCCGCACCCGAGGCCGGCGAGTCGCTCCGGGACTTCATACGGCGCTTCTCCAAGCGCTGTACAGAGCTCCCAAACGTGGCGCAATTTGAAATTGTGCACGCCTTCCTCGAGGGCACCACATGCCGGGACCTCGTGCGAGAGCTGGGACGCAGCCCGCCCGCGGACTCCAACGAGCTGTTCGACATCGCCACCAGCTTTGCCTCAGGAGAAGAGGCCGTGGGGGCGATATTTGACGGCAAGAAGGGCAAGCGCTCGGACAACGCGCCCGCGGAGGGCAGCAAGTCCAGGGGAGCCCCACGGAAGGACAAGCGGGGCAAGAAAGGGAAGAAGCCGCGCTGCGAGGCGCGCGAGCAGGGGCGCGACGGCGATGATGCCGAGGCCCTTGCTGTTGACCCGGCTCGACGAGGCCCTCGACCGGCCCCTCGAGGTCCGGGGGTGTTTGACGACATGCTGAAGAAGCCATGTCCATACCACAAGACCCCTGTAAACCACACCCTTGAGCAATGCGACATGCTCAAGAAATTCTACGGTCGCACCGCCGCAAAGGACGCGGAGGCCAAGAAGGACGGAGGAGATGGCGACGCTGGCGGCTTCCACGCCGTGGAGAACGTGTTCCTCATCTTCGAGGGGCCCACCGTCGACATGTCAACCCGCCAGCGCAAGCGAGAGCGGCACGAGGTCCTCGCCGTAGAGAGGGCGCCTCCCTCCTTCCTCGACTGGTCGGAGGACGCCATCACCTTCAGCCGTGAAGACCACCCGAACCGCATCCCCAACCCGGGCCAGTACCCACTAGTGGTCGACCCGATCATTGGGAACGAGCGGTTCTCAAGGGTCCTGATGGACGGGGGCAGCAGCCTCAACATCTTACGTGCATACGCTGCGCCTGTTGGGGATCGGGTTGGACCAGCTGCGGCCCAGCACGACGCCGTTCCATGGCGTCGCGCTCGGCAAGAGCGTCCAGCCCCTCGGGCAGATCGACCTGCCTGTTTGGTTCGGCACTTCGAAGAATTTCCGCAAGGAAACGCTCACCTTCGAGGTGGTAGGGTTCCGGGGCGCCTACCACGCCATACTTGGGCGGCCCTGCTACGCCAAGTTCATGGCGGTCCCCAACTACACCTACCTCAAGATGAAGATGCCGGGACCGAACGGCGTCATCACCGTGGGCTCGTCCATCGAGCACGCGTTCGACTGCGACGTCGAGTGCGTAGAGCACGCGGAAGCACTGGCGCTGGATGAAGCGCTGGTGGCCACCTTGGAGAAGATGGTCAACGAGGACCTCGGCTCCACCGCCAAGCACGCCGGCAATTTCGAGGCCGCGGAGCAGACCAAGGAGGTGCCCCTCGACCCCGCCGCTGCCCCGAGGGCAAGGCGTTGAGGGTCGGCTCCACCCTCGACCCAAAATAGGAAGTGGTGCTCGTCGACTTCCTCCGCGCCAACGCCGACATCTTCGCGTGGAGCCCCTCGGATATGCCGGGCATCCCGAGGGGAGGTCACCGAGCACTCCCTTGACATCCTCGCCTCATGCCCGTGCCGTGCGCCGGCGACTCCGCCGTTTCGACGAGGGGAGCGGCGGCGGGCGATCGGAGCGGAGTTGCGGGAAGCTCCTCGAGGCCGGGTTCGTCAAGGAAGTGTTCCACCCTACGTGGCTAGCAAACCTCGTACTTGTAAAGAAAAAGAACGGGAAGTGGCGGATGTGTATAGACTACACTAGTCTTAATAAAGCATGTCCTAAAGTTCCTTTTTCCTTTGCCACGCATTGATCAAATTGTTGATTCAACGAGCGGGTGTGAGTGCTTTGCTTCCTTGATGCCTACTCCGGGTATCACCGGATAAAGATGAAGGAGTCCGACCAGCTCGCGACTTCGTTCATCACGCCGTTCGGGATGTTCTGTTACGTCACGATGCCGTCCGGGCTCCGAAACGCGGGTGCAACATATCAACGCTGCATGCAACACGTTTTCGGAGATCACATCGGGCGAACGGTTGAGGCGTACGTAGACGACATCGTCGTGAAGACCAGGAAGGCGGACGACCTGGTTGGCGATCTTAGCATCGCGTTCGGCTGCCTACGGGCCAATGGGGTAAAACTAAACCCCGAAAAATGTGTCTTTGGAGTGCCGCGAGGCAAGCTCCTAGGATACATCGTCTCCCAACGGGGCATCGAGGCCAACCCCGAGAAGGTAGCGGCCCTCGAGCGAATGGGCCCGATCCGGGACCTCAAAGGGGTGCAAAAGGTGTTGGGGTGCCTTGCCGCCTTGAGCCGCTTTATCTCGCGGCTCGGCGAGATGGGCCTGCCCCTCTATCGCCTCCTCAAGAAGCACGAGCGCTTCTCCTGGACCACCGAGGCACAAGACGCGCTCGACAAGCTGAAGGTCTCCTTGACCCGAGCCCCGATCCTCACGCCGTCGCAGGACGGCGAACCCCTGCAGCTCTACGTGGCCGCGACCACCCAGGTGGTCAGCGCCGTAATCGTGGTGGAGCGCACGGAGGAAGGGCACGCCTTGCCAGTCCAGCAGCTGGTCTATTACATCAGCGAAGTCTTGTCCGACACCAAGACGCGCTACCCTCAGGTCCAAAAGCTGCTGTATGCGGTAGTCCTCGCGTGGCGCAAGCTCCGCCACTACTTCGAGGCCCACCCCGTCACGGTGGTCTCCTCCTTCCCGCTGGGGGAGATCATCCGCAATCCGGACGCGGCGGGCAGGATCGCAAAGTGGTCAGTGGAGCTGATGGGCGAGATGCTCGCCTACGCCCCGCGGAAGGCCATCAAGTCCCAGATCCTGGCGAATTTCGTCGCTGAGTGGACAGATACGCAGCTACCACTGCCACAGATCCAAGCAAAGTGCTGGACTCTGTATTTCGACGGTTCGGTGATGAAAACAGGGGCGGGCGCGGGCCTGCTCTTTGTGTCACCCCTCGACGAGCACATGCGGTACGCGGTGCGCCTCCACTTCCCCGCGTCAAACAACATGGCTGAGTACGAGGCCCTCCTTTGCGGCCTCAAGATCGCCATCGAGATAGGCGTCAAGCACCTCGACATGCGGGGGGATTCGCAGCTCGTGATTGACCAAGTCATGAAGAATGCGAGCTGCCATGACGACAAGATGGAAGCATACTGCAAGGCCGTGCGAGCCCTCGAAGACAAGTTCTACGACATCGAGCTCAATCACGTGCCCCGCCGGTACAACGAGGAGGCGGACGAGCTGGCCAAGATCGCGTCCGGGCGGATCACCGTCCCCCCGAACGTTTTTGCCCGTGATATCGCCCAGCCCTCCGTCGTCTTCGAGCCTCAACCCTCGAGCCGCGCGGAATCCTCGGGGGCTCCCTCGAATCTAGCAGGCGCGGAGCCCATGGACGAGGACCCCTCGAACGAGGCGTACGTGCTCTCCCTCCTCGAGGGGTATGGCGCTTACAAGGCTGATGTGATGGATATCGAGCCAGCCCCTGCCAAGAATGACTGGCGCGACAAGTATGTTGCCTGGATGGCTCGAGGGGAACTCCCCTCGGACCGAGCTGAGGCCAGGCGCATCGCCAGGATGGCCAAGTCCTTCGCCCTCGTCGACGGCGAGCTGTACAAGCGCGCGCCTCCGCATCTGCCGCGGTGTATCCCCATCCCCGAGGGGCGCGAGCTCCTGCGGGACATCCACGCGGGGATCTGTGGCCATCACGCCGCGCCCCGCACCCTCGTTGGCAACGCTTTCCGCCAAGGCTTTTACTGGCCTACCGCGGTCGCGGATGCCGGCGAGATCGTGCGCACCTGCGAAGGGTGTCAGTTCTACGCCCGCAAGTCCAACCTTCCCGCTCATGTCCTGTAGACCATCCCCATAACATGGCCGTTCGCCGTGTGGGGGATGGACATCGTCGGGCCCCTGCGGAAGGCGCCCGGGGGCTTCACTCACCTGCTGGTTGCGATCGACAAGTTTTCCAAGTGGGTAGAAGTGCGCCCCCTTACGAACCTCAGGGCAGAGCAAGCGGTGACGTTCTTCACCGATATCATCCATCGCTTCGGAGTGCCAAATTCCATCATCACCGACAATGGGTCCCAGTTCACGACGGGCAGAAATTCCCACGGAGTTCGCGACAAATTCCACATCCGTGTGGATTGGGCGAAACCGTGGCACACCCACGGACTAACGGCCAAGTAGAGCGTGCCAACGGCATGATCCTACAAGGACTTAAGCCCGAATTTTCGACCACCGAATAAGTCCGGTCGGAAATGTCTCCGGGGAGTTACCCGGCGGTCGTGTGGAGCCTAAGGACCACCCCAAGCGAGCCACCGGGTTCACCCCGTTTTTCTAGTCCACGGCGCAGAGGCCATCCTCCCCACGGACTTAGAATACAGGTCACCCAGGGTTCGAGGCTACGACGAGGACGCCAACCAGCGAGCCCGCGAGGACTCACTAGACCAGCTGGATGAAGCACGCCTCGTGGCCTTGATGCACTCCGCAAGATATCAACAGTCCCTCAGGCGCTACCAGGCGCGGAAAATACGCCGACGGGACTTCAACGAAGGGGATCTGGTCCTAAGGCTACACCAAGACAACCGAGGACGCCACAAGCTATCACCTCCGTGGGAGGGACCCTACGTCGTGGTGAAAGTGCTCAAGCCATGCACGTACAAGCTGGCCAACGAGGACGGCGAAGAACTCACAAACGCTTGGAACATCCAACAGCTACGTCGCTTCTATCCCTAGCCTAGGATTTCCAAGTATTTTGTTGTAAAATCGCGTAACCAGTACCCCAGTTGGTGACAACCATGTAAAACATCGTCAGTTTAATAAAAAGGGCAACTCGGCTTTCCCCTGAAACCCAAGTTACCCTCGGGGGCTACTACGGGGGGCATCTCCCCCCAAAATGGTCCCATTTTCGCGAAAAAATGAAACAACTCATGCGCGCTAAGTTTGTTTCCACTTCGTCCCCGAGCAAAGATTCGAACAGGGCGCAGGCAGCCTAGCGGAAGGAGCGTGCGAGCCAGAGATAGCCTACGCCTCCGTGAGGATACGACCCTTCTCTCTTACCTCCAACCCAGCAGGCCACCCGCGAAAACCGAACTCCCCTAACTAGAATCTACTCAGGAAGAAGGAGAAATAAAAAAGCGTGATAAAGCAAAAGACATCATTTCACTTCGTCAAATGTTCATGGCAAAGTACCTGTTTATTTACAAGTCCACACGGCCAGCATACTGATACATGAACAAAAAAGGGCCTAGCGCCCGGCTGTCTTCAGGCTGGAGGAGCGGCGGCATCAGCGGCGTCTAGGAAGAGGAACTCCTCGAAGGCTTCAGCAAGCGTCCCAGCGGCGTCGGCGGCTAGCGCGTCCACACGCTCCATCACCACCTCGTCCTCAACACCCTCGGGGACGACGTAGCCCTCCGCTAGCGCCTCGAAGTTAACCTCGTAGTGGGATTGCACCACCCCGAGGGCCTTCTGGACGCCGAGATGCAGCACCCGGCGCACGCGCCCGGTGACGTGGCCGCCAAGGGCGCGCAGTGGCCGGCCGGGCCGAGCTCCCGCCTGCGCCTCGCCCTCCCTCCACGGCCGGCGGGTCTCGAGGGCCGCGATGCGCAACTCCGGCGGCTCTGCTCGGAGGAGTTGTAGGAGGTCCACGGCGCCTCGGCCCGCTCGGCCCGCGTGCCCCGGCGCGGTGCGCAAGCCTGAGGTTGGCCTAGGCAAGAAAGAAGTCGAAAAGGGTGCGAACCCCCTAAGGGAAAACCAGCAAAACAGGAGTCAAACAGCGACTTACCTTCGACTTGCTTCCTCTCCACCTCAAAGGTGCGACGCCCGGCCTCGACCGCCTGCTCAAGGCCCTTGATGGTCTCGCCTTGCTCCTGGAGGGCCAGCTCCTGTCTCGCGCTGTTGATACCGAGCACCATCAGCTCGCCCTCGAGCTTGGAGAACTCGGTGTTCCGGTCCTCCAGCGACTTCTGCGCCGCATCGCGAGCGACGCGCTCCTGCTCCAGCGCCGACCGAGCGTCGGCAAGGGCGGCTTCGCTCTGCCGGAGCCGCCCCCTCGGCCCCCCGGCGGGCGCACGCTCCGCGCGGAGCCGGTCCCTCGCCGACGGCGAGCGCCGCAACCTTGGCGTCGAGGGCGGCCTTCGGATCGTCGGCCTCCTTGGCCCTTTGCTCGAGCGCGCGCGCCCGCTCCTCAACCCGGCTCGCCGAGCCTCGCGCCCCCCGCGGAGAGACGAGCGAGCTCCCGGTTGTCGTTGCGGACGCCGGCCACCTCCACCTCCCAGTTGGCCGCCAGGGTGCGCGTCTTCTCCAGGTCCGCCCGCGCCTGCGGCAGCGCCTCATCCCGATCGATGAGGGCTGTGCAGACCCGCTCGAGGGTGGAGGGGTGCGCCGGGTCCTGCCTTGCGCTCTCATGGAGTTGATCACGCAGGGCCATGGCCCGGTACGACAGCCAGCCGTCCGGGGTCCTCAGGGCGTCGGCGAGCACGTCAAAGGCGTCGCACCGCTCCCGGAGCTGGCGGAGCTCAGCGCTCACCTGGTCAAAGGCGGCGTACTTGTCGCGGGCGCGGAGCTCAAGCTCTTGTCACCAACAAGTCAGAACCTGTAAGCATCATGACGCAAGGATTGCGTGCAGAAACGAGAAAAAGAAAGAAACAAGCAACGATGCCCCACCTGGAAGACGCGCCACGCGGTGCCGCCGTGGACCCTCAGCGCCTCGTTCAACGCTCGGTCGAGCGTGGCGCCGTGGTTGCGGAGCTCTCCCCATAGCTCCTGCTCCCCCTAGGCGTCGGCGAACACAGGCGGGTCGCCCGCGATCCCCTCTACCTGGGCGGAGCGGCCGGCGCGGGAAGACGAGGCCTCGACACCATGCCCTCGGCCCCCTGCCACCATGTGGCCCTCACGCCGCCTCACGAGGGCCCCCTCCTGGGACTCTGGGGAAAGCGTGGGGAAACTCACCCACCGGTCCCATCACGGGCGGCGGGGAGTCGTCGTCCGGGATCTCCACCACCACCGCCCGGGAGCCGCCGGCGGGTGCCGCCCCTGCGTCACCTTCGTCGGCGCCTCCGCCCGCGCCTCCGTAGCCGCGGGCTCTCGCCGCGGCGCCGCGGCCACCGCTTCCGCCGCGCCCCCGCAACCACGGGCGACCGATCGCCCTCCTCGGCCACCGCCGCCGGCCGCGCCTCCACCGCGACCGGCGCCGCGGACCGCGCCTCCGCCACGACCGGCGCCGCAGCCGCGCCTCCACCACGGCCGCCGCCGCGGGCGCGCCTCCGCCACGATCGGCGCCCGCCACTCCTCGACGGGCGACGGTTGCGACACGGCGGGCTGATCCGCCGGCCGTGGCCTCGGGGCCTCGGCCGCGCCTGCGAGCCCTTGCCCGCCGCGGCCGCCGCACTCACCCCCGCCCGCGGCGCCCTTGACGAGCGCCGCCAGGTGGGAACGGACGGGTCCGCCCTCAACACCTTGGCCGGTGCGAGGGGAGGCACGGTCGGCACCACCCTGCGTAAACGCAAACAACTAATCAGAATTCTTGGTTGTCAAAAAAGCAACCCCGCAAAGGAGCAGGCCCCTTACCTCGAAGAGGAGAAGGCGCGCTTCCTCTTCCTCGAGGCCTCGGTGGATGACGCCGGCGCGGCCGACGCGGCCGCCACCGCGCCTCCCGCCCTCTCCGCCGCGCGCGCGGGCCCCACCGCGCGAGCGGGCCCTCGCCCCGCGCGCGCGCGCGCTTGCCGTGAGCGGCGCGCGCCGGCGCCCTCCGCGGCCCGCGCCGCTCCTTTCGTCGATTGCCGGCGGCGGGTGCCCCCGCACCCGCCCCGGGGCGATCTTTGCTCTTGCCGCCGGGCCGGCTCCGCCACGGGGGCGCAGCTCCCACCTATCGGGGGGGCCCGCCCCCCGCCTCTTCCTCCTCATCCCCCTCCGAGGACGAGTACTCCTCGGTCCCCAGGAGAAGAGAGCCCCTGCTGCTCACGCAGCCGGTACTCCTCGCTCCGCCGCTCGCGGCACTCGCGGTGCCGCCTTGCGCACTCCTTCTTGCGCGCCGCCCGCTCCCGCTCCCGTTGCTGCGACGCCCGACCGACCGCGCGGGAGTCTGGAGTGGGCGGAATGGACTTCGCGGCGCTCAGGCTCACCAGCTGCAAGCAAAACACCGAAGCGCGTCGGCAACCTGAAGTATCAGCGAGGCCAAAAGCGAAATCAGGAATCCTACTCACCAGCTGACCGGTGGGGAGCATCTCGAGTTCCCACGGAGACCGGTCGCTGCGCAGCAACCAGGTGTCGACGGCGCTCCACACCCGTGTGAGCGCATACTCCCGCTGGAGGGGGCTCGGAAGCATCCGCGACCTCGCCAGCGCGACGGGGTCCGCCGTCTCCGTCATCTCGAAGACGCAGAGCGGCCTCTCCATCAGGGGCACGACCCGCCGGTGGTGAAGGAAGGCGAGGACGGTCGCCACGGTCAGCCCGCGCGCCGCCAGACTCCTCAGCGCGGCCAGGAGCAAGTCCAGCCGCCTTCGATGCTGGACCGTGGACACCCCGTAGCTCCAGGAGTCGGGCTTCTCCCGGAGCACCAGGCCGGTGTAAGGGGGGAGGCCAGGCTTGGCGTTGCGGAGGTAGAACCACCCCCGCTCCCAGCCGGCGTTGTTAGTCGTCATGGTACAAGGGATGTAGTCGTCCTTGTACTGCGCCCGCAAAGCGAGTGACATGCCGCCGGCGCGCACCACGCGGCGGGTCCTCTGCTCCGTCGTCGGCTGCGTGAACAGCTCCGCGCGGAAAAGGTGTACCCAGAGATCCCAATTCACTGGGATCCCCAGATACCCTTCGCAAACGCCCACGAACGTAGCCGCCTGCGAAATCACGTTCGGTGCGAAGTTGTGCAACTCCACGCCATAGCGGTGGCAGAGCGCCCGCATGAAGCGGCTCGCCGGCGCTGCGAAGCCGCGTTCGTGGAAGCGGATGAAGCTCACCACGTAGCTGTCTGGCGGGTTGGGCGCGCGGTCTCCTGCCGGCGGCATGATCCATTCCGCCGGTCGGCCCTCTTCGTTCGCCGCCAGCTGGCCGGCGGACACGAGGTCGCCGAGGGCCAGCCACGTCACCGACGAGCGCTCCCACGCGTACGGATCAACGATCGTGAGGGGCGGAAGGGGCGCCATGAGGAAAAGCAAGGGGCCGAGAGTGGAGGATTGGAAGGAGAAGAAGAGCTCCAACGGCGAAAGAGCGCGGTGGTGCGAACTGGACAGGGGCAGGAGCGCAAGGGGCGAGGATGGCGAAACGCTAAGGTAAAAACCGCTGTTTCCTCTCTCCTCAGATTTATAAGACACGGACGTGCCCTCCGGAACGCGCGTCCCGCGCGCATTAACTACAGGGGAATCTTTTTCTCGCTGATGGGCGGGTCCCACCACGACCGCGACGGCCACGCCACCGCAGGCGGGCCATCATCACGGCGTAGAACCGGGAGGACCGCGGCAGGCGGTCACGTCCGCCTGCCCACGCCGCCCACTACGCGCGCGCACGGCCGCGACACCTAAAAAGGCGCGCCCGTGACGCGAAACCGCAGCCTCGACTGTGGAGCATTAAATGGCCCGACCCCTTACCAAGTAAGGAGGACCCTCGAGCGGCACGAGCTCCTGGCTCGGGAAAGTTCAACCCTCTGATGGATGTAGGCGTCAGGCGGTCCCCTCGGGGCTCGTTTGAGGTAGAACAGGCACCGTAGGCGCCGACCCCGCACCATCTTACTGATGAGCGCCTCGAGGGCTGGCTTGCCCAGGCCCCTCGAGGATTCGCAGATGCCAGGCCGGGAGCGCTTAGCCGCCACCCCGCACCATCTTGCGATCGGCCACCTCGAGGGCCGGCTCGCCCAGGCCCCTCGAGGATTCGCAGATGCCAGGCCGGGAGCGCTTAGCCGCCACCCCGCACCATCTTACTGATCAGCACCTCGCGGGCTGGCTCACCCAGGCCCCTCAAGGATTCGCAGATGCAAAGACGGGGCCGCCCAGGCGCCTCCCCGCACGGCCCTACTGATCAGAGGTTCGAAGCCTGACCCTCGACGGGTTCGAACAGGCGCCCCAGATCACCAGAGTCAGGGACGGCGAAGGCACTCGCATTTGAGCCATTCCTCGAGCCCGCTGGCTCGAGGGTGCCCCACACATCGTGTTCGAGAGCCAGCGAGGGCAGCTAGCCGGGGGATCCCACTGAGGGAGAGCTTCCGCGCCCTCGGTCCTAGCGAACGGGACCGAGCCCCACCTAGCAAACCCACACAAGCGCTTTAATGGACGTGTCTCTGGACCACACAGCCTACCCTTATCGAACGGGGCATGGGCGTCCACTCGAACCACCCACTAATAGCTCAACGAGGGATCCGCAATTTGCGACCCGCTCGATGGGGGTTGCGGAAACCTCACCCTCCGTCCCGCGGAGGGACGGCGAGGGCGCGATAAAAAACAAGTCGTAGAGCTCTACCCGATCGCCTCGAGCGGGCCCAGGCTCGGGGGCTCGACGCACGACAACACCTCCTGGATCGCACCCGCGGTGGATAGTGCCTGCAGCGCGTGCGTCACCGAAGCCGGCTGAAACATTGCCGACGCCGGTTGAAACATGTGCCACGCCCTCTGACCAAATCTCGCGGTAAACCCCTGTAGGAGCACTCACGCTCCTACAGGGCTTCGGGGGCTAGACCCGCGGGTCCGCTGACGCGGCCCCGCGGAAAGCGTTTGCAGGACCAGGAGGGAAGGAAGTCCTATCAGTAGGCTCCAGCATCTGCGGGAGCCTTGACGGCGAACCCGCAGATGCTCGGGGGCTACTATCAGGGACAACCCTAGGGGTCCCCTTAAACAACTAGGGAATCCCCACTTAAAACCCGCAAACGAGCCAAAGCCAAACACGCCTCGCTTAAGCACACGGGGCATGGCCCACGCCACGGTGGCCCTGACGGCCCACCGAAGCGGCCCACTCAAAGATCCCCTTGAGCAGGCTCCGCCTCGCTCGAGGGCACACGCCTCCCTCGGGCAGGCTCTGCCTCGTTCGAGGGAGAACGCTTCCCTCGAGCAGGCTCCGCCTCGCTCGAGGGTCCGCGCCGCCCTCGAGCAGGCTCCGCCTCGCTCGAGGGCGTTCCGCGTGCGCACGCCCGACCCCGTACGCGGGTACGGGCATTTAATGCTCTGACCATAGCAGGGCGGTGCCATCATGCGCCTGGGGCTCGCACCCCGGTCCTGTCGCACCAACTCCCTAGGAGGGAACCCATCCCCACCACTGTGGGGGACTGTGCGGCGTGACTAGTGCCAGCCCCGTGACGCCGCGCCGCCTACTCCAGTACGGCTAACGCGCTGAGCCCTCGAAGGGGGGCCAGCCGCACCCTCGATTTGCTTTCCCATGACCTTGGAGGGTTAGGTTGCGGCGTTAGGCCGGTGGGGAGCCATCCCTGCCACTGTTAACGGCGTGGCGGCCACCCCTGCGCGTACAACCCCACGCCGGGCGGCGCGCGCGGCTCGCAAGACCGTGAAGCATGCGGGAACGGGACGCTGCCTTACCTGTGACTGTGCCCCGTACGGACCGACGTCGGTAACTCCCTCGAGCCCGCCTGAAGGCATCACGGACGTCCGCTGCGCTCCAGCCCTCGAAGCTGTCCCTTTTCGGGTACAAGATACGCCATGATGGCCAGATCGCGGCGAGGACCGTCAAGGCAGCCGCCTACTCTACGGCATAGCATACCACACTTCCCCACGTAGCTAAATAGCGCGGTATACATGTGATTCGCTCTCTCCTTGGCCTATAAAAGGAGGACGAACTCCCCCGCCGCAGGGGACAAGCCAGGACACAACACAAGGCAGAACAACGCTTGACTCCACGCACTTGCTCTCCAATTCTCACACAACATCTTCAGCCACTTCACCAGGGACTTGGAAGCCACGCTTCCTCTCCCGCCTTGCTTGTAGCCGCCCCACTACAGGCACCCCCGGTGCTGAGCAATATAGTGCCTCGAGCACACCACTGCTGGACGTACGGCCCCCGGACGGAACCAGGATAAAACTCGTGTCATTAGTTGCTTAGCATCGACCATTGAGGGAGAGACCTCGGCGCTTACTACTGGTTAGTGTTGGGACCATATTCCGCACCGACAATCTCGGAGATGAGGGTCGTGCTAGTTGTCTAGGGTCTCCCTAGCCGACGTGGGAACCTTACATGGAAGACCACGTCAGAGCTCCGGAGCAAGGATCAAGATCAAGATAGGATCCCGGTGGTGATCTTGTTCATGTAAGCATTCATGGTGAAGTCTATAAGTGAATCCAATTTCTAGCGATCAAGTGCCTTCTCGATGATTTTGTTTTCTTCTTGGTTTTGCTTCTTCCCCAATCTATACTTAAGATAGATTGCATAGGGTGCCCTTGTAGCCGCGGTGGCTAGAGGTGCACACCGGACTGACCAAGTGATTTTAACTTGTTCTTATTGAACTTGCCCTAAACTATTTGCATGAATAGGAGTACGTTGTAACAGAACGGGGCTCTGAAAGGCGGGCGTTTTCAAAATCGGACTAGAGGCCATGATTTAAAGAAGCTTTTAGTGAGATCCGCTTTTCTATCTTCATCTATCTTGTTTGGAGCTACAACATAAGCATGATCTAGACTCTCTAGATCGGTTATCTCTTGCTTTCTCTTGCTAACTCTTTAGTAGATTAGATTAGATTCGTTTTCATGATGATATCTTAGATTAGATGCAACTTGGTTCTTCAATAGATAGCTTTCCTTGCTTTACTAGATTGAATCCTTGCATTGCACATTGTTCCACGGATTCGATACCTTGGGTTCACCACTCGAGGGAACAAGGGTCCCTTGACTACGACGGGGGATTTGTCCGCTTGCAAATCCATATGAACTTTGATACGAATATACACCGTCAACAGAACTCCACCAAGGTCGACGCTATCCACAGGATGAATCAACCCACCGGGAAGAAAGACGTGATGAAGCTCACCGGCATGATGGCGGCGCTAGGTCGCTTTATCAGCAAGCTTGGAGAGAAAGGCTTGCCCTTCTTCAAGCTGCTGAAAAAGTCTAACAAGTTCAAGTGGACAGACGAGGCGGACCAGGTGCTCGAGGAGCTAAAGACCTTCCTCACGACGCCTCCGGTCATGGTGCCCCCGGCACCTAAGGAGACCTTGCCGCTCTACATCTCCGCGTCCACCCAGGTGGTCAGCGTGGTGTTAGTGGCCGAGCGACCCGAAGAAGGCCACCAGTACTCTTTCCAGCGACCTGTCTACTACGTCAGCGAGGTTTTGTCCGACAACAAGGTTAGGTACTCGCAACCCCAGAAACTGCTATATGCTATTCTCGTCACGTCGCGCAAGCTGCGACATTACTTCCTGTCGCACAAGATCAAGGTCGTTTCCAGTTTCCCCCTCGGAGAAATCTGAGGACCAGGTGTGGTTCGAGGACCGGTGGATGGTCGCTTCCTTGTGTGATGAGTGATTGACAACGTTGTGTGGACTGATTCTTGGCTAAGTATTGCAGGTTCAGGTTGCGGCTTGACTCGTGTTGGTGCAGGTGAAGAACAAGCGCGAAAGGTCGTCGCCGGTGAGGCCTCCAGGTGTGGAGAAGACAAGTAGGCTTCGTTCGAGGGACCGGTGGCCGGCGGGGGTCAAGTGCGGGCCGCATGGTGGCATGAACAAAGCAAGATGAAGTCGTGGACGGTTTCTTGGTTGAGCCTCAAAACCAAGGTCGAGCCGGGACTACGTGGGAGCCAAGTCATGAGTGGAGATTGGCGGAGGCTACACCGAGTTCGCGGGGTTTCCGGTGGTTCACCAGAAAACCACTGGGTTCCTTGGTTGATCCACAAAGCCAAGACCGGAGAACCGAAGACGGAGGTGCGAGGAAGCACCGACCGGTCTGACCGGTGGGTCTGACCGGTCTGACCGGTGGGGACCGGTCTGACCGGTGAGGAGCACCGGTCGACCGTGTGCGACGACGCGGTCCGAATCTTCGAAGCGGAGGACACGCGTCGGGATCGCATGGCTTGCGTCGAGGCTACGCGAGGTGCGGTCGCCGGGCATCCGTCCGATGGTGAAGACATCAAGAATTCCAAATCCGCCCTTGAGGGGCTTGTATCCCTAGTTAGTAGAGAAGGGCATTTTAGACATTCGGTTGCCTCCATATAACCCAAGAGGTGAGAGGATGGCAGCCAACTCTTGGAACCCTAGCTCATTAGTTTTCCTATTTTCCACCTATTTTCTCTAGGTTTTCCTTAGGACTAGCAAGAGAGCTTCACGGAGAGATCTTGTAGAGAGGGATGGATGATCTGGCGGCTAGCTAGACCTTGTACGAACCTTTGTTTCATGTATAGATGATTCGGCGTGTTCCTCAAGGTTTGGATGTGTTTTCCCGTTGTTCTTGGTGGTGATTTTCGGAGCCCTCTCTTCGTGATTTCTTTGGGGTGTTTTCGGGGCTTTTCTCTTGGGGATTTGATGGGGGAAATTTGTGGGAACCCTTCGTGGTTCTTTGGGCCGTGATTCCCCTCCCAAATCCGTGAGTAAAAGTGCTCGATTTTGGGGTTTTCTTGAGTTCTTGGGTTGGAAATGCTTTCGGGCGGGATTTCTTCGATTCCTCCTTTTTGGACGAGATTTGGTGGGATTAAACTTGGCTATGGACTCCTCATGAGGTGTTCCGATATCCCCAAAGTCTTGTTCAAGTTCGTGGAGCGATTCGGGAGATCGAGATTTGGATTTGGGGGAGTTGACCGCGGGTCGTTCATCCCGAGCCGCCAGGAGCTACACGCACCGACCGGTGCTCTTGACCGTCCGACCGGTGCAACCCTCTCGTGGGATTTTGCTCGGGTGAACGTCTTGGTGTGTTCGTTGTTGTCCTGTGGTGCTTGTTGTTTCGAGTTTGGGTCCGTTTGGTGGTCGGTTGGCCCGTTTGGTGCCTTGGGGGCTTTCGAGCTGCCATCGGTCCGACCGGTGCGTCTCACGGTCCGACCGGTGTAGAGCCACTTAGTGAAAGTTGCTCGGTTTCACCGGCCAGGGACCGGTCGGCCGGTGGTGCTCACCGGTCTGACCGGTGTGGGTCTGTAGACTCGAGGTTTGGTTTTTCCGCTGCGTTTCTCAGGTCGGAAGGTGGTGTGTTGGTTCCTAGGTCCAGTGGCACTCCAGTGGCTACGTGGGCTTGACCAAACTTGGTAGTGAGTCGGAGACGTGTGTTGGAAGCCGCGTTCGTCTTGTTGGAGTTCTCATCTCCTTCGAGAAGAATTTTTATCGGCTCCCATTCACTCCCCCCCTCTCTGGTTCGCCGTATCGGTCCTTCAAAATCTTACGCAGCCGTGACACTGTGGGGTTAATCGTCAAGTGGTTGGTTGAGTTGGGCAAATTCGACCTTGAGTTCTGCCAACGGCAGGCCATCAAGTCCCAGATCCTCGCCGATTTCGTCTCCGAGTGGACGGAGACCCAGCAACCACCACCGACGGAGAAGCCGGAGCACTAGAAGATGTACTTTGATGGCTCCCTGAATCTCAAAGGCACAGGCACAAGCGTCCTCTTCATCTCGTCCAGGGCGATCACCTGAAGTACGTCCTACAGATCCACTACAAGGCGTCCAACAACGATGTTGAGTACGATGCCCTGATCAATGGGCTGCGCATCGTTGTTTCCCTTGGAATCAAGTGACTCATCACCTACAGCGACTCCAAGGTCGTCATCGACCAAGTCAACAAGGCATGCGACATCAAGAAGGACATAATGAACGCCTACTACGCCGAGGTACACAAGCTTGAGGATCACTTCGAAGGTCTAGAGTTCCACCACGTCTCCCGCGACAACAACATGGCGGCCGACATCCTCTCCAAGCTGGGATCCAAACGCGCGCTGGTCCTGGCTGGCGTATTCGTTCAAGACCTACGCAAGCCATCGATCAGACTCCTCAGCGACCTAGAGAAGTCGCATAGCGACATACCAGGCAGCCGTGACATCCTCATGGCGGAGGCTGAAGACGACTGGCGCCTTGACTTCATCACCTACATCATGGAGAAATGTGTCCCAGAAGATAAGGTCGAGCACGAGAAGATCGTCAGGCGCAGCGCCAACTACGTCGTCATCGGCACCGAGTTGTATCGGAGGTCTGCCTCCAATAGTGTGCTAATGAAGTGCATCCTCCGGTCTGAAGGTCTTGAGCTCCTACAAGAGATCCATGGTGGGGAATGCGGCAACCACACAGCCTCCGCAAATCTGGTGGGAAAAGTCTACATGTAGGGCTTCTACTGGCCTACCGCCCTGGCTGACGCTCAAGACCTAGTTTGGCGGTGTAAGGGTTACTAGTTCTTCGCCAAGCAGCAGCACGTCCTGGCTCAAGTTTTGAGGACAATTCCACCATCCTGGCCCTTCGCTATATGGGGCCTTGACTCAGTGGGACCCTTCAAGATGGCCCCCGGTGGCTACAAGCACATCCTGGTGGCGGTGGACAAATTCACCAAGTGGATTGAGGTTCTTACCATCGCTACAATCATGTCGAAAGAGGCCACAAAGTTCGTAGAGGACATCACCCACCTATTCGGGGTACCCAACAGGATTGTCACCGACTTGGGAAAGGCCTTTATAGGGTTGGACTTCTGGGACTTTTGCCAGGACAACCTCATCGACGTCTACTACTCTTCGGTAGCCCATCCACACTGCAGCGGCCAGGTCGAGCGAGCAAATTGCATGGTACTTCACGCCATCAAAGACCGCATCTTCGACGACGCTTCGCAATACACAACCAGTTGGTTCGCAGAGCTGCCTCACGTCATTTGGGGTCTCCGAACCCAAGTCAGCTCGGTCATGGGATACTCACCCTTCATCCTAGTATACGGGTCGGAGGCGGTTCTCCCAACCGGCGTAGCCTTTGGTGCCCCGCGCATCCAACACTATGAGGAAGGAACGACCGAGGAGATGCGCAAGGTCGACCTTGACAGCATCGAGGAACACTGCGTAGCTGCGCTAATGCGGCACACACAGTACGAGCAGCAGCTACGCCGCTACCACGACCGCAACATACGGGAGCGATCCGTCAACGTGGGAGACCTGGTTTTACGTCGCGTCCAAACCACCAAGGGGATGCATTGTGATGGAAGTTGTCAGCCCGTCGACCTACCGCCTCTAGTGGGCCAACGACCAAGGCGTTCCTAATTCCTGGAACATCGAGCACTTACGTCGCTTCTATCCTTAGAAGATCTATTTCAAAATAAAGCTATGTACTCTCCCCTCTTGTAATTTCAATATAATAAAGAAAGAGATCCCCTGTCCGGCAACCCCTCTGTCGACCTGCTTTTCGGTCTCCCCTTTTTTACTTTGAGTTCTTTTCCCTTCCCCTCGAAGCGCTTGGGGGCTTGGTCTAGGTCAGGTGTCGAAACGCCCGGGGGATTGGCTTTGCCAACCTAAGGGTCTCGCGACCTAGAGGGATTTTGTGTATGATTTACGCTTTCAAGTCTTTTCCATTTAGTTAGCTTTCACTTTCATTATAAACGTTCCTAAGTCACTGGTTCACAAGACCTAGGGTCCACGACCCCCCTCCGCGCACCGGCCGTGCCTAAGTCCCCACGCTGGGCCGTACGGTTGGTAAGCCGTTCCTCCACTGAGTTCGATGAGCAGAGGGTTTCTCTTAAGACCTGGTTACTTTTGACCTGCATAATGAGAGTGCTTCGCTATCAAATGCATACATCTTTTCATAGGCAACAACTTTTTTATATTGTTGTCAGATGGTGAGATCTGGACAGCCCATAGGGGTGTTAATCCCAGTGGTTTTGTTGTTCGGTGGGGAAGAATCTAAGGCTAAGAACTTGAAGGTCGCACACGAGTATGCGAAACACAGAGAACACGGCGAGTTTATACTGGTTCGGGCCTCCGAAGAGTAATACCATACATCCAGTTCTTCAGTTTGTATTGCTTGGGATTGCAGGATTGGTTGGATTGTACAAAGGGGTCGCCTCGTCCGCCTTATATTAGCCAACGAACGAGGTCGGTTCCCAGACTCCTGGTCGGTTACGACTAGGAAACCTAAGTCTATATTACACATCTTGCCATATCCCGTCGATCTTCTTTGGGCGAAATCCACCAAGGTCTTGTCTTGTTCACCAAGTCTTGAGGTCGTGATAGATTAGGTCGTCTGGGGCATCTTCTGGAAGGTCTTCAGGAGGTCGTGTGGGCCGCCAACTAGGTCGGTTAGGCCCACTAACAGGTCGGCGGGTCTTCTAGTAGGCCGGACCCACTTGCTCGGCTCACCGGCAGGACCGGTCGGCCCGTGGTGCTCCCTGGGTCGACCTGTGGGTCCGTAGACTCGAGGTTTGGTTTTTCCGCCGCGTTTCTCGGGTCCGAAGGTGGTGTGTTGGTTCCTAGGTCCAGGTGGCACTCCGGTGGCTACGTGGGCTTGACCAACCTTGGTAGTGAGTCGGAGACGTGTGTTGGAAGCCGCGTTCGTCTTGTTGGAGTTCTCATCTCCTTCGAGAAGAATTTTTATCGCGCTCCCATTCACTCCCCCCCCTCTCGGTTCGCCGTATCGGTCCTTCAAGTGGTATCGAGCCGGTTCGGGTCTTTGTTGACTCTAACCCGCCTAAGATCCAAGGATGGCGTACCGAGAACGGGGTTCGGGTCCTCCACACTTCGATGGCAAGAACTACCGGATGTGGAGCAAGCGGATGGGTGCGTTCCTCCGCGGAAAGGGTCAGTTCGCTTTGGGATGTCACGGTGGACACAAAGCTATGTCCGGCCCCGATGGATTTCCTTGCTCCAAGGTCGAGGGACGGATTCGACGCCAACAATAAGGCGGTCGACTACTTGTTTCGTGCTTTGTGTCGACCGAGTTCGATCGGGTGCACACCGAGCACTTGGCTTGTAGGATTTGGGCGGTGTTGAAGGAGGCTCATGTTGGGAACGCCCCGGTTCGAGGCGCGGTTGTATGCGACCTACCGGGAGAGAGTACGAGAACTTCACTCATCTCCCTAGGTGAGTCCATCGATGCCCCGTTTCGCGAGGTTCACGGTGGTGGTGAACAACATGAGGGCCAATGTGGACGTGCTCCCGTACGATGATCATGATAGAGCGGTCAAGCTCTTACACTCTTTGGATCGTACGATATGGGGCGGAAAGTTCGAGGCCATAGTCGAGTCGGAGAGGTATGATACTCGACGGGTGAACGAGCCGTTCTCGAAGCTCAAGTCGGCCGAGGTGGATAGGGGCATGACCGCCAAGCTCGAGGGACCGACCGATTCCCATAGTCTTGCCCTCGTTGGTGGTTCCAAAGGAAAGACTAACTCTAACCCATCCACCGAGGATGTTCTCGTTTTCCTCTTTGATGTCTATGCCAGATGAGGAGTTTGATGACCTTGGATAGGACGAGCTGGCGCTGTTGACGAGGCGGTTCGAGAGGCCGCACGAGAACCACGTGAACATGAGGAGGAACACGAGGACTTGCTTCCAAGTGCGGCAAGCCGGGGACACTTCGTCGCCGACTGCCCGGAGAAGGCCGAGAACAAGGACAGCTACAAGCACAAGCCGAGGATGAACGATGGCGAGTACCGTTCGAGGCGCGACCACAAGAGCAAGCACAAGAACAAGTACAAGGACGAGCGACGATCGAGGAAGAAGGAGGGCCGAGGCAAGGCCCGAGCGATGGTTGGAGCGAGCGACGTCGACTCCGGTCCGCGTACTCCACCTCGAGCTCGAGCAGCAGCGAAGACGAGGGAGATCGCCGCAAGAACAAGAAGTCGTCCAAGAACCTGAGCGGGCTGAGCGGCTTCGCGAGAGACGGCTTCTGCACCATGGCGTTGAGCTCCGGCAACAAGAAGAGCACACAGAGCGACTCGGACTCTGAGTCCGACGACGAGGTGCGTGATGAGCTTCCCTTATTGCGCCAGGAGAATGAGAGGCTTGGCTCTTTGCTTGATAACCGTGATGACATGCTTAGAGAGGCCAAGAAAATGAGGAAAGAGCTTAGGGCTTCACTCGAGGATGCTAGGACTAGAGTGGCTGAGCTAGAGACACAGGTGCTTGATAGCAAGCTTGAGATTGATTCGCTTAAGGCTAGCCCCGTTGTCTCCGATGAGAATGATTGTGCCGATTGCTCCATATTCCTTGTTGATCTTGCTTTGTTTAAGGAGAAGCATGCTCGCAAGTGTGAGGAACTAGATGTGCTTAGGGTTGAAGTGGCCGAGCTTAAGTCTAGACCTGCTTTGCTAGGTGCTTGCACTTCTTGCCCCTGTTTTGCATGCTAAGATTGATGAGATGCATGCTTACACTAGTTCGCTCGAGGCTAAATTGAAGGAACCCATGCCTACATCTTGCTCTACCTGTGAAATGCATGCATTGAAAAATTTGGAGCTTGCACATTATGTTGATCGTTTGCAGGATGAGAATGATGAATTGAGGAAGTTGATGGGTTGGTTGTCCTGGGTCATGAGCCTCGCTGAGGATGATGATCGAGGCCTTTAAGAGGCAAGATGGTGAGGGGCTTGGGGCAAACAAGGTTGGTGAGGGAAGTGGAGAGAATATCCCGGAGCCACCAAAAACCCACCACAAAAATGATTTCCCCCAAAACCTAACCATCTAAGGAACCGACTAGACACAACCCCAGCTCCACCCGTGTTTCCTACACCCACAAATGACCTACAAAAGCCTATCAAGTTTGTGAGCACTTCGGGGAAAGTGTTCTTTGGGAAGGAGAGTGAGAAGGCTAGTGGTGAGAAACCGGTGGAAGGTTTGAGTGGAGAGAAACCAAGTGAGCAGCCACATCCCAAGCCAAAGCCTAAGCTTGTGAGGTTCCATTGTGGCTATTGTGGGAGAGATGGCCATAAGGAGGAGTTTTGCTTCAAGAGGAAGCAAGAGGAGAGAATGGAGAAGGAGTGGGCTAACAAGGCCAAGTACCACCCTTCTGATGGTGTACTTGAGCCTCGTATGCAGATGCCCAGGGGCAAGGCGATTGTGAGGACAGTTCGGGCTTGGGGAGAGAAGAAGGTCGCAGGGGTGGTGCCCAGCCAGTCACACCCGCCGGTCGAGGCCGTGTGGGGCACCGGTCGGACCGGTGTGCCCGGACGGACGGATGTTCGGGTTTCGAGCTCGTACAGGTGCGAGGGTTGTTTCTGGTGGTCGTGGTTCTGGTGGTTGGGCTGGAAAGGGTGCAGGTGGTCAGTTTGCTAGGCGTTCTCCTCCTCGTGCTCAATACGGGGATTGGAGGAGTCGTGGCGTTGAGTTGGAGAGGAAGGACGTTCCACGGGCTTTCTTGCGTGGATTTGGTCCTCCTCCAGGCAGAGAGGGGTGGTTCCCTCAGGGTGGTTACCGTGGTGGTGTTCGTGGAGGCAGGTTTTTGGTAGGAGAGATGCTTTGGTTGGTGCTAACCCCACTTTCGAGCAAATGGCTCGGCACGGAGTTTTCCTCCTTTGGTACTAACCCCGTCTGCTGAGTCGTTTGTTCGCTCACGTGCCTATTTTTGAATTTCAGGTGGGAGACTTGAAGAACATTTGGTTGATCGACTCCGGTTGTTCGAGGCATATGACCGGGAGACATGGGGGGTGGTTCTCAAGTCTCGTCCCGGTGGTGACGAAGAGGTACATCACCTTTGGGGACAATGGGCGTGGGCGTGTGCTTTCGAAGGTGAGATAAAAGTGAGTGACAAGATCACTCGAGGCGTGTTGCTCTTGTTCAATCTGCGGGGTACAATTTGCTTTACGTGTCCCGGCTTGTTGGATGAGGGCTTTGAGGTGTTGTTTCGGCCGGTGGTTCTCGGATTGTGGACTCTCGAGGGGACCTTGTCCGTATGGTCGTTCCCGAGGGTCGGTGTTTCGTGCTGATTTTTCTCGGTCTTCGGGTGTGGAGCGTTGTTTCTTGGCCGGTTCTTCGAGTGAGTTGTGGAAGTGGCATAGGAAGTTGGGTCACTTGAGCTTTGACCTTTTGTCTCGCTTGAGTAAACTCAATTTGGTCCGAGGATTGCCACGGTTGAGGCTTGAGAAAGAGTTGGTTTGTGCTCCGTGTAGGCATGCCAAGATGGTAGCCTCTTCTCACCCGCCTCTCACCGATGTGATGACTGAGCGTCCATGCGAGCTGCTCCATATGGACCTTGTTGGCCCGGCCTCGTGTGCGATCTCGCGGTGGGAAGTGGTATGTCCTTGTTGTGGTGGACGACTATTCTCGGTATGCGTGGGTGTTCTTTCTTGAGGAGAAGGGGGAGACATTTGGTTTTGTTCGAGATCTAGTCTTGAGGTTGAGGAACGAGAGGCACGGAGATGCCATACGAGCTATCCGCAAGGATAATGGCTCGGAATTCGGGAACTCTCGTTTTGAAACCTTTTGCCATGACTTGGGTCTTGAGCACCAGCTTTTCTAGTCCGTATACGCCTCCCCGATAATGGTGTTGTGGAAAGGAAGAACGGGACCTTGTGCGAGATGGCTCGGACGATGCTTGATGAGCATAGGACTCCGAGGAGGTATTGGGCCGAGGCGGTGAATACCGCATGCTATGTGTCGAACGAGATATACCTCGAGTGCACAAGAAGAAGACATGCTATGAGTTGATGCATGGTCGCACACCCAAGTTGAGTCACTTCCATGTCTTTGGTTGCAAGTGTTTCATTCGAAGAAAGGCGGGAAGTTGGATAAGTTTGAGGCTAGGTCTGTCGATGGCATTTTCTTTGGTTATGCATCTCATTCTAGAGCATATCGTGTGCTCAATCTTGAAACTAACCAAATCGTGGAGACTTGCGAGGTAACCTTCGACGAGACAGAGCCACGTAGTCAGCTTGTCTTTGAGTGTGCAGGTGATGATGAGCTTGGCGAGGAGATCTTTCGGAGAGGAGGAGCATGAACATGGTGATGATGAGGATGGTGGTGTGGTGCCCCCGGCTGAACATGTACCCACTACTTCGACTACGATGATGGATGGACCCTCTCGCTACACCTACGACGACAAATCAAGAACGAGGAGAAGGCGATGTTGAGGGGGAGGTAGCTTCGAGGCGAGAACCCTCCCCGGCGAGTTCAAGTGGATCACCCAGGCTTCGAGGATCATCGGCGACATGAATGAACGCACTACACGGTCGAGGGTTCGAAACAATTCCCATTTTGCTCATGCTGCGTTTGTTGCTTCTTTCGAGCCCAAAGACGTTGGACACGCACTATCTGATCACAATTGGGTTAACTCGATGCATGAGGAGTTGGAGAACTTTGAGAGGAATCAGGTGTGGGAGTTGGTTGACCCTCCCCCAGGGTGTAAGCCGATCGGTACAAAGTGGGTGTGGAAAAACAAAGAGGGAGAGAAGGGTGAGGTTGTGAGGAACAAGTCGAGACTTGTTGCTCGGGGGTTCGGCCGAAGGAGGGGATCGACTACGAGGAGACCTTTGCTCCCCGTAGCCCGTTTGGAGGCGATTAGGATCCTTCTAGCCTTTTCTCGTGGCTAAAGGGTTCAAGTTGCACCAAATGGATGTGAAGAGTGCTTTTCCGAATGGTGTGTTGGAGGAAGAAGTGTATGTGACGCGGCCTCCGGGGTTTGAGAGCGAGAAGTACCCCCACCGGTGTACAAGTTGAGGAAGGCGCCGTATGGGTTGAAGCGGGCGCCTAGATCTTGGTATGGCGAAGTTGAGGGGGTTCTTGTTTGAGAGAGGCTTTGAGATGGGGAAGGTCGATCGACCTTGTTTTTGCCGAGGCGGGGCGGTAGATATCCCGATTGTGTGTGTACGTGGATGATATTGTCTTTGGTGGCTCGTCTAACTCTCTTGTTGCGAGGTTTGCAGATGATATGAGCAGGGAGTTTGAGATGAGCATGATGGGTGAGTTGCAGTTCTTCCTCGGGCTACAAATCAAGCAATCAAAGGAAGGAACATTTGTGCACCAGGCGATGTACACCAAGGACATTGTGAGGAAGTTCAAGATGGAGGACTCCAAGGCTATGACGACGCCGATGAGTACGACTACAGCTCTTGATGCGGATGAGGAAGGTGAACACGTGGACCAGAAGGAGTACCGGAGCATGATCGGGTCACTTCTCTACTTGACGGCGACGAGGCCGGACATACGATTCTCGTGTGTCCGTGCGCTCGTTTTCAAGCGTCTCCGAGGACTTCGCATCGGCAAGCGGTGAAGAGAATTTTCGTGTACTTGCGTCACACTCCCGACTTCGGCCTTTGGTACTCCGCGTCCTCTTCTTTGGCGCTTCATGGTTTTTCGGACGCGGATTTTGCGGGTGTCGGTTGGATAGGAAGTCCACTTCGGGACTTGCCGTTTTTGGGTTCTTCTTTGGTGTCTTGGTCTTCCCGCAAGGCCGAGTGTTGCTCAATCCACGACTGAGGCCGAGTATGTTTCCGCTGCTAGTTGTTGCTCTCAGCTCCTTTGGATCACCTACACCATGAGTGACTTTGGTGAGGAGTATACCCATGTCCCACTTCAATGTGATAGCACTAGTGCCATAAGCGTTGCAAAGAACCCAGTGCTCCATTCCAAAACCAAGCACATAGAAGTGAGGTATCATTTCCTGAGAGACAACGTTGAAAAAGGAAAGATAGCGTTGATCCATGTACCCACACATGACCAACTAGCCGATATTTTCACCAAACCCCTAGATCAAGCAACTTTCACTCGTTTGCGGGGGGAACTTGGTGTGTGTTTGATTTCTTGAGTTGGGTGTGTGGGAGCTCTCTTTTGCGGTGGTGTCGAGCCCGTTTTGCCTCCCCTCGAGGAGCCGGTTTGTAGCATATGTATAGCTTTTCTTTGTGCATTTCTTGCATTTGGCATGGCATATGTAACATGATGTATAGGCATCCTTGTATCTTAGATTGCATGCATTTTGTATCATATGCATTGGTTAGGAAAAGCTTCTCTCATACACATTGTTCACCATGGAATGAGATATATGTCTTTTTGAGCTTGTTTGGTATGCTACGGTTAGTTTGGCTTACCTCTTGATGATCTTGATGAATAATCCATGGTTGATAGCTATGCTTTTGAAAAATGTCACATGTATGCCCTCTCATGTGTAAAAGCCTTTACATGCTCTTGACATGTTTTTGTGGCCTTGCTATGCTTAATTTGTGGTTGGATAGCTAGTTTATTGATCATATGGGGCCAAAGGCTCATTTGCCATCATGAATGTTTAGCCCTCTTGATTTATCTTGTGGAGGGGCATAAGTTCCTTTTTGTCGCAAAGACATTTCATGTACCACTTACAAATCTGAAAATGAAATGAAAAATGCTTGGAAAATATGCTCCCATGTCATATGTGCTGAATTAAATTTGCTTTGGGTGCTAAACCGTTGCATGATGCCTACCAATGAGAAGTCTCATACATAGAAGTAGGCACATGGCTCGGTGGCTTTGACATGACATGAGGTGCTTGTGGGTGTTTGTGATGGTCGTATGATTAGAATAGCTGTCCTAGCATGAAGTTTGGGTGGCTTTGCCTTTTTGATATGCTTAGATCATGTTTAGGACTTTGCTCTTGAGAGGCATGTTTTTCGCAAAATTGCCAAAATCCATCTTAGCTTCGTCCAATGGTTGTGAAACTTGGTGATCATGTAGTTGAGATCGATACGAAGCCGTAGAGTATCTAACTTGCTCATTTGGACGTGTGTAGCATCCTATGTTGAATTTTGTATATTTGAGAAGCTCTAGTTTGAAAGTTTTGCATTTTTGGCTTGATTCATGCATTGCCAACAAGGGGGAGAAGTTTGAGCTTGAAATGGCTTAGTGGATGCATTTAGAAGGTTTTCGAGTGGTTTCGAGCCATTTCTCGGGCTTCGTTGTACACCGGTCCGACCGGTGAAGAGCACCGGTCCGACCGGTGTGAGTGCTGGTCCTGTACATATGTTAGGCACCGGTCTGACCGGTGGTGATGACCGGTCTGACCGGTGTGAGCTGAAAGTGCTGCAGCTGTCCTGGTTCATGTGGTTTCTTGCATGCATTCGTCCAGGGGGAGTTGCATTGGTTCAGGGGGAGTTTGCATGTGTGTAGGGGGAGCTCTTTGAGAATTTTCGAGCTTTGTTTCGGTGGTTTGTGCTCTTTGCTTGAGCTTTGCTTTGTCTCGGATGTGTCGAGCCGTTGCCCTTGCCTAAGGGGTCCGAGACTTGTCTTCTTCAAGTGATCTTGCTCTTTGCCTTTGTTTGGCTTTCGATCGCTTGTTGGAGTTTCTTTTTGTTCGTTTCTTTTCTTTTTCTTTTCTCTCTTGTTACTTTCGTGGGGGTGTTGTCAATGCACTCATCAAGGGGAAGATTGAGGACCGGGTGTGGTTCGAGGGACCGGTGGATGGTCGCTTCCTTGTGTGATGAGTGATTGACAACGTTGTGTGGACCGATTCTTGGCTAAGTATTGCAGGGTGCAAGTTGCGGCTTGACTCGTGTTGGTGCGGGTGAAGAACAAGCACGAAAGGTCGTCGCCGGTGAGGCCTCCGGGTGTGGAGAAGACAAGTAGGCTTCGTTCGAGGGACCCGGTGGCCGGCGGGGGTCAAGTGCGGGCCGCATGGTGGCATGAACAAGAAGATGAAGTCGTGGACGGTTTCTTGGTTGAGCCTCAAAACCAAGGTCGAGCCGGGACTACGTGGGAGCCAAGTCATGAGTGGAGATTGGCGGAGGCTACACCGAGTTCGCGGGGTTTCCGGTGGTTCACCGGAAAACCACCGGGTTCCTTGGTTGATCCACAAAGCCAAGACCGGAGAACCGAAGACGGAGGTGCAAGAAGCACAGCACCGGCCCGACCGGTGGGTCCGACCGGCCCGGCCGGGTGGGGACCGGTCCGACCGGTGAGGAGCACCGGCCGACCGGTGTGCGACGACGCGAGCCCGAATCTTCGAAGCGGAGGACACGCGTCGGGATCGCATGGCTTGCGTCGAGGCTACGCAGGGTGCGGTCGCCGGCATCCGTCCGATGGTGAAGACATCAAGAATTCCAAATCCGCCCTTGAGGGGCTTGTATACCTAGTTAGTAGAGAAGGGCATTTTAGACATTCGGTTGCCTCCATATAACCCAAGAGGTGAGAGGATGGCACCAACTCTTGGAACCCTAGCTCATTAGTTTTCCTATTTTCCACCTATTTTCTCTAGGTTTTCCTTAGGACTAGCAAGAGAGCTTCACGGAGAGATCTTGTAGAGAGGGATGGATGATCTGGCGGCTAGCTAGACCTTGTACGAACCTTTGTTTCATGTATAGATGATTCGGCGTGTTCCTCAAGGTTTGGATGTGTTTTCCCCGGTTGTTCTTGGTGGTGATTTTCGGAGCCCTCTCTTCGTGATTTCTTTGGGGTGTTTTCGGGGCTTTTCTCTTGGGGATTTGATGGGGGAAATTTGTGGGAACCCTTCGTGGTTCTTTGGGCTGTGATTCCCCTCCCAAATCCGTGAGTAAAAGTGCTCGATTTTGGGGTTTTCTTGAGTTCTTGGGTTGGAAATGCTTTCGGCGGGATTTCTTCGATTCCTCCTTTTTGGACGAGATTTGGTGGGATTAAACTTGGCTATGGACTCCTCATGAGGTGTTCCTGATATCCCCAAAGTCTTGTTCAAGTTCGTGGAGCGATTCGGGAGATCGAGATTTGGATTTGGGGGAGTTGACCCGCGGGTGCTGTTCATCCCGAGTCGCCTGTGCTACACCGGCCTCGACCGGTGCTCTTGACCGGTCCGACCGGTGCAACCCTCTCGTGGGATTTTGCTCGGGTGAACGTCTTGGTGTGTTCGTTGTTGTCCCGTGGTGCCGTTGTTTCGAGTTTGGGTCCGTTTGGTGGTCGGTTGGCTCGTTTGGTGCCTTGGGGGCTTTCGAAGTCGCCATCGGTCCGACGGTGTGTCTCACCGGTCCGACCGGTGTAGAGCCACTTAGTGAAAGTTGCTCGGTTTCACCCGCGAGGGACCGGCTCCGACCGGTGGTCCTCACCGGTCCGACCGGTGTGGGTCTCGTAGACTCGAGGTTTGGTTTTTCCGCCGCGTTTCTCGGTCCCAAGGTGGTGTGTTGGTTCCTAGGTCCGGTGGCACTCCGGTGGCTACGTGGGCTTGACCAACCTTGGTAGTGAGTCGGAGACGTGTGTTGGAAGCCGCGTTCGTCTTGTTGGAGTTCTCATCTCCTTCGAGAAGAATTTTTATCGGCTTCCATTCACTCCCCCCTCTCTCGCGGTTCGCCGTATCGGTCCTTCAAAATCTTACGCAGCCGTGACACTGTGGGGTTAATCGTCAAGTGGTTGGTTGAGTTGGGCAAATTCGACCTTGAGTTCTGCCAACGGCAGGCCATCAAGTCCCAGATCCTCGCCGATTTCGTCTTCGAGTGGACGGAGACCCAGCAACCACCACCGACGGAGAAGCCGGAGCACTAGAAGATGTACTTTGATGGCTCCCTGAATCTCAAAGGCACAGGCACAAGCGTCCTCTTCATCTCGTCCAGGGCGATCACCTGAAGTACGTCCTACAGATCCACTACAAGGCGTCCAACAATGATGTTGAGTACGAGGCCCTGATCCATGGGCTGCGCATCGTTGTTTCCCTTGGAATCAAGTGACTCATCGCCTACAACGACTCCAAGGTCGTCATCGACCAAGTCAACAAGGCATGCGACATCAAGAAGGACATAATGAACGCCTACTACGCCGAGGTACACAAGCTTAAGGATCACTTCGAAGGTCTAGAGTTCCACCACGTCTCCCGCGACAACAACATGGCGGCCGACATCCTCTCCAAGCTGGGATCCAAACGCGCGCTGGTCCTGGCTGGCGTATTCGTTCAAGACCTACGCAAGCCATCGATCAGACTCCTCAGCGACCTAGAGAAGTCGCATAGCGACATACCAGGCAGCCGTGACATCCTCATGGCGGAGGCTGAAGACGACTGGCGCCTTGACTTCATCACCTACATCATGGAGAAATGTGTCCCAGAAGATAAGGTCGAGCACGAGAAGATCGTCGGGCGGAGCCGCCAACTACGTCGTCATCGCGGCACCGAGTTGTATCGGAGGTCCGCCTCCAATAGTGTGCTAATGAAGTGCATCCTCCGGTCTGAAGGTCTTGAGCTCCTACAAGAGATCCATGGTGGGGAATGCGACAACCACACTGCACCTCCGCAACCGGTGGGAAAAGTCTACATGTAGGGCTTCTTCATGGGCCTACCGCCCTGGCTGACGCTCAAGACCTAGTTTGGCGGTGTAAGGATTACTAGTTCTTCGCCAAGCAGCAGCACGTCCTGGCTCAAGTTTTGAGGACAATTCCACCATCCTGGCCCTTCGCTGTATGGGGCCTTGACTCAGTGGGACCCTTCAAGATGGCCCCCGGTGGCTACAAGCACATCCTGGTGGCGGTGGACAAATTCACCAAGTGGATTGAGGTTCTTACCATCGCTACAATCATGTCGAAAGAGGCCACAAAGTTCGTAGAGGACATCACCCACCTATTCGGGGTACCCAACAGGATTGTCACCGACCCCAGACCCTGGGAAAGGCCTTTATAGGGTTGGACTTCTGGGACTTTTGCCAGGACAACCTCATCGACGTCTACTACTCTTCGGTGGCCCATCCACACTGCAGCGGCCAGGTCGAGCGAGCAAATTGCATGGTACTTCACGCCATCAAAGACCGCATCTTCGACGACGCTTCGCAATACACAACCAGTTGGTTCGCAGAGCTGCCTCACGTCATTTGGGGTCTCCGAACCCAAGTCAGCTCGGTCATGGGATACTCACCCTTCATCCTAGTATACGGGTCGGAGGCGGTTCTCCCAACCGGCGTAGCCTTTGGTGCCCCGCGCATCCAACACTATGAGGAAGGAACGACCGAGGAGATGTGCAAGGTCGACCTTGACAGCATCGAGGAACACTGCGTAGCTGCGCTAATGCGGCACACACAGTACGAGCAGCAGCTACGCCGCTACCACGACCGCAACATACGGGAGCGATCCGTAACGTGGGAGACCTGGTTTTACATCGCGTCCAAACCACCAAGGGGATGCATTGTGATGGAAGTTGTCAGCCCGTCGACCTACCGCCTCTAGTGGGCCAACGACCAAGGCGTTCCTAATTCCTGGAACATCGAGCACTTACGTCGCTTCTATCCTTAGAAGATCTATTTCAAAATAAAGCTATGTACTCTCCCCTCTTGTAATTTCAATATAATAAAGAAAGAGATCCCCTGTCCGGCAACCCCTCTGTCGACCTGCTTTTCGGTCTCCCCTTTTTTACTTTGAGTTCTTTTCCCTTCCCCTCGAAGCGCTTGGGGGCTTGGTCTAGGTCAGGTGTCGAAACGCCCGGGGGATTGGCTTTGCCAACCTAAGGGTCTCGCGACCTAGAGGGATTTTGTGTATGATTTACGCTTTCAAGTCTTTTCCATTTAGTTAGCTTTCACTTTCATTATAAACGTTCCTAAGTCACTGGTTCACAAGACCTAGGGTCCACGACCCCCCTCCGCGCACCGGCCGTGTCTAAGTCCCCACGCTGGGACGTACGGTTGGTAAGCCGTTCCTCCACTGAGTTCGATGAGCAGAGGGTTTCTCTTAAGACCTGGTTACTTTTGACCTGCATAATGAGAGTGCTTCGCTATCAAATGCATACATCTTTTCATAGGCAACAACTTTTTTATATTGTTGTCAGATGGTGAGATCTGGACAGCCCATAGGGGTGTTAATCCCAGTGGTTTTGTTGTTCGGTGGGGAAGAATCTAAGGCTAAGAACTTGAAGGTCGCACACGAGTATGCGAAACACAGAGAACACGGCGAGTTTATACTGGTTCGGGCCTCCGAAGAGTAATACCATACATCCAGTTCTTCAGTTTGTATTGCTTGGGATTGCAGGATTGGTTGGATTGTACAAAGGGGTCGCCTCGTCCGCCTTATATTAGCCAACGAACGAGGTCGGTTCCCAGACTCCTGGTCGGTTACGACTAGGAAACCTAAGTCTATATTACACATCTTGCCATATCCCGTCGATCTTCTTTGGGCGAAATCCACCGAGGTCTTGTCTTGTTCACCAAGTCTTGAGGTCGTGATAGATTAGGTCGTCTGGGGCATCTTCTGGAAGGTCTTCAGGAGGTCGTGTGGGCCGCCAACTAGGTCGGTTAGGCCCACTAACGTGTGTCCGGCGGGTCTTCTAGTAGGCCGGGACCCACTTGTCGGGGGGACGGCCGTGAGCTTGGGCTCCGTCGGTGGGAACCCAGGGGTACCCATGTCTCACAAGCCCCCGAGCGAGGTGTAGGCGCAACGACCTTAGAAAGGTCATGACGAAGTCATAGAGCTATCGATGGGTCGAATAGCATGCACGTTGCGGTCCAAAAAAAAAAAAAAAGAACAAGTCGCAGCCTTGTATCTTAGATTGCATGCGTTTGTAGTCGTATGCGATCGTAGAGAGAGGTCGAGTAACGACCTATAGGAAGTGGGCTTCCAATAGTGTCGGGGACCGCCCTTAGGGTCCCCTCAAACAATGGGGGAACCCCTACCTAAATTCCCGCATCAACATAAGCTAAGCCTAACCATGCGGGGAGCTAACCATGCAGATACGGCCCATGCAAAGCAGACTTCGGAGGCCCACCAAGGCGGCCCGCCTAGGAAGACCCCTCGAGCAGTGCTCCGACTCGCCCGAGGGCATGCTCCTCCTCGAACGGGTTCCGCCCCGTTCGAGGGGCAACTCCCTCCTCGAACAGTACCGCCCCGCTCGAGGGGCGGCCCTTCCCTCGAGCGGTCCCGCCCGCCGAGGGCGCGCTCCCCTCGAGCGAGTCCCGCCCTCGCTCGAGGGTCCGCTCCGCCCTCGGCCGGGGCCCGCCACGATCACGGGCACCCCCACACGCGTGCGCCGGCCCCGTACTTGGGCATTTAACGCCCGACGCCGCGGGACGGCGCCATCATGCGCCCGGGGCTCACGCCCCGTGCCGCCGCACCAACTCCCCGAGGAAGGAGCCCATCCCCGCCACTGTGGGATGGACTGTGCGGTACGGCCGGTGTCAGTCCCGTGACACCGTGCGCACGCCGCTGTACGGCTAACGCGCCCGACCCTCGAAAGGGGGCCGGCGCACCCTCGATTCCACTTTCCCGTGACCTTGCAGGTTAGGTAAGGGGCGCTAGGCCGGTGGGTGGCCATCCCGGCCACCGTAACGCGCGGCCGCCGTACCCACGCATGCGGGCGCACGCCCGACTCCGCAGCGCACGCCCGAGCACCGCAAAGCAACCACTCCGCCACCGCAGCTCATTGGGAAGGAACGCCGTTCGCCCGCTCCCCGTACCCCGTACCGGACATCATCGCACCTCCCTCGAAGCCTACCAGCAGAACGCCATCACCGTCCGCCGCCTCCTACCCTCGAATCGCCACCGTTCGGGAACGAAGTAGGCCATCATGGCCGGATCGCGGCGTGGATCGTTCGGACGATCGCCCGCTCTACGCCGTAGCACGACGTGCTCCTACACGTAGCTAGGTAGCGCGGCGTGCATGTAACTCGCCGCCCCCTTGGCCTATAAAAGGGGGAAGCGAGCCCCCCACCGCGGGGGACGGATCCGCAGGAACACAACGCATTGTGCACTCACTCTCTTACTCTCCCATAACATCTCCGCCCACTCACCAGGGACTTGGAAGCCACGCTTCTTCTCCCACCTTGCTTGTACTTGCCCCACTACAAGCACCCCCGGTGCCGAGCAATATAGTGCCACGAGCACACCACCGCCGGACGTACGGCCCCCCTCGGCCGGAACCGGGATAAACCTTGTGTCATTTGTTGCTTGGCATCGACCATTGAGGGATAGACTTAGGCGTTATCTACCGGTTAGTGTCGGGACCATATTCCGCACCGACGCTGGCGCCCACCGTGGGGCTCACGAGCGCCTAAGGTCATTTCGCCGACTCCCTTCATGGTGATTCGCACCGAGTACCGTAGCACCCGCTACAACATGGGTAGCTCGGACCCCCTTCCGGCGGGCTCGAGATCCGCTTCGGGGACTTGAACTTCCGTGCCACGGGGGAATGGCTATCTCATGCGCCTCACCAACCGTGAGGAGCTACGCGCGCGCGGGAGGCCGGGTCCGCTCGGTCTCCGCCGCGCGCACGTCACCGGCGCAGCACCGCAGCACGGATGCCGCGGGTCCGTCGACGCCGCGACGCCGCCGCCGCTCCGGCTACGTTCGCGCCGGGGCGCGGTCCGAGCGGCGGCAGGCCGAGCGTGCCGCCGCCGGCCGCGGTGCGCCCAACGTCACGACGGCCGCCACCGCCCCGGCCGGGACCGCGCGCGGTCTCCGACCACGCGTCCCCATCGGGCCGCGTGGCGCCGCTACGGCCTACAACGCCAACGTCAACACGACAATGCGCGAGGTTCCGCCCGGTCCGCACGTCTTCGTCGCCGGGGATCCCGCACTTCGAGGCCGGGGACGAGTCGTCCCCCGGGCTCCGTCGACACGATGCCGCCCGCCAACCGTCATGGATACGCGGAGTGGGACTTCTCCGGTGTGCCGGACCCAGTCGCGTTCAGGCGCTTCCTCGACGCCACGGACTACTGGTTCGGCTGCTCCGACGACTCCAAAGACGCGGGAGCTACGACCCCACGCGGGAATGTTGCGCCGTCATCACCAACGACCCGGCCAACGCCGCCGGCGCGGCGGGCGCCGGAGACGGGGAAGTCACGCCGCCCCGGAGAGCCGCTACACGCCCGGCCGCGGGGCCAAGCGCACATGCAGGGGCCGACGTCGACGCGCGGCCGGCCCAAGCTCGCGAGCTCGAGGCCAAGCCGGGCGAGGAGTACGGACCGTGCGGCTACTCCGTGCCTCGATGGCGGGGGGAGGCCCTCCGCGCGCGGCGAACGCGCGCGGGAGCCGGGCCGGCAAGTCCGCGACCGCCTCAACCCCGTCCCCAACGTCGACAACGCGGATACTCCGCCGCGGGCGAGCCAAAAGCTCATCGCCGCCGCAACACCGCCGCGCGCCATGCCGCACCCTCGACCCCCGAGGCTCGAGACATGCACCGCGAGGTGCGACCCTCCTTGAGCAAGCGGCCGTCCGGCAAGCCGAAAGCTCGGCCTCACGCATCCGCCAACAGGGGGGACGCGCGGGGTGATGATCCGGCACCGGGTGGGGCGAACCCTCGGTGCATGCGGGTCGACCCGCCGACCGGGGACGCACGCCGGCCAAGGAACGGCTCCTCGACACACGCAGGGCGCTGGATGGCGACGCCCGCAACGTCATCAACGCCCGGCGCACCAGCAAGGCGGACGCGCGAGCGGCCAGGGGCTACCACCCTCGAAGGGGAGGACGCTACGACAGCGGTGAGGATCGCTCCCCGACACCAGAGCCCCCGGGCACCCGTGTGTTCAGCCGGGAGATCCGCACGGCGGCGTTCCCCCAGCGCTTCCGTCAACCCTCGACGATCATCAAGTACAACGGGGAAACGGACCCTCGTGTTTGGCTCAACGATTACCGCCTAGCCTCGTCGACCGGGCGGGGCCACCAACGACGAAGTAATCATCCGCAACTTGCCCCCGCATCCGGGCGATGCGGCCCGACATGGCTCGAGCATTTGCCCGCCACCCGCATCCACAACCGGGACGATCTAGTCCACACTTTCGTGGGCAACTTCCGTGGCACATACGTGCGCCCCGGGAACTCCCGGGATCCGCGCTCCCCGCACGCGAGAAGCCGGGCGAGTCGCCGCGGGACTTCATACGGCGCTTCTCCAAGCGCCGCACGCAGCTCCCCGCCGTGGCACGGTCCAGAGATCGTGCACGCGTTCCTCGAGGGCACCACGTGCCGGGACCTTGTGCGCGAGCTGGGACGTAGCCCGCCCACGGACTCGAACGAGCCGTTCGACATTGCCACCGCCTTCGCCTCCGGAGAGGAGGCCGTGGGGGCGATCTTCGACGGCAAGAAGGGCAAGCGCTCCGAGGACACGCCCGCGGAGGGCGGCGGGTCCAAGGAGCCGCGCCGCAACGACAAGCGGGGCAAGAAGGGGAAGAAGGCCGCGCCGCGAGGCGCGCGAGCGGGGGCGCAACGGCGGCAACGCCGAGGCCCTCGCTGTTGACCCGGCCCGACGGGGCCCTCGACCGGCTCCTCGAGGCCCGGGGGTGTTCGATGACATGATGAAGAAGCCATGCCCCTACCACAAGACCCCCGTGAATCATACTCTTGAGCAAAGGCGACATGCTCAAGAAATTCTACGGCCGTGCCGCCGCGAAGGAGGCAGAGGCCAAGAAGGATGGGGGCGATGGCGACGCGGGTGGTTTCCCCGCTGTCGAAAATGTGTTCCTCATCTTTGGGGGACCTACCGTTGACATGTCAACCCGGCTAGCGCAAGAAGGAGCGGCACGAAGTCCTCGCCGCGCAGAGGGCACCTCCGGCCTTTCTCAACTGGTCGAAGGATGCCATCACCTTTAGCCGGGATGATCACCCAAATCGCATCCCGAACCCGGCCAAGCATTTCGGTGGTCGATCCCATCATTGGGAACGCCCGGTTTTCGAAGGTCCTTATGGACGGAGGCGTAGCCTCAATATCCTCTTCGCGCATACGTTGCGCCCGATGGGGATTGGGCCGGACCAGCTCGCGGCCCAAAGACGAAGCCGTTTCACGGCATCGCGCCCGAAAGGTGTTCAACCCCTCGGGCGCATCGATCCGCCCGTCCGGTTTGGGACCCCCAAGAATTTCCGCAAGGAAACCCTCACATTCGAAGTGGTGGGATTCAAAGGGGCCTACCACGCCATCCTCGGCGACCATGCTATGCCAAGTTCATGGCGTCCCCAACTACACGTACTCGAAGATGAAGATGCGGGTCCAAACGGCGTCATCACCGTCGGGTCGTCGATCGAGCATGCATTCGACCGCGATGTCGAGTGCGTGGAGCATGCGGAAGCACTAGCGCCGGACGAAGCGCCGGTAAACACACCGGAGAAGATGGTCAACGACGACCTCGCCTCCACCACCAAGCACGTCGGCACGTTCGAGGCCGCCGAGCAAGCCAAAGGGGTCCCCCTCGACCCATCGGCCCCCGAGGGCAAGGCTTTGAGGGTCAGCTCGACCCTCGATCCTAAATAGGAAGCAAGTGCTCGTCGACTTCCTCCGCGCCAACGCCGACGTTTTCGCGTGGAGCCCCTCGGACATGCCAGGCATCCCGAGGGAGGTCGCCGAGCACTCCCTTGATATCCTGCCTAACGCTCGCGCTGTTCAGCAGCGGCTACGCCGTTTCGACGAGGAACGGCGACGGCGATCGGAGTGGAGCCGCGGAAGCTCCTCGAGGCCGGATTCATCAAGGAAGTGTTCCACCCTACGTGGTTAGCCAATCCCGTGCTTGTAAAAAAGAAAAATGGGAAGTGGAGGATGTGTATCGACTACACCCGGCCTCAATAAAGCATGTCCAAAAGTTCCCTTTCCTTTACCACGCATAGATCGATCATTGATTCCACCGCCGGGTGTGAACTACTCGTTTCCTTGATGCCTATTCGGGATATCATCAAATAAAAATGAAGGAGTCCGACCAGCTCGCGACTTCGTTCATCACACCGTTCGGGACGTTCGTTACGTCACGATGCCTTTTGGCCTCGGTGAACGCGGGCGCAACGTACCGCCGCCGCATGCAGGACGTTTTTGGGGATCATATCGGGCGGACGGTCGAGGCTTACGTAGACGACATCGTTGTCAAAACCAGGAAGGCGGACGACCGGTCGGGCCGATCTTGGCATCGCATTCGACCGCTCGCGGGCCAACGGGGTCAAGCTCAACCCCCGAAAAATGTGTCTTTGGAGTGCCGCGGGGCATGCTCCTAGGATACATCGTCTCCCAGCGGGGAATCGAGGCCAACCCTGAAAAGGTCGCCGCCCTCGAGCGAATGGGTCCAATTCGGGACCTCAAAGGGGTGCAGAAGGTGTTGGGGTGCCTTGCCGCCCTGAGCCGCTTCATCTCGAGGCTCGGTGAGAAGGGCCTGCCCCTCCACCGGCTGCTCAAGAAGCACGAGCGCTTCTCTTGGACCGCCGAGGCCCAGGAAGCGCTCGACAAGCTGAAGACGTCTCTGACGCACGCCCCAATCCTTACGCCGCCGCGAGACGGCGAGCCCCTCCAACTCTACGTGGCCGCAACCACCCGTGTGGTCGCCGCCGTGATCGTTGTGGAGCGCACGGAGGAAGGGCATGCCCTACCCGTGCAGAGGCCGGTCTACTACGTCAGCGAAGTCCTATCGGACACGAAGACGCGCTACCCCCAGGTCCAGAAGCTGTTGTACGCGGTAGTCCTCGCGCGGCGCAAGCTCCGCCACTACTTCGAGGCCCACCCAGTTACGGTGGTCTCTTCCTTCCCGCTAGGAGAGATCATTCGCAACCCCGACGCGGCAGTGCACTGCCAAGTGGTCCGTGGAGTTGATGGGCGAGACGCTCGCCTATGCTCCGCGCAAGGCCATCAAATCACAAATCTTAGCCGACTTCGTCGCCGAGTGGACGGACACACACCGCCGCCCCCTCAAATTCAAGCAGAGGCCGGACTCGTTCTTCGACGGCTCGGTGATGAAGACGAGGAGCGGGCGCGGGCCCGCTCTTCGTGTCACCCCTCGGGGAGCACATGCGCTACGCAAAGGCGCCTCCACTTCCCCCGCGTCTAACAATATGGCGGAATACGAGGCCCTCCTCTCGCGGCCTCAAGATCGCCATTGAGTTGGGCATCAAGCGCCTCGACGTGCGAGGGGATTCGCAGCTCGTGATCGACCAAGTCATGAAGAACGCGAGCTGCCACGACGACAAGATGGAGGCCTACTGCAAGGCCGTGCGGGCCCTCGAAGACAAATTCTACGGCATCGAGCTCAATCATGTACCCCCGCCGTACAACGAGGAGGCAGACGAACTTGCCAAGATCGCGTCCGGCGGATCACCGTTCCCCCCGAACGTTTTCGCGCGCGACATCGCGCGCCCATCGGTCACCTTCGAGCCCTACCCCTCGGGCGACGCCGGACCCTCGGGGGCTCCCTCGAATCCGGGCGGGTGCGGAACCCATGGAGGAGGACCCCTCGAACGAGGCGTACGTGCTCTCCCTTCTCGAGGGGTACGGCTCCCACGAGGCCGTCGCGATGAACATCGAGCCGGCCCCCGCCCGGGCGGACGGGCGGGAGAAGTACATCGCCCGGATTGATCGAGGGGAGCTCCCCGCGACCGGGCGCGCCCGGGCGCATCGCCGGGATGGCCAAGTCGTTCACCCCGGTCGACGGTGAGCCGTACAAGCGCGCCGCGTCGGGCATCCTCCGGGCCGATGCATACCCATTCCCGAGGGGCGCGAGCTCCTACGGGACATCCACGCGGGGATCTGTGGCCACCACGCCGCGCCGCGCACCCTCGTCGGCAACGCGTTCCGCCAAGGCTTCTATTGGCCCACCGTGGTCGCGGACGCCAACGAAATCGTGCGCACTTGCGAAGGGTGCCAGTTCTACGCCCGCAAGACCAACTTGCGCGCCTCACACTCGCGTACAATCCCCGTAACATGGCCGTTCGCCGTGTGGGGGTTGGACATCGTCGGGGCCCCCGCGGAAGGCGCCCGGGGGCTTCACCCACCCGCCGGTTGCAATTGACAAGTTCTCCAAGTGGGTGGAGGTGCGCCCCATTACGAATTTGAGGGCCGAGCCGAGCGGTCACGTTCTTCACGGACATCGTCTACCGCTTTGGAGTGCCAAACTCCATCATCACGTACAACGGGTCCCGCTCACGGGCCGGAAATTCTTGGAGTTCTCGCGACAAGTTCCACATCCGCGTGGATTGGGCAGCCGTGGCACACCCACGTACCAACGGCCAAGTAGAACGTGCCAACGGCATGATCCTACAAGGCCTCAAACCCGGAATTTTCGACCAGCCTCAACAAATCCGGCCGAAATGGCTCCAAGAACTACCGGCAGCCGTGTGGAGCCTAAGGACCACCCCAAGCGGAGCCACCGGTTCACCCCGTTCTTCCTAGTCCATGGCGCGGAGGCCGTCCTCCCCACGGATCCGGGAATACGGGTCGCCCAAGGTTCGAGATTACAACGAGGATGCTAACCGCCGAGCCCGCGAGGACTCGCCGGACCGGACTCGGGATGAAGTACGCCTCGTGGCGTTGATGCACTCCGCAAGATATCAACGCCCCTACGGCGCTACCAAGCGCGCAAGATACGTCGGAGGGATTTCGCCGAGGGGGATTTGGTCCTAAGGCTACGCCAAGACAACCGAGGGCGCCACAAGCTATCGCCCCCATGGGAGGGACCCTACGTCGTGGTGAAGGTGCTCAAACCAGGCACGTACAAGCTTGCCAACGAGGACGGCGAAGAACTCACCAACGCTTGGAACATCCAACAGCCTACGTCGCTTCTACCCTTAGCTAGGATTTCCAAGTATTTTCTCGTTGTACAAACACACGGCCAACGCCCCGCTTGGTGTCACCTATGTAAATACTCCAAGTATAATAAAAGGGCAACTCGGCTTTCCCCCGAAAACCCAAGTTACCCTCGGGGGCTACCGCGGGGGGGGCACCCCCCCCCCCAAAATGGCCCCATTTTTTCGCGCAAAAAACGTAACAACACGCGCTAAGTTTGTTCCCCACTTCAACCTCGAGCCATGATTCGAACAAGGCGTAGGCGGCACGGCCGGAAGGAGCGCGCGAGCCGAGACGCCCTACGCCGCGCGGCTATGGCCCGTCTCTCTCGCCTCCAACCCGGCGGCCCCCGCGAAAGGCGGACTCCCCTAACTAGAATCTACTCGGGAAGAAGAAGAAGCAAAAAGCGCAATAAGCAAGTGATTTCATTTACAAACTGACCATGTTCACGAAACTACTTGTTTGTTTACAAGAGGCCACGAGGCCGAGTCCCCGATACACATAAACAAAAAACGGGCCTAGCGCCCTGTGTGCTTTCGGGGCGGGCGGAGCGGCAGCATCGGCGGCGTCCGGAAGAGGAATTCTTCGAAGGCCTCGGCGAGCGACTCGGCGGCGTCGCCAGCAAGCGCGTCCGCACGCTCCATGGCCACCTCGTCCTCGACGCCCTCGGGCACGATGTAGCCTTCCGCTACCGCCTCGAGGTTGACCTCGTAGTGGGATCGCACCACTCCGAGGGCCTTCGCACGCCTGTGTGCGCGCCCGACGCACCCGCCCCGTGACGTGGCCGCCAAGGGCGCGTAGGCGGCCGGCCGCCGAGCCGCCGCCCGGGCATCGCCTTCCTCGACGACGCGACAGTCTCGAGGGCCGCGTCCCGCGCCCTCCCTGCAGCCTCCCCGCTCGTAGGAGTTGTAGGAGGCTTGCAGGGGCCTCGGCCCGCCCGGCCAGCCGTGTCCCGTGCGTGCGCAAGCCTGGAAGCGACAAGACGACAAGAAATCAGAAAAAGGGAAACGAACCCTCTAAAGCAAGAACTAACAAGCAGAATCAGACAGTAGCTTACCTTCGATTTGTTTCCTCCCCAGATCGAGGTCGCGGCGCGCGGACTCGAGCGCCGCCCGAGGCTCTGGACGGTCTCGCCTTGCTCGACGAGGGCCATCTCTTGGGCGGCATTGCTGATGCTGAGCGTCAACGCCTCATCCTCAACCTCGGAGAATGCGGCGTTCCGCTCCTCCGGCCGACTTCTCCGCCGCCCTCGCGAGCAACGCGCTCCCGCTCCGCCGCCGTCCGGCGTCGCCAAGGGCGCCCTCGCTCCCCGCCGGAGCCGCCCCTCGCCCCCCCGGCGGGCGATGCGCCCCCCGCCGGAGCCGCCCTTCGGCCGGCGACGAGAGCCGCAACCTTGACGTCGAGGGCGGCCTTCGTGTCATCCGCCTCCCCGGCGCGCCGCTCCGCCCCCGCGCGCCCGCTCCTCGCCCGGCGCCGCCGCGCCGCGCCCCCTCGAGCGACGCGCGGAGCTCCCGGCCCTCGGCGCGAGCGGTGGCCACCTCCGCCTCCCGGGTGGCGGCCGCCGTCCGCGTCTTCCTCCGTGTCCTCGCGCGCATTCCACGCCGCCTCGTCACGATCGACGAGGGCCGCGCGGATCCGCCCGAGACTCGAGTCACGCGCCGCGTCCCCGCCCCGAGCTCTCGGGGAGCACGTCGCACCACGCCATCGCCCGCAGACCGGGGCCCACCGTCCGGCGTCCTAAGAGCTTCCGCAAGCGCGTCGAAAGCGCCGCATCGCTCCCCGAGCCGGCGGGCCTCGGCGTTCACCTCGGTCGAACGCGCCGTACTTCTCGCGGCGCGGCGCTCAAGCTCCCGGCATCCACGCATCGAGCCCCGTAAGCGCCAAGTCTTGAATACGCCGCGCGAAAACGAAATAAGGAAGGGAGACGAGCAACCGTGGCTCACCCGGGAAGACGATCCGTGCCGGCCGCCGTGAACCCGCGCCGCTTCGTTCAACGCGCGGTTGAGCGTGGCGCCATGGCTCGAGAGCTCGCCCCGCAGCTCCCCGCTCCCTCCGGGCGCGCAAACGCCGGGGGATCCTCCACGGCCCCCCCCCCACCCGGGCGGGGCGACCGGCATGGGAGGACGAGGCCTCCGCGTCGTGCCCTCGGCCCCCCACTATCATGTGACCCTCGTGTCGCCTCACGAGGGCCCCCTCCCCGGGGCTCGGGGAGAGTTCGTGGGCCGCCCGGCCCACCGGTTCCACCCGTGCGGCGAGGGAGTCATCCGAGAGCTCCACCACCTCCGCCTCGGGGACCGCCGGCGAGGGCGGAGCCGCCCGCTCCGCCTCCGCCGGCACCTCCACCGCGCCTCCGCGGCCGCGGCGCCCGTCGTGGGCGCCGTCGCCGCCACCTCCGTCCGCGCCGCCACGTCCGCGGCGCTCCCGCAGGTTGCGCCCGCTCCGCCTCCTCCGCAGAGGGGCCGCCACCACGGGCGGCGCCTCCACCGTAGCCGCCGCCGCGGCCCGCGCCTCCATGGCGACCGGCGCCGCCCGCCCCCGGCGACCTGCGGCCGCGCGCGGCGGGTTGATCCACCGCCCGGGCCTCGAAGCCCCGGCCGGGCCTTGCGCGCTCGTGCCCGCCGCCGCGCCCGTTCCTAGGCGCGACCCCCTCGACGAACGCCGCCGGGTGGGGATCGACGCGTCCGTCCTCGCACCTTAGCCGGCGCAAGAGGAGGGACGGTTGGCACCGCCCCCGCGCAAACACGAACGGAGGATTAGTGCGTCTAATAACCAAGCAAATTAAGGCCAAGCAAAGGAAGAACGGGTTCCTTACCTTGCGGAGGAAAAGGCCCGCTTCCTTTTCCTCGAGGCCTCCGACGAGGCCGGCGCGGGGGCCGCGCCCGCCGCGCCGCCTCCCCGACGGTGCCGCCGCACGCGCGGGCACGCCCGCCCCGCGCGTGGGCGCGCCCGACGCCGCCACCACGCGCGGGGGCACGCTAGCCCCGCGCGCGCGCGCGCCCACCGACGCGCCCCTCGACGAGGACGCCGCGCGCGCGGACGCGCTCCCGCCACGCGCGGGCACGCTTGACGCGCGCGCGCAGCACGTCCGCCGCGCGCGCCTCCGTGGCGCGCGCCGGCACCCCCGCGCGCGCGTGCCGCCCCCGACGATGACCGGCCGGCGGCGGGCGCCGCGCGCCCGCCCCAGTGCAAAGCCACCCCCCGACGCCGCGCGAGATCCGGCGACGGGGGGCGCGGCCGCCATCCGTCCGAAGGGCCCTCCCCCTCGGACTCTTCCTCCTCGTCCCGGTCCGAGGACGAGGGCTCCTCGATGTCGGGGGAGGAGAGCCCCGCCTCCTCCCCGCCGCCGGTACTCCGCGGACCGTGCGTCGCGGCGCGCTTGGCGCCGCCTTGCGTGTTCCCCGCTCGCGCGCCGCCCGCTCCCCGCCGCTCCCGCCGCGCCGCCCCGCCGAGCGCGCGGGGAGTCGGGGGGTGGGCGGAACGGACTTGGCGGCGTTGAACCGCACCACCGCGCACAAGAGTAACAATGGCGCGTCGTAAATCAAAAACAAGACCAAGGATGGAAGCGAAATCGGGAACTCTACTCACCGGCCGGGCCCGTGGGGAGCATCTCGATATCCCACGGGGTCCGACCCGCAGGTAGAGGCGTCCCGGTGTCGACGGCACTCCGCGCCCGGTGAGCGCGTACGGCCGCTCCGGGGCGGCGTCGGGGAGCATCCGCGACCTCGCCGAGTCGACGGGGTTGGCCGCCTCCGTCATCTCGAAGATGCAGAGGGGCCTCTCCATCAACGGCACGACTCGCCGTGATGAAGAAAGGCGAGGACGCCCATCGCGTTGAGCCCTTCCCTCGCCGCCCGCCGCAAGGCGGCGAGGACGGACCCCTGGCGCGCCCGATGGTTGGCCGTGGGCAACCCGTAGCCCCGCAGTCCCGCCTCTTCTTGAACACCCGACCGGTGTAGGGAGGGAGGCCGGGCTCGGCGTTGCGCGGGTAAAACCATCCCCGCTCCCGGACCGGCGTTGTTCGTCGTCATGGTGCGGGGGATGTAGAACTCCTTGAGCCGCCCCCGCGCAGGCGAGCGACATCCCGCCGCGCGCGCACCGCGCGGCGGGTCCTCTCGCTCCGACGTGGGCCGCGTGATGAGCTCCGCGCGGAAGAGGTGTACCCGCAGCTCCCGCTGATCGGGATCCCCGGGTACCCTTCGCGGACGCCCACGAACGTGGCCGCCCGCGAGATAGCGTTGGGGGCGAAATTGTGCAGCTCCACTCCATAGTGGTAGCACAACGCCCGCATGAATGTGCTCGCCGCGCGTTGAAGCCGCGCTCGTGGTAGCGCAGAAGCTCACCACGTAGCCCTCCGGCGGATTGGGCTCAAGGTGCGACGATGGCGGCACGATCCACTCCGCCGGCGCCCTTCTTCGTTGGCCGAGAGCTGGCCGGCGGCGACCAGCTCGCCCAGGCGAGCCGGGTCACGGCCGACCTCTCCCATGCGTACGGCTCCAGGACCCTAATCGGAAGCCGAGGCGGCGCCATAAGGGAGGACGAACAACGAGTGCGAGGTCGGAGGACAAGGAAGCGAGAAAGAAAAGCTCTAAGCGGGGCCGAAACCGCGCGGTGGCGAGAGCAAGAACGAAGGCGAAGGGACGGAGGACTGAAAACGGTGAGGAGCCAAGGTAAAAAACCACCGTCCCTTCCTCACCGCAGTTTTATAGGCAACCGGCGAGTTCTCCGAGCGCACGCCTCGCCAACAAGAATCGGCAGGAATCTTTCCATCGCGTCGACGGGCGGGCCCCACCACGACCGGCAAGCAACTCTAACACCTGCAGGCGGGTCATCATTACGGCGAGACCGGCGGCGACCGAGGCAAAACCGTCACGTCCGCCGGCCACGTCGCCCACTACGCGCGCGCGCGCGCGCGCCGCCAAAAAGGCGCGCCCGCGCCGCAAAACCCGCGGCCACGCCCCGCGGGGCAATTAAATGCCCGGCCCCCTTGCCAAGCAAGGAGAGCCCTCGAGCGAGGCGAATCCTCGGCTCGAGACAAAGGTGACCCTCGATGGGTGACGGCGTGGAGAAGGTCGCCCGGACCTCGCTCGGTGTAGAGCGGCGGCCCGCGGCACCCATGCCACGTGAAGCCCTCGAGCGGCATGACCCTCAACTCGAAACAAGGCGACCCTCGATGGGATATCAGCCGTGAGAAGGTCGCCCGGGACCCTGCTCGGTGTAGAGCGAGTGCAGCCGCGGGCACCCATGCCGCGTAGGACCCTCGAGCGGCATGACCCCCGACTCGAGACGATGTCAACCCTCTGAAAGAAGGCATGCGCGTGAGAGGATCGCCCGGTGTCACGCTTGAAATAGAGCGACACCGAAAGCACTCATACCGCGCCACGCCACCAACCAAGCACCTCGAGGGTCGGCACGCCCGCACCCCTCGACGGCCGCAAACGCGAAAAGACGGGGCGGCCAAGGCACGGCCCCGCACGGCCTTACCGATCGAGGTTCGAAGCCCGACCCTCGACGGGTTCGAACAGCGCCCCCGCATCACGCAGTTAGGGACGACGAGGGCACGCGCATTCGAGCCGTTCCTCGAGCCCGTCGGCTCGAGGGTGCCCCACATGTCGTGTTCGAGAGCCGCCGAGGGCGCCTAGCCGGGGGGATCCCACCGAGGGAGAGCTTCCGCGCCCTCGGTCCCTAGCGAACGGGACCGAGCCCCACCTAGCAAACCCACGCAAGCGCTTCCATGGACGTGTCTCCGACCGCGCAGCCCTACCCTTATCGAACGGGGCATGGACGTCCACTTGAACCACCCGCTAGCGGCTCGAAGAGGAATCCGCGATTCGCGACCCGCTCGATGGGAGTCGTGGAAACCTCACCTCCCGACCCGCGGAGGGACGGCGAGGGCGCGATAAAAAACAAGTCGTCGAGGCTCGACCCGATCGCCTCGAACGAGGCCAAGGCTCGGGGGCTTGACGCACGGCTACACCTCCTTGGAATTGCACCCGCCGGGAGACAAAGGACGAGGGGAGCGTGCACCCCCGATGCCGGCCGAAACACCGCCGATGCCGGTTGGCATATGTGCCACGCCTTTCTGACCGAATCGCTCGCGGTTAACCCCCGCAGAGAGCCCACACTCCCGCAGGCTTCGGGGCTAGACCCGCGGGTCCGCTGGCGCGGCCCCACGGATAGCGTTCGCAAACAAGGAGGGAAGAACGTCCTATCAGTAGGTTCCAGCATCTGCGGGAGCCTCAATGGCAAACCCGCAGATGCTCGGGGGCTACTGTCGGGGACCGCCCTTAGGGTCCCCTCAAACAATGGGGGAACCCCTACCTAAATTCCTGCATCAACATAAGCTAAGCCTAACCATGCAGGGAGCTAACCATGCAGGATACGGCCCATGCAAAGCAGACTTCGGAGGCCCACCAAGGCGGCCCGCCTAGGAAGACCCCTCGAGCAGGCTCCGACTCGCCCGAGGGCATGCTCCTCCTCGAACGGGTTCCGCCCCGTTCGAGGGGCAACTCCCTCCTCGAACAGGTACCGCCCCGCTCGAGGGGCGGCCCTTCCCTCGAGCGGTCCCGCCCCGCTCGAGGGCGCGCTCCCCCTCGAGCGAGTCCCGCCTCGCTCGAGGGTCCGCTCCGCCCTCGGCCGGGCCCGCCACGATCACGGGCACCCCACACGCGTGCGCCGGCCCCGTACTTGGGCATTTAACGCCCCGACGCCGCGGGACGGCGCCATCATGCGCCCGGGGCTCACGCCCCGTGCCGCCGCACCAACTCCCCGGGGAAGGAGCCCATCCCCGCCACCGTGGGATGGACCGTGCGGTACGGCCGGTGTCGTCCCGTGACACCGTGCGCACGCCGCCGTACGGCTAACGCGCCCGACCCTCGAAAGGGGGCCGGCGCACCCTCGATTCCACTTTCCCGTGACCTTGCGGTGTTAGGTAAGGGGCGCTAGGCCGGTGGGTGGCCATCCCGGCCACCGTAACGGCGCGGCCGCCGTACCCACGCATGCGGGCGCACGCCCGACTCCGCAGCGCACGCCCGAGCACCGCAAAGCAACCACTCCGCCACCGCGAGCTCATTGGGAAGGAACGCCGTTCGCCCGCTCCCCGTACCCCGTACCGGTCATCATCAGCACCTCCCTCGAAGCCTACCAGAGAACGCCATCACCGTCTGCCGCCTCCTACCCTCGAATCGCCACTGTTCGGGAACGAAGTAGGCCATCATGGCCGGATCGCAGCGTGGATCGTTCGGACGATCGCCCGCTCTACGCCGTAGCACGACGTGCTCCTACACGTAGCTAGGTAGCGCGGCGTGCATGTAACTCGCCGCCCCCTTGGCCTATAAAAGGGGAAGCGAGCCCCCGGCCCGCGGGGGACGGATCCGGAGGAACACAACGCATTGTGCACTCACTCTCTTACTCTCCCATAACATCTCCGCCCACTCACCGGGGACTTGGAAGCCACGCTTCTTCTCCCACCTTGCTTGTACTTGCCCCACTACAAGCACCCCGGTGCCGAGCAATATAGTGCCACGAGCACACCACCGCCGGACGTACGGCCCCCTCGGCCGAAACCAGGATAAACCTTGTGTCATTTGTTGCTTGGCATCGACCATTGAGGGATAGACTTAGGCGTTATCTCTTGGTTAGTGTCGGGACCATATTCCGCACCGACAAATAGATCGAAACGACGATGAAAAAATTCAAAGGGCATCATAGATGCACTCATAGAGTAGTATCTGAGCATCGTGGCGGGCAGGATGGCCGGTATGATGATCCAAAATGAAAGAAGAAAAAGTAGGTCGAGTAACAACGTGATGGAAAATAGGTTTCCCAACAGGTCGGTACGACGAGGAAAACAAGAGGGCGTCGAAGACACACTCGTAGAGTAGTCCCCGAGCATTGAAGTAGGCAGCATGGCTGGTTTGATGCTCAAAAAAGAGAAGAAAATTGAGTCATGGTCTTAATCGAACGAAGTGAAGAGACACCCAGATCTCCTAGCATAGCTGCAAGGAGTTTGGCAGGGCCGGCCTCAGGGAGGCCTTGTAGGCGTGCCGACCTCGAAGAGGCCTCAAATGGACAATGTCCAGTATCCAAGGATACCTAGTAGAATCTTGAAAGGTGTGTCGCGTGAAGAGGTTGTCAATCATGAAGCTTTGGCAAAGTGATGTTAATATTCAATGTATGGAGTGTAGAGACACCCAGATATCCTGACATAGCTGCAAGGAGTCTGGCAGAGCCACTCGAGGCATGCCGACCTCAGGAAGGTCTCAAATTGGAAGCGCCCAAGTATCCGGGAATACCTGGCAGGGCCATTAGGCGCACACCCCACAGGGAGGCCTTCATTCTCGACGTAGAATCTTGGGTGTCCAGAGCAGGCTGGCAGGGCTACAAGGGCACACCGACCTTGGAAGGTCACTCATTCTAGGGCGCCCAACTAGGTTGGCGGGGCCATAGTTATACCTAGGTGTTGTAAGACCTAGATATTAAGGCACGCTAACCTCAAGGAGGCCGTTTTGGTGTCCAGTTGACTAACATAGCTGCCAGCCATCGAGTGGAGCCATAACGCTAAGGTATTGGTGACCTCAGCGATAGGCACACCGACCACGGGGGGCCGACGAAATCACAGAAGTGAAGTTTTCCGATCTTCATGGTGCTCCAGGTGTCCAGACGGATCTGGCAGAGCAGCGAGGCATGCCTACCTCGGAAGGTCTTCAATCGAACCTACGACCATTCTGCTCAGGAAACAGAAATACAAGTTGATTGGAATAGATCTGTTTACGTGCAGAGCCATAGCGGGTGCATTAGGATGCAGAGTCTAGCGGGTGCAGATAAAAGACATCAGCTCGTAGAGGAAGGTCATGAAGTCGTCGTCGAGAGGGGGCTAAATTAGGCACTGAGCCATCCGACGCAGGGTCAGATTTTGTCTTGTAGCGTAGACTGCAGGGTCACAGGTCAACAGTGATCGGGGATTCTCTTGCCACCCAGAAAATGACAAAATGTCCACTGATCGAGGGGGTTACTGTAGCCATGTGACCTCTACGACGGGGCTCAGGCATCATTGATGCGCTAGCGACAAAGACGTCGCGAGTCAGTGAAAGTAATGTCGTCGCCTTTAATCATGCATAGACTACAGGTCCCAGTATCACGTGGTGACAGTGTCATCACTTCGCCAGCTACCCGGGGCGCGGCTCTGGCTATAAATAGCGCCTTTGAGATTGAAGGAGGCAAGCACCGAGCATAGTTGAGCTATGAAGCCGCAGTGTAGCGTTCCCATCATGCCATGGGCATGTGTTCGTCCACCAGATTGTAGAATCTTGCATTTGTAGAAGCTTGGAGCTAGGAGAACGAAGTCGCTGAGGAGGTCTTCCGAACTGGCAAAGGTGACGACGGAGTCGCATAGAGGAAGGTCTAGCGATCGGAGGAAGATGACACCGACGGAGCCGCTGGGAGGTCTAGTAACCTAACATCGGCGACGCCGAAGATACTGAGAAATCCACCGAAGATAACGCCAGAGATGCACAGAGGTCTAGGAGCTGTACCTCCCCTTTCTAAGCCTTGTAAAAATAATACTTTATGAATTTTTTTATGCCGGCATGAGGTACTTGCTTTTATGCCTGCGCGAACTTGGTAGTCTTTGAAGTAATGTCGTCTTGTGTGATGCCTCGCTGACCACTACTCACGGAGAGGTTGGCTTACCGACCTCCACAGCTCGGCAGGGAGGCTTACGTCAGATCGGCACGCGAGAGGAGGGGAGTCTAGGACTCAGGTTTAGCAACCTTATCGACCAAGCAGGCTCGCATCGACAAAAGGCAAGTACTCATGAGGGACGATGCCCTCAGGTCGAACAACCCCTAGGTTGGCTTTGAGCCAAGCCCCCGAGCATGTCGAGGGGGAGGAGCAGAAGAACTTTAACCCTCAGGTCTTACGACCCATATATTTGTTGATGCAAAATCTGCACCTAGCGCCATACACACAGCAAGCCGAACAAGCTGGCTTCACACGTGAAGAGATCACAAGACGTGCCAGTCAATTTTCCCTGAAAATTGACAAAAGACAAAGTAGTTAAATTCCAAAGCTTGGAACTTGCCGGGTGGTACCAGACAGTTCCATATTTACGGCTATCGAGCCAAATGGGATGACATATAGCTATAGAAAGCTATCTGCCAGCAAACTGAAACTATTCGGAAGCTTTAAAAAGGAAAAAATAACATAGCCGAATAGATGACGTAAGCTTGATGACGAATCGGTCCTTGTTTGGACAAAGATGCTCATGCGCAAGACCATGACCGATCCCCGTGGTGATCAACATTAAATATTAAATGAAGTAAAGCATGATCATAAATATGTAATAAATAAGCATGCATAGATCCAAAGCACTAGTCTACCGCATGTCTAGATACTTAAAAACCCGTCAAGCACGATATCAAACAAATCTATCCACCGCATGATACAACTTGTTTGATATCATACCACTTTCCACAAATAGATCTATCCACCTCATGATACAATCTAAATATGGAAAGCTAAAAGCATACAATATTTAGAGCATAAATTATGAGCACGTTTTACTCGTGAAAAGCATAACCGAACTCGGCTGAACAGCCGATTCGGGGTCCATGAAGAAGGAACGAACATTACCAAACGAAATAAATCTATCAGATTGGATTGAAATCTAATCCACCAGATGATTAGCTCCAAAACAATCCAAAACCTGCATCTATCGCGTGATACCCAGTTCTTTCAAGATTTATACAAGCTTTGGCAGGCTTGAACCCGCAACATGTAACAACCTAGATCGATTCGGTTTCGGCTATCAAAAAGCATGTGATCCACGTGTTAATTTGGCCAAAAGCACGAACTTGATTCGCATAAGGATCATTAAAAGGGATAAAGCCGATCCAAACCCATCTAGATTGGGCAAAGAGGTGTTACATGAATTTAAACATAAAGCAAAAACTCAAAGCAACACGGGGTAACTTAATGAATCTATTGAATCTTGCCAAAATTCAATAGAGCCGATAACTAGCCTCAAGCTAGATCTTAGCCTACTGCATGGCTCATGACCTAACAAGAAACCTTCTTGAACCAAGCTTGAATCTACCGCATGACACTAAGCATGGTAACAAGACTACTTGCATCAGATCTAAATCCACCGCATGATACTAGATATGATACAAGGTTGCCGGTACTCACGGATGTCGATGGATCGTTGAACCCTCTCGAAGAACTCGACGACACGACAAATGGACTCTAGGGTTTGGCGTAAAGCCGGTTTGTATTGAGAATGATTTCGTATATGTTACATACATTCAGGGTTCATATTTATACCCTGCCGAGCACGACCTCGAATGGATTTGATACCTAATTTATCTCTAAGCTCGATCGCTTATCCATCCATTCATCCTTTCTGTTCGGGCCACGTCACCATATAATCCCGCAAAATCAGCTCAGCAGTTTCCTTGCCGAACGGAAGCAAATAGCCGACCGCGGATTTTTCTGCCGAATGCATCTGAAGAAACCTTCCTTCCGCCGGACAGATTTCTCACTGAGTTGGACCCACAAGTCAGACTCCTTACCAAATTTCAGTGTTAACACATGCCCCTTCAATTACGGGATAAAAGTGATTTTATTCCGGAATTGACTCCAGTCACCAACGTCCTCAAATCGAATCTGTTCAACACCCGTTCTCTCTCTTCGCAATTCGCCGGAATCTGCGTTTAGATCCAAACCCTAGATCCCCTTTTGTTTTTGACGATCATCCTTGTTTCAGGTTGATTCAATGGAATCCATCCTCTGCACCGGCCGGTCAGCCCCTGCCGGCCGATTCCTCGGAGTCCGACCATTACTCCCCCGTGCCCTACGGGGAGCTCGACGCTCTCCGCTTCAAGGCGGAGCTGGAGGTGGCCCAGCGCGAGCTGGAAGATGTCTCCAAAAAGGCTGGCATAGCCGAATTGGAGTGGGAAGACCAGCGCAAGCAGCTACTGGAGACCATCGACGGTACGGCTCTGAAACCGCTTTTTGATCCAATCCGGCTTTTGATTCTAATCACCTTTTTCTTGCACTTTGCAGCCCGTGACGCCGAGCTCAACCAGCTAAAGATGCTGGTGGAGCAATTGGCCGACAAGGTGAACGCCCGTGGAGATACGCCGGCGGAGCGCCTTGCTGCGGTGGAGCACCTCGTGGATGAAGTGGCCACCCATGGCATCCGCTTGGGCACCACTTTGGGCCTGGCCGCCATGGCGACGCACACTGATGTCGACTACTCCATCAGGCCGCGTGGCTTCCTGGGCGGCGCGCCAGAAGACATCGAGGAGATCGAGATCATCTTGGAACGCCTCGATGGCCACGGCGACGCCATTGCCGAACTCACTCATCCCCAGTCTGTGTTTAACAGGCTCTTTGAATAGATTGTACTAGGGATGTTTGATATCGGCAATAAATAAAGAACTTTTGATTTTTGTGCTTGCATTGTGATGATTTTTCCATGTTTGCATCCGTGAATCTTGTTTTTCTTAAACGTATTCGGGAACTCGCTTGAGCCGAACACGCGAAAACGGATGCCCCTTGGCGCAAAATCCGCAGAAGATCCCTGAATCGGCAATCCGTAAGCACTGTTCAGACGAAAACCCTTCGCATTCGGGAAGAAAACCCTGCCGCTTGGTATTCCAATAGTGCATGCTGGCCAGTCATCACTCCCAATGCACTCCCCCGGTCAATAAAATAGTCTGCTGAGATGCCCTGCAAATCCACTCGCACACTCATCCATCACTTCTCATCTCCTCCTCTGTCCCCAGAGGAAAAAACCCCAAGGCCATGGACAAAGGCAAGCAACCCCAGGAGAGCAGCATCCCGACGAGACGCACGATTCGAGAGTGAGTTTTCCCTTGATTTCCTTCTTGTTTTCTCATATACTCTCGCGCTTTACCTCCTCTCTACCTTTCCTCCTTCAGCCTTGATCTGCTTCCTGAAGAAATCATCGGGACCGAGGACATGCCTGAGTACATCTCCTCTGATTCTTCCCTTGAAGCAGAGGATGCCACGCCTGAGCAGGGAACCAGCCATCAACTGCGCCGCTGCGTTCGGCACCTGGAGCATGACCTCAGGGACATCACAGCTCGTTGCTAGGCCGAGCGCGAGCGTCGCATGGCTCTGGAGGCATTAGTGTGAGGTAAATGCTTCTGGCTCCTTCTTGACTCTGCGTTCACATCTGGATCTTTGCCCCTAATGACCACTCTTTTGTCTCAAATGTCTCTGATAGGTACAATAGCCTGAAAGCGGCTTTGGACAGCTTGGTGGAGGTAGAAAATCATGGTCACCCCCATGCATTCCAAGTTGCCGTCACGGTGGTCCTGGAGCAACTGAAGAGGGAGCAGCCGAAGAAGCAAAGAAAAGATTGAATCATACTTTCGCTTCTTACTCCAGGCCTTCTGCTTCCCGCCTCCTCGAAGTCCTCATCGCTGGGGTTGTTGGATGTAAACCTGCAAGGAGTAGTTGCAATGTAATTTTGTGCTAAGGGCAATGCATCTAGGCACTGGCCGTTCCTTCTGTTTAGGAATTTTTGTTCTAAAGGCGGCCTCGTTCTTGAGTGCTGGCTATTCCTGTATCAGATGCATGTAATCCCGCTGCTGGTGATCACCGATCGATTTCAACACTAGGATAATATTTCTTCAAATATCTCCCATTTATTGCAGCGGAAATTTCTTCTCCCAGTAAAGTTTTCAATATGTATGCATTACCAGGGATGCATCTGACCACGCGAAAGGGTCCTTCCCAGTTAGGGGACCATTTGCCGAATTCACTGTATTTGGTTCCAATCGGCAGTAACGCTTTCCAAACCAAATCTCCTTCTGCGAATTGCCTAACTCTGACTTTCTTGTTATAATATTTGGCAACCCGCAGCTTGTTCTTTTCGATGTTTTCTAGGGCCCTAAGACGGATCATGTGCAAATCTTCTAGCTCATCCATCATTAAGCCACTGTAATCTTTGGAGCTTAAATCTTTCTGTAAAACAACTCTCCTGGAATATGATTGTATTTCCCAAGGTAGAACCGCATGGTGTCCATAAACCAATTCATAAGGAGATGTTTTTGTAGCTCCATGAGGGGCCATTCGGTAAGCCCATAGCGCTTCACTGAGTACCGAATGCCACCTCCTTGGCTTCTGGTCGATCTTCTTTTGTATCAGCTTGATCATGATCTTATTAGAAGCCTCTGCCTGACCATTAGCTTGGGCATAATAGGGAGAAGAATTAAACAATTTGATTCCCATGCTTTCGGCAAATTTTCTGAACTCCAGGGACACGAATTGGGCCCCTTGATCAGTTGTGATTGTCTGAGGGATTCCAAACCGATAGATGATATGCTCCTTGACAAATTCAACCATGTTCTCCGACGTCACCTTCTTCAGTGGAATCGCCTCAACCCATTTAGTAAAATAATCTGTAGCCAAAAGCACAAACTTATGCCCCTTGCTAGATGGTGGATTAATCTGGCCAATCAAGTCTATACCCCAGCCCCTGAATGGCCATGGCTTGATAATGGGATTTAACGCTGACGCAGGGACCCTTTGAATATTTCCAAACCTCTGGCAGTCTTGACATCCCTTGTAATACTCAAAGCCGTCCTCTAATATCGTCGGCCAAAAGCACCCAGCTTGCCTAATGACCCATTTCATGCGGTAGGCCGATTGGTGTGCTCCACATATCCCATCATGCACCTCACTCATCATCCTTTTAGCTTCCTCTGGACCCAGGCATCGTAACAATACCCCATCTAATGATTTGCAAAACAAATTATCATCCAGAAGAACGAATTTTATGGACTTGTACCTGAGCTTCCTAGAGACCTTTCGGGATGGATCCTTCAAATAGTCAACGATCTCTTTTCTCCAATCATCTTCCGCGAGATCCGTTCCCAGTGCACATACGCTTGTAGCAAACGCTTCTTGACTCTCTTTATAACCAGAGGCGCTCTGAGCCAACCTGTTCGCTTCTTCGTTATGTTTCATAGGAATATGCTGTAGAGTCACCAACGGAAAGCTCTTCAAAATCTCCCTGCATTCTTCGTAGTAACTCCTCAGCGCTTCACTTTTACATTCGTATTGGCCGTTAATTGCTTGATCACCAACTCTGAATCTCCATAAACCTCAACCGAAATGGCCCCAGCTTCTCTCAAATATTGAAGCCCCCGAAGTAATGCCTCGTATTCAGCCTGATTGTTTGTAACAGTGGGCTGTATAGGGATAGCAAATTCAAACATCTCACCTCTAGGCGAAATCAGCAGAATCCCTACTCCCCCACCTTTACCACATGATGACCCATCAAAAAATAAAGCCCAAGGCGTAATTTCAAGCAAATCTATTGACGGATCACGATGTTCAGTTATAAAATCGGCAATGATCTGACCTTTGATAGCTTTTGCCGATTCGAACTTCAACTCAAATTCTGATAAAGCCAATATCCATTTGCCAATCCTACCATTCAAAATTGGCATAGATAACATATGTTTTATTACATCAAACTTGGAGTATACAACGCATTCGGCATTCAACAAGTAGTGCCGAAACTTTGTACACGAGTAGTACACGCACAGGCACAACTTATCTGCAGCCGAATACCTGGTCTCGGGATCAAGTACTTTTCGGCTAAGATACGCTACCACCCGCTCCTTTCCTTCGAATTCTTGAATAAGGGCCGATCCAATGGTTTGGGTATCGGCCGCCACGTACAACTTGAAAGGCTTATCCAATTGAGGAGGAACCAGTACTAGTGGCTCCTTCATGTATTGCTTGATCTCGTCAAAAGCCTTTTGTTGTTCGTCACCCCACGTGAACTTCTGATCTTTCTTAAGCTTCAGCAATGGAGAAAACGACAAAACCTTTTGTGACAGATTTGAGATGAATCTTCTTACAAAATTAATCTTGCCGAGCAATGATTGCAATTCCTTGAGATTAGTTGGAGGGACAACTTCATCAATGGCCTTCATGCTTTTCTTGCCAACTTCAATTCCTCCTTCGTGGACCAAGAATCCCAAGAATTCTCCAGCTGATAACCCAAAAGCGCATTTGTTTGGATTCATCTTCAAACCATGCTTTCGGGTGCACTCCAAGGTTCTCTTCACGTCTTCCAAATGTGTGTCATGACTTAGGGACTTGATCACGACATCATCAATGTAAATTTCAACAACTTTGTCGATCAACTCGTGAAAGATGTAATTCATGGCTCGCTGATAAGTTGCACCGGCATTTTTCAACCCAAATGTCATGACTACCCATTCAAACAGGCCTATATGACCAGGACATCTGAAGGCTGTCTTTCATATATCCTCTATTGCCATAAAAATTTGGTTATATTCCGCATTACCATCCATGAAACTGATGACTTTGTGTCCAGCAGCGGCGTCAACCAACAAATCGGCAACAGGCATGGGGTAACCATCCATAGGAGTAGCTCTGTTTAAATCCCTGAAATCTATACAGACCCTCATCTTTCCATTCTTCTTGTAGACAGGGACAATATTAGAGATCCACTCCGCATATCTGCATGGCCGAACGAAGTTTGCATCAAGTAATCTTCAACTTCTTTCTTCACATCGGCCAGTACTTCATCTTTGTAGATTTTCCGGGGAGGTTGCTTGTACGGTTTGAAACCAGATTTGATTGGCAATCGATGCTCAACAATGGAACGGTCAAGTCCAGGCATCTCCGAATAATCCCAAGCAAAGCAATCTTTATACTCCTTGAGCAACTTGACCAATGCCTCCCTGAAGTCCGATTGTAAGTTTGCGCTGATAAATGTCGGCCTTGGTTTGTCACCGCTTCCAATGTCAATCTCCTCTAATTTATCGGCCGACATGAATCCTCACCCCAACTTGCCGTCGGTGCCATCGATAGGGTTATCCATCAAAAATTGTTGTAAGAGCCGACTGCTTGAATCGGCTGTTGATCGCTGCTGACAGGCTCAACAGGACCTTCTCCCCAGTCTTTTCCTGAGAAACAGTCAATACCTTGGTATTCCCAGAAAGCTGGTTCCACATTTGCGACGCTCACGGAGTCATCTGCTTGGACAACCTCAATGTCGTCGTCTACCCATTGGATGAGCTGTTGATGCATGGTAGATGGGACGCAGTAGTTGGCATGAATCCAGTCCCGTCCAAGCAGTAGGTTGTAGGATCCTTTACCTTCGATGACAAAGAAGGTCGTGAGTAGTGTCTTGGACCCGATCATCAGATCCACATGGGCGCATCCCTTGGTGTCTGAAGGATTCCCGGCGAAATCGTTCAGTATTATGCTTGTAGGTGTCAGATCGCCAGGGCCCATGCCAAGCTTCTTGAAAGTGGTGTATGGCATTACATTGACCGCCGCTCCACCATCGACAAACATCTTGGTCAATGGCTTGCCATTGACATATCCCTTCAAGTATAGCGGCCTCATGTGTCGATTTCTGGCCGGTTTGTCGAAGATGGCTTGCTTAACTAGCACCAGCTGCGCCATCAGTCCCTCAATCTGCTCATCGTCCAGGGATGTCTCCTCCTGCACAACCTGATTAGCAGGAGCCATAAATTCATTTGGCAGAAAATATACCATACACGCTGGAGCCGAACGGTTTGCCCCTTCAGGTTTATCCTTTGGACGCCACACCTGTCTTGTCTGGATCTCTGCCTGCCTCAGTTCGCGGTTCCTCAAGCGTTGAACCCTCCTTTTCTGACTCTTTCTTAGGCCAGGCGGGCACCATTGGCCCTTTTGCCAGATGTACTCGTCCTCGTCTTACTCTTGATCAGCCCACCTCATATCAGCTTGTCTCTTCCTGTGATGATCAATGATTTCAATTTTTTGACGCCGATCCTCGCTAGGATGTATCCTTCCAATCCTTTCATGGACGGATCGACGATTGGCAGTCTCCTGCCTGTACTCAAAATACCTGTCGCTGCATTCAGGGCAATTTCTCAGCGTGGGAAGCTTCAACCCTTCATTCCAGCAGTGCCTGAAGAATGCACACCCCCAGTGCGCGCGCTCCTGCTCGCGCGTATATTGCTCTAGATCTCCCCTGCGTGCTTCCTCTTCGGCCCTGCGCCTCTCCTCCTCGTGCTTCCGTTTCTGGTAGCGCTCTTTCTCCAGCTGGCGCTGCCACTTATTGAGGAGGATGCGTGTGGTCACCTTGGATTTGGCCCTGGACGATTCCCCGATCTCGACATGGCTCTTGAGAACGCGGGGGGCTTCCCCATGCACCTGCTCCAAGGTCACCTGACGTTCTGGGTCTACTGTTCCATCCTGCCTTGCCCTGGCTGAAGTCAAGACTTTGACCTTGCCCTTCTCCTCGGCTGTCACCATGTTGACGGAAAAGCTTATCATGTTCTGGGGAAAAGGGTGGCCGTCCAGTTTAATCTTGTTATCGAACTTGAGATGTCCCTCCTGGATAGCTCTCTGGATCCTCATCTTGAAGACCCTGCAGTCGTTGATGGAGTGCGAGTTCCTGTCATGGAAGCCACAGTAACGTTTCTCCTTTACTCCATCGGGCCGAAGCATGGAATGCCCTTCAAGAAATTTGATTCGGCCTTCCTTCACCAGGAGCTCAAACAGCTTATCAGCTTTAGTGATGTCGAAATCGTAGGCGCGTTTGGTCTGTTTGACCCAGCGCTGATTCATGGTCAACGGTTCTTTTCCCCACATGATTTCGGTCGCAGCCACGTCCTGGTCATCATCAGAATCCTTCATTTGGTCGGCTTTGTCCAGAAACTGATTGTAGATGTCCGCCACGTCGTGCTGTTTGCCGAACCTGGCATCTTTCTTGAAACTGTAGGCTTGGTTGCTCATCAACGACAGTTTTGGGACAGTTGACCCAGGTTCTCGAATTCCATGCCGAACAGCTTTTCACGCACGGCCGGCAGCATCCCGGCAACGGCCATGTCGGCCAACTGGTCATCTGGCAGACTGAGCGAAAAACACATGCCCTTAACTTCCCTGAACCTCTCGAGGAACTCCAAGGGCGTCTCACTGTGTCTCTGCTTCAGGGTAGCGAGGTCGATCAACTTCTTTTCCGAGCTGCCGCTGAAATAGTGGGCGTGGAATTTCCGTTCCAGCTCCTTCCATGTGCTAACTGATTGAGGGGGCAAAGATGAAAACCATTGGAACGCCGCACCCGTCAGTGACGCGGGGAAGTATCTGACTCTGAACGCTTCTTCAGATGAGCACTCTCCAAGCTGCATCAGGTAGCGAGCAATATGCTCCACCGTGCTCGTGTCATCCTGCCCGGAAAACTTTGTAAATTCCGTCGGAGGCTTTACTCTTGGCGGCAGGATCACGTTGTAATACCACTCCGGGAACAGAGGCGTGTAGGTAGGTCCTTGCATTTTTGGTTTGAGGCCGAATTGATTCTGCATCAAGTCGGCCATCTTCCACACCAGGATATCATCCTCCTGCGCGCCCGTAGCCGGTCCGTAACCCGGATTCGGGAGAGCATCGATGGCTCCGTAGTTCCCCACCTCGTGGTAGCCTCCGCCGTACAAATTCCTCTGCGCGGCTGTTCTTCGGGCCGGGGGCAATCCTGTAGCCGGAAGCAAGCGGGGGCCCAGGCGAGCCGAATGCCAGTTCCCCGTACGTGGGCTGGTACGGGTTCGGGCCGTTGCACGAGTTGACCCGCGCCGCCCCGCGGTGGTGGCCGGATCGGTCGCCCTCCGCGGCTGCGGTGGGGGCCGAAGCGGGCGGTCGAACTCCAGCACCTTGTGGAGGAGGCTGGAAGGCTTGGCTCCCAACGCTCTGCGGAGGAGGCTGGGTTGGCTGGCTCTGCAATGGCGGTTGAGAACTGGACTCACCCATCTCCACGGAGCCCCCTTGAAAGGGTGTTTTATTGAACGCCTGCTCCATGCCTGGACCGAAGACAGCCACCATCATTTGTTTAAACGCACTCAGGAAAGCTCTATGGTGCCTGCTTAAGACATGGTCCGCGGTATCTCGGAACGCTTGCATGCATTCCTCCCTCTCCTGCTGGGTTGTAGCATCACTCTCCCCTGGCAACAACACCCTGGCATCTCATTTTTTAAGTATGGGACGCCGCTCCTGTTCTTCTTGAAGGACAGCAAACACTTTTGTTGGAACTGATCCACGGCATCTTGCAGTTGTTGCCGCTGCTCCGGAGAGAGGTCTTTGACGTTGACATCCACAATATCCCCGATGTCAGGCATCTTGGCTTTTGGCTGTTGTCCCACTGGGCGTGCCAAAAAGTGTGTTGACGCAAAATCTGCACCTAGCACCAAACACACAGCAAGCCGAACAAGCTGGCTTCACACGTGAAGAGATCATAAGACGTGCCAGTCAATTTTCCCTGAAAATTGACAAAAGACAAAGTAGTTAAATTCCAAAGCTTGGAACTTGCCGGGTGGTACCAGACAGTTCCATATTTACGGCTATTGAGCCAAATGGGATGACATATAGCTATAGAAAGCTATCTGCCAGCAAACTGAAACTATTCGTAAGTTTTAAAAAGGAAAAAATAACATAGCCGAATAGATGACGTAAGCATGACGACGAATCGGTCCTTGTTTGGACAAAGATGCACATGCGCAAGACCATGACCGATCCCCGTGGTGATCAACATTAAATATTAAATGAAGTAAAGCATGATCATAAATATGTAATAAATAAGCATGCATAGATCCAAAGCACTAGTCTACCGCATGTCTAGATACTTAAAAACCCGTCAAGCACGATATCAAACAAATCTATCCACCGCATGATACAACTTGTTTGATATCATACCACTTTCCACAAATAGATCTATCCACCGCATGATACAATCTAAATATGGAAAGCTAAAAGCATACAATATTTAGAGCATAAATTATGAGCACGTTTTACTCGTGAAAAGCATAACCGAACTCGGCTGAACAGCCGATTCGGGGTCCATGAAGAAGGAACGAACATTACCAAACGAAATAAATCTATCAGATTGGATTGAAATCTAATCCACCGGATGATTAGCTCCAAAACAATCCAAAAACCTGCATCTACCGCGTGATACCCAGTTCTTTCAAGATTTATACAAGCTTTGGCAGGCTTGAACCCGCAACACGTAACAACCTAGATCGATTCGATTTCGGCTATAAAAAAGCATGTGATCCACGTGTTAATTTGGCCAAAAGCACGCACTTGATTCGCATAAGGATCATTAAAAGGGATAAAGCCGATCCAAACCCATCTAGATTGGGCAAAAAGGTGTTACATGAATTTAAACATAAAGCAAAAACTCAAAGCAACACGGGGTAACTTAATAAATCTATTGAATCTTGCCAAATTTCAATAGAGCCTACAACTAGCCTCAAGCTAGATCTTAGCCTACCACATGGCTCATGACCTAACAAGAAACCTTCTTGAACCAAGCTTGAATCTACCGCATGACACTAATCATGGTAACAAGACTACTTGCATCAGATCTAAATCCACCGCATGATACTAGATATGATACAAGGTTGCCGGTACTCACGGAGGTCGACGGATCGTTGAACCCTCTCGAAGAACTCGACTACACGACAAATGGACTCTAGGGTTTGGCGTAAAGCCGGTTTGTATTGAGAATGATTTCGTATATGTTACATACATTCAGGGTTCATATTTATACCCTGCCGAGCACGACCTCGAATGGATTTGATACCTAATTTATCTCTAAGCTCGATCGCTTATCCATCCATTCATCCTTTCCGTTCGGGCCACGTCACCATATAATCCCGCAAAATCAGCTCAGCAGTTTCCTTGCCGAACGGAAGCAAATAGCCAACTGCGGATTTTTCTGCCGAATGCATCTGAAGAAACCTTCCTTCCGCTGGACGGATTTCTCACCGAGTTGGACCCACAAGTCAGACTCCTTACCAAATTTCGGTGTTAACAATATTGGCTTTAGCCAAGCCCCCGAGCATGACGAAGGGGAGAGTTGATGGCATGAGAGAGGAGAAGGTAGGACCCCACAGGTCTGGCGACCCTTAGATTGGCAAGGCCAAGCACCTGAGCATGTCGAGGGAGAGGGGAATATAACACAAGGTAAAAAAATTGAACCCTTAGGTCTGGCGACCTACGTGTTGGACAGGCCAAGCCCCCGAGCATGTCGAGGGGGAGGGATTGGAAGAGTAGAACAAACATGTGGAGCCATAAAAATATTTAATTGTAAATAGCACTTAGCTTGTGCATGGAGCCGAAAAGACTGGAACATCGTTGTAGTTTGTCATGGTCGGAGCTGCATCGTGCTCGAGACGCTGATGAGGTGCCCGCGATGGACCGGTAGAGGTCTGCGTGAAGTTGCTGGAGGTCGCCAAAGAAGTCAATATAGTCCTTGTTGTGGTGAGCTCGGGATGTTAAAGAGATCAACAGTGCTTGGTTGTCCCGTGGTTAGGAAAATAATTCCGTGAGCGCCGCGCGCACAGGGCTGTGGGTGCGCACCCCCTCGTGGCGTGTGGCGATTGGTTGAGAGCGCACGGCCTCCGCGCATCACGATCGGCTCCCGCAGGGCTTGGCTCGCTCGCGTGCTGCTCGGCTCGGCGGGGAGCGAGCCAGAAGCCTCGAAGGGAAGCCAGCGAAGGAAAAAGAGGGACGCACTTGTGCAGTGTTGAGATCAGTTTTTGAGACACTCTTAAAATTATTTAATTCAAATATTTAGCTCAACAATTGAGTGTATATATTCATCAATGTTCATAGATCTCATTTTGCTATTGTGAAGCCAAGGTTTAGATGTAAAGTTATTTAAGAAATAAATTTCAAAAATAGCTAACTAATGTCGTTTCAGATTTTACTTCTGTCTCCCTAAGTCTGGCGCCCACTGCTGCAATCAATTTTTGGTGTTCTCCTAACATTATTTAACTCCAACATCTAACTCAACAAATGAGAGTACATGTTCACTAAAGTCTTAAGTTTAGAGGTTTAGAGTTTTAGGGGCTCAGGGTTTGGGGTTTATGGTTTAGAGTTTAGGGTTTTGGGGTTTATGGTTTAGAGTTTATGGTTTTGAGATTTAAGGTTTTGGGGTTTAGGGTTTTCGAGTGCTTTGGAAATTAATCTCAGTCCCTAAGCACCTCAATTAAATCTTCAAAGTTGATGACTATAGGTTAGTATTCACAATCTGAAAATTTAGAGAATTGGTAAAGTGTGAAACAACATCAGTTAGCTATTTTTAAAATTTATTTATGAGCAATTTTGCATCTAAATTTTGGCTTCACAATAGCAAAATGGGTTCTATGAACATTGGTGAACTTATACTCTCATCTGTTGAGGTAGATATTGGAGTTAAGTAATTTTAATCCAAGATAAATATTGGAACTTTATCATTATTTCAATGCGTAGGGGCAGGGGCGTCTGCAAGCCGAGGCGAGCGTGCAAGTCGAGCCGAGGCGGACTACCGCTAGCCTATCGTGAGTCGCGCGTGTGCTGAGCCGAGGCGTTGGGGCACGGAGCGGGGAGGCACGGGCGTCCGAGGCCTTCGGGCCAACCGCGAGGCGCCACGTAGGGGTGCGCACGGAGGCCGTACGCCCGGCGCGCACCCAATTATTCTCCCGTGGTTAAGGCTCCAGCTCGTGCACGAAGATGTGCATGCCATTGTCACACGAAAGATAATTTTGTTGCAAAAAATAAACAAAACAGATTAGAATATATCTTGTGCCGTCGGTCAAACAAGCGAGTATGGATATTATATTATGAAAAGAAAAAGGAAAATGAAAGCTTCCCTGTGTACGTGTTGTAGATTAGTTTTCTGGCACGGACACGCGTGGACTTCTGAGTCCGTCTCCTGTACATAGTAGCCAACGATCACCGGTGATTAGATCACGGGTGTGGGTGGGTGGGTCACCGTACTGATTTTTGGCGCGTTGTCTGCAGAACGAAGATGCCGATCTCGCGATTGAATCGGAGGGTAGCTGAGAGCATGTCACTGCGGAGATATCCTTCGTTTCGTCGCCGAAGAGGTCGCCGGGGCGAGCTGCCATCACGCTACACGAAGAGCTCGCGATCACCCCTACCTGGCGCGCCAACTGTCAGATGGTGAGATCTGGATAGCCCACGGGATATTGGCCAGCAGACGATGTCGGTTCCCAGACTCCTGGTCGCTAACGACCAGGAAACCTAAGTCTACGTTACACATCTTGCCATATCCCGTCGATCTGCTTTGGGCGAAATCCACCAAGGTCTTGTCTTGTTCGCCAAGTCTTGAGGTCGTAATAGATTAGGTCGTATGGGGAATCTTCTGAAGGGTCTTCAGGAGGTCGTGTGGGCCGCCAACTAGGTCGGTTAGGCCCACTAACAGGTCGGCGGGTCTTCTAGTAGGTCAGACCCACTTGTCGGGGACGATCGTGAGCCTGGTCGGTGGGGACCCAGGGGTACCCATGTCTCACAATTGCAAGTTTATTTACAACTTCACCGCCCTAACCTACATCTAAAAGCTCATTTCAGCACCACCTCAGTCAGTGCCGAAGTCGAACTTCTTGACGACCTCCTCCACGGCTACCACGATGTCCTCACGCCTGATGATGCCCGACAGATCCACGTCTTCCGAGACCTTCTGCAAGTCAAACGATGGGTCGTGGTACTTGGCGGTTGATAACGCCGCAGCCGCCGCAAGGTTGGCGGTGTCCAGGAGCAGGCCCTTGATGCGACCTTCAGCCTCGTCAAGCCGGTCAATCAGCGACTTGGGTTCAGCCCCCTCCTCCTGCGGGATGTAGAGGTCCATGACATACTGGGCAACGTCTTTGAGGTCGCCCAGCTCCTTCTCAAGACCTGCATCACAAACATGCAGATTCAGAAGCACGTCCAGTCACGACACATCAACCAACTCCGCAACAATGAACAAGACGCTAACCTCGGCGGGTCTCCATGGACTTCTCCTTGATGGCCGTCAGCTGGTTCTTGATCGTGGCCAGCTCCTTCTTGAGGGCCTCCTCGGTCTCTCGAGCGCCTGCAATGATTCAAGGTCGAAGACTCAGTATCACGACCTTGCAAAACAACAAGGATCAGCATAAGGCAACGTCGGAGGCTCACCCTCTACCACGACCTGGAGGTCGGAAGACGCGTCCTTGGCCTTTTGCTCGGCGTCCTCCAGCTTTTTCTTCAGGTCGGCCGCCTCCTTCTGCACCTGGCACACCATGACCTCCTTGACGCGCTGGATCTCCCGCGCGGCCGCGATCTCAGCCTGCAGCTTCGCCTCGTGGGCTGCGGCGGCCTCTGCTTGCGCGTTCGCCGCTTCCCGCAGAAGACCCGTTCGAGCTTGCGCCGTTCGACAAGAGACTGCACGTCAAAGAAAAAGGCCATTCAACCTCATGGCACTCAAACACCCGAAGCAGGAACCTCAAAAGATTGACGAGGGCCCTTACCAACAGCACGCGCCCGATTGTACACGCCTCCTCCTTGAATTCGTCCAAGTCACAGCGGTCGGTAACGACCTCCGCCTCCCACGGGGTGCTGACGTAAAGGCACCGGTCTTGGTCGTCTACCGACCTTGTACCCTCGTCCATGACCGACTGCGGGCCTGGCACCGCCTGTGGACCAGAGGTGCCGAGGTCACTACCCTCACCTCCAGCGAAGGGAGGCGCACTGGTCCCGACCCTATCTGCCTCGGACGCCGCCGTCGTCCCAGCTCCGACGGCCGCGCTCGTCACGTCGGGCGCCAAGGCTGCCGGCGACTCCACCACTGGCGTCCCCAGCATCTTGCTCCCAAATGCCTCTTGGCCTGAGGCATTCATCCCGCTCTCCGACGTCATCTGGGGAACCCTGCTCATGATAGGTTACCTGGGTAAACAACAAACCGAAAGCGGAAACGCAGAGCTAAGCTATAGGCAGGATTGCTGACTTACTTGGTCGCGGACCTAAGGCCGGGCTTGCAAGGCTTGGGCGGGTCGGTGCTCGACTAGGGATGGCAACGGGGAATTCTCCATCGGGGAATGCCTCCTCATCCCCGTCCCCGCGGGGAGAAAATTTCCTCGCCCCTGTCCCCGCGAAAGCTGGCGGGGAGAAAATTTTCTCGTCCCCGTCCCCGTGCGGGGGAAATTACCCATCGGGGTCCCTGCCTACGTAATTAGTCGACAAAAAAATGCTCTTGCGATGCTACACATAACAAAATAGAATAAGCAAAGTTAAAATACTCTTGCGATGCTACACGGAACAAAATAGAATGAGCAAAGATTTTGAATACGTTACACGAGATCGAGAGAGTAAAAACAAGACCGGTTGGTTCTCGTTCATGAGATCGAGAGAGAGAATAAAAACAAGACTGGCTATCCTGAGGGATAGGAACGCGTGAGCGCAGCCGTGGTTTACTGGAAGAGACCGGGATGTGACATGCAGAAGGCGGAACGCGGAAGGTGGTGGCAGCGCAGAGAGAGGAGGTCCAAATCCCGCCCACGGTCGGCGACGTATAATAACGCAGGGAGAGGAGGGCCCTTGTCCCGCGGTCAGCGGCGGTGCAGAGAGGGAGGGCCTCCTTCCACGGCACGTTGGTGCGCGGTGTGGGCGCGCGGCGTGGTGGGGAGATCCCTCTCCCGAGGTGAGCTCGAGGGATGAGCGGTGTGGGAGTCCGCCGCTCCCTTGGCCGGCCGGCGAGCCACCATAGAGGGTGCAGGCGGCCGCTTCAAGCAGAGCTGCGACTGCGATGCAGCAGATGAGGCGGCGGGCAGGCGGGGTGAGGGAGAGAGAGGTGAGAGAACGAAGTGACTTAGGGTTTGGAATTTGGCTTATATACCCTATGCTACTGGGCCTTTTCACTTATGGGCTGATGGGTCGAAATTGAAGCGGGGATGCGGGGAGTCGGGGACGGGGGCAGTATACCACCCCCACCCCCGTGATCCTCGACGGGGATAAGTTTTTCCCCGATTAGATCCCCACGAGGATCAAATTTGTACCATCCCCGTCCCCTAATAGAGGAATTCCCTGCGGGGAATCGGGGATCGGGTCCCCGTTGCCATCCCTATGCTCGACGTAGATCGACCCAACGTTGCCCGCTGGGTCGGTGCTTGACGTAGATCGACCCTGCGTCCTCGATGTCGGACGGGGCGTCTCCACCGCTTGCTTTCCTTTGGCGACTGCACGTCGCCCCCTTCATCATCGACGTCGATGGTCTCAACGTCGGAACTAATCGTGGTGGTGTCTGTTGACACTGCGGACCTGGTCCGCTTCCCCCTCCTCTTCATCGCCTCCGCAACCTGCGTCGCGGCCTGGGAGGCAGGAATATTCCCCGCTGTCTGTCTCGTGCGCCGCGGCGCAGCGACCTTGGATAGAGCCCTACGCAACGCGGCGGGAGCCTCGTTGTCACTCCTTACCGTCGAGTTAGAGACGTAATCGTCGATGGGAGGAGGTGGCGCCGCCTGCACATCCGCCACGTTGCGGACCTTGTAGCTGCGCTAGTCCTCGTCATGCAGCGGTGCCGGGCACCAGTAGATGCCCTCGCGGTGCTGCAAAACAAGACATAAATATTTCACCAGAACCAAGACGCGTACTCACAGAGTCCCAGATTGGAAAAATGCCAAGGTTGAAAACTCACCGGATTGGAGGGGCTGTACACCCCTAGTGCCTTGGGGCACTCTTTGTTGCGGATCCGCCCGCCAAAGATGTTCTTCGCGCGAGCCATCATATTCGCCTTGGAGACCTTGCGCTGCGCGACCCGGGTTGGGTCAGATTGTCCCTAGTATTTAAAGGCCGGATGGGCCCAGTACTGGAGAGGTTGGATGAGGCGGTGGCAGAAGCTGATGGCCACCGCAGCGCCGGTCAGCCCCTCTGCCTTGAGCTGCTCTAGGTCATCCAGCAAGGACTTGAGCTCTTCGGTGACCGGGACCCGCCCCGTCCTCTCCCACAGTGTCGGCGCTGGATTGTGAAGGTAGAACCACCCCTGCTTCCAGCCGGAGGTGTTGTCAGGGAGCGTCAGGTCGATGTACTCCGACTTCATGTTCCGACGTAGCATGAAGCCGACGCTGCCGACAACCACGCCCTTGCCCGTCTTCTTCATCTCGAAGAAGTGGCGCCAGAGGTGGAAATGAGGCGCGATGTCGAGGTAGGCCTCGCATGGGTGGATGAAGGTGGAGATGATCGTGATCGAGTTGGGCGACAGGTGCACCAACTTGATGCGGTAGAAGTGAAGAAGCCTGCGCAGGAAGTCGCCCGCCGGGACACCGAACCCGCACTCGATGTGCGCGAGGAAGACGACGGTCTCGCCGGTCCCCTCCGTCGGGAACTCCTCTCCCGCCGCCGGCCTCCAACCATCCTGCGCCTTGGGCCTCAGCAGCTCGCAGTCCACCAGTGACTGAATCTGCTCTTCAGTCACCGTGGACGTCTCCCAGATGGTGCTTAGATCTAGGATCGCTGCCTTCTCCATCTTGCCCTCCTCGTAGCTGACGCACTTGGATCTGAAGGTCACGAGCGACTTAGTTCGCATGCGCGGGCGTGGTGGTGGCAGACTTAAGCTCGGCGGCGCTTTCGCTTTTCTGTGCACGGTGCGACGCCAGTAAACCCTAGCGCGACGCAAGTGGAGGCCCCTGCGCCGCGGGTCGGCCTTATATAATTGGGACCCAGTGTTGCAACGGGCGGCCAGGCCTCGAGGTGAAGCGTCCCCTCATCAGAGGTGACTAAATGTGACACAAATACCAGTCCTAGGAGGCTGGCAACACATTTATTACAACAGGTGGATCAGTCTTTTACATCACGGCGACACAGAGGGCACGGAAGTGCCAACACTACAAAGAACAACACAAACGCTAAAGACCACACTACGATAGCAAAGGCTTCCATAGCCTCCTCAGAGTACCACACCATGGAAGCTTTCTGTGGAGGCCCTGGGTACACAGGCACGGTTGGGTGTAGGGCAGCGACCTACTCGACGTCTTCGGGAATGTAATCGGGATCCTCCTCTGAAAAATAGTTGGTAAAACAGTGGTGAGCACATACGTACTCAGCAAATCCAACCCCACCCACGGAGGGGCTTATAAGTAGAATCATGCATAGAGTATAACAAGGATCAGGTTAAGGTTCATTTTGCAAACTTACACATGCAGGGGTTCATTTCAAAAAGGTTTTCGCAAATCATTTTTCATAACCAAGGTGACTCAATTGTTTTTAGGAAAACCACTTTAGAACTACCGGACTCCCCGTCCGCAGTAGCCCAGGCACACAGCCACACACTTCACCCGGAAAACAACTCACGCCAAGAAAACATCCCAAATCCCAAACACTAGTTTTTGTGACCAAACCGTGACTCGTCCAATACCGTGGACATGGCTATTCGAATAATTTTGACACTCTGCAGAGGTTGTACATCTTTACCCACAAGTAGGGTACCGTCACACGAACACCTTAGTGTCGGTGCGGATCCTATCAAAGCCATTACCCACCTTAGCTAACACTACGAGCCACCACGGAAGCACCCAAGGGGTTATCCCACATAACCAGGGCGTACCTCACACAGAGCGTACCCCTACTCCTTGGTCTCCCGCCGCTCACCCGCACACGAGATGGCAAGTAGATTAACTAGTGGGGTTTATACTAAGTCGTTGCCACATACAACAGTCGAGTGGTTGTACGATGATTTGGGTCAGGTGAGATGTCACGCAACCCGGTCCTTATCCGACAAGATGGACAACTCCCAACACGCTCAACCACACAGGTACGAGCTCACCCATACTCCTGACACACACGTCCATCCCGTCTACCCAGTTCTTTACTCATTTTCCAAACATATCCCATTTCCATTTTTAAAGCACTCACTCATTTTGAAAGCACTCACACATTTTTAAAGCACTCATTTAGGCCAAAACAAGGTTCAATCATAGCAATCAAGGGTGGCTATCCTACCATGTTTTGCAGTAAAACAATATGCAATTTATAAAACGGGTATAGGTTATATTTATAAAACTAGGACAGAAGTATGCATCAAAGGGTGAGATTGAACTTGTCGTCTTCGAAGTCTTCGGGGAGTGCCGGCTCGGCGTTCGGGATCTCGGGCTCCTGCTCGCAGTAGTCGGCTCCGATCTCCGGCTCGAGGTACCTTCCTTCGTCTATTCCGTCGGCTATAGCGCACACATAGGCAAGCAAGCAATCAATAACAGCATACACATTTTCTCCGGCTGAGCTCGCGGAAGATAATTAAATAAAATAGGGGAATAAATATTATGCAGGGGTTTATGGTGACGGATGGGTGGTGGTATACCCGGCACGGGCGGGGGAAAGGTTGGGCGCGATTTGGATTAAAATTGCGCATGAAATGTCGGATTAAAGAGGTGTTTAGAGTTAGCTAGGGCCGGTTAGTAATTTAATTTAAAGGGAAAAGGACCTAAATGTAATATATATAAACCTAGCGGGGTTTACCTATAATAGCTTAAGGATGCAATTGTAAAGGCAGGGTTAATTTGGTGGAATAATTTAAGTTTTAGGGTCTAGTTTGGGAAAAGGGAGAGAGGGAATAGAGGAGGGGTAAGGTGGGGGAAAAGGGGGAAGAGCAGGGGCCTTTTGGCAAAACCGCCATTCTTCTTCCTCCTTTCCTGATTCAGAACAGAGAGAGGGGGGATCGAGCGGCGGCTGGCCTGGAGGGAGGGGGCGCCTGCGGCCCTGCCCATGGCGGCGGCCGGGGAGGGGCTTAAAATGGAGAGGAGGCCGAGGGGAATCGATTCCCGTGCTCACCTTGGTCGGGGATGGCTTGTGGAGGTGGTTCCTCGATAAGGAGCGGCCGGCGGCGGGCTGCAGGCAATGGTGGCTAGGCGGCTCGGTTGGCGGCGCGGTGGGGCAGTGCGAGCTTGCTGGCGAGGTGTGGGGCGGTGAGGAGGTGGCGCCGGCCCTTTATAGGCCCTGAAGGTCGGTTCCGGGGGGGAAATCTTCCCGGCGACTTCGGCGGTGATTCCGGCAAGGTGGGCCGCGGCGGCCGGCGAGGTCAACGGTGGTGCTGTTTGGATGGAACCCGTCGTGCAGGGGCGGCCAGTCGTGGCAGCAGCAGTCAGCGACGCGGGGTAGGTGGTGGCTTGCAGCGATGGCGGTGTTCGGAGTTGACCTGTCGGGCGGTGGCAGTAATGGCGCCGGGCGGCGGCGACGCGTCGCGTCGTGGGGTCGCCGCGCGGCGCGTCGCCGTGGTGGGCGGCGAGGGTAGGCGCGGCGCGGTGGTGGAGCGAGGCCCGGAAGGGGGCGCAGGTCTGGAGGTTTGCGCGGGGCGCGGTCCCGGTGCCGGACGGGGGTCGGGCTGCGGGAGGAAGGAGAAAGGAGAAGGGAGAGAAAGAAGGAAGAAAGGAAAGAGGAAAAGAAAAGAAAGAAAAGGAAGAAAGGAGAAGAAGAAAAGGAAGGAAGAAAAAGAAAAGAAAAGAAAGGAAAGGAAGGAAAGAAAAATAGGAAAAGAAAGGAAAGGAAATAAGGGAAAGGTTTAGAAAAATAGGAAAATTATTAGGAAATTAGGGGAAGGGTTTAGCGGGGTTTTCCGATTCCCGGTGTCGGCGTAATTTTCGGGACGGCGGTGATGGCGAGGTGGACCGGCCGGCGGGACCGCGGCGTGCGCGGGATTCCCGGTGCGGTGGCCGACCGCGGCGGCGGGGCGGCACGCGTGGGTGATAGCTCGAGTGCGGGCGGTGCCGGCGGGATTCGCGGCACGCGCGCCGAGGGTGAGAGAGGGAGACGGTGACTAGGGTTTGAGAGGGGGGTAATTGAGCTCAGCTGGACAGTTTTGAAAACATGCACGATTTATTAGGTGATTTATTTGGAGCTAAAAACGCGGGCGTTACAAACCTACCCCACTTAAAATGAATCTCGCCCTCGAGATTCGACTAGGTTTCGAACAGGTGGGGAAACTCCTTCTTTAATGCGTCCTCTCGTTCCCACGTGGCTTCTTCCACTCCGTGTCTGCTCCATTGGACTCTGCACACCCGTACTTCTGACGTCCTCGTCCGCTTGACCACTGTGTCCAAAATCTTGATGGGCACCTCCTGGTACCTAAGGTCTGGCTGTAGATCGATGGTTTCCACCGGTGCTCGCTTTTCTTCAAGAACCTTCAAACATTTGCGTAGCTGGGAGATATGAAACACTGGGTGTATATCTGACATTTCTTCGGGTAGCTTCAACCGGTATGCTACTGCTCCGACCCTCTTTAGTACTTTATACGGTCCAATGTACTGAGGGGCCAACTTTCCGTGCACTTGAAATCTCCGAGTCCCTCGGATAGGTGAAACCTTGAGGTAGACGAAATCTCCCGGATTGAAGCTTGCTTCACGCCTCTTCTTGTCTGCGTAGCTCTTCTGTCGGGATTGGGCGGCTCTCAACTTCTCTCAGATATCGGCTACTCGCTCTTCGGCTTCCTTTATAAGTGCGGGCCCAACCAGGGCACACTCTCCTACCTCTGACCACATCAGGGGTGTCCTACATTTCCTCCCGTATAGTGCTTCGAATGGTGGCATTCCCAGACTTGCTTGGTAGCCGTTGTTGTAGGAAAATTCTGCATATGGCAGACTCTGCTCCCAATCTTTGCCATAGGTGAGGACGCATGCTCTCAACATATCTTCCAAAATTTGATTCACCCTTTCGGTCTGTCCGTCTGTCTGCGGGTGGTATGCTTTGAAGTTGAAATCCGGCTTGGTACCCATGGCTTTATGCGGGCTTTTCCAGAACCTAGAGGTGAACTGGGTCCCTCTATCTGAGACTATTCTGCTAGGCACTCTATGCAGTTTTACTATATTCTCTATGTAGAGTTTTTCCAACTTCTCTCCACCATAAGTGGTCCGTACGGGTAGAAAGTGAGCGACTTTAGTGAGTCGGTCCACTATCACCCATATGGAGTCATGTCCCTTCTGAGTCCTTGGCAACCCTACTACAAAATCCATGCCTATCTCGTCCCATTTCCATACCGGGATTGGTAAAGGCTGCAATAATCCTGCGGGTTTCTGGTGTTCGTCTTTGATTCTCTGACAAGTGTCATAGTGGGCGACGAACCGTGCAATGTCTGCTTTCATCCCATTCCACCAATACTTCTGTTTTAAGTCCATGTACATCTTGGTGGATCCCGGGTGAATGGAGTATGCTGAGTTGTGTGCCTCATCCATGATGGTCTGTCGGAAATCTCCGCCTTCAGGCACGCATATCCTATTTTTGTACCACAGGGTGCCTTGGTCATCCACTCTAAAGTCAGGGGCCTTGTTCTCTCATGTATGCTTGCGGATCTTCATCAGATTCTCATCAGTTTCTTGGGCCTTCCGGATCTTCTCCTCTAGGGTAGGCTGAACACTCAGCTGGCGGACGTAGCCTTGGGGAACAATGTGCACGTTGAGTCGCGCCATCTCCTCTTGAAGCTGGGCACTCTTGGGTGTGGCCTTCTCGTAGGATTTCCGGCTCAGAGCGTCTGCAACCACATTGGCCTTCCCCGGGTGGTAGTGAATCTCTAGATTATAGTCTTTAACTAACTCTAGCCACCTTCTTTGCCTTAGGTTCAGGTCGGGCTGGGTGAAGATGTATTTTAGACTCTTGTGGTCTGTGTAGATTTCACACTTGTTCCCAATCAGGTAGTGTCTCCAGATCTTCAGGGCATGCACTACAGCTGCAAACTCCAGATCATGGGTGGGATAATTCTGCTCTTGGGGTTTGAGCTGACGGGAAGCATATGCCACTACCTTCCCATCTTGCATGAGAACACATCCCAACCCCTGTCGGGAGGCGTCGCAATACACGACAAAGTCCCGTTGAATGTCGGGTAGGGTCAGCACTGGGGCTGTGTTCAATCTCCTCTTCAACTCTTGGAAACTTTTCTCGCAGGACTCGGTCCAGTTGAACTTCTTCTCCTTCTTGAGCAGCTCTGTCATGGGCCGGGCAATCTTGGAGAATCCTTCGATAAACCTACGGTAGTACCCTGCTAAACCAAGGAAGCTTCTGATCTCGCTCACGTTGGTCGGTTGTTGCCAGTTGGATACTGTTTCAACCTTCCCGGGGTCTACAGCTACTCCTTCTGCAGTCAGTATATGCCCAAGGAAAGATATTTTCTCCAGCCAAAATTCACACTTGCTGAACTTGGTATACAACTTGTGTGTCCTCAATTTCCCCAGCACTACTCGAAGATGCTGCTCGTGTTCCTCCACGCTCTTGGAGTAAACAAGTATGTCGTCAATGAAGTCTACGACAAACTTGTCCAGCTCTTCCATAAACACCTTATTCATGAGGTTCATAAAGTATGCTGGTGCATTGGTTAGTCCAAAGGACATCACTGTGAACTCATACTGCCCGTAGCGAGTGACAAAGGCAGTCTTGGGGATGTCACTTTCCCTAATCTTGAGTTGGTGGTATCCTGACCTTAGATCCACCTTTGAAAAATACTTGGCTCCCTTCGGTGGTCAAACGGATCATCTATTCGCGGGGAGAGGGTACTTGTTTTTGATAGTGACCTCGTTCAGCGAGCGATAGTCCACGCACATCCTCATGCTCTTATCCTTCTTTTCCACGAAAAGCACTGGGGCTCCCCATGGTGATGAGCTCGGTCTGATGAACCCACTTCGCTGGAGTTTTGCTAGCTGCTTCTTCAATTCTGCCAACTCAGGGGCTGCCATTCTATAGGGTCTCTTGGCTATGGGAGAGGTTCCGGGGATAAGGTCGATGACGAACTCTATGTCCCTATCTGGTGGCATTCCAGGGAGTTCTTCGGGGAATACATCTGGGTATTCTCGCACTACTGGGACATCTTCTATGGACTTGGCTTCTATGTTGAAAACCATTACGTCCGGCCTGTGTCCTCGGGTGTGGCAGGTCACTTGTATCCCGTCTGGGTTGCTTAAATGCACTACTTTATCGGCGCAACTTATAAGGCCATGGTGTTGGCTTAACCAGTACATCCCAAGGATCACATCTATCCCCTTGGACTTCAGTACTACTAGATCTGCTAGGAACTCTACCCCACTTAAAATAATCCTTACCCGGGGGCATCCCAGTTGACACTTAATGTCACCTCCGGGCGTTCGAGTTAATAGGGGTGCTTTTAGTAGTACTGTGGGTATGCTATGCTTTAAGCTTGAGGATATGAATGAGTGCGATGCTCCCAAATCGAATAGTATGGTAGCCAAGACTGAGCTGACCAGGAACTCACCGAGCACTACGCCTTGTGCTTCCTGCGCCTCCTGTGCATTGATGTGGTTGACTCGGGCTCGTCCATACGACTGCTGGGGCTGCCTCATCTGCTGGCTGCTGTTGTTGTTGCCGAAGTTATTGTTGCTGCGCACTGGCATGCGGTTGGCTCCAGACACAAGTGGCCTTGGCCCGTTCACCGAGTTGGAGTAGGTGGTGGTGGTGGTTGGCTTTTTGGCATATGGGCAGTTGGCGATGAAGTGTCCGGTTTCGCGGCAGTTGAAACACACGCGGGAGCTGTTGTTGTTGTTGGCAGTGATCTGGCTGGTGTTGTTCTGTGGGGGCTTCATGGCACTCTGGTTGTTGTAGGGCTTGAACTGGGTCATGGGGCCTTGCGAGCTCGTGGCTTGGGTTTGGGTTCTGTACTGCATGGGAGCTTGGAACCTGGACATTGGATGTCCAAAGTTTCTCGGCCTCTGGGACCGCTCTTGCTGCTTGGCCTTGTGCTCCATAAACTTGCGCTTGTTTTCCTTCTTCTCTTCTGCCCTCGCTCTTTCTGTGAGTATTGCCATGTTCATGAGGGTGTTGAAGTCCGGGTAGATCTGAGGGGTCAGCAGGGTCCTCAGTTCCGGAGCCAGCCCCTTCTTGAACATTTCCTGCTTCTTGGAATCTTTGTCCACTTCCTCGGGGGCATAGCGAGCCAGCTCTATGAACTGGTACGTGTACTCCTCTACAGACATGTTGCCTTGGCGGAGTTCACGGAACTCATCCGCCTTCCGCTTCAGGGTGGCTTCCGGGATGTGGTAGCGGCGGAACTCTTCCACGAATTCATCCCAGGTGATGGCGGAGGGATCCTTGGCTGCTGCGCAGTAGTTTTCCCACCAGGCTAGGGTTGTCCTGGTGAGCTGGTGAGCTGCCAGGAGAACCTTGTCGCGGTCCTCACAGTTGAAGGGCTCTAGCTCCCTCAGAATGGCTCTCAGCCAGTGGTCAGCATCCAACGGATTCACCGACCCGCCAAAGGTGGGCGGCTTAGTCCTAAAGAACTCAATCAGCTTCTCGTTCATGCCCAAAACTCGGGGTCTTGCACGGTTGACGACGTTGAAAATGGCCTCCATCAGGACAGTCTGGTTAGCCAAGACTTGTGCCAAGTCAATGGGAGGGGGCGGCGGCGGCAAGACAACGTTCTCTCCTCCATCTTCGTCTTGGTTTACTTCCTGGTTGTTAAGACGTTCCCTCCGATCGGCTTGCGATCCTTCAGCGTCCGATCGGCCGGGGCCTTGGTGGGTCCTGACAGGGCGCCTGGATACCATCTGTAAAGGAGCGGGTTTTCTAATAGATATAGCTTTTATGTGATGTTCAAGTGGATTATATCGGGTTTCTTTTTGAAAAGGCAGGGTCTACTCCTGCCGGCAAGCACCCAACAAGCACATAGCAATCAAACAAGCACAGACAAGTTTTTATTACAAACCAGTGAGGAGGATACATCCCGACTACGCTACTGACACTACGCGGACACACTACACGACTCAGTGCGACAAGAACTAAGAGTACGACTTGGACCAGTACAGCTTCATTCCCTGGGTCAGGGTCACTGGGGTATGCTACTCGCGAGGAGAGCCACCTTCCGGGGTCGAGTGTTCTTCCAGCGGAATGAGCAGCTCGTCATCATTCTCGCCCTCGGGGTTTCCATTTTCCTGGAGCTATGCTACGGCTTCGGCGGTCGTCGTCGGGGGTTCGATGATTACTGGTGGTGCTGGCGGGACTTCGATAGTTCCTCCCCATCCTACAAGGGGTGTTCCCAGCAGGACTTGAGCTTCTCCAATGGCTGGAACAGGTGTTCCGTTGTTGGTCCATTCCTGCATGCGTTGGTCCTGGATTCGCCTGAGGCTTTCCTAGGCAACAGCTTCACTGCTTATGGCGGCTGCGGTCCTTGCTTCAGCTTGAGCCACTCGGACTTGGTGCATCCTCACCGTGACTTCAGCTTGCTCGGCCCGACTGATTTGCTCCCTCAAGTGCTTGGCTTGGTCATCGAAGATCTTATCCAGGGAGACAAGGTAGGCGACTACGTGGTACAACAGGTCTTCTTGGTGGCGGCGACGTTCCAGGTTTCTCATGTGGGCCTGCCAAACTGGGGTTCTGATGGCGGGGGGAAGGTACCTCATTGGTGTAGGGACGAGGTGTTCTTCGTAGATCCGGCACAGGTAGCGGAGGGCTTTCCTGAGGGCCAAAGGATAGGTATCTCGGTGTCGAAACCCTGTGGCGGTTACGCACCACGGCTCGATGTTGGTGTGGCGGTTGCTTCTAGCGACGGAGAGGACCACCCTACAGCGAAGTGTGCCGAGTTGCTCGTACTCTCTGCTGTAGTACCTAGGGCGCTCAGTGATACTGAGGTGCTCCAGGGAGTTGATAAGAAGGCGAGCAAAACCAGGCTCCTCTTGGCACATGCCTTGGGTCCATCCATCTTCCGCCATCTGAAAACAAAGGTAGAGTTGAACAGGTTGTGGTGGGGTACAAGAGGTGGACAACTTTATTCAGTAACAAAGTTGGGGTACACTCTTCGGGGTACACTTATTAGTACTAGGACATAACTCTAGCCTAAACATCCTAGTCTTATTTTTATGGTGATTCTTCCTCTAGCTGGATGCGGTGCTTCTTTGGCAGGAGGTCTTTCTCCAGTATCTCGTCCTCGGTCTGGGTCCCTTTATCCCAATGAGTTTCTTCGGGTTCACCTTCCTCCACTCCAGCTTCTTCCTCTCTGCTTCTACGCTCCTTTAGTTCATCCCATAGAGCTTTATTGGCTAATAGAGTACGTTCCCTTTCCCTAAGGTACTCTCGCTTTGTGTTGCGTAGTTCAACTTCTGCCATGGTTGTCTTTATCCTTTCCAGTTCAATCCTTCGCTCCGCTCTTTCCGCTCTATCAATATGTTGCTTCAGTTGCTGGGCTTGCTCTTGGTAGAGGTGGTCTAGGCCATTGAGGTAGATGGATAGGTGGGAAACTGCCTCTTCTAGGTCTTCTTCCTCTCGTTCTAGTCCTCTCACGCGATCAATCCACGAGCGTCCTCTTCCTTCGGAGGGTGGAAAGAATCCCATTGGAGTTCTTCGGAGGTGCTGTCTATAAACCACTCGTAGCTGTCGCAGGGCCTTCAGAGCAGCCTTGGGGTAGGTGTCGGCGAAGCGAAACCCAGTGGCGGAGACGAACCAAGGTTCTATGTCGGGGTAGAGCGTGCTTCTTCCCACGAAGATCAGCACCTTACACCGAAGGGTGTCGTAGCGTTCGTACTCCCGATAGACGAACTCCGGCGGATCCCTTACTCCGACGCGCTCTAAGGCCGAGTAGCGGCGGGTTAGGGAGGCCGAGTGGACGGGGCAGACTCCTCTGTTCCATTCGGGGTTAGCCATCTGGAATCAGGCAAGGATCAAGGTAAGGATTTGGGAAAAGATGAGCTCAGCAAAGGAAAGGTTAGAGAGGGCCAGAGGAGGTCTCGTATCCTAGGGGTCGTGTCCTACGACCAACCTGGCTCTGATACCACCTGAAGTGTCCCCTCATCAGAGGTAACTAAATGTGACACAAATACCAGTCCCAGGAGGCTGGCAACACATTTATTACAACAGGTGGATCAGTCTTTTACATCACGGCGACACAGAGGGCATGAAAGTGCCAACGCTACAAGGAACAACACAAATGCTAAAGACCACACTACGATAGCAAAGGCTTCCATAGCCTCCTCAGAGTACCACACCATGGAAGCTTTCTGTGGAGGCCCTGGGTACACAGGCACGGTTGGGTGTAGGGCAGCGACCTACTCGACGTCTTCGGGAATGTAATCGGGATCCTCCTCTGAAAAATAGTTAGTAAAACAGGGGTGGGCACATACATACTCAGCAAATCCAACCCCACCCACGGAGGGGCTTATAAGCAGAATCATGCATAGAGTATAACAAGGATCAGGTTAAGGTTCATTTTGCAAACTTACACATGCAGGGGTTCATTTCAAAAAGGTTTTCGCAAATCATTTTTCATAACCAAGGTGACTCAATTGTTTTTAGGAAAACCACTGTGGAACTACCGGACTCCCCGTCCGCAGTAGCCCAGGCACACAGCCACACACTTCACCCGGAAAACAACTCACGCCAAGAAAACATCCCAAATCCCAAACACTAGTTTTTGTGACCACACCGTGACTCGTCCAATACCGTGGACATGGCTATTCGAATAGTTTTGACACTCTGCAGAGGTTGTACATCTTTACCCACAAGTAGGGTACCGTCACACGAACACCTTAGTGCCGGTGCGGATCCTATCAAAGCCATTACCCACCTTAGCTAACACTACGAGCCACCACGTGAGGAACCAAGTTGAGAAGTACCTTGGTTCGTGTGTGATGAGTGATTGACCGGATGGTTTGAAGCTTTGTGTGTGTAGTGTTGAGTTGTGTTGTGTGTGTTTTATTTTGTGTATTTACCTTATTGTTTATGTGGTGTGTTGTCAATGCACTCGTGAGGAGTGGTTGACAACGTTGTGTGGACTGACTCTTGGCCTAGTATTGCAGGTGTTGGTTGCGGCTTGGTTTGCGTTGGTGCGGGTGAAGAACGGGCGCGAAAGGTCTTAGCCTTGCGGGGCCTCCGAGGAGTGGAGAGACAAGTAGGCTTGGTTCGAGGGACCGGTGGCCGACGGGATCAAGTGCGAGCCGCATGGTGCAAGAAGAGCAAGACGAAGTCGTGGACATGGAGCCGGTGCATCGGTGGTGGCCAAGTCAAGGAACGAGGCAAGGCCCGAGTAGACCGTCGGGCGCCGGAGGGTGAAAGGCTTGGCGGGCTCGACGCTTGGCGTGGTGAGGCCGGGCCGTGTACGCGGGGTTTGGTGGTTTGGCCACAAAACCATCGGAGGAGGGTTTCTCGGTTTGGGCCTCAAAACCGAGCCCGAGGGCCTGGCGTGACGGAGACGGTATCCGGGTGCGTCGGGAAGCTTCGAGGCGGGCGACACGCGGCATGATCGAGGTGCTTGCGTCGGGAGGACGTGAAGGCATGATGGATGCGCGGCCGTACGATGGTGAACTTCATGTGTTGACCAAAATGCCCCTGTGAGGGCTTGTGTTGTACTCCTAGTGTAGGGGCACTTCGGTCTTTTCGGAGGGCCTATATATAGGAGGAGGGGGCTGAATTTTCAGCCAACTCTTGGGCTAGAGGCTGCGGTACTCTTTCATTTTGGAGTGCTTTGGGAGAGAGGGAGAGAGGGGAGAGTGGCTCTTTGATTGGAGCTTTTTGCCATCTTAGATTTGATTTCTAGGAGTGGCTTGTAATCGATTGGACAAGATATTCATAGTGATTTCATCCTCTAAATCTTGTGCCAATCTTTCTATTCCCGAATTTCTTTTATTGCTTTTTCGGAGCTCTTTTTGTGCTATTTTCGTGCTTGTTTTTGGTGCCTTTGTTCCCGGTGTGATTCCACGGATTTGAGTGGGTTTCTCCCCGGATTTCTTTGAGGGAAACATGGATAGATGTCTTGTGCATCTTTGTGCTTGATCTTGTGCCCTCAAACGCCGGGAAACCACTTCGATTCGTGAGTTTTCGTTCGATGCTCCAGCTTTTGGTGGTGCTCAAAGGATTCGCGATTCCCGGTGATTTAGGGAGTTAGGAGGCAAGATTTTTGGGCTATAGCATCCTTGTGTGACGCTTTTCAAGTACCCAAACCCTTGTCTCTACAGCTTCAACCGTTTGGGAAATCCGATGATGATTTGGGGGAGTTGACTTTCGGGGTCGGGCGTTTTCGGCTACGTCCGCACACGGCGGACGGTCCGCGAGGACCAGGCGGACGGTCCGCGCGGCTAGGGTTCGTCCCGTGTTCTTCGTGTTCTTGCTCGTCTTTCGTTTCGATCCATCGCGATTTTGGTTTTCGGTTGGACGGAGTTTCGGACGGTCCGCGGTGTTGGGCGAATGGTCCGCGGGTGCTTGGCGGACGGTCCGCGTGCTCCCCGCGGACGGTCCGTGGTTCGAGGTGTGCCACTGGTGGTTCTGTTGGCTTTAACGGACGGTCCGCGGCTCAGGCCGGACGGTCCGCGGCTCGGGTGCGGACGGTCGCGGTGCCGGCCGGACGGTCCGCGCGGCCCTTTGCGGACGGTCCGCCCTGTCTGGCCGGACGGTCCGCCTGAGGCTGAGCGCTTTGCTTCTTGGTTCGATTCCTTCCCCCCTTCTTTCGTGCTTCCGCGTGTGCTTCAAGGAATCGTTCCTAGGACTAGAGGTTGATCCATAACCTCGTGGTCTTGGCGATTGGTGCGTGATTCGATCCATTCGATCCAATGTGACCGAGTTTTGACTAGGGTATAGGCCGGGTTCTTTGAGAAGAATTTTTACCGGCTCCTATTCACTCCCCCCCTCTCTAGTCGCCATCCGATCCTTCACCACGGAAGCACCCAAAGGGTTATCCCACATAACCAGGGTGTACCTCACACAGAGCGTACCCCTACTCCTTGGTCTCCCGCCGCTCACCCGCACACCAGATGGCAAATAGATTAACTAGTGGGTTTATGCTAAGCCGTTGCCACATACAACGGTCGAGTGGTTGTATGATGATTTGGGTCAGGTGAGATGTCACGCAACCCGGTCCTTATCCGACAAGATGGACAACTCCCAACACGCTCAACCACACAGGTACGAGCTCACCCATACTCCTGACACACACGTCCATCCCGTCTACCCAGTTCTTTACTCATTTTCCAAACATATCCCATTTCCATTTTTAAAGCACTCACACATTTTGAAAGCACTCACACATTTTTAAAGCACTCATTTAGGCCAAAACAAGGTTCAATCATAGCAATCAAGGGTGGCTATCCTACCATGTTTTGCACTAAAACAATATGCAATTTATAAAACGGGTATAGGTTATATTTATAAAACTAGGACAGAAGTATGCATCAAAGGGTGAGATTGAACTTGCCGTCTTCGAAGTCTTCGGGGAGTGCCGGCTCGGCGTTCGGGATCTCGGGCTCCTGCTCGCAGTAGTCGGCTCCGATCTCCGGCTTGGGGTACCTTCCTTCGTCTATTCCGTCGGCTATAGCGCACACATAGGCAAGCAAGCAATCAATAACAGCATACACATTTTCTCCAGCTGAGCTCGCGTAAGATAATTAAATAAAATAGGGGAATAAATATTATGCAGGGGTTTATGGTGACGGATGGGTGGTGGTATACCCGGCACGGGCGGGGGAAAGGTTGGGCGCGATTTGGATTAAAATTGCGCATGAAATGTCGGATTAAGGAGGTGTTTGAGTTAGCTAGGGCCGGTTAGTAATTTAATTTAAAGGGAAAAGGACCTAAATGTAATATATATAAACCTAGCGGGGTTTACCTATAATAGCCTAAGGATGCAATTGTAAAGGCAGGGTTAATTTGGTGGAATAATTTAAGTTTTAGGGTCTAGTTTGGGAAAAGGGAGAGAGGGAATAGAGGAGGGGTAAGGTGGGGGGAAAGGGGGAAGAGCAGGGGCCTTTTGGCAAAACCGCCGTTCTTCTTCCTCCTTTCCTGATTCAGAACAGAGAGGGGGGGGGATCGAGCGGCGACCGGCCTGGAGGGAGGGGGCGCCTGTGGCCCTGCCCATGGCGGCGGCCGGGGAGGGGCTTAAAATGGAGAGGAGGCCGAGGGGAATCGATTCCCGTGCTCACCTTGGTCGAGGATGGCTTGTGGAGGTGGTTCCTCGACAAGGAGCGGCCGGCGGCGGGCTGCAGGCAATGGTGGCTAGGCGGCTCGGTTGGCGGTGCGGTGGGGCAGTGCGAGCTTGCTGGCGAGGTGTGCGGTGGTGAGGAGGTGACGCCGGCCTTTTATAGGCCCTGAAGGTCGGTTCCGGGGGAAAAATCTTCCCGACGACTTCGGCAGTGATTCCAGCAAGGTGGGCCGCGGTGGCTGGCGAGGTCAACCGCGGTGCTGTTTGGATGGAACCCGTCATGCAGGGGCGGCCGGTCGTGGCAGCAGCAGTCAGCGACGCGGGGTAGGTGGTGGCTTGCAGCGATGGCGGTGTTCGGAGTTGACCTGTCGGGCGGCGGCGATGTGGCACCGGCGGCGGCGGCGACGCGTCGCGTCGTGGGGTCGCCGCGGCGCGTCGCCGTGGTGGGCAGAGAGGGTAGGCGCGGCGCGGTGGTGGAGCGAGGCTAGGAAGGGGGCGCCGGTCTGGAGGGTCGCGCGGGCGCGGTCACTGGTGCCAGACAGGGTCGGCTGCGGGAGGAAGGAGAAAGGAGAAGGGAGAGAGAGAAGGAAGAAAGGAAAGAGGAAAAGAAAAGAAAGAGAAGGAAGAAAGGAGAAGAAGAAAAGGAAGGAAGAAAAAGAAAAGAAAGGAAAGGAAGGAAAGAAAAATAGGAAAAGAAAGGAAAAGAAATAAGGGAAAGGTTTAGAAAATTAGGAAAATTGTTAGGAAATTAGGGGAAGGGTTTAGCGGGGTTTTCCGATTCCCGGTGTCGGCGTAATTTTTGGGACGGCGGTGATGGCGAGGTGGACCGGCCGGCGGGACCGCGGCGTGAGCGGGATTCCCGGCGCGGTGGCCGACCGCGGTGCCGGGGCGGCATGCGTGGGTGATAGCCCGAGTGCGGGCGGTGCCGGCGGGATTCGCGGCACGCGCGCCGAGGGTGAGAGAGGGAGACGGTGACTAGGGTTTGAGAGGGGGGTAATTGAGCTCAGCTGGACAGTTTTGAAAACACGCACGATTTATTAGGTGATTTATTTGGAGCTAAAAACGCGGGCGTGACACGAGGTCTATCCGGTGCGGTTTACAGCAGCCCAACAGTCTGGTGCCCTCAACGGATCTATTGCCCAACGGCTCTCTCCGGCCTAACGGCTACTTGGCAGTAACGGCTAGTTCCGTGCGGGAATCTGCATTCGGCTGACGTTTCGGCTGACGTGGACTCGCTATGCCCTACTTTAAGCCCCCAACATCAGAAATCCCAACTTCATATTCAAGGTCGTCAGCGACCTATAGTCAACCTGTTCTAGGTCGCATAAACTCCGACAGTCTTAAGGTCGTCTCGACCTCCTCTCAAAAGGGTTTACCTCACACCCCTTAGGCCCGGTTGCCTACATGCCTTCTAGGTCTGTAAGACCTACAGCGACCTCCATATCAACGGCCCCGTGCTTAATGGCTCTACTGCTCATTGACGACCTCCGTGGTCCTATTTACAGCGCTTCGCTGCGGCCTTGACGCCTATCAGGTCGATCTCGACCTCTACACCTCAGGGTTGACGCCTCTGCGCTGCTCCACTGCGTAAGCGGCTGTGACGATCCAGGTCGCCACGGGCACTTACGTCGTATGTTATGACCTTCCTAAGGTCCGCGTATCGCCATAGCAGCACCGAGGCCTTGGCCACGCCATTGCTGTCTCAGGTGCCCCAATCATAGTAATCGATGGAGATTAGTCACTATTCAGCACTTGTGCATAAAAGCTTCGAAAGCTACAAAAGACCTTTGCCCATGGCCAAGTTACAAGATACAAACATGTTAAAGGTCCTGATCTACCTTACATGGTGCAAGAGGCGCCACCTACACCGATGAAGCGCGTCACAAGGTTTCTTCTAGCTTCAAGACCTACATGGAAATCTCCACCACCGATGGAATCGAGGCTGCTACACAGCCACCTCTATGCTAGCCCCAGAAGGTTTCCTGTGGAGCCTCATCTTTTGCTAGGGTGCTCTCACAAGATCCCAAATGGAACCAGCTCCGCCTTCGACCTCGCCCGGTGCAGCACAACGACCTCCAACATATTAGGCCTCTGCTCACAAGGCCTGTCAGCGCATGTACTGCCCCATGCTGCACCTGGATTCTTCGCTGGGTGCGAGTGCAAAGGTTGCTGGATCGAGCTGATGAGGGGTCTTCTTCGCCATCTGCTACACTTGGTTCCTAGCCTTCCCAGGACAAATCGGTGGATTTCCTGCCAGTCCAACTCTGGTGATTAGCCAAGCAAGATTACCAACCTACATGTACTACTCGAAGCCTGATTTCCCTTACAAACTGGACCAGACAACAGTCACGGTCGGAGCGCCAAGTATACTGGCAATGTCAACGAGCCCGGCTTCCGCGGGCGCCTCTTCTTCAGCGTGGGTTACTACTGGCTCTCCGGTTCCAGTAGCCGTGGAAGGCTCTAGTCTCCTTTCTTCTGCCGACGCCCGCGGCTTGACAGTAACAGACATCTGTTGTGCCATCTCTGGCACGGTCTCTTCAACGATGGGGGCTGGACTAAGTCTCCTCTCAGTCGCTCCGCCCACCGTGTCCCAGTTGTCCTCTTCCCCCTGATCTGCAGGGTCAGACGATGGAATGTCCTGCAATACCTCCGAAATCAACTGTCAGCATGCACTACTCCATAATAAGTACTCGACTACTCTGCTCGAGGGACTCACCTCGTGGGCAATTGTCTCTGTTACTTTAAGCTTCTTGGTGACGCGCTTTTGGGCCACATTGCGCGACCTTCTCGATGGCATAGGGAGACTAGCCTCCAAGCTCGTCGGTCTATCATCAATAAGGGGGATATGGGGTAGTCCAGGACGGCTGAATCTGGACCGTAGCTGAAACCGCTCCTGGAGCGTTTCCCCATCCTCCTCGTAGGATTTATCTTCAATGGTGACGGTATCGTCACCCTCACCGACTTCGCGACGTTCCCTTACTTTGCTCTTGCCCTCCTTTGGTACATCTTCAAGTCGAGGAGGGGGAGTTGGGTCGGAGACATACTTGGCGATGTCCTTCTGCAGCAAACAATTTGGGTGAGCGTGACTACTTCAGGACAGTCAGTACTCAGAGGCTGAGGTCACAAATCACTAAGGTGGAAGAGTCGCGGAGTACTCGGGGACTGGGCAAGGAGTGTACAGTGGCATATCCTTGAATATCTTGCCCAGCCTCTCGACAATGTCATCATCATTGACTTCGTTGTCGGGCATCCTTGACGTGTCTTCGTCACCTGTGTACTGGTACCCGAGAGTGTCGCGAGCCATCAGTGGTTGCACCCTCCTCTTCATGAAGCTGAAGGCCACGTGCTCGACCCTCAGTCTGGCCTCTCTCAAGGCTGTAATCTTCTACATCAACTCGGGTAATTGGATACCCTCTTGCATTGTGGGCTCGGTGTTCCACCATGTCCTATGCTTCGGCTGCTTCCCGCTTGGATTCGCCAGCTCCGGATGATGGTTACATATGTAAAACCACTTCAACTTCCAATCTTGGTTCGATTCAATCAACTTGTATGACAAGTATTGGTTGGTCGCATCTTCTCACATCTGAATACCAGCTTCTCCGACTACTCACGGATCGTTGGTGCTTGGCTGCGGTTTCACTCGGAAGAATTTCCGGAACAGTATCCAGTGGGGCTTGATTCCCCCGAATGCTTCGCAGAAGTGCATAAACACAGGACGTGGAAAATGCCATTGGGGTTCAGGATTAAGTACTCGATACCGTAGTACTTGAGAAGACCCCTGAAGAAATCGTTGGCCGGGAGTGCGAGTCCGCGCTCCACGAACGTGGCGAACATCGGAACTTCATATGGATTCTTCTCCATTGGGTATGGGTCGCCTCGGCGGTGTGCCACATGTCCATCTTTTTCTCCCGCGGGAACCCGCTATTCACCAGGGCCAGCAGATCTTCTGTCTTCAGCTTGGATTTTTTCCATTCCATGGCCGGATTGGGATGCGAGGGAGATGTTGGCGGCGACGACTCTTGCGCAGATCCCTCTGACTCGCTGCGGACCTCTTCTTTCCTCTACCAGCCTTCGAGCCCTTGGACGGAGACGGCTTCATCCTCCAAGAGCAGGGGGTCTTCACTCACATACGCTCGGGGGCTGCGCCGGTGGCGGCGCGCCTGGACTCTCTCTTCCTCGCGCGGCAGCAGAGGTGACAGTGGAAGGAACTGTGATTGGATCCATTCGAGTGGCTGCTACTAGGGAGAATGCAAAACCCTAAGGGCCTCGGCGTCTATTTATAACCCAACAGGGGACACCGCATGAGCCGGATGGATAAGTACTGGCGGGTGACTCAGCTACGGCTGCCTAACTCTTCAGCTTTCGGTACTCGATACAGCCCATCTCAGGGGCTCGGCTACATCCGCCCAACCTAATGGGTAATGATGAGACTCAAGATCCACTCAGGACACATTCTACAGTCAAGATGACCCTTCAATTCGAGAGGAAGTACTCGACTCAAGGCTCAGGGGCTCCGTGCCACGTGTCCTTCGGTTTTTTCTCCGGATTTTACGGGATAAGCTTGGCAGAACTTCAGATTGACCCTCAGGTTGAATCTATGATTCGACCTAAGGCTCAAGGGCTACATTCCATATGGAATGCGATTCTTTGAATCGCATTTTCCATATGGTTTCTTCTTCAATATAACACGAGTACTATTGAAGACCTTCAAGAGGAGAACTCGAGGACGCTTGGGAACTACTCGAGAAGACTTCAAGACTACTCAAGGATCAGCTGGAGTACCTTCCAGCCTCGGGATGCTTCAAGTATTCTTGAGGACTTTTGGCTTGTAGTACTCGGAGACGCCTGAGGACTACTCATCAAGGCCATCAAGACTACTCAAAACTATCCTGCTCGACTACAAAGTACTCGGGGGCTGGTCATATGGACCTCCCTGGGCCCACTACCTCGGTGGGTACCAGGATCGACTACTCCGCGGGCCCCTGGGACTACTCGGCTTGGGCTGCACGGCACCTGTTGGCGTGGAGCACAAGGACCTCGGTGGAGAAGTACTCGGATAGGAAGTTGTGCATGTCCTGTACCATGTAGAGAACTCCTAGACGTACACGACTAGTACTCTCTCCCCAAACCAACTTGTAACCCTGCTTCCCGGGCTATATAAGGCGAGGCAGGGACCCCTATCTCGGATATGCGCATCATCTTGCAATCACACCCAATCAATCCAGAGCTACGCAGCATACAGGACGTAGGGTATTATGCACCTCGCGGCCCGAACCTGTCTAAATTATGTGCCACGTGTCTCTTCCTTCGAGTTACCGATCTCGGCGAGGCCACATTCATCTACCTCGGGTACTCCCCTTGGTAGGTTGCCGGTCTAAAACACCGACACTCCCCTAACTTCGCAAGCATTCTTCTAGCCTCAAGGGATGATATCTCAGATCTATGCTCAGGCGGACGCACGAAAAGCCAAGGTGTGACAATATTATCAAGCAGAGTTTCCATGGTGCTTTCACTGGATTTGGCTAGCTGAAGGGTCTAGGGTACCTATTTCTAGCAAAGGAGCTCAATATCGGTGGACGTTCACCTCACTGATGGCATGGCGGCCTTATCAGGACACTGTTTGCACGTGGATCGCGAGGTCTTTGTCCGCTACTGGAAGCTCTGGCACGTCTGCAGTAGGCTCAATGACACCTTTTCAGTCTTTGTCCCCTAGCGGTGGCAGCGACATCTCCATGCAAGGATAGGCTCTGCATCAGCACAGTGCGCCCGTGGGTCGCTAGGCAACAACAAGATCGGTCACCTGGTGTCCCTGTGTGGAGATTCTTGTTGCTTTGTTTGTTTCCCAAGAGAAGAGCATCTGTTTCCTCAACAGAAGGTCGTAGCTCGTGGATTTTTTCTTCGAGCATCAACCCGACCTTCTAGGTCACCTTACTGCTCGGGGCTACTCTACGAGTGTGTCGGTGTGACGCCCTCTTTTCTTCACGTCGCCTCGACCTTCTGGAAGCACGCTTCCGTCACGTCTCTGCTCAACCTCCCTTGGTCAGCGTTTTGACCTTCCTTGAAGGTGTGTTGACTTCACCTGATTCCGGTTAGGTCGACGGTTCTTCAGGTAGCAACAACGCCTTGTCTTCACTTCAAGCCCCCCGAACTTATTCTCCAGTGACTTGATGTTCACCTTCATACGCGTTGTGGAGGGTTTTTCTTTTTGATCCCCATGCACCCTATGCGCTTCATCGACGCCACGTCTTCGCTTCGCTTCGACGTGACTTCGTCTCCACCACTTTGCCTACATGTCGATCGTGGGCTTGTGAGACATGGGTACCCATGGGTCCCCACCGACCAGGGTCCCAAAGGTCCCTGTTAAGTGGACCCGACCTGCCAGAAGCCCTGCCGATCTGCAAATGGACCCGGAGACCTTATCCACAATCCCGGCGACCCTGGAAGACCTTGGACGACCTTATCTAGGTCGCGGAAGACCTGCCGGGCTTGTGGAGCAAGCTTCTCCCTAGATCACAGTGGCGGCACCACCAGTAGGCCCGAGGATCGCGGGATCCTCTCTGTAATCACAGAAGGTGACCTTCCTAAATCTGTAACCGACCCCGATGAGGGTCCGTCGACCTCGAATGGAAACTCTAGCCCGTCGGCCATATAAGGTGGCCTAGAGCTCCATCCGGGGGGAGATATTTTTCCACGCATAATCCCACCACTCTAGACGTACGGTTTTACTCTCCGGAGGCCTGAACCAGTCTAAAACCACCGTGTCCTTGCCATTCTCGTTGAGTTCTGAGTTCATCCAAGAACTACCGCTTATGCTCTTTGGTCATGATCCCCCCACTAGACAACCTACAACCGCTTTGGTAGCCCCCTTGCAGATCTGTCTAGGTCTCACCCCCTGACAGTAATTGTTTTGTTTGTGTTGGCATTTATGCAGGTAGACAATGTCAGGCAGACCTAAAGATCCTGTATGGGAACATGGCGACAATCTAGCTCCCGGATGGCGATGCAACTATTGTGGTATGCAGAAAAGTGGTGGTGGTTCTACTAGATTCAAACAACATTTGGCCGCGCGCGGATCATCGGTGCTCCATTGCAGCAGGGTGCCACCACCTGTGCGGGAGTACTTTCAGTGGTATATTGAGAGGACTAAGAAGGAAACTACTGACCGAGCTCGAGAGAGGTTGGCACAGGAGGTGGCAGCAGCAGCGGGAAACAATCCCACTGGTGGATATGATGAGGAGGCTCAGATCAAGGATGCAATTAACCTATCGAGAGCAGAAGCAAAGTTCCGATAGGGGGTGGAAGGGAGAGGAGGTACTTATGAGCGTGGAGGGGGTAGTGGTTTGGTGGGGTTGAATCCCTTGCAGAGGATGCTTAGAAGAGCTGGTTCGCGAAGGGACACTCCGGTGATGGTGGAAGACTATAACTTGGCTGCAGGTGGGAGAAGAGGAATGACACAATCAAGGATTTATAAAGGGTCCTGGACGCAGAAGGGTAAGGAGATTCTTAAGGTTGTGAACGAGATCGGTGCGCAACATATCGTGCATATAGTCACGGACAACGGGTCCAACTACAAGAAAGCATGCAAGGCAATTGGACGGGAGTTTGAACACATTACTTGGACACCTTGTCTAGCACACACACCGTGAGTTTGATGTTGAAGGATATCGGTGAAAGGCCGGAACATGCAGGTACGTTCTCGACTTGCAAGCCAATGCCATGTCCAACGTCGAGTACCACTCCGCATCCCAAATGGGGGTCTTTCCTTTCTACCATTGAACTTTTATTGTGTTGTATGACTTGTATTGAATTATTTGTATGTTAACTATCAACTCACTTATGCACGCTTAATATTATTGTGTTTGGTGTGGTATTTCTATGCATAACTATAAATTATTGATTGGGACTGGTATTTAACACTACTTTGTGCCAACATCGGAATCATGGAGAGCGGTAAAAAAGGTTTATACCGCGGTACGCCGCTGCATACCATTTGTATAGGCCATTTTGGTTTGGATTTTGAATTTGAGCGGTAAATAGCGGTATACCATTTATACCGTTGCGGTATACCGTTACCGCTAGGTAGCGGTATAAATATACCGGTTGGTAAAAAACCCTGACCATACAGCAACCCATCGGAATCATGGAGAGCTGAGAGCACACGTTGTAGAGCACGAGCTAATAATATTGCAACTCTGGTTGATGGATTTGAGGAAGCACACGCCGATGCATAGAAATACAGAGAAAAGTGGTGTAGGAGCAGGAGCTTGGTGATGGATTGTTGCTGCTTTTTTTAAAGATGTGCATATCACATTTTTCATTAATAGAAGAGAATGAGTCCCGACGAAGCACCTTTAGAGGGAACCCAAAACACGATAGAATAAAGGAACAAAGTTACAAAGGAATGTAGGTGTATCCCACATGGAAGTAAGGCCTTGCAGTCGCCGGCAGGAGGGAGGGAGCCGCGGCCGCCGACACGGAGGAGGTGGCCGCGATCGCCGACAGGAGGGGGAACCACGGTCGTCGGCGAGGGGAGCTCCAGTAAGGCTGCTAGGTCGGGACGCCACGGGCGGGGAGGAGGAGGTTGCGTATGGGGGACGCAGTCAGGGAGGCCAGCGAGGACGTCGGCGGCGAGGAGGATTGCTCCTGCTTGGAAATTTTGGTCTGTGATTGTCCCTATCTACATAATACAAAAGCAGGTCAACAACTTCAAAGGGCCTAAAACGAGCTCACCAACACCTCGCTCTAGCATGCGCCTCTCCTCGTGATCAATTGCATCTTGGGTGGTTCTAGATTCTCAGGCTCATATGCCATGCGTCATGGGTGGTTGGAGCTCATAGTCGCTGCTCTAACGGTACATGGTGGCCAAAGCTTGTAGGGTTTTTTTATGCGGGCCCGTGCCCACGCAACTGTGCCCAGGTAGCGATTCTGGCCCCTGGCTCATGAAATCGAGCACAAATGGATTTTCCATGTCTCCATCCAAAGTAGCCCGTAGTCTTTCTCGACATGGTGGAGCGCAGACCCCAATCGTGTGCCTCACGTGGGATGGTCGCAGCATAATGCAACATGTGAGTGTGACAATGTGCCCAGAAAAATACCGTACTATCACCTAAACTAGTCCACTTTGGTCATTAAGCAATAATAAAGCATCATCCTGTCATTAGTTGTCAGGTTAACGCCCGGTGAAATCACTTACATGGCAACAAAGGATCGACAAATATGCATTAAAACTCACGCGAAGGCGAGTCCAGAGTACAACACCACTTAAGTCCAAATTTCCCCTAAGGGTTTAATTATTACAAAAACCTTGTTCACAACATGAATAAAAGTTCAGAGTTCAAAAACAGCGGAAATGAATAAACTAGTGCAACGGTAAACATCACAGGAGACCATTCGTGATGCCATCACTTGTCGTCATCCCCCGGGTCAACAACACCTGCAACAACAATTTTAAAGCAAGGCTGAGTGTACTAATACTCAGCAAGACTTAAACGTCGGGTGATAACTACATCACCAAACTCTAGACACGATGGGCTTTTTGGCCGGTGGAGTTCTTTTGCTGAAAACAACAAGAGTATGTCCTTATTTTCAATATTTTAGCACAAGTTCTAGTTGATTACTCTTTCTAAGTGTGCCAACTATTTCCATCAAGAATTGTACAAGCAATTAATTCAAGTAGTAAACTTCACCGAGTTCCATCATTAAAGGATATCATGGCCAGTTGATTAAGCAGTCTCAAATAACGGTGAGAGACAGACAATCAATTGATTTAAACCTTGCAAGGTAAACCTAAACACATGGTAGGGTGCCCCCGCGAGGACAGCCATCCAGGTGGTTCCCAAAAATCCTCGGGTTGGGATCAGAGCTTACAGTCCTGGATGCAAGGCTAGTTAGCATACCCCGCGAGGCACCCAACATCACACAAGTACCCCCTTCCCCGGTAGCTAGCTGGGTAGGTGATTTCTCAAGAGAAGTAAGGGTAAGTTCCCGCAACGTCTCATTAAGGTACTAGGCTTACCGGTCCCATTCCCGACAAGTGCTTAGTACATTCAAAAGCTTAGCCCACGAAAGCCACTGGACCAGAGCCCAAATCCAATGCTCTTACCACATGAGCAATCCATTTATAAAGATCTTATGATTCCAACAAAAGAACCTATTCTCGCGAGTGACGAACATCACTCGACTTGTACCGGTCCTATAGCATAGCAGCTATCGACCTAGCATACTAGTGATAGAGCATAGGTATCTAGGGATCATGCATCTAGGGTTTCAATTCAACTCATGAAACATAAATACACAATCATAACAAAGGTATTTGCATAATTTTAAAAGATGGGGTAAATGATCTGGGGCTTGCCTTCGCTGGCAAGGTTGGCCTTGGGCCCTTCTAGACTTTGGTCCAGGTCTTGAGCTACGTCCACGTACTGCAGCTCTTCACTAGCACCTTCGTCTCCTCCTTCCGGCACGAGCGCAAATCTACCGTCAGGAAGATCTACACGAGGATGCAAATGTAAGATTTAATTGACAACTTTTAATTTAATCAATTACAACCACAAATGACAACCATGGGGTGCATGGTTGACCTCATTCACCTGGATAAGAATACATTCAGCATACTCTTCCAAAAAGGAACAATATGCGGCTCTTTGTTATTTAATCTTTTAATGGTGGTTGTGTACATATTTATGTAAATAAATTAATTTAACCTCCTCAAGACAGCAATGGGTTGGTCTTCATCTTTTTAACATGATTTACAACCAGTCATAAGCCACTAGATGTGTAGTGGTGATTTTCTCATTTACTTTACTATTTAATTTGCTTCCATAGCTTTTATTCATAAAATAATTTAATAAACTTTAGTGGAAGGGTTTATTAAGCACCCAACACCTATATCAAGCTACTGAGCACACATGCATGCTTAGGATAGCTAGGAAAATTATTAAACCGAAAATAACAAAAGCTACTACTAGAGCAAGATAAATGCATAGGAAAATAAATACACAGCAAAATGATTCCACCTTTCTCACACATGATCTCTGTTCCAAATATAAGCTAGGGATGCAACATACACACCTAGAGTTACTATATATATTGAGTTATGCATTTATAAAGAAAAACAAGCATATAACAAGAATAAATATTTCTGACAAATATAAAATTGTGATTAATTCACTAGAGCTGCATGTTGGCATAAAAAGACAACATGCAGAAGTTGGGCACAAACTCTAATTATTTTTAGCTACAAAAATCAGTTAGACAGATTCAGCATAAATATTAAACAATTCATAATAAAAGATACATCATAACTTTGTGCAATTTTTGGTACAGGAGCTAGGCATGGCATAAAACACAACATATCCAAAATTCATCTATATAGGACTTTTAGATTTAGAGATACAACAAATCTAGGTTTTTCAGTTTTGTATTTTGCATGCAAAAACTATCAGGAAAAAGTATGGACATGCTTTACAAAAGTTGTAGTGCTTTTCACCAGGAATCCAAAAAATTGGGTTTGCATCTTTCTGATTTTCTACGATTTTCTACGCATTTTACAAGTTTCAGCAAAATAGCAACTCTATTGAAGTTTCAGTTTTGCGAGGAGACCCCTGGAAGTTCTTGCAGTTTCACAATCATGCCCTCGCTTTACATTTAAGACCCTAGAAAGATCAAAAGTGTTGCAATGTGGCCCTTGGCCATGGGGAGGCGGCGGGCTCGCCGGAATCCGGCGGTTCCGGCGGTGCTTCCGGTCGGGGAGGAGGTGGGGGAGGTGCGCGAGCCCACCTATGGCTCGATTGCGGTCGAAACTCGGATGGAGAAGCGGTCATCGGCAGTGCTCAGCGGCCCGAGGCGGTGGCGAGCACGGTGTCCTGAGAATCCTGGTTAGGAGGGGCGGAGCCGGGCAATGGATGGCAGGGGCTCGGCGGGCGGTGGAGGCGATTGGAGAGGCGGGCTCGGCGGCGGCTGCTCCCATGGCGGACGGTGACGCTCTGGGAGATAGGGAAATGGCGGGCGTGCACGAGGGGCGACTGGCTGTCTCAAATAGGCGGCTCCCGCTGCCTTTGAAGGCCAGGCGCGTGCCAAGGCAGGGACCGGGCGCGCGCGGCACTCGGGGACCGGCCGGCGGGACGCCGCGAGCGGGGCCGGCGTGGCGCGGTGGAAAGGTGGCACGCGTTGGCGCGAGGCTTCAAGGCGCCTCGGTGCGAGCACTACCTCGACATGCGTGGCCTCGGGGCACGCGGCTCGGTCGGGGCCCGGACGTCGAGAAGGGCAGGGGCGCCACGCGGCAAGGCGCCGGTCGACGGCGTCGCGCTCTAGAGCGCCCGTGGCTGTTTGGACGCCGGTCAACACATGTTTGACTGCCCTGTTCTCCAAAAATTTGAATAGAAGTGCATTGAAGTGTAAATAAGCAAAGCTGTAGCTTAAGGGTCCCTCTACAACTTTTACAAAGGCCATCCTATACTTTTCTCAATGGTTTGAGCAGGAACGTCGAGCAAAGTCCTGGTTTTTCATGGCGCCGATGAAAGTTAAAATCTGCAGTTGACCGAGTTTTTCTCCATTTTCCACTCCAAATCTGCAATGCCGCCCAAAAGCAAATTTGTGTCCCTCGAAAAACTGGACAACTTTTATATTGGGAGATTTTGGAGTGTTTAGGTGAATTTTGAAGAACGCGGCAAAAAGTTCCGGAGAATGCTCAATGCCATAGGGGTTTGACCGGGGTTTTGACCAAGCTTTGACCACAAGTGTGTGTTGACTTGATCAAGGGGGGTCATTAGGTATTGTTGGCTAGGTTTTCGAGGTGATGACCCAGGCTGACCATGGTTTGACCAACGTCAGCGGGTTTGACACAGTTGATTCGGTCATTAGCAGCAATGATGCTAATTAAAAACCTGGGGCGTCATAGTGCGCTCTCCACCTGGAGTGCAGCGAGCACAACTCGCTTGACAGAAACTACCGTTTAGAAGGCGAAGGTTGTCAAGCATGCGCTCAAACTTGCACAGAGGGACGACTTGACCGGCAAATGTGACATGACGGTAGTTTAGGGTAACGACGTACTCTTTCAATGTTATTTTATAGGGTGTCGAACTTTCGATGGAGTTTTGTGGATATGGTGATGTTTCAATGGTTGTCGGGGTTCTCTACCGCTGGCAGTAAATTTGTATCGATCGTGCGTCAGGCTCAGATGGTTAGCACAGGAGACAACGGGATTTATACTGGTTCCGGCCTCCGAGGAGTAATACCCTACGTCCAGTGTCGAGCTGCCGTGTTCCCGAGCTAAGAGTGCTTGTAGTAGGGGTTACAAGCTGGTCGGGAGAGGGTGTCGAGCCCAAGTCCCTTGAAGTGGTGTTCGATCTGTAGGAGGTCTAACCCTTGTAACAGTTGCCCTCCTCTCCCTTTTATAGCCGCAAGGGGAGGGGCACAAGGGGGGAAGTAAAAAAGAAGTACAGTGCTCGGTTGTCGGGATGTCCCGTCGCGCGTCGCTGTCTGTCAGGACGCATTGATGTGGAGTCGCGCTACTTGGTCGTGGGAGCCGCCGTGTGGCCGGGCGTGGCTGTCCACCCCGGGACGCTTGGCACCTCCTCCGAGTAGTTTGCTGTTGTCTTAGCCCACCCGAGCACTTGACTAGTCCGCCACGCTTGAGCCTAAGTTTAGGCCTAAGCTCGTCGTAGGGGGTGCTTGAGTGACTCGGGCTGAGCTTGCGTGTGGCAGAGTGGGGGATGATGGCGATGGGATGGCCACGCAGCCGGACAGGCCAGCATTAAGGCTCTTGTCGGGGCCAGCTGCTTGCATGTCCGCGAGCTGGTGTATTTGCATGGATCGGGGAATCGTTCCCCACGCGCGTCGGTGGTGGTGCTCGCGCCCTGGGCTCGCGCCGCGTGTCATGGCCCACACACCAGTCGGAGCCGAGGGAGGTCGTGCGAGGCGGAAACTTTTCGTGCGAGGCGGAGACTTCTCGGGGGGATCCCTCTTGTAGGGAACTGGTCAGAGATGCCGCCAACTGGTCGGAGACTTGACGTCTTGCTAGTGTGGATCTTGACCGGGGTCCTCAGTCCTCCTCGTCTTGAATCTTGGCCTTCACGTTGTCAACGGTGTTGGGTTACCTTATATTTAAGGGAGCTCTTTTCGCTGTCAAAGGGGGCCCTAATCCGTGCCCTCGTCAATGGTACAGAACTAATTTTCCCAATTCTCGTCGCTGCCGAGAAGAAAACAACTGGAGCTATATATAAAAGTGTTTATCTCTTTCCACCAAAATGCTGAACCCATTTTTCTCAAATGTTGAAATAGGCCGGTTATGAAAAATGTTGAACGTAATATACTCTTTCAGAATGTCGACTTAATTTTTTGGAAAAAAAAATGGTAAACCTATTGATGACGATTCAATTTCAAATAAAAAATTACTGATCATGATACGTTGAAATGTTGTTTTATACTTTTATCTAGGTCTAAATCTATCAAGGTTTACCAACATGGGTGTACGAGCCCTCGGCCTCGCTCCAAAATGACTGGTAAAACGTTACCAACATGGGTTAAACACTAACTCACCTCGTCCCAAAACAGTCGCACCGTGCTCGGGAAAATCGACGAGTGTCAATGGGGGACCGACCAGCCAGCCGGGCGCTTTGTGCGGCGGCGGCTTCGTGGCGTCGTGACGGCCATCATTCGGTTCCGCTTTGCCACTCCTGTGCGCAAGAAAGCAAAGCAGAGCAGCAGCCCGAGCCCGAGCAAAGGCAACGGCTTTACACACGTGCCAGCAAACAAACGATTAAAGCGAAGCTAATCACAGCGACCCACGGCCCACGGGTACACAACACACGCAACGGCTAGCTAGCTGGCCGCACCCCACTCGCCCACGGCGGCGAGTCGGTGAAGCGGCGGCCATCTCCGCCGTCCGTCGCGGATCACCCGGCCGCGCGTCCTCGACTAGCCGTTGCGCACGCTCTCCCACAAAGCCCTGGTCCCCCCGCCCGGCAGCGACGCGTGCCGCCCGCCGCCGCACCAGGCCCGCAGGCAGGCGGAATCCGAGCCCAACGGCTCAAAGAGCAGAACAGAGCCCCAAAAGAATTCAAACCCGCCGCCGCCCCGCCTATAAATGCACCCGCCCCCCCTCGCCGATCTCATCTCAATCCCAATCATCATCACATCAGGCCATCAGCAGCTCACCACATCGCACCGGCGCCACCCATCCGCCGTCGCCGCCACCTGCCGACGCACTTCCCTCCCTCCCACCACCACCACCGACCAGGCAAAAACTCAAACCAAGAAGAATGGCCGCCCGCGCCGCTGCCGTCCTCGTGGCGCTCCTCGTCGCCCTCTTCGCCGTCGCCGCCGCGGCGCAGGCCCCGGCCAAGGCGCCCAAGATGGCCCCGCTGCCGCCGCCGCCCAAGCGGGCCCCGGCGGCCTCCCCGCCCGCGCGCCGCCCATGGGGAGCAGCCCGGTCTCCGCGCCCTCGGCCTCCGCCCCGGCCATGAGCCTGACGGGCGGGGACCTCGGCGACGCGATGACTCCGACCGGAGCCTCCGCCCTGACCCCGGCCGCCGCGCCCGCCACGGTGAAGAGCGCCGCCCCCGCCGCCGCCGCCGCCGCCAGCTTCGTCGCCGTCGCTGGCGCTGTGGTCGCTGCCGCCGTAGTGTTCTAGACGGCGAACGTGTCATGTGGCGGTGGAGGCCAGGCGCGGCTCGATCTGCTGCGCTCCGCTCTCCTCTGCTGTTGATACATGTGCTCTGTTTTCTTCGTTTTTGGTGATTCTTTATTTATGATTATTATTATTATTTAGTTTCTTGTTTCCGAGCCTGAGACAGAGATGAGGATATGTAATCCAATTTTCAGACGGCAGTTGATTCTATGCTTTATATGATGAGATTACATTCGTTCATTATTCGCTGTGTGTGTTCTTACACTTTTGCACACGAGTTGGTAACTGAAAAAAGGGGTAAAAACACCCAATTTTTTTTTACTGAAATCAGAACGGATGGCGACCACCTTGCTTTTTATATATGAAAGTAAATTTAAGATTTCTAATCTTTGAGAATGAAATTGATGCAACATAGACAATTGGGGATCTTCTATTCTTTTCCTGTACTTTTAGCTCCCCTTTTACTTTTGTGAGCTGTTACTGGTGTGGCGTGCCTTTCACATGGACATGCTTGCTGTGATTCACGATCGGCTCAATGATGGCCTTCACATCCTCCTCAATCTCATCGACCTGCAGGAACAAATAGTATTTTTTTTAAAAAAAAATCAGGGGATGCATCTGGCCGAACATTAGTTACTGTCAGCATTTGACTCTGGTCCAGCATGCTTGTGACAGACATCAAATGTCACATTTCGAGGTTGCTTCAAGGTAAAAGTAATCGAACGAGGTTTGCATTGCTTGAGATTGCAAGCAAACATGTGTACCTTGTGGATGATGTCCTGTGCAAGGTGAGCCTCCTGGGCGACTTCCTTCGACGCGTGCTCCACCAGAACGGCCGCGGTCCTCAGCCTCCCGCCCTCGGGCAGCTGCTCGGCCACCTCCGACGACACCTTCTCCGCGACGGTGGCCGCCTCCTCGACGACCTCCGCCACGGCCTCCACCGTGTCTTTCACCATCTCCACCTCACCTTGAATCGATTCCACAGATCAATTTAAGTTGTCAAAAACTAAGATATTTAGTGGTACAGTACAACTGTTGCAGCAGAGCTATCAATCAGCTGATCAAGTTTGTTTGTTCACAGCCGGTGATATGGTTTGCATACTCTGAATCCGCAGGAACGACGCCCATCTGGAGTGCACGAAGGGTGCCGCGGCTGCGAGGACCGAGCCAATCGCCAGCCTTGCCCTGATATGCAATAACAGCAGGAAAGAGATGCAGGATCGCATCGTATTAGCAGCTGCAGAGAAATGATACACAGACACTGCTCACACACCAGTAGCAGACGACTGGAATGTGATCAGTGACTGCGCAATAACAGGCAGAGCAGTCAGTCAGAGTTTCAATCACCAGGTGAAAAATGGTGTCCGCTGTTGCTCCCGAAACTGGCGCGGCAACGCTGGCGGAGGTCTCGCGTCGGGCGCCGCGCCGCCGCTGGAGAACGAGAACACCCGCCGGTTGGTCACCTGGAGCCGTGGCGGCGCCGCCGCCGGCGGCCCGAGCCGGGTGGTGGAACGGAGCTTCTGGCAGTAGAGCGATGCGAACGATTTAACCAGAGACGCCATGGCCTGGTTCTTGTTGCTGTTTGCGCTGATTGCTGGAAGAAATTCGATGACGATGACGGTCGCTGCTGCTGCTGGAAGGCAACGAGCAGGGAGCGCGTATATACATGGAGAGACCCACTGCCACGGCATGAAGATTCACTGGCTTGCAAGGCACTGGATTTGAGCTAGCTACTTAGGCTGGGATGAATGATCGGTGCACGGCAGGGCAAAAGGGTGTCGATTTCCGGATCGGATATACGCTTGCAGAGGCCGAAACGTGTGGCGTCATGTGGCTGGTCGATCGGATGGATATACGCTTGCAGACGTGAAGCAATGCGGAAAAAACATGCATGGCGCAGTCGCAAAGGCGATGAAGATATGGATGGGCGGACGGTGCCTAAAATAAACCTCAAAGCTTGCAAGCAACAACCTTCGGTTCTTGCTTTAGGTGCCGGCGACTAGAATGGCAAGATTTATCATATATGCTTCTTTTGGTTATCTATCTGTATGCACTTAAATATAACACGTTTAGGACAATTTAATTAGTTTATTTTTATCTAATTTGTTTGTACTAAACGTCATATATTTAGGAATGAAGGCAGTATATATTATAAAGATTAAAATAATTAAAAAAATTCTCACCTAGAAAAGACCCAGCATACTCCTTACATTGGACCCACTGCGCAGTCCAATGGAGGATGAGAATAACCCAAAATCATGTTTTCTAAAATGCTTTCCACCTCCTCGAAATAGTTAGAGTTACCGCATTGTGTACCCACACCATGAGCCCAACCTTCGGCCTCCACATTGGCAACTTGCCCATCATTAGGCTATTAATAAAGAAAGACTACTGACTTACCCGTCCATTAATCACGAACGTCATATACATGGCAACGAGATTTTTATTTCCATCTTTACTCAATCCTGATTAGTGCATGCAATCATATTTTGTTTCTTCTGATTTGTTTTCTTCTTTTGCGTGCCTTCCACTAAGGGCAAGTACATTGGTGTCGTATAATAGGTCGTCTAATGTATTGACACGTAATATGGTGTCAACTCAACGAGCACTTGTATAATGAGTTGTATTATAAGTCGTCTGGTAAGCAATAAAATCCCTTAATTTGTGTATGAAAAAAGAAAATATTATGAGTTGTATTGCAACAACAACTCATACAATGATTGTGAAGATGTTTCATAATGTGGTTGTTTCGCGAAGCAACGACTTGTTTCTCTCTCCTCGATCTCTCTCATCCACATCAACAAAAATCTTACATGGCAATGCATGAGACGACCTATGCGAAAAACCAATCCCGCAACCGGTCGCCCGGAGCGACAGGTGCTGTGTCCGACCGGGAGCAGGGTGTCCGCACTTTCCTATGTGGGTGGACCCTGCCAGTTATCTTTTTTCTTTTTCTTTTTCTTCGTTCAATAATTTTTTCCTTCTTTCCTAAGTTATGTGCACATATCGTTTACATAAAAACTTATGCGTACAACTTCGTTAAAATAAAAATTGTGCACACAAGTTATTCTTCAAACAATTGTGCATACAAGTTGTATGTGTAAGTTATGCACGCCATCAAATTTATGCTCATAAATTATCTGACAAAATTTTGTAGCTTGAAGTTATGCGTCAAAGTTATATGTAGACATTCCAATAACAGAAAGTTGTAGGAAAATTTTGTTTCCAAAAAAGGAAATTCGTAAGGACCGGTCGCTGGGGGGGCACCTAGTGACCGGTCG